>JAEIFT010000144.1:0-622708 GCA_018904225.1 Lordiphosa mommai
GAGCGAAGCGGTAACTCGGGCGAGCACACACGCGACATTTTTGTGTGGATGGACACTTCGAAGCTTGATGTCCCTTTCCAAAACAATTCAGACATAGTGAGTGGCGCTTCACAGCCTATAGCGTTGCTCTACGGACATGTCTTTGAGCTGCTGGCAACGAACCATTCGATGATCCGAACTGGAGCAAAGAACACAAACTTGATTGGTACAATTAAATGACTTAACTGACTTAACTAAATGCCTTAACTGTTTCCAAGGCAGCTCCCTTCAAACAGCTGATCAGCTGGTTGAACTTTTCAATAGGTGTGATACACGTTTGTTGGTCGATAACTTGGCTAAACAGAGAAATGAAATTTTTATATTCTGCATATTTGCCATCAAACGTAGGAAGCGCAATTCTAGGTAATTTCATTGATGAGGCCGCCATGGGCATGGGCATGGGCACAGGCAAAGCATCCATATAGCCAGAGTTGTTCTGTTGAGGGTCTTCTCCAAGCTTCCGCTTGATGGCCAACTTGGTGAAAATGTATAAATCTTCAATTTCTCCACGAGCTGTGTCATTTGAATCCAGATCTTCAATACTGGATTGGACCGTCATTAGCTGCTTGAAATAGGCTTCAAATATTCCAAGCCGACACTGCAACTCGTCTGCTGCCTGTGGCTCTGCGGCCTGATCTGGATCCACAATATTGCAAATCCGAGTAATATTCCGACGAATATTAGCACGTTGTTGTTTTAACTTTTCCAAAGTCATTTTGATGTCCAAAAATTAAATTAATTTAATATTTCCTTCCTTTTCGAAATTTTGTAGTTTTTTGTTCTTCTGTGTTCTTATGTGTTGTAGCAGCGTTGCCAGCACGAAATGTTGAGGTGATCAAAGCAAAGACGAACTGAGTGGCAAAGAGAGTTGATTTGCGCTCAAAACCAATTTCTTGTCTGTATGTGTGTCTACTGCGCAATTCGATGTGTAGCTGAGAGAGACCAAAAATACGAAGCGAAGACGAAGACAAGACGAAGACAAACTTCGACAAAGCGACGGCGAGGGGTCGCGGGGTGAGCACTGGATGGTCACGTAGGATGGAACTTTGACTGTGCGGCAGCGAGGGGCGGCACAGAAGATCTATCCTTCGATGTAGGTTTTTAGAAGAAGCTCGGTGATGCGTCAGCGAGGGGACGCAAGTCGATGAAAATGCTAGCAACCAAAACTTTTTCAGGGTGATGCGACAGCGGGGGGTCGCAGGGCGATGTGATTGCAATGCTGGATCAGCGATGCGTCAGCGAGGGGAGGCAGGGCGATTGCAATGCGTGCAATAAACGATCATTCCTTGATCCAAAGGTCCAAATTTTTCCAGATAATGCAATAAAATTATAGCATTTGGAAATGATTGCGTGAAACTTAAACTCCACTGCCCCACGTTGGGCGCCAAAATGTAAGGTCAGGAGCGTTTTCCTATCCTGCACGAGATCAAAGGGGTGGGGGTGAAGCTTGACAAAACCACGTTAGTCCAATTTCCAACCAACGCAATGAGGCACAACCATTTCGCTCGATCGCTTGCAAAGAACTGTTTTAATATTTCAAAGTGTAAGCTAGGCGCAGCTAGCGAATTACAAGTACAAAAAGAAGAGAGAACTTTTACAGTAAGCTAAAAGGAACTCAGAGAACATTAGGGTGATCCTTAACTTAAGATTATTGTAAGAAACTACAAATAAAAGAGTTTCACGAAATATCATGGGTGTTCAAGACTTTAAGTAAGATTAAAATTAAGTTTATAAACTGTGGGCCACGTTTGGCCCAACAGAGCGATTACGCAGACATCTGTTTTGGCCAGGTTTGTCAAAGCGAGTTCGAGACTATGTACGGACTTGTGACGTGTGTAAAGAAACTAAAGCACCTAATGTGACGTTACGTCCACCGATAGGAGAACAGAGTGTGTCTTGTAGGCCATTTCAGAGGCTCTACATAGACACACTGTGTCCTTACCCACGAAGCAAGAAAGGTCACCTTGGCTTGCTAATAGTTCTTGACCATTTTAGCCGATATCATTGGCTGTGTCCACTGAAAAAGTTTACGACATCAGCGATAAATGAGTTTTTAGCTAATCGTATTTTTGCAGAATTTGGAGTTCCAGAGTCAATAATAAGTGACAACGGATCCCAATTCAAAGCAAACGAGTTGGAAGCCTTATTAACAAAATTCGGGATCAAACACATTTTTACCGCTTTAAACTCACCACAAAACAATGCTGCAGAGCGAGTTAATCGATCCTTGATTGCTGCAATTCGTTCGTATCTCAAATCTGATCAAACAGAATGGGATCAGCATTTGTGTAGTATTTCATCCGCCTTGCGATCATCTTTACATCAAGCCATCGGTTGCTCTCCATATAAAGCTTTATTCGGGTTTAACATGATTAACTACCCAGATGATTACAAGTTGCTCCAAAAATTATCATTACTAGAAGTATCGACCATGTTACATAGATTTGACCAATTATCCTTATTGAGACAGGACGTTAAGGCTAGTAGCCGTAATGCCTACGAATAAAATGTACGCCAATATAACCTTCGGTCAAAACCAGTGTCATTTAAAGAAGGTCAGGAGGTGTTCAAACGGAATTTTCATCTCAGTAACTTTAGCCAGAATTACAATAAGAAACTAGGACTTCAATTTTCTAAATGTAGAATAAAGAAAAAGGTAGGAAACGCATTCTATGTTTTGGAAACTTTGCAAGGAAAACAGATCGGTACATATCACGCCAAGGACATTCGAAGCTAATACCGCTAATCGTGCCTCGTGATATTCGTTAGATTATCGGTTGGTGTAATGGTCGCATACAAATAGCAAAATTCAAATTTTTGTGTTTTGAACTTTAAATTCTCTGATTACGCGCCATACGACCTTAGCGAAGACCCAAACCTTATCGATAATAGCTTCTGCAACCACGCTTAAGCCTGAGTTGTTTTGCGATAAGCAGATCTGCACGCTGTGGTAAATAGTGACCTAGTTCACCTAAATGGGGTTCATAACTTTGACTACGCCTACCCTCAGTCTTTTCTATTGAAGTTCGTCAATCAAGTCAGTTCAGTTGCAATCTCTTAGATTTTTCTAACCACATAAGATGCATGACTGCAATTTGGAAAATTAAATCCAAAAATTCTGAAGCCATCCTTTGCTAGAATTGACCCACTCCAGGAAAATATTCAAGCTATTGGAAATAAGAAGTTGTTCATTTGATTATTTTTGAATTTTCTTAATTTTGTCGAAAATCCAAAAATAACGTGGATTTGCAAAATTTTCTTATAGGCAATCTGCAGTCTAAATTACCTTGAGTAAACCGGAAAACATCCACCTATCCACCAATAGACAAAGGCATCTATATTTTTTGGACTCAACAGAGAAAACCGCCTGTTTGAGTCTTGTCCACGTCATGTGTGGCATTCACGCCGATCAAGGTAACAACCATTAATTGGGCTGCGTTGGTTACCTACTAACTTTATTTCGTCTTCAGCCATTAAGCTTGCCAAAAGTCTGAAACCGACCGGAGTCAGAATTTTCACGAGCTTTCCCAGCAACATACCCTGTCAAAACCGTCATCTCAACAAGCAGCAGTTATCAGGAGACAAATAAGTGTGAAAAGTGCGAGTGCAAGTGCAAGTGGGCAAGATCGGCGCTAGAATTTCGTTTCTCATTTTTTTGTCATTATTTTTTTTTGTGAAAAACGCGGTTTGGCCAACGCCTATGCAAGTGAACAACAACAAAAACAACAAAAGTTTTTAGAGTCACGCAAATTCTCTCAAAGCTCAACTCTACACAGAAAAAAAAAAGATCAAATTTAATCTTGGCTGATCAATATGATATTTTATAGAAATAAAAAATTTGGAAAATAAAGATGTATTAATTTTGCCCTTAAAAAGTTTGTAAGCATAGAAATATTCATTTCCGACCACATAAACTATATATATTCTTGATCAGGACGACGAGCCGAGTTCATTTCCGCTGTCCGTCCGTCTGTCTGTCAGTCTGTCTGTCCGTCTGTCTGTCTGTCTGTCTGTTTCTACGCGAACTAGTCCCTCAGTTTTAAAGCTATCGAGCTGAAATTTTGCACAGAGTCTTCTTTTTACTGCACGCAACTAATATGTCGGAACCGGCCGGATCGGATGACTATATCATATAGCTGCCATAGGAACGATCGGTCTAAGAACTAGTTCTAGTAAGAACAACTTTTTTGTTTTCCATCGTATCGTCACTAATCTTGGTATATGTTAGTTTTATATGCTTCCACATAATTCTGGAAAAGTGTATCAAAATCGGATCACTATAGCATATAGCTGCCATAGGAACGATCGGTCGAAAAATAAGTCTTTGTGAGAAAAACTTTTTTGATTTCCATCGTAGCGTCTCGAATCGTAGTATATATTTGTTTTATATGTTTCCACACAATTCTGAAAAAATTAATCAAAATCGGATGACTATAGCATATAGCTGCCATATAAACGGTCGGTCAAAAACTACTTCTAGTGAGAAAAACTTTTTTGTTTTTTATCGTAGCGTCCCCAATCTTGGTATATATTAGTTCTATATTCTTTCACATAATTTTGAAAAATGATCAAAATCGGATGACTATAGCATATAGATGCCATAGGACCGATCGGTCGGAAAATGTGTTTAACTAAGAAAAGTTTTTTTATGGTATCAAATTTTTATTATCAATGATTTAAAAATTTTTAAATATCTGATATCTATATCCAATATATATTTTTTCCAGTTAAATCAGTTGGAGTAAAGTTTTTCAAGTGTATTAAAACTTCGGCACAGTCGAAGTTAGCTTTGCCTTCTCGTTTCATATCATTTTGATGATAAATAATATTTAATTAATCGTACTAATATCAAATTGATAAGATAATAAATAAAATGAGAAAAAAGAAAAGAGACAAAAAATGCTTATTATCGAAAACTTAGGCACAGTAGAAAAAATATAAATAGTCCCTTAGACGTTTGCCCGCACGCGTGTGCGGTGGCTCACTGCGTTGAGACGTCAATTCATTCGTGTAAAGTACGAGTTCCCGGGTTCGATCCCCAGACAAGGTAATGTTTGTTAACTAACAAAAATGTTTAAATTTCTTTGCTTTCCAAACGGCTATGGCGCTAATATTTACATAATCATTAAAATTCTGAGCGGGGGAATATATATAATATAACTTATATAAATAATATATGCGCCCCCAGCCATTTCCTAATATTTTTTTTTTTATTAAAAAAATGCCACTTTGATCTTAAACATATCATTTTGATATGATCGAAAATATCGGTTTGATATTTTCGAACAGGTCAATTTCATCTGCATCTTATCGGCTTTTTTTTGATATGAAAAAATGTCATATTGAGTCCCAGATCATATCATTTTTTTTTTCTGTGTAGGCGAGCCCGATATGTAAAATAGCCTGAAAACCAAAAAAATTATAAAATGTGCAACAAAGGCCAAGTCGCGTAAAAGAGATCCACCGTTTAAAAATGTAAAAGAAAACCAAACCGACGTTCAGCCAAAAGAGTGTCAAATAAGAATGAGAAAATGAAAAGAAAAGCCAATAGTTAAAAAAAATTGTCAAAGCCCACAATCCGCAAATCGATCATAAGTTCTCTATATATTTTTTGTTGCTTGTTGATTGATACCCTACACTAGGGATATATTAACGAGAAGGCAAAGCTAACTTTGACTGTGGCGAAGTTTTAATACACTTGAAAAAGTTTACTCCAACTGATTCAACCGGTAAAATATATAAAGGATATAGATATCAAATATTTAAAACTTTTAAATCATTGATAATAAAAATTTAATACCGTAAAAAAAACTTTTCTTAGTAAAACACATTTTCCGACCGATCGGACATATGGCAGCTATATGCTATAATCATCCGGTTTTAATAAATTTTTTCAAAATTATGTGAAAGCATATAAATCTAATATATACCAAGATTGGGGACGCTACGAAAGAAAACAAAAATTTTTTCTCACTAGAACTAGTTTTTTGACCGACCGTTTCTATGGCAGCTATATGCTATAGTGATCCGATTTTGATACATTTTTCCAGAATTGTGTGGAAACATATAGAACTAACATATACCAAGTTTAGTGACGCTACGATGAAAAACAAAAAAGTTTTTCTCACTAAAACTTATTTTCCGGCCGATCGTTCCTATGGCAGCTATATGATATAGTTATCCGATCCGGCCGGTTCCGACATATTAGTTGCGTGCATTAAAAAGAAAACTCTGTGCAAAATTTCAGCTCGATAGCTTTAAAACTGAGGGAATAGTTCGCGTAGAAACAGACAGACGGACAGACAGACGGACGGACAGACGGAATTGAACTCAGCTTGTCGTCCTGATCAAGAATATATATAGTTTATGTGGTCGGAAATAATTATTTCTATGCGTTACAAACTTCTGGGCAAAATTAATATACACTTTTCAAGTGTATAAAAATAAAAATGATTAAACAAAACTAATGAACGAACTGTCAGTGCAAAGAAAAAAAAAGGAGGAACAAATGTTTACCAAAAATCGAACTAAAGTAAAAAATAGAAGGCTAACATCGGCTACGCCGATGTTTAAAAATCCTTTGCAGTTTTTGAAAGGCGCTACCATTGATAACAAAAAAGTTTTTCTCACTAGAATTAGTTTTTAGACCGATCGTTCCTATGGCAGCTATATGGTATAGTCATCCGATTTTGATAGATTTTTCCAGAATTGTGTGGAAGTATATAAAACTAATATATACCACGATTGGTGACGCTACGATAGAAAACAAAATGTTTTTCTTTCTAGAACTAGTTTTTGGACCGACCGTTTATATGGCAGCTATATGCTATATTCATCCGATTTTTATAAATTTTTCCAGAATTGTGTGGAAGCATATAAAACTAATATATACTACGATTGGTGATGCTACGATGGAAACCAAAAAAGTTTTTCTCACTAGAACTAGTTTGTGGACCGATCGTTCCTACGGCAGCTATATGCTATAGTCATCCGATTTCGATAAATTTTTCCAGAATTGTGTGTAAGTATATGAAACTAATTTATACCACGATTGGTGACGCTACGATGGAAAACAAAATGTTTTTCTTTCTAGAACTAGTTTTTGCACCGACAGTTTATATGACAGGTATATGCTATAAGTCATCCGATTTTGATAAATTTTTCCAGAATTGTGTGTAAACATATAAAACAAATATATACCACGAATGGTGACGCTAAGATGGAAAATAAAAAAGTTTTTCTCACAAAAACTAGTTTTTGGACCGATCGTTCCTATGGCAGCTATATGATATAGTCATCCGATCCGGCCGGTTCCGACAAATGTGCAGCGTATTTGTATTTCAAGACTTTTTGCAAAGTTTGGTCAAGATTGCTTTAAAACTAAGGGAGGAAATAGCATAGAAACAGACGGACGGACGGACGGACGGACAGACGGACAAACAGAAATGAACTCAGCTCGTCATGCTGATCAAGAATATATATACTTTATGTGGTCGGAAATGCTTCCTTCTATGCGTTACAAACATCGTGACAATTTTAATATACCCTCTGCATTGGTATAAAAACTAAATGCGGCATATATATTTCTTAAGAGAGAGAGAGAGAGTCTTGTAAGTGATTAAAAATTATTTTGTGTTGTTTAACTTGCTAATTTTGATGCAAAGTTTCTTTGAATAATTTCTATAACTCACCTTTTACCGTGTTGTGCTTCGCGCTTCGGTTGTGTACCTAATAACAAACAATTTAATCAAATAAAATAATCGCGTCGTCAGCTTTGTGTATATTTGTTTTTGTAATTGTTTTGCTTATCTGTTTTTGTGCGATCACTCTATGCATATTAAATGAGCAGGTTTAAGTGGACGTGACCTTGACAAGGTTTATTCCCCTAAAAAGGGCTGTGGTGCCTTGAAATGGACTTGCCCTGCATGCACTGACATTCAATTCAATTTTTCGCGTATGTATAACAGCGTGAAAAATAGTTTTGATAAATTGCACAAAGTGTCCAAGCAACTTTCAAGCGAGTTTAGCTCCAGTTCTGAGTTGCTTAGTCAATTCAAATTCGAGTCGGCATCGATGCGTCGGTTGGAGCCGCAATTTTTAGTTGTGCCACCGCCTGATTCTGGTGAATCGCCCCAACCTCCTCCATCGTTGTCAAGCACTCCCTTGAATTTTGACTTGTCGCCAACAATTTCTTTGTCTGCCTCTCCAGGAAACTTGCTGGATGTTTCACCCTTACCCTCCCTGATTCAACCTACTAACGACTTGTCCAATGCACCATTAGATAGGTCTGTTAATTCGCTAATAGTGCCTTCCGAACCTCAAGACAATGTTTTAGGTTCTGCTTCTATTTCTCCTCAGCCTCCCATTCTTACAGTTGTAGCTCCTCGTAGACAAGTTTTTGTGTCTAGGTTGTCTCCCGAATCTACTTGCGAGTCAATTGCAGCATACATTGCTCACAAATCCTCAGCAAGAGTTTATATTTCGAAGTTCAGTTTTGCTGAGCCTCGGGATATAGCTTCGTTTAAAATTAGTGTCTCTTCCGAAGAATTCCCAATTATATGTGACCCAAAATTTTGGCCGCCACTACTTATTGTTAACGAGTACAGGCAAAGAAATCGCAGGATAATGCCTGTCAGCTTGCCCTCTTACAGTTTTGGGGCACAAGTTGCCTCTAATAGTGCTCCAAAAAACTAGTCCAGTCCTCCGTTCTTAGTATCGTCTATCAAAATGTTAGGGGTCTTTTGTCCAAACTTACCTCTTTATTTTTGAAAAGCGCATCATTTGATTTTGACATTATTTCATTTTCAGAGACCTGGTTAAATCCCTCCGTTTCTGATTGTGAAATATAGTCAAATGATTATATTGTTTACCGTCGTGATCGACAGGCTCGCCGAGGTGGAGGTGTTATGATAGCAGTAAAATCTAAAATCTAAAATTTGTTGCCGTTAAGGAAACTTTTAATTCCTTTTCTGTATTCATTTCTTGTTCTTATATCCCTCCTTCTTCCGATATTCAAGTATATATGCACCATATAAACTGCATAAAATATGTTTTTACTCAATTACGAGACATTGATTATATGATTGTTGTTGGAGATTTTAACTTGCCAAACATCGCATGGTCAAATCTTAATGGGTCAACTTATCTTGTACCATCTGCACAGCATGATTTTTTAGATTGTTTGCTTGATCTGTCTTTGTTTCAAATAAACTCAGTTCCAAATCATTTAAACAAATTGTTAGATCTTGTTTTTGTCACTGACAGTTCTAATGCTGTTGTCTCTAGGTCTTCCCCCCTAACACTACCCGAGGATACTTACCATCCTACATTAGAAATATCTCTAACAAATCCTGGATTTACCCCTTCATCTTCAATGACTTCAGTAAAACCTCGTAGTTGCTTCCGTAAAGCTAATTTTACCCTGCTTAATCAACTTATTTGTTCAAAAGATTGGTCTCCTTTATACAATGCAGTTGACATTGGCGTCGCTGTTACCTTTTTTTATGACTCTATTAACTCTCTCTTTGATATTTCTGTTCCAAATAGTGTCGCTTCTTCTGAGTCTCTTCAACCCCCTTGGTACTGTCCTAAGCTTTCTAATTTAAAAAATATTAAGTCTAGATGTTTTAAAAAGTACAAAAAAACTGGTTCTAATCTTGACTTTTCTAAATACTCGATAGCCAAGTCAAACTTTACTCTTTTTAATTCGCAATGCTATACGAATTATCTTGCTCGCTGTAAAATTCAATTCGCACAAGACCCTAAACAATTTTACAAATTTGTTAACTCTAAGCGTAAAACTTCGACTTTACCTTCTTCATTCTTTTTACATAACCAAAAGGCTAGCACCGATTCCGCTGCCGTGGTCTTATTCGCTGACTTTTTTCAATCAACTTACTCCTCTGTCCCTTTTAATAACATATCTTATCCTTATGACATTTCTTCGTCTAACTCTTTAAATGCTCCCATAATTACTGAATCTTCTCTACTTTCACATTTGAAATCTCTAAAGTCTTCATATTCTCCTGGACCTGACAACATCCCTAGTTGTGTTCTCAGAGAGTGTTGTAATTCTTTATGCAAACCTTTGCTAAAGCTTTTTAATCTATCGCTTGACTCTACTATTTTTCCAAATCTTTGGAAAGAATCCTTCATTATTCCTCTTCACAAAAAGGGTGAAAAATCAGATTTGAAAAGAGTCGGTCAACTACGACCAATTTGCTTGAATTCACATCATTAGTTAACGATGGATTCCTTATGAAATGCCAAACTGATGTCATCTACACTGACTTCAGTAAGGCTTTTGACTCCGTAAACCATGATCTCCTCCTCCTTAAGCTTGATCGTATTGGATTTCCCTCCCCTTTTCTTTTTTGGATCTCTTCATATTTAAAAGATGGAACTCAAAAAGTTCTGCTCAGATCTAATATTTCAAAACCTGTCTACGTAACTTCCGGTGTACCTCAAGGAAGCCACCTCGGTCCTTTGTTTTTCACTCTTTTTGTTAATGATCTCCCCTCGACTATATCTCATTCTCGGATACTTATGTATGCCGATGACGTTAAACTCATTTTATCTTACAACGACCCGATGCATTCTATTAGGTTGCAAGATGATTTAAACTCGCTTCATTTTTGGTGCCTGGTTAATCATTTATTTCTTAATTGCGCAAAATGTATGTTTATGTCTTTTCATCGTTGCAAACCTTCGCTAGTTTCCTATTCGATTGGCAATGAACCCTTGCAACGAATATCAACTGTCGTTGATCTTGGAGTTATTTTTGATTGCAAATTAAGCTTTAATGATCACATATCCTGTATAGTTAATAAGGCGAATGGTGTACTTGGATTCATTAAGCGTTGGTCGAAGGAATTTAATGATCCCTTTACAACAAAAGTTCTTTTTACATCTTTAGTTCGCCCGGTGCTTGAATACTGCTCATCCGTCTGGTGTCCGCAGTATAAAAAGCATATAGATCGTATTGAGTCTGTCCAAAAGCAATTCTTGCTTTTTGCCCTCCGCGGCTTAAATTGGGATCCCATCCTTCGGTTGCCATCGTATTCTAGTCGGCTTTTGCTTATTGACCTTCCATCGTTGGCTAACCGTAGAACAGTCCTAGGCATTTCTTTTCTTCACAAGTTAATTATCGGTGATGTAGACTCTTCTGAACTTTTAGGTCGCCTTAACTTCTCTGTTCCTTCTAGACCAACTAGAAATTATTTGCCTTTAATCTTGCCTAGATGCACAACCGATTACGCACAGCACAACCGTTTTCGGGTTTTATGTCAAAATTATAATGATGTTTATCACCTGCTCTCAACAGAACTCTCTCTCTTTTCCATAAAGTTATCTCTTTTTGAACATCTCCGGCAAAATCTCTGACCACACCCAGCAGGAGCAGGGGCCTAGCTTGCCGGACCGGCTAATAAATATTCCCCCACCGGGTCAGAGATTTTCCGGATGATTTAATTCATCTGTATTTTAGCTTATATTTATTTTATTTTTATTATATTTAATTTAATTTAATTTTTTCCTTTTTTTAATTCTTTTAATTTTAAAATTTATTTTCATTATTGTTTTATTTTATATTATTTTTGTTCATTCTATAATATTGTTTATTTATTGTTTGTGCTTATGATTTTGTAAACATATTTTTAAGCCTTCTCTTTTCCTTTTTCTCACCCTTCTCTTTTTCTCTTTTTCGACTTCTATACTATTTAAATTTGTGTTAGGTCTAGTAACGTCTCTGGCTTCAATTGGCTGTGAACTGGGGCATAGCTGGCCCCACCGTGTCGGAGTCGTTACTAGTCGATTTGTAATTTTGTTAGATTTTCCTTGTTCATTCTTAGTTCATTAAGCCTTTTTATAACGTATTCAGTTTTTCTTTTTTTTGGTTGACAGCCACCATTTGTCGACTTTTTTTTTCAACAAATAAATTCAACAAACAAATAAAAAAAAATAAAAAAATTAATATAAATTTAACGGTTAATTAACCAATAATACAGCAATCATCAGCGTCATCGAGAAGGCCTTCGTCGAGGATGTTATGGGTGAGTGGTAACATATGTGCCATACAATAAAATACTTTTCGTCCTAAAAAAAAATACTATCATAAAATCCTAAATGTTTAAAAACATGGGGCAAGCGATATGCCGAACACCCTTGCGGTAGAGTGCTTGTTTGCAAAAGCCCATCATTAATGATAGCTGCTTGCCTGTGCGCTTACCAGCGTTTTCAATTCTTCTTTTTGTTGGCTTTCTCTTATGAATCCAATTGTTACTGTTGATCTGATCAGCTGATCTGTGCAGGCCAGTCCTGCAATATGAAAAGTCAAACCTAAAGATACTAATACACTTAAAAACGAGAAGGCAAAGCTAACTTCGACTGTGGCGAAGTTTTAATACACTTGAAAAAGTTTACTCCAACTGATTTAACCGGTAAAGTATATATAGGATATAGATATCAAATATTTAAAATTGTTAAATCATTGATAATAAAAATTTGATACCATAAAAAAAACTTTTCTTAGTAAATCACATTTTCCGACCGATCGATCCTATGGCAGCTATATGCTATAGTCATCCGATTTTGATAAATTTTTTCGAAATTATGTGAAAGCATATAAAACTTATATATACCAAGATTGGGGAAGCTACGATAGAAAACAAAAAAGTTTGTCTCACTAGAAATAGTTTTTTGACCGACCTTTTAAATGGCAGCTATATGCTATAGTCATCCGATTTGGATCAATTTTTTCAGAATTGTGTGCAAACATATAAAACTAACATATACCAAAATTAAAGACGCTACGATGGAAAACAAAAAAGTTTTTCTCACTAACACTTGTTTTACGACCGATCGTTCCTATGGCAGCTATATGATATAGTCATCCGATCCGGCCGGTTCCGACATATTAGTTGCGTGCAGTAAAAAGAAGAATCTGTGCAAAATTTCTGCTTGATAGCTAGGAACGATCGGTCGGAAAATAAGTTTTATTGAGAAAAACTTATTTGTTTTTCATCGTAGCGTCACTAAACTTGGTATATGTTAGTTCTATATGTTTCCACACAATTCTGGAAAAATGTATCAAAATCGGATCACTATAGCATATAGCTGCCATAGAAACGGTCGGTCAAAAAACTAGTTCTATTGAGAAAAACTTTTTTGTTTTCTTTCGTAGCGTCCCCAATCTTGGTATATATTAGTTTTATATGCTTTCACATAATTTTTAAAAATTTTATCAAAACCGGATGATTATAGCATATAGCTGCCATATGTCCGATAGGTCGGAAAATGTGTTTTACAAAGAAAAGTTTTTTTTACGGTATTAAATTTTTATTATCAATGATTTAAAAGTTTTAAATATTTGATATCTATATCCTATTCAGTTGGAGTTTACACACTTTTTCAAGTGTATTAAAACTTCGCCACAGTCGAAGTTAGCTTTGCCTTCTCGTTTTTAGTATCAGGAGGGACACTATAATAAAACTTGTGTAGTAGTGATCATTGGCAGCATCAACAACCCACCTTTAACTTGCTGCCACGGACTTTTACACCAATGCAAGGAGTTCCTGTGCCAATCCATTCAATTTCAAAAAAACCCCTTTGATTGGCGCCTTTGGCGTCATTGTTTGCAGCAGCCAGCAGCGTAATTTATTGGGACCAATTGCTAGCTGCATAGTACGGGACTTCTCTTTTTTCAAGCACTCTGCGCTCTTGCCATCATCACAGCAACAACAATCATTATCGCCTGTTTTGCTTGTCGTTTTTAGCGACTTAAGTTGTATTGCTGATAAACGTCTTCGTCTGCAAGCTGCTGCGCTTTTACTCTCTCAGGCCGCTGCTCTTTACCACCCACTCTTAACTATATCGCTATCGTCGGTTGATTTCGTTTCCCGACTGTGTGTCACGCTCTGTAATAACCAAGCGTTCTCCTCACTACCATCACCTCTGTGGATTCATGCTTTACACTCTGTTGCAAAGACAGGGACGCCGTTCGCTCCAGAGGAGGTGGAGTACTGATTGCTTCCAAGCGTTCCCTTCGTTGTGAGTGCGTTATACTCAATAATAGCGACCAGCTATTGGTCCAAATTGGGATTCTGGTACTGGGCACTCTGGATCAACTTTACATTTTTGCATCCAATATACCTCCTAACAGTAGCTATGACCTGTATAATTCACATTTGGCGAATATTTCTTATACTCAACAGTATCTGGAGGATCACCAGCACCTCTGCGTTATTGGAGACTTTAATTTGGACTCAATTGTCTGGGCTCAAGATCAAAATTCCTCGGCTATGCTGCCCTGTAATCTTCATCAGCCTCATGAAATTCTTCTTTTGGATAATCTCTTTAGTATGGGCCTTACCCAGATCAACAATATTCTTAATTCTTTACTAAAAATCTTAGATTTAGTTTTCGTAAGTAATGATCTTAACACAATACTGAGTAAATGTGATTTTCCTCTTGCAAGTTGTGAAATGCATCACGTTTCCTTGTTATTGGAAATTGATTTTTATATGTTCGCGCCTTCTGTGCATCAGTCATCTAACGTTGAATTTATCCTTGATAACACTAGCCTTAGTACTAGCAGAAGTTGTATTTCTGATGTAAATTGGTCCTCAGTCTTCTCGCATGCCAATTTGGAGTCGAACTATAATAGCTTTCTTACAGTCCTTTTGAACATTGTAGCTGAAAATGCTCAAAAAAAGAAACATGGCACGTATAAACTTCCATAGTACACTATTGGGCTAAAAAAGTTAAAAAATCTGCGTAATAAATTTTACAAGCGTTTCACTGAGAACCGCGACCCCGCCGATGGTGATAAATATCGGTTGCATAAGCGTGAATTTTAGTTTCTCAATAAGTTTTTGTATATGCAATACATATCGGATGTGGAAAGTCGATTAATAACCAATCCAAAGTCCTTTTGGAGATTTGTAAGTTCGAAAATATCTACATCTTCCATTCCCTCTAATATGATTCTTGGTTCCCTGTCTTCTAACTCGGATGAGGGTGTAGCGAATTTGTTCGCTACATTTTTTAGTGCCAATATTGACCTCATGAGTGTTTGGAATGATCCTTATACTCTAGATTTTATTCCCTCAATCCTTAATGCCGGGACCCAGCCCATATCAGAAAAGGATATTTTTGAGGCAGTCGCTGACTTTGATGACTCTTTTTTAGTTCTGATAGTGGTGGTGTTTCTTCATTTCTCCTTAAGAATTGTATTGCAGAGCTGATTGAGCCTCTCATTATGATTTTTTCCAAGTCCCTTACAAGTGGGCAATATATACGAAATTGGAAAAAGGATTCAAAAAGCGATAAGTAATTTTTATAAAAAATTTTTATAATAAAAATTTTTTCATAACAATTAAAAAGTAATTTTATTATAAAAATTACAAAATAAAAATAATTAAATTTTTATAATAAAATTAGTTTTAACTGTTATTCAAAAATTTTTATTTAAAAATTACCATTTAACTGTTAAAACAAAATTTTTATTTAAAAATTATAATATAACAATTTTAAAATTTTTTTTGTGATAAAAATTGCAAATAAAAATTTATCCCATTTAATGACTCGCCATTCAAAATTATGAAGATTCGTGTATTCCATTTTATCAGGGGATCCATATTTCGTGGTAATTTTTTTCACTTCCATAACTGTTATTTTCGGTCCCTGACACAGACTTCTCCAAAGCATTTGACAAAGTCTCTCATAATGCACCTATATCCAAGCTCTCTAAGCTAGGTTTTCATTTGTCAATGCTCAAATGGATTGAGTCCTATCTTGATGGTCGATCTTACCGCGTTATTATCAATGGAAAGTTCTCTACTCCATATGTTGCAACCTCTGGCCTCCCTCAAGGCAGTGTATTGGGTCCGTTGCTATTTACCCTATTTATTAATGATATCGGTTGCCTACTTAGCTCGAATTATCTATTGTATGCTGATGACCTAAAAATTTGTAGGTCTATCAATAACCTTTGTGATGTTGTTGCTCTCCAGTGCGATCTTGATTCTGTTGCTGTTCTGTGCGAACGCAACTTGCTGCCTCTTAATTTTTCCAAATGTTTTTATATTACTTATGCTAAACGCGATTTGCCCATTCTTACATCCTACTCCATAAATGATCACAACTTGAGACGACAATATGAAGCCCTAGACCTAGGGGTGCTGTTTGACTCCAAACTCCAGTTCTCTGAGCACCTTAATTATATAATTCCCAAAGCTTGTTCAATGCTTGGCTTTGTCAAGCGCAACTCAAAACAATTTTGCGACCCTTACACTCGGCTAAGTTTGTACTCTGCCTTAGTGCGATCCAGGCTCGATCCGCTGTTATTCATGTAAATAGGCTAGAGCGCTTGCAGAAGCGATATCTCAAATTTGCGCATGCCCCATTAAATTTTTCGGAGCCTTTGCCTCTGTATTTGAGTAGATGCCGCCTCGTACACCTTTCTACCCTTGAGGATAGGAGAACAATTGCTTCTTAAATATTTTTAAATGACATTATAGTCGGCAATATTAATTGCCCTCCACTACTTCTCAGGATTCCCTTCAATGTTCCGCCCATGTCTTTACGTGCCATGATCCCATTTAACTTTGGAATTCATAGGACCAACTATTCACTTATTGAGCCGATATGTAGGGCTCTTCTAACATACAATCGACTCCCAGTTGACATGCGGTTCGACTTCATCAGCAACAATGTTATTGTAAAGCGTTCACTTAGGGACTTCTTTTTGTAACTTTACTGTTAGGCTTATTTTTAAAGTAAATTTTATAGTTGCCAGTTAAGATATTACTCGTAGGCGAAATACACTAAATAAATAAAAAAGATGCAAAAAATAAGATGAAACTGTTTTTTTTTTTTTGAAAATTTCAGTATATACCAGATGGCCCCTTAACCCAACATTTGTACGTTTTTGCTAGCGTTTGATTGAAGCAATAAAACGGAAATAACATAAAAACGAGAAGGCAAAGCTAACTTCGACTGTGCCGAAGTTTTAATACACTTGAAAAACTTAACTCCAACTGATTTAACTGGAAAAATATATATAAGATATAGACATCAGATAATTAAAATTATTAAATCATTGATAATAAAAATTTGATACCATAAAAAAAATTTTTCTTAGTAAAACACATTTTCCGACCGACGGGTCCTATGGCAGCTATATGCTATAGTCATCCGATTTTGATAATTTTTTTCAAAATTATGTGAAATCATATAAAACTAATATATACCAAGATTGGGGACGCTACCATTAAAAACAAAAAAGTTTTTCTCACTAGAAGTAGTTTGATGACCGACGGTTTATATGGCAGCTATATGCTATAGTCATCCGATTTTGATAAATTTTTTCAGAATTGTGTGGAAACATATAAAACAAATATATACTACGATTGGAGACGCTACGATGGAAAGCAAAAAAATTTTTCTCACAAAGACTTATTTTTCGACCGATCGTTCCTATGGCAGCTATATGCTATAGTGATCCGATTTTGATACATTTTTCCAGAATCATGTAACAGCATATAAAACTAACATATACCAAGATTAGTGACG
The DNA here is from genome assembly GCA_018904225.1 of Lordiphosa mommai. NCBI lineage: Eukaryota > Metazoa > Arthropoda > Insecta > Diptera > Drosophilidae > Lordiphosa > Lordiphosa mommai. The sequence continues at coordinate 17,611 of JAEIFT010000144.1, forward strand.
CTACGATGGAAAACAAAAAAGTTTTTCTAACTAGAACTAGTTCTTAGACCGATCGTTCCTATGGCAGCTATATGATATAGTCATCCGATCCGGCCAGTTCCGACATATTAGTTGCGTGCAGTAAATAGAAGACTGTGTGCAAAATTTCAGCTCGATAGCTTTAAAACTGAGAGACTAGTTCGCGTAGAAACAGACAGACACTTTTCAAGTGTATAAAAATAGAAGGCTAACATCGGCTACGCCGATGTTTTAAATACCCTTGCAGTTTTTGAAAGGCGCTACCATTGATAACAAAAAAGTTTTTCTCTTTAGAATAAGTTTTTAGACCGATCCTTCCTATGGCCTATACCCTTGTAGAGGGTATATTAAAATTGTCTCGATGTTTGTAACGCATAGAAGGAAGCATTTCCGACCCCTTAAAAATACAAAATAAATACAAATACGGTGCACATTTGTCGGAATCGGCCGGATCGGATAACTATAGCATATAGCTGCCATATAAACGGTCGGTCCAAAAACTAGTTCTAGTGAGAAAAACTTCTTTGTTTTCCAACGTAGCGTCACCAATCGTGGAATATATTAGTTTAATATGCTTCCACACAATTCAGAAAAAATGTATCAATTTCGGATAATTATAGCATATAGCTGCCATATAAACGGTCGGTCCAAAAACTAGTTCTAGGGAGGAAAAGTTTTTATACACTTGAAAAGTGTATATTAATTTTGCCCAGAAGTTTGTAACGCATAGAAATATTAATTTCCGACCCCATAAACTATATATATACTTGATCAGGACGACGAGCTGAGTTCATTTCCGCTTGTCCGTCCGTCCGTCTATCTGTCTGTTTCTACGCGAACTAGTCTCTCAGTTTTAAAGCCATCGAGCTGAAATTTTGCACAGAGTCTTCTTTTTACTGCACTCAACTAATATGTCGGAACCGGCCGGATCGGATAACTATATCATATAGATGCCATAGGAACGATCGGTCTGAGAACTAGTTCTAGTTAGAAAAACTTTTTTGTTTTTCATCGTAGCGTCACTAATCTTGGTATATGTTAGTTTTATATGCTTCCACATAATTGAGGAAAAATGTATCAAATTCGGATCACTATAGCATATAGCTGCAAAAGGAACGATCGGTCGAAAAATAAGTCGTTGTGAGAAAAACTTTTTTGATTTTCATCGTAGCGTCTCTAATCGTAGTATATATTTGTTCTATATGTTTCCACACAATTCTGAAAAAATTTATTAAAATCGGATGACTAAAGCATATAGCTGCCATATAAACGGTCGGTCACACAACTACTTCTAGTGAGAAAAACTTTTTTGTTTTTTATCGTAGCGTCCCCAATATTGGTATATATTAGTTTTATATGCTTTGACATAATTTTGAAAAAAATTATCAAAATCGGATAACTATAGCATATAGTTGCCATAGGACCAACCGGTCGGAAAATGTGTTTTACTAAGAAAAGTTTTTTTTATGGTATCAAATTTTTATTATCAATGATTTAAAAATTTTAAATGTTTGATATCTATATCCTATATATATTTTTCCAGTTAAATCAGTTGAAGTAAAGTTTTTCAAATGTATTAAAACTTCGGCACAGTCGTAGTTAGCTTTGCCTTCTCGTTTGTTTTCCATCGTAGCCTCACTAATCGTGGTATATATTAGTTTTATATGCTTCCACACAATACTGGAAAAATTGATCAAAATCAGATAACAATACTGTATAGCTTTCATATAAACGGTCGGTCCAAAAACTAGTTCTAGTGAGAAAAACTTTTTTGTTTTCCATCGTAGCCTCACTAATCGTGGTATATATAAGTTTTATAAGCTTCCACACAATTCTGAAAAAATTTATCGAAATCGGATGACTATAGCATATAGCTGCAATATAAACGGTCGGTCCAAAAACTAGTTCTAGTAAGAAAAACTTTTTTGTTTTCCATCGTAGCATCACCAATCGTGGTATATATTAGTTTTATAAGCTTCCACACAATTCAGAAAAAATTTATCGAAATCGGATGACTATAGCATATAGCTGCCATAAGAACGATCGGTCTAAAAACTAATTCTAAAGAGAAAAACTTTTTTGTTATCAATGGTAGCGCCTTTCAAAAACTGCAAGGGTATTTTAAACATCAGCGTAGTCGACGTTATCCTTCTATTTTTATACCCTTGCAGAGGGTATATTTAAATTGTCACGATGTTTGTAACGCAGAGAAGGAAGCATCTCCGACCCCATAAAGTATATATATTCTTGATCAGCATGACGAGCTGAGTTCATTTCCGTCTGTCCGTCCGTCCGTCTGTCCTACAGTTTCTATGCTATCTCCTCCCTCAGTTTTGAAGCTATCTTAATCAAACTTTGTATAAAGTCTTTAAATACAAATAGGCTGCGTATTTGTCGGAATCGGCCGGATCAGATGACTATGTCATATAGCTGCCATAGGAACGATCGGCACAAAAACTAGTTCAAATGAGAAAAACTTTTTTGTTTTCTATCGTAGTGCCACCAATCGTGGTATATATTAGTTTCATATACTTCCACACAATTCTGGAAAAATTCATTGAAATCGGGTGACTATATCATATAGCTGCCATAGGAACGATCGGTCTAAAAACTAGTTCTCATGAGAAAAACTTTTTTGTTTTCCATCGTAGCGTCACCAATCGTGGTATATATTAGTTTCACTTACTTCCACACTATTATGGAAAAATCAATCAAAATCGGATGACTATACCATATAGCTGCCATTGGAACGATCGGTCCAAAAACTAATTCTAATGAGAAAAACTTTTTTGTTATCAATGGTAGCACCTTTCAAAAACTGCAAGGGTATTTAAAACATCGGCGTAGCCGATGTTAGCCTTCTATTTTTATACCCTTGCAGAGGGTATATTAAAATTGTCACGATGTTTGTAACGCACAGAAGGAAGCATCTCCGACCCCATAAACTATATATATTCTTGATCAGCATGACAAGCTGAGTCTATATAGCCATGTCCGTCTGTCCGTCTGTCCGTCGGTCCGTCTGTCCGTCTGTCCGTCCGTCTGTTTCTATGCTATCTCCTCCCTCAGTTTTAAAGCTATCTTGACCAAACTTTGCAAAAAGTCTTTAAATACACATAGGCTGCACATTTGTCGGAATCGGCCGGATCGGATGACTATATCATATAGCTGCCATAGGAACGATCGGTCCGAAAACTTGTTCTAGTGAGAAAAACTTATTTGTTTTCCATCGTAGCATCACCAATCGTGGTATATATTAGTTTTATATGCATTTACACAGTTCTGGAAAAATTTATCGAAATCGGATGACTATAGCATATAGCTGCCATATAAACGGTCGGTCATAAATCTAGTTCTAGTGGGAAAAACTTTTTTGTTTTCCATCGTAGCATCATCAATCGTGTGATATATTAGTTTTATATGCTTTTACACAGTTCTGGAAAAATTTATCGAAATCGGATGACTATAGCATATAGCTGCCATATAAACGGTCGGTCATAAAACTAGTTCTAGTGAGAAAAACTTTTTTGTTTTCCATCGTAGCATCACCAATCGTGGTATATATTAGTTTTATATACTTCCACACAATTCTGGAAAAATTGATCGGAATTGGATGATTATAGCATATAGCTGCCATAGGAACGATCGGTCTAAAAACTAATACTAGTGAGAAAAATTTTTTTTTATCAATGGTAGCGCCTTTAAAAACTGCAAGGGTATTTAAAACATCGGCGTAGCCGATGTTAGCCTTCTATTTTTTTGAATAAAATATGTTATTACGAATAGGGTTAAAAATGCTTGTAATTAAAGTTGAGTTTTCTTGGCTCGGTTGATGATTTGTTGGTAATCTGAAATTATCGTCTTTAATTTTATAAGATTTATTTTCTATCTATTTAGATTTATAGTATTCAGGATCAAATTCACTGATGATGATCCTTAAATTTTCGTTTACTGTCTTATTACCCTTCAGTTCCGCTCAGGCCTGAATCAGACCTAAATTCAGGCCTGAAATGAAAGGGCTGGTCATGAAATCATGGCAGCCTTTATATGAGTTTCAGGCATGAATTTAACATTGGCATGGCCTAGGACTTCATGACGTTCGCTTCTTTTAGCCATGAAAAGCAGTACTGAACTCATGGGTGAGTTTCATGAATAATAAGGGGTGATTTAAGGTTGATTTCAAGAGTGATTTCTGGGATGATTTTAAATCGAATTCATGAGTAATTTCATGGCTGCACAAAAAGAAATGTGTACGGGAGGGGAGGGGGAAATATCGGCAGATTATATTTGTGTTAATGTGTAAAAATATGTAAATTCCCAGCTCCACCCGTCTTCCCACCCACCCAACTCAGAATTTTTTATCAATGTAATATTAATACTTATGGTGAAACAACGCCGCTTTGAAAAAAACAAAGATATATAAATATTTTTTTAACACGGATTACCTTGTCTGGGGATCGAACTCGGGACTTAACACAAATGGAATGACATCTCAACGCAGACAGCCACCGCACACGCGTGCGGGCAAAGGCCAAAGAGGCTACTTATACATATTGTAGGCTGACTAAGAATTTGATAAGCATCATTGTTTGTCTCTTTCCATCGTATGCACTCGTTACGCACACTTTTGCATTCGTTTTGCTTCGTTGTTGTCTTTGTCGGCCTTCGTTGCCGTCAGAGAGGCAGCGTGCAGCTGCATTCTCCCTCTCGCTCTCTTTTTGTTATGTTTATGAGGCATAGTCAAAAATAATTATTTTATTAAAAATATATTATCATTATTTGGATAAATAATTGTTCATATAATTAACATAATATCATATTTACTATAATTATAATAAATGCTGCTTTTCGCCACAACATATGAGTTGCGAATATTAGCAGAATATCGGTCGTGAATTTGCAGCGCCAACTCTGCTCTGAATTCACTCATGCTTTCGCTGGAACTGAAGGGTAATTCTCATTGAATATTTTTATACCCTTGCAGAGAGTATATTAAAATTGTCACGATGTTTGTAACGCAGTGAAGGAAGCATTTCCGACCACATAAAGTATATATATTCTTGATCAGCTTGATGAGCTGAGTTCATTTCCGTTTGTCCGTCTGTCCGTCCGTCCGTCTGTCCGTCTGTTTCTATGCTAACTCCTCCCTCAGTTTTAAAGCAATCTTGACCAAACTTTGAAAAAGTCTTGAAATACAAATACGCTGCACATTTGTCGGAACCGGCCGGATCGGATGACTATATCATATAGCTGCCATAGGAACGATCGGTCCAAAAACTAGTTTTTGTGAGAAAAACTTTTTTATTTTCCATCTTAGCATCACCACTCGTGGTATACATTAGTTTTATATGTTTCCATACAATTCCGGAAAAAATTATCAAAATCGGATGACTATAGCATATAGCTGCCATATAAACTGTCAGTGCAAAAACTAGTTCTAGAAAGAAAAACTTTTTTGTTTTCCATCGTAGCATCACAAATCGTGGTATATATCAGTTTTATATACTTCCACACAATTCTAGAAAAAATTTATCGAAATCGGATGACTATAGCATATAGCTGCCGTAGGAACGATCGGTCCAAAAACTAGTTCAAGTGGGAAAAACTTTTTTGTTTTCTATCGTAGCGTCACCAATCGTAGTATATATTAGTTTTATATGCTTCCACACAATTCTGGAAAAATTTTATCAAAATCAAATGACTATAGCATATAGCTGCCATATAAACGGTCGGTCCAAAAACTAGTTCTAGTGGGAAAACTTTTTTGTTTTCTATCGTAGCGTCACCAATCGTGGTATATATTAGTTTTGTATACTGCCACACAATTCTGGAAAAATTTAACGAAAGCGGATGACTATAGCATATAGCTGCCATAAGAACGATCGGTCTAAAATCTAATTCTAGTGAGAAAAACTTTTTTGTTATCAATGAAAGCGCCTTTCAAAAACTGCAAGGGTATTTAAAACATCGGCGTAGTCGATGTTAGCCTTCTATTTTTATACACTTGAAAAGTGTATATTAATTTTGCCCAGAAGTTTGTAACGCATAGAAATATTCATTTCCGACCACATAAACTATATATATTCTTGATCAGGACGACGAGCTGAGTTCAATTCCGTCTGTCCGTCCGTCCGTCTGTCCGTCTGTCCGTCTGTCTGTCCGTCTGTCTGTTTCTACGCGAACTAGTCTCTCAGTTTTAAAACTATCGAGCTGAAATTTTGCACAGAGTCTTCTTTTTACTGCACGCAACTAATATGTCGGAACCGGCCGGATCGGATGACTATATCATATAGCTGCCATAGGAACGATCGGTCTAAGAACTAGTTCTAGTTAGAAAAACTTTTTTGTTTTCCATCGTAGCGTCACTAATCTTGGTATATGTTAGTTTTATATGCTTTCACATAATTCTGGAAAAATGTATCAAAATCGGATCACTATAGCATATAGCTGCCATAGGAACGATCGGTCGAAAAATAAGTCTTTGTGAGAAAAACTTTTTTGATTTCCATCGTAACGTCTCCAATCGTAATATATATTTGTTTTATATGTTTCCACACAATTCTGAAAAAATTTATCAAAATCGGATGACTATAGCATATAGCTGCCATAGAAACGGATGGTCAAAAAACTACTTCTAGTGAGAAAAACTTTTTTGTTTTCTATCGTAGCGTCCCCAATCTTGGTATATGTTAGTTTTATATGCTTTCACATAATTTTGAAAAAAATTATCAAAATCTATACCCTATATATATTTTACAGGTTAAATCAGTGGGAGTAAAGTTTTTCAAGTGTATTAAAACTTCGGCACAGTCGAAGTTAGCTTTGCCTTCTCGTTTTTTATAAAGCTCGTTTTGCTTCTATTTAGTCTCTTCCAGTTACTTCGATTAATGATGCAAATTTGGAGTAAACATCGATACAAGATAAGAATTTGCGATGCCTCAAGGGCTCGCAATACCTTTCTTACCGTTTCTTTTATTAATAGTTTATATTCATACCCACTAGCGAGTAAGATACTATAATATTGTAAGCCGCATGAAGCGCCAAAGACTCATAGTTATTAACCACCTTTTCTTTTATAGCCTATTTCCACTGCCACATATATGTACATCAACAAATTTTGCTGTTCCACTACAAAAAGTTCCATCAATGTTAACTTTACATGTTAACTCTAATGTCATGTTAAAATTTGGATGACATCCAAACATTTGCATAAGCTTTGTATAGGAAAGGAAAAAAAAAGAGACCAACCATTACCCGGATTCGAACCAGCATATCAAAAAAACAGGGCGTCAAGTCTATCCACTTAGCCAATGCCTTTTCCGTAAATAAGGTAGCTTAATTTCTATATATAGTTAATTGATACCTAATGTTAAAATGGAGTACTTTATGTTAAATTTCTCGGATGTACTCAGTTTGTTTGGGTCGAGTACCAACATCATGAATTGATGTACATCCATTTAACATTTATTTTCATATAGAAGGCCCTGTGAAAAACATTCCATCCTCATCAACATCAGCTCGGATGTACATATATGTAGCAGTGGAAATAGGCTATTATTCATATCCATATACTATTTCATATATTACGTTATTATGTATATTATCCAGTTATCCGCACAAAGCGCCATATACTCCTATGTTTTTGTTATTTTTTAGTCAATTAAAATAAATTCAAAACACGCGCACATTTAAGAAGAAACCCGGCACGCGCCATTCATCGATTACCCAACCCCTGACGATAGACAGCCGTTTCAGACATCGATTACCAGACAGCTGACGATAGGCCGCCGTTACAATCATCGAGTAATATCAGTTATCGACGTCGCTAGCGACAGCGGTCGGCCGGCTATAAAAGCAGCAACTGGACCGAGCCCGGGCTCACTTAGTGCGCGGTAGGGTTGTGAAAATATGTAAAAAATATCGTATCGATGATTATCATTCTTTAAAAATATCTTCAGGTTTTTTGCAATATTTATCACCAAAATTTATCGATATATCTGATATTTAGCAAAGCACCGAAATTCGCGGAAAGTACACACACATACAAATGCATAAGAATAAAAAGGCTTAGTGACGCGCACACACACACACTGTCAAAAAAATTGCGCAGACTTTTCTGGCATTACATTTTTTCTTACCTTAACACATGTTGAATACGCTTCCGGGTGCTTGTTCCTCAAATGTGACAGGAGATTAGTGCTGTTACCACTTGACCTAATTATTTTTGCACAAAGGCTGCAGGTGGCATTATGTGCGTTTATGTTTTCGTAAAAGCTCTTTGCCGCGCTCCCCTTCTCTTTTTAAGATTTGTTAGTGTAGTGTGACCAACCACAATATCAAACGAGAGCGTAAGTTGAAGTCGGCCCTGCTCGACTTCGATATACCCGTTACTCAGGGTAGGGTTTTTTTTAAGAATATTTTATTAGATCACAAATTGTGGAAGATATGAGTTTTTTTACAAATTGCGGGGGAGGCAAAATTAATATAACTCATCTGATCGGAAAATGATGTATGGCGGATCGATAGGTAAGGATGATTAAAATATATGTCTGGAAGGTTCGAACAAACCATTTTCAAAATTGTGGGAGATTTGAGGTATTTTTCAAATTGCGGGGGCGGGAACTTTTCTATCGTTCATCTGATCAAGAAATGATGTACGGCGGATCGGTAGGTATTGATGATTAAAATATATGTCTAGAAGGTTTTAACAATGTATTTTCAAAATTGTAAGAGATATGAGGTATTTTCCAAATTGCGTGGGTAGCAACTCTTCAATCGTTCATCTGATCGAAAAATGATGTATGGCGGATCGATAGGTAATGATGATTAAAATATATGTCTAGAAGGTCCGAACAATCTATTTTTAAAATTGTGGGAGATATGAGGTTTTTTTCATATTGCGGTATATACAAGTCTACCCTAAAAAAATAGTAGCTCTAGCTCTTATAGTCTCTGAGATCTAGGTGTTCATACAGACAGACGGACAGACGGACAGGTCTATATCGACTCGGCTATTGATACTGATCAAGAATATATATTCTTTATGGGGTCGGAAATGCTTCCTTCTGCCTGTTACATACATTTGCACGAACTTTGTATACCCTTTTTACTCTACGAGTAACGGGTATAAAAATATATTTCCAAATAATTTCGATATGCGATAATATATCAGGAAAAAAAATATTTCGATATAAATATTTATTTTTTTGTAAAAAATATCGATATATTGATATTTTGATTTATTATCAACAAGCCTAGTGCGCGGCATCGGTCGAGTCAACATCAGGGAAACCAACAGTTCGAGTAATTACCAAGAACCAACCCAAAGGGGCCAATTGCGCGGTTTTCCGAATCGGCTTTGCTTTGCGCAGTTTGCGAGTCGGCATCTGTGTCCGGATGGGATTTCCAGTTGAATAGCACCGAAGCTTGCCTAGTCCAAGGGCGAGCCACAGGGGATGCGGTTTCCGAATCGACACCTGACCTAGGCCAGTAAGATCAGCACACTACGTCGAGCAGAAGACAGCCACGGCACACGCGAAGGCTTAGAAGGCTTAGAATGACTCCCGGTCACTGGGGTGGCAGCCAAGACGAAGATCCAGAGTAACCCACGTAGAATAAATATATCCCCTTACGAGAATAAACACCATTTGCATATATGACTCTGGCTATTTTTGGGGGTAAACGATTTCAGCAAGCGGAAAGACCAAGCGTCCCAGACACAAATAAAATCTGTGACAAACACTGGTAACGGCGAGCTACGCCTGTGCCACAAAAAGAGGTCGTTACAGTGGCGCCCGAGCAGGGACCTTGGTTTTTTTCTCGTTTGTACTACTAGAACAAAGAATCGTTTACCATCACCTAACTAAGATCAGCCATGGCTGAACACGGAAAACTCCCCCCTGGGTGGGTGTTCAACGTCCGAAAGGCCCAACTAGATATATGCCAAGGAACTCGGGTTGGAACCAGAACCCCTAAACAAGAACTGAGACGCCAAGTTTCGGAGTTCATCTGCGACACGGAACACAGCGAGGTAACACGAGCCCGAATAATCGCCCTGGCCCAGAAACACGCACGAACGCCGTCACCCGCACCCGCAGTAACACCAAAAATACCGCCCAAGTCAAAAATATTGATCCAGATTCCGTCTACCACTCAGGATCCAGCGACCAAACCAGAAGCCCACACGCAGTTGAAACCGACTGAAATCCCAGAAAACATTACGGCGGCCAGGGAAGAAATACCCCAACGCCAAATACCACCAAGATAGTGGCTATCAGTACTATCCGCAGCTAGGGTGAGGAATTCGACGGTAGGGGTAATCCACTGGAGTTCCTTAGCCGAACCGAGGAGTTGGCGAGCGCCTATGGTATAGAACTGGACTAGGCCGTGGGAGCAATGGTTATACTCCTCCGAGGAGATGCCCTGGATTGGTGGCATAACAGCCCCGTAGATATGTCAATCTGGGTTGCGTTTAAACTGGAATTTCTGCGGTACTACCAACCAATTACCAAGATCGGGCCATGGAACAGATCACCCGACGCCACCAGGGATGGGGCGAACCAGCAAAGGATTTCGTCCGAGAGATGCGCAAGATTATGCGATTTACCCACCATGACCAAGAAAGCAGCAAAATACGGGCACTGGATCCAAGTGAAAGAAGCAATCCGACTAGCCGATGGGACACACCGAGTAGTAACCCGAGCACTGAAACTACAGCTCCGGCTGGGCCTGCAAGAAGCTCGGGTCGAGTTCCTGATCTTCCCCGACGTGGTCGGGACATCTTACTAGGCGTGGATTTTCTAGCACAGTGTGAGGCCACATTTACATGCGGAGGTTTTACAACCCATATGAAACCATCCCACAAAAAGACAAAGGCTGCGGAAACCCTACAAGAGACCGCCAGAGGACAATGAGATATTAGGCTGGACAATCCTGAACGAAGATCCCAACACCGAGATTACCGACGCCGAAGTATAACGCTTTCTAGAAAAGGAACTGAAACAGTTTAAGGGCAAGAGCGGTACAAGTCCTATCGCTAACCACCGCATCTACATGAAGGACGATCGTCCCTTGAAGCAGAGGTTTTTCCCAAAGAATCCAGCCATGCAAGCGATCATCCACAAGCTAGTCCAAGAGCTCATTGAACAAAACTTGATCGAACCATCCCGCTCGGCATACAGCGCCCCAGTGGTTCTGAGAAAAAAGAACAACGAATGCTTAATGCTCTCTCAGAGAAAGACGCATACCCCATCCCTCGTATGAAAAGCGGGTATTGGCAAATCCCGATGGGTGCACAAAGCAATGAATACACTGCATTCACGATAGCCGGGCTTGGCTTGTTTCAATGGAAGCTCATGCTTTTCGGACTGCAAACGACTCAAGCCACCTTTCAGAGGGCATTAGACAGCGTTATTGGGACGGAGATGCAGCCATTCGCCTTCGCCTACCTCGACGACATCGTGGTCATCGGCGGATCCAAACGAGAACACCTCCAGAAATTACAAGAAGTGCTGAGGCGACAGGAAGAAGCATTCTCATCCCTCAAACAGGCCCTAACGGAAGCCCCTGTCCTGACCTGCCCAGATTTTGCGAAAACATTTATTCTGCAAACTGACGCCAGTGACAACGAACTATTGGCGGTGCTGACCCAAGAGGACGAAGACGGCGAGCATGTCATCAAATACGCGAGCAGAAAACTACGCAAGGAGGAGCTCAACTACTCGGCCACGAAAAAGGAGTGCCTGGCTATTGTTGGGGGATCGACAAGATGAGAACAGACCACTTAGTACTAAAGTGGCTCAATTCCATAGAAAGCCCCTTAGGAAGAGTCGCGCGATGGGCACTGACCCTACAGCCATATTCCTTTGAAATGAGGTACCGCAAAGGGAAGCTGAACGTAGTGGCGGCTGCGCTATCGATGACTCCCATCGAAGCGGCACACGGTACGGAGCTAGAACAAGACAAGTGGATCCAGGAAAAAGTTATCGCGGTGCAAAAATCGCCCGAAGCCTGGCCAGATTACACCATCGAAGATGGACAGCTATACCGCCATCTTTCCTCGTGGGCAGCAGATGAGGATACCCAACCATGGAAGCTATGCGTAGTTAGACAACTGCGTCCCAGAGTTCTCACAGAAAACTACTGCCAACCTAAAGCCGGCCAACTAGGCGTGCGAAAAACCAAGCATCGAGTCATGGAAAGGTACTACTGGCCCGGAATGCATCGGGACAAAGTTAATTTTGTATATCAGTGCCAGACGTGCCAGCAGTACAAAGTCTCTCAACAACAAGCGGCCGGAAAAATGATAACTGCAATTGCACAGACCGCTTGGGAAACCATCTGCGTGGATTTCGTGAGCCCACTGCCCAGGTCCAGCCATGGGAATACGATGCTCCACGTATTCATCGACAAATTCTCCAAATGAGTGAAAATGGTTACCGTTCGAAAGCCACTGCGGACGTAGTGCTACGGTTTTTCAAAGAACGCATACTCCGATATTTTCCATTTGCAACTTGGTTTGAAATTTTGGTGTTTCAAGGAACAGGTTTTGTAAATTTACTATGGCACCTATTTCTATTAAAATATCTATCCCAACTAGACCATCAAAATAAGAGTGATATGGGAATAGTAGAAAATGTTCTTTCTTCCATGAATTGTTTAAATATTGGAATTTCCACTCCCATGTATATTCAATGTGTATTTAATATCGTTTTGATTACAGTCGGTTTTAATAACTGCACTTGTTGGGAATAGGGCACAGACCGAGGATTAATAAATGAATAAAATGAATAAAAATATAGGCTAAAAATGGACCGTGTTTATCTTGGTTTACATATCCCGTCTGTATTCCGAGGATTCTACTTGACAATTTACGGATTCGTCAATATTGTGTGGACCTTGCGAATATTGGCATTCACCTATATTATCTTTCTTTACATTTTAAACCTGTTCTTTTTGTTTAAAACAATTAACTGTTTAGTTACTGGTACTAAGAGTCACTCAATTGCCAGGCCAGAGAAATCGGAAAGTTGCGCCAAAAACAACAAAAAAAAACTCCAAATCCACAATTGCACACAGCACTTACTGTCGATCAGCTGTTTGATCATACCACCCCGTCTCAAGCATACCAAGGGCTGCATACAGGAGGAGCAAGCGTGTGAAGAATTTTTGACTGTGGCGCCATCTACATTTCATAGTGTCCGTTCAAATTCGGTACTTTTAACGCCCAACTAGTCCAAATTAATAACAATAACAAACATACAATATAAAGATTACCAGCACACCCACCGGTATGGATATTCAAACCAATGGCCTTGCATAATGTCTATGCAAGCAATAACTGAAATGGGAAAACAGTTTTCTATTAAGATGGACAGTCTGGCAACAAAAGACGATAACGACGGTTATGAGCCACCAAGCTTTTTTGGTAGCTGTATTGAGCACTATAGCCAAGTCTGTTCCACCGAGTAAAACAATTGGCTTTCAACAACCCAGCAAACATTTTTTATCGCGGAAGATAAGAATGCTATTCTTCCAGTAGGCATCGCTTCACTCTAGCGATATCGCATTTGTATCGCATTCTCATCTCACTTCGGGAAGAATACTACTGGGAGGTGAGAAAGCGTTTCCTCTGGAAGATAAAAAAACGTTTCTTCTGGGGTATAAGAAAGCGTTTCATTCTGGGGATAACCAAAAAGTCACTTCCTTAAGAAAAGAAATAGTGTCTTCTGAGGGATAAGAAAGCATTTATTTTTGGAGACAAGAAAACATGTTTTTTTGGGGATATGAAAGCGTTTCATTCTGGGGATAAGAAAAAGCATCTTCTTTGAGAAAAAAAAATAGTGCCTCCGCGCCAAGTGATATTGACAGATACTTCATCCGAGAGTTAGCGCTTCAATGATAATCTTAAAAATGATGATAGGTCGCTTCCTGTTTCTGTTAAAAAAAAGTATTTTTAATTTTATTTTACTGGATATTCCTAAAAATTTGGAAACACCCACCAGTTGGGATCGAAGATCATTTTCGATTAAAAGTTTGTCATCAAATTCTTTGAAGTCCACAATTTCGGTAAACGGAAGGGAGGGCAAAAGATTTGTTCCACCCTCTGGAACGTAGCATGTTTTTAGCTCCCGAACTTCATTTCGAAGAGATATTACTTCCTCAGTTAATTTTGTAATCAGTCTTTGATGCACTTCCTTGATGTTCTTTATTTCATCCAAAACTTGACGAAGGGCATCGCCTTTCCGAATGTCGCTTCTTACCCTTGCTGAATATTAATGCATTGTATATATTATAAGTTGAAAAATCGAGATTATGAAGGCATACATTGAATTGCTTGTGACAAATCGGTATATTGAGTGTCCCCATCACTTGAAATCCAATAGTTTTGGTTTGAAGAATCTAAAATGCAAAATTATTATTGCGAAAGAGACCGTTTAAATAAATTAACTTGCCTTCCGTATATTGGCGACGCTCCATTATGTCAGGAAGGGAAAAATCGCAAATTATTTATCAGCACTTTCCAATGCAATGGCTTTATTATGAATATCGTCTAATAAAAAGGTTATTTCTTTACTACCAACGATTTCTCGAACTTTAAAAAAGTTTAAGTTGTCAGAGGTTAAAGGTTCTGTGAAAAGAGGCTCCAGGTTTTCTATGACAGTCCCCTTGAATGTTGGCAAATCATTCGTTTTATTCGGTTTAATGTTTATTTTAGAGTGAGAACAAAATCAGAATTGCTGCTCACAGGCAGTCACAATGCAAAAAGAATAAGAAGAGTTATACATATACAATGATAACTTACAGCTGTATGGGTGGGAATGCATAGGCAAAGCTAAAGAGAAGAGGAGAGGCGAAGAGTTGTACACTGCTGTTCATATATTTATTTCCAACACTCCTTCTCAACTCAAGCTGTCTACTCATACAAAATTCAAATGAAAAGTAAACGCTAATTCTGCATACCCATCATGTTAACAAATTTCTTATGCTTAACTTTACTAAGATTTTTGGTCAGAACATCCGAAATCATTTCTTCTGTAGATACATATTCAATTTCAATGACATTGTTCCTAACCATTTCTCTAACATGATGATACTTAATATCTATATGTTTGCTGCGCGCATGGAACTTCGAATTTTTGGCCAGACATTGCGCGCTTTGGTTGTCGCTAAACACCTTCATAGCAGGACCATCGCAGAAACCCATTTCGACCATGAGTTTTTGTATATACGCTGCCTCTTTAGCAGCCGTCGAAAGAGCTACATACTCTGCTTCAGTGCTACTTAATGCTACTACGCTCTGCTTCTTGGACTCCCAAGAAAAGGCTGCACCTGCAGCAAAGAACGCCCAGCCACTGAAGGACTTCCTGTCCGTGCTGTCACCAGCCCAATCCGCATCGACGAAACAAAAGATAGGCTTTCCCGTCTTCTTATAATGCAGACTCAGCTCAGCGGTACCCCTTAAGTATCTCAATACTCTCTTGACAGCCGTCTCGTGCTCACGATGTGGATCTGCACACTGCTGTGCAAGCTTGGATACCGAGTGAAGAATATCGGGCCGTGTGGTGATGGCCAAATATAGCAGTGAACCTATTACTGATTGTTAGCTTGCTTGGTTCACGCGCTCGCACTCGTCTTCGTCACATTTGACTTGGAAACCAGCTTCTAGAGGAATTGCATTAGGTTTACAATCTTGCATACCATACTCACATAGCAAGTTCTCTATATACTGTTTATGACCAACGGAGATACTGCCTGTCTCCCCTTCACGCTCTATTTCCATACCCAGGAAATGTTTCAACTGGCCACCATCGACTACTTCGAACTCAGCAGCTATGAGCGACTTTATATTATTCAGGTTATCTTTGCTCGAACTGGCCACAATCAAATCGTCCACATATACTACTATGATGTCCACGTTGGTGCCATCCCGACGTGTATACAGGCATGGCTCGCAGATACAGGGTTTAAACCCAATTTTGAGAAGAATGCCATTCAGCTTCTCGTTCGTACAAGCTCTTCTGTAGCTTCAGGACACGCGTAGGGAACTTTTGATCAACAAATCCCTCTGGCTGTCGCATATAGACTACATCTTTAAGCTCACTGTTAAGATACGCTGAAGAAACGTCCATCTGGTGTACATACATGCCCTTCTCGACTGCCAATGCAATCACTAGCCTGATTGTCGAGTACCTGGCCACAGGCGAAAACGTCTCAGTATAGTTGACACCGTATTGTTGGCAGCAACCCTTGGCCACCAACCTGGATTTGAAGCGAACGACTTGGCCATTTTTATCCCGCTTCACCGCAAATACCCATTTTGAGCCGATTGCACGCTCTCCCTTGGGTAGATCAACCAACATCCATGTTTTGTTGGCTTGGAGACTTTCCATCTCCTTCTGCATCGATGCCCTCCAATCATTAGAATGATCAGAGCTCATTGCCGCATCGACGCTTGATGGTGCTGCTACGTCATCGGTCGTCATAACATTCAAAATGTTATATTGTTTGCGCGGACGCCCCGGCAAACCTGTGAAGACCTTCTTTGGCCGACCACGGCCCCTTCTCTCGCTGGAAAAATTTGGCTCGATTTCACTAGCATCCTCAGCGTCTTCAGCAGGATACTCGGGGTTTGGCGGCACCCCACTATGCTGACCTGGTTCACCATCTGCAAAATCCTCATTTTGCTCATCATCCGCACTGCATGAAGATTTGGACTCGACCATTACCAACGGTAGCTCAGTACTACCTGCCAAACTTGTAGCCCCTGCGCTGACACCTGTAATATGTTCAAGAAAAATTACGTCACGCGCCTCTATTACCTTCCGTGTACTTGGATTGTACAATCGGTATGCCTTAGCTGTCTCCGAGTAGCCAACCATTATCCGTTCTTCACCCTTCGGTAAAAACTTTTTGCTGTGAGTCTTGTTGAGCACTATAGCCTTAGTGCCGAACACTCTCAGGTGGCTTACAGATGGCTTTTTTCCAAACCATGACTCAAATGGTGTCATATCTGCCAATGTAGATGTCTCCGAACGATTCCGCAGGTAAGCTGACGTTTTTATAGCTTCTGCCCAAAATACCTCGTCGAGACCAGCGTGTAAAAGCATGCTCCGTGCCATCTCCACCAGTGTTCTGTTCGCACGTTCTGCCACACCGTTTTGTTGAGGCGTGTGTGGCACAGTAAGCTGCCTTTTAATTCCGTTGCTTACAAGAAATTGTTCAAACGCGCCACTCAAATATTCGCGACCATTATCGCTTCGCACACACTTTATCTTTTTGCCAGTCTGATTCTCTGCAAGCGCTTTATACTCTTTGAATTTCTCAAATATTTCATCACGTGTTTTCAAAAAACACACATACACATGACGAGATTTGTCATCGATAAATGTGGCGAAATAGCGTGCACCCCCCACAGAATGTTTGTTCATAGGGCCACATATGTCTGTATGCACCAATTCAAGCACTTCGCTGGCACGACTTTCCGATTTTTTCGGAAACTTCTTTGTGCTGATTTTACACTTTGCACACGTTTTGCAAACAAGATCCTTCACATCAAAACACTATTTTTCATCATTTTGTTTAGGCTTGCAAAATTAATATGTCCGAACCGATTGTGCCATTTCACTATCTCTGTTAAATTCGTCTGCGCGCCAAAACACTTTTTGTTATTTGTCTCAAACAAAAACAAGTCTTGTTGCCCTTTGGCAACCAAAACAACATCGCCTTTACGATTTTTTATTAAACACAAAATCCCTTTTGGATTACTTTTGCAACAGATATGAAAATACACTGCAGGTCTTTTACATACAGAACGTCAACCAAGTCAATCGTGCTGTTTTTCCAATTTAAACGCACTGTACCACGACCGTTTGCTTCAATAAAATTGTCCCCTGCTAAAACAATTCTCTCCTTGTGCTCTTTAAAGTTTACAAAATACGATCGTTCACAACACAAGTGAGCTGTGGCTCCACTATCCAGGCAACACATATTTTTCGCAAATCCACTGTCTTTGTGCGCAGCTGCAAACACAGAGTACGACTTTTTGTCGCCACTCTCTCTATTTTGGTTGTTCTCTCGTTGTCTACAATTTGCAGCAATATGCCCGATACGGCCACACGACCAGCAGCCGGCACCTTTTGCCTTCTTCTGCTTCGCACTTTTTGAATAACTGTTCTTCTCCGAACGATTGTCAACTCGCGACGAGTGATGGCAATGAGTCACGCGATTCAATAGCGACCACAAAATGTTCAAAGTCATCACCTAAGCTCGACAGCAATAATATTGACAAACACTCATTGGGCATAGAAACCCCAATCTCACACAATTTTTCATTCACATCTGTGAATCTATGTAAATGCTCCGCCATAGTGTCCGACTCTCCCATTTTCATATGTAACAACTGCTTTAGCAAAGTCACACGACGTGCAGGTCCCATGGGCATATGAATTTCCTTCAACCGAGCCCACGCACTTGCGGACGTACCGCAATTCTTAAAATTATTTACGACGCCTTTATGCATAGCATAATGCTGGCCAGAGCCTTTTCGTCTCTTGCATCAAATGCAGCTTTTTGTTAAGCACTGTCATTTTCACTACGCGACCGCACACCACTGCCCATAAATCTGCGTGTATGAGCACGCTTTCATTTGAACTACCCAGGCACTATAGTTTTGGTCATCCAACTTTTCAATTGACTGCATTGTGGAACTCATTTTTCCAATTTCAATGCCACTTAGCTTT
Source organism: Lordiphosa mommai (assembly GCA_018904225.1). Classification (NCBI taxonomy): domain Eukaryota; kingdom Metazoa; phylum Arthropoda; class Insecta; order Diptera; family Drosophilidae; genus Lordiphosa; species Lordiphosa mommai. The sequence goes on from JAEIFT010000144.1 coordinate 36,369, forward strand.
CCGCTAAATCAATATGTTTCTCAATTGTTACTTGTCCAGAAAGTCCAGAATGTTCGCATTCACTTTCACAAGCAACAAAAACTTTTTCCGAGAACTACTCAACGATCTTTTCGACGCGCGGAGCTACTGCGTTCCTGGGCCCATAACCTATTCGGTTTAATGTTTATTTTAGAGTGAGAACAAAATCAGAATTGCTGCTCGCAGGCAGTCACAATGCAAAAAAGAATAAGAAGAGTTATACATATACAATGATAACTTACAGCTGTATGGGTGGGAATGCATAGGCAAAGCTAAAGAGAAGAGGAGAGGCGAAGAGTTGTACACTGCTGTTCATATATTTATTTCCAACACGTTTTATATATTTGACTAATTTTAACTAAATTATTTCCAACAAAGCAGATATTGTTTAGTTTTAAAATTGAAAAATAAAACTTTTGCTATAACATATTTCAGTTCTTTTTTGAATCCGTTTTAAAATAAAGCTTTTTTCTACCTGCCTGTTGTAGATTTGTGCACAGACATTTGTAGATTTGCTAACTTGTTTTTATACTCTGTACCGAAGGTACAAAGAGTATATTGGGTTTGTGCAAATGTATGTAACAGCCAGAAGGAAGCATCTCCGACCCTATAAAGTATATATATTCTTGATCAGCATCAACAGCCGAGTCGATATAGACATGTCCGTCTGTCCGTCTGTCGGTCTGTCCGTATGAACGCTGAGATCTCAGAGATGGTAAGAGATAGAGATTTGATGAGTATGGAACATATATTTCTTATACTTGCAGGCAGATCAAGTTTAGTTTTTTTTTTTTGCCACGCCCCCTGCCTCCCCCGCAAATTGAAAAAAAACTTAATATCTTTCACAATTTTGGAGTTAGGTTGTTTGAACCTTCTAGACATATATTCTACTCATCATAACCTATCGAGCCCCGATACATCGTTTTCTGATCAGATGAACGATAGTAGAGTTGCCACCCCCGCAATTTGAAAACACCTCAAATATCCCGCAATTTTGGAGTTAGGTTGTTTGAACCTTCTAGACATATATTCTATTCATCATTACCTATCGAGCCTCCATACATCGTTTTCCGATCAGATGAACGATAGTCGAGTTGCCACCCCCGCAATTTGAAAAACACCTCAAATATCCCGCAATTTTAGAGTTAGGTTGTTTGAACCTTCTAGACATACATTCTACTCATCATTACCTATCGAGCCCCCATACATTGTTTTCCGATCAGATGAACGATAGTAGAGTTGCCACCCCCGCAATTTGAAAAACATCTCAAATATCCCACAATTTTAGAGTTAGGTTGTTTGAACCTTCTAGACATACATTCTACTCATCATTACCTATCGAGCCCCCATACATTGTTTTCTGATCAGATGAACGATAGTAGAGTTGCCACCCCCGCAATTTGAAAAACACCTCAAATATCCCGCAATTTTAGAGTTAGGTTGTTTGAACCTTTCAGACATACATTCTACTCATCATTACCTATCGAGCCCCTATACATTGTTTTCCGATCAGATGAACGATAGTAGAGTTGCCACCCCCGCAATTTGAAAAACACCTCAAATATCCCGCAATTTTGGAGTTAGGTTGTTTGAACCTTCTAGACATATATTCTACTCATCATTACCTATCGATAATCGGGAGCCAATTGGAGCGGCGACCTGAACGGGTACAGAGTATATTACAGTCGGGCTTGACCGACTTTCTTACTTGTTTTATAATTTGAAGATCGATCAAAATCGAAATGCGCTTATGCCTTCAAAAGTTTCAAAATGTTTAGCTTCCTCATGAATATGCAGCAAATAATGAAATTTGCAAGTTAAAAATGTTAAATTGTATAAAGTGGGGAGTCCCCACTGGGGACATCTTTAACAAAGTTTATTAGCAAGTTTTCTGCAAATTCATTGTTAACCTGGCAATTCTTTTTCTCTAAAAGTAATCTTATTGCTATTGAAAGCTTCATAAAATGTGAGAATCTTTCCTTGGTTAAAATTGAATGCAAAATGAAAGGGCCATAGTAAAGTAGAAAATTCCGAAGCTCCGTATGAATCTATCAAGCTCAACTAATGAGCGAGGTTTTCTACAAAATTCATAGGGACATGATTTTTGTAGATACACAAGTTGAGAGGACAAGTTTGAAATTTTCCACGAAGTTAAAGAAAATTGTTCGCCCTTGTACGTACCCAAGCTTTTAAAAGAGTTTTAGTAACTCCCAAATAAATAATACGCATATAATCTAGGCCAATCTGATTGACTATATTAATTGGAAGCTTTTCTATAGGCGTAGAATTCAGCAAGTTGTGATGTTCTGGCTGAGTTCTCTTTCTAAAAGTGTTGTCATCACGTAAAGGACAAGTTTCAACATTTGGAAAAGCAAGCCGATTTTTTAAAAATATCTCCCTTTTGGCTACAGCGTGTACAAGAATAATAGCCGCTGTGCCCATTGATTCCCAGCACAAAAGCTTTTGCTGGGGCATCCATTATAAAGCATCTGGTGAAGTATAAATATGTATAAATATTTCTGATAAGCAAACACTAAACATTGAACCACAGTTCAGGTCGATCATTAAGCTTAAGCCATTAGAACTTAAGCCAAAGCTTTATTCTTAATGTTGTTAATGTACACTGCAGGTCTTTTACATACAGAACGTCAACCAAGTCAATCGTGCTGTTTTTCCAATTTAAACGCACTGTACCACGACCGTTTGCTTCAATAAAATTGTCCCCTGCTAAAACAATTCTCTCCTTGTGCTCTTTAAAGTTTACAAAATACGATCGTTCACAACACAAGTGAGCTGTGGCTCCACTATCCAGGCAACACATATTTTTCGCAAATCCACTGTCTTTGTGCGCAGCTGCAAACACAGAGTACGACTTTTTGTCGCCACTCTCTTTATTTTGGTTGTTATCTCGTTGTCTACAATTTGCAGCAATATGCCCGATACGGCCACACGACCAGCAGCCGGCACCTTTTGCCTTTTTCTGCTTCGCACTTTTTGAATAACTGTTCTTCTCCGAACGATTGTCAATTCGCGACGAGAACATTCTTTGCTCTCCGTTATTTCCCGTGTTTGCTTTACGTCTTTCGCTCTATTCGAGCAATTTCACTTTTAACACACTTAGCGATGGCAACGAGTCACGCGATTCAATAGCGACCACAAAATTTTCAAAGTCATCACCTAAGCTCGACAGCAATAATATTGACAAACACTCATTGGGCATAGAAACCCCAATCTCACACAATTTTTCATTCACATCTGTGAATCTATGTAAATGCTCCGCCATAGTGTCCGACTCTCCCATTTTCATATGTAACAACTGCTTTAGCAAAGTCACACGACGTGCAGGTCCCATGGGCATATGAATTTCCTTCAACCGAGCCCACGCACTTGCGGACGTACCGCAATTCTTAACATTATTTATCTGCGACGCCTTTATGCACAGCATAATGCTGGCCAGAGCCTTTTCGTCTCTTGCGTCAAATGCAGCTTTTTGTTCAGCACTGTCATTTTCACCTTTCACTACGCGACCGCACACCACTGCCCATAAATCTGCGTGTATGAGCACGCTTTTCATTTGAACGACCCAAGCACTATAGTTTTGGTCATCCAACTTTTCAATTGACTGCATTGTGGAACTCATTTTTCCAATTTCAATGCCACTTAGCTTTCCGCTAAATCAATAGGTTTCACAATTGTTACTTGTCCAGAAAGTCCAGAATGTTCGCATTAACTTCACAAGCAACAAAAACTTTTTCCGAGAACTACTCAACGATCTTTTCGACGCGCGGAGCTACTGCGTTCCTGGGCCCATAACCTATTCGGTTTAATGTTTATTTTAGAGTGAGAACAAAATCAGAATTGCTGCTCGCAGGCAGTCACAATGCAAAAAAGAATAAGAAGAGTTATACATATACAATGATAACTTACAGCTGTATGGGTGGGAATGCATAGGCAAAGCTAAAGAGAAGAGGAGAGGCGAAGAGTTGTACACTGCTGTTCATATATTTATTTCCAACACGTTTTATATATTTGACTAATTTTAACTAAATTATTTCCAACAAAGCAGATATTGTTTAGTTTTAAAATTGAAAAATAAAACTTTTGCTATAACATATTTCAGTTCTTTTTTGAATCCGTTTTAAAATAAAGCTTTTTTCTACCTGCCTGTTGTAGATTTGTGCACAGACATTTGTAGATTTGCTAACTTGTTTTTATACTCTGTACCGAAGGTACAAAGAGTATATTGGGTTTGTGCAAATGTATGTAACAGCCAGAAGGAAGCATCTCCGACCCTATAAAGTATATATATTCTTGATCAGCATCAACAGCCGAGTCGATATAGACATGTCCGTCTGTCCGTCTGTCGGTCTGTCCGTATGAACGCTGAGATCTCAGAGATGGTAAGAGATAGAGATTTGATGAGTATGGAACATATATTTCTTATACTTGCAGGCAGATCAAGTTTAGTTTTTTTTTTTGCCACGCCCCCTGCCTCCCCCGCAAATTGAAAAAAACTTAATATCTTTCACAATTTTGGAGTTAGGTTGTTTGAACCTTCTAGACATATATTCTACTCATCATAACCTATCGAGCCCCGATACATCGTTTTCTGATCAGATGAACGATAGTAGAGTTGCCACCCCGCAATTTGAAAACACCTCAAATATCCCGCAATTTTGGAGTTAGGTTGTTTGAACCTTCTAGACATATATTCTATTCATCATTACCTATCGAGCCTCCATACATCGTTTTCCGATCAGATGAACGATAGTCGAGTTGCCACCCCCGCAATTTGAAAAACACCTCAAATATCCCGCAATTTTAGAGTTAGGTTGTTTGAACCTTCTAGACATACATTCTACTCATCATTACCTATCGAGCCCCCATACATTGTTTTCCGATCAGATGAACGATAGTAGAGTTGCCACCCCCGCAATTTGAAAAACATCTCAAATATCCCACAATTTTAGAGTTAGGTTGTTTGAACCTTCTAGACATACATTCTACTCATCATTACCTATCGAGCCCCCATACATTGTTTTCTGATCAGATGAACGATAGTAGAGTTGCCACCCCCGCAATTTGAAAAACACCTCAAATATCCCGCAATTTTGGAGTTAGGTTGTTTGAACCTTCTAGACATATATTCTACTCATCATTACCTATCGATAATCGGGAGCCAATTGGAGCGGCGACCTGAACGGGTACAGAGTATATTACAGTCGGGCTTGACCGACTTTCTTACTTGTTTTATAATTTGAAGATCGATCAAAATCGAAATGCGCTTATGCCTTCAAAAGTTTCAAAATGTTTAGCTTCCTCATGAATATGCAGCAAATAATGAAATTTGCAAGTTAAAAATGTTAAATTGTATAAAGTGGGGAGTCCCCACTGGGGACATCTTTAACAAAGTTTATTAGCAAGTTTTCTGCAAATTCATTGTTAACCTGGCAATTCTTTTTCTCTAAAAGTAATCTTATTGCTATTGAAAGCTTCATAAAATGTGAGAATCTTTCCTTGGTTAAAATTGAATGCAAAATGAAAGGGCCATAGTAAAGTAGAAAATTCCGAAGCTCCGTATGAATCTATCAAGCTCAACTAATGAGCGAGGTTTTCTACAAAATTCATAGGGACATGATTTTTGTAGATACACAAGTTGAGAGGACAAGTTTGAAATTTTCCACGAAGTTAAAGAAAATTGTTCGCCCTTGTACGTACCCAAGCTTTTAAAAGAGTTTTAGTAACTCCCAAATAAATAATACGCATATAATCTAGGCCAATCTGATTGACTATATTAATTGGAAGCTTTTCTATAGGCGTAGAATTCAGCAAGTTGTGATGTTCTGGCTGAGTTCTCTTTCTAAAAGTGTTGTCATCACGTAAAGGACAAGTTTCAACATTTGGAAAAGCAAGCCGATTTTTAAAAATATCTCCCTTTTGGCTACAGCGTGTACAAGAATAATAGCCGCTGTGCCCATTGATTCCCAGCACAAAAGCTTTTGCTGGGGCATCCATTATAAAGCATCTGGTGAAGTATAAATATGTATAAATATTTCTGATAAGCAAACACTAAACATTGAACCACAGTTCAGGTCGATCATTAAGCTTAAGCCATTAGAACTTAAGCCAAAGCTTTATTCTTAATGTTAACATATTAAAGCTTATTCATAGAAGCTTACACTTAAAAGCTCATCACTAAAGCTTAACTCTTAAGCTTATCTTAGCTAAGCTCCACCGCCTATGCATCAAAGCAGATAAGACATAGATGCACTTACAGTTATTTAAGCCTATCATAAGATTATCATTAATATCTACTCTAACGCATTGTAAGCATACCCAGCCATAAGAAACCTTGTTACCAAATCATATAAATAGTGGCCTTGGTGCCCTAATAAAAACATTCTAAGACAAACCGTCCACCCGCCTTATTCATGGCGATGCTGCCTTTAATTGGCAATTAAAAAAATAGAAGGCTAACATCGGCTACGCCGATGTTTTAAATACCCTTGCAGTTTTTGAAAGACGCTACCATTGATAAAAAAAAGTTTTTCTCACTAGAATTACTTTTTTGACCGACCGTTTATATGGCAGCTATATGCTATAGGTATCCGATTTTGAACCATTTTTCCAGAATTGTGTGAAAGAATATAAAACTAATAAATACCACGATTGGTGACGCTACGATGGAAAAAAAAAAGTTTTACTCATTGGAACTAGTTTTTTGACCCACCGTTTATATGGCAGCTATATGCTATAGTTATCCGATTTTGATCAATATTTCCAGAATTGTTTGAAAGAATATAAAACTAATAAATACCACGATTGGTGACGCTACGATGGAAAACAAAAAAGTTTTACTCACTAGAACTTGTTTTTGGACCTATCGTTCCTATGGCAGCTATATGATATAGTCATCCGATCCGGCCAATTCCAACAAATGTGCAGCCTATGTGTATTTAAAGTCTTTTTGCAAAGTTTGGTCAAGATAGCTTTAAAACTGAGGAAGGAGATAGCATAGAAACAGACGGACGGATAGACGGACCGACGGACAGACGGACATGGCTATTTAGACTCAGCTCGTCATGCTGATCAAGAATATATATAGTTTATGGGGTCGGAGATGCTTCCTTCTATGCGTTACAAACATCGTGACAATTTTAATATACCCTCTGCAAGGGTATAAAAATAGTAAACAAGAGTGCCTAACGGCAACTTGGCGTTACGGCGATACTCGCCCTCGCACAATAAAATACAAATACAAAATCACATACACAAATACATACACTATACATAAATTTATACATACATTTAGACACAGACTTATACATATACCTAATTTTGTAAATACATTTTAAAAATGAAATATTTTTTACAAATATTAAAAGACTAAAACACACAAATTGCAAACAAAAATTTTTCCTACGCACATTCATTGACAAGAAACAAAAGAATCAAAACAAACAAAACAAAAAAACAGAGCTTCCAACAGATCTTGAAGAGAGATACAAGCTTGGAGCTTGGAGCTAGATACAATGTTATACAAAAATTTCACAAATAAAATGTTGAATTTTTTTTTGGATAAAATATACTAACGAGCACAGAAGTTAGAAGTTTCATAAAAAACAAAAAAAATAAAAATAAATAAATAAAATCTATTAATAAGAAATATAAAGCAAAACAAAAACTATTTTTCCAAAGCATTTAGAGTGCTATATAATATTAATTACACAGTAAAAATTAATATATGGATTGGACAATAATACAATCTAAAATTCAGCCTCTTAAAGAAATTTTTTCTAAATCATATAAATGCCTGAACAAAAGCATAGAAATTAGACCAGTTACTATAGGAAAACATTTAAAAATATTATTTGACTTAGAAATTGGGACTAGCCGGCTCGAGGTCATGAAAATGTTATGTTTCCATAACATTAGAAAAAACAAGTGTACCAACAACACCAAAGTGAGCATGGTTCCTCGTACAGCTGTTTCGGAAATCACCAGATTTCCTCATCAGCGAGGTTTTGCTGCCATCTCCAGAGTTTCAGTGGTCTCTCCATGCAAGTGTTGCTTGAACCAATTGGGAATTTCAAGCAACCCAAGAATGTAAAAACCGCCAAAAGCTGGAGAATGCTTTGAGTGTGTTGGTACCTTGATAACAGCTTCTATCTGTGTGAGTGAGAGTTTAACTCCCCAACTCAACAGCGGCCGTAAGGTTTTACATGCAAGCAAAGCCTGCATGTGGAGGTAAGATGTTGTTTTTCATGAAACTTTTACTGATTCAGTTTCTTTTCAACAAATAACGGCGTGCCTTCCGTTTTATACTTGTTAAAAGTGTTTATCGACCTTTCTATTTGCTTAGAAATTGGGACTAGCCGGCGCGAGGTCATGAAACGAGGAACCATGCTCACTTTGGTGTTGTTGGTACACTTGTTTTTTCTAATGTTATGGAAACATAACATTTTCATGACCTCGAGCCGGCTAGTCCCAATTTCTAAGCAAATAGAAAGGTCGATAAACACTTTTAACAAGTATAAAACGGAAGGCACGCCGTTATTTGTTGAAAAGAAACTGAATCAGTAAAAAGTTTCATGAAAAAAACAACATCTTACCTCCTACATGCAGGCTTTGCTTGCATGTAAAACCTTACGGCCGCTGTTGAGTTGGGGAGTTAAACTCTCACTCACACAGATAGAAGCTGTTATCAAGGTACCAACACACTCAAAGCATTCTCCAGCTTTTGGCGGTTTTTACATTCTTGGGTTGCTTGAAATTCCCAATTGGTTCAAGCAACACTTGCATGGAGAGACCACTGAAACTCTGGAGATGGCAGCAAAACTCGCTGATGAGGAAATCTGGTGATTTCCGAAACAGCTGTACGAGGAACCATGCTCACTTTGGTGTTGTTGGTACACTTGTTTTTTCTAATGTTATGGAAACATAACATTTTCATGACCTCGAGCCGGCTAGTCCCAATTTCTAAGCAAATAGAAAGGTCGATAAACACTTTTAACATTATTTGACACCTTTAATGAAATTAGGAGTATTTTACATGAAAACTATAATAAATTCAGTACATTACAAGAACTTCAGGCTAATGATATTTTCTTATCTTTTAGAAAGAACTTAGAGTATATTTCAAACAAACATAACATAATAGTATTTTTGCCTAGACAACTGGACCGTACAGCCAGTTATGAATATAGTCATATGGAAGAAGGAGAAGATTTGAAAATAATAAACGAAGAAAAACTTTCTATTACAAATAAAAAAAAAACCAAAAGCTAACAATATGCCACAAACAACTCTTGAAATTCTGAGCTCCGCCTCAAGACTTGTTCATGATTTTGATGGAAAAGCTGAAAACCTACAGAGTTTTATTAACTCGCTCGAACTACTAAATGACATAAAAGAATCACATGAAGCAACAGCACTGCGATTTATTAAGACAAAGTTAAAAGGTGACGCAAGAATAATAATTACGAACGAATCAACAATTTCCGAAATAATATTGAAATTTAAAACTACTATTAAGGGAGAATCAGTAGGAGTTTTAGAAGCTAAAATTATGAACATAAGACAGAACGGAAAATCAGCTACGGCATATACAACAGAACTGGAAAACCTAACAAAAGCGCTCACGCGAGCATATATACTAGACGAATTGAAACCAGAAATAGCAAACAAATACGCTACACAGACAGCTGTTAAAGCAATAATTTAATAATATGAACGAAGTAATATCCAAGTTTGTCAGTAGTTGCACAGACGTAATTGGTCAAAACAACACTATACTTTTTACGAGACAGAACTTTAATAACAGGTTTTCTAACCCCAACAGACAAAATAATAGATGGAACTATAACAATAATAGGCAAATACTGGAATAACAATGGGTATAACAGAAACGATCAAATGATAATTATTTATAATTAAAATTTGAATATTAAAATAATATTTTAATCAATTTGATATAATTTTAAATTTTCCATTTTCATTTTATTTCCCAAAAATATATTTAGACTTCCTCATTTGGCAAATTCTAAAACTTCCATTCCAACCATTAATGACTTCTACATTTATCAATCATAATTTTCAAAATCACCTCTCATTGAAATAATCCACATCCTCACAATTTATAAGAAAGTTTTTATTCACCCACTCGGCAATAATTCCACCCACACATATACAAATCCTTATATCTTAACCACACAAAATTTTTATCAACCCGCCATCTTCATCACCATCCCACACGATTTGATCAATCGATGAAAAAGTTTTTCCATGAAGAATTCCGGCCTTTTCCTGGCCCAACGGAAACAATATATACTTACAAACCAAATTTCAAGTCAAGGATGACAACAAAATTTTTCCCTTATTTTTTTTCTGTTCCAATTATCCAAAACCTCCCTCCTTGGAACTTCTGGAAAATCAGCTCACCTCAGTTGGATACAACAACAATAATTACAACAACCGATACAACAACAACAATAACAGGTATAACCAAAACAATGGATCTAATAATTATACAAACAGGAATAATAATAACCAAAACGGAAATAATAGTATTCCAACATAAAATACATATACACCCTAAGTCTAAACAACAATAGTTTTATTTTTCTTAATATTAACACAAAATCACTTAAATTTCTTGTAGACACGGGTGCAGATATTTGTTTGATTAAGCAAAGTAAACTTATATATGGGCATTTCTTTTCTGACGTGACGTGACATTCGTACGATAAAATGTAAAAAAAAAAAATGAAGCAGACAAGTTTTTAAATTATTTTTTTTACATTTAGGTAGTAATTCAATAGCACTTTATTTAGAAAAAAAATTTACAAGAATCGGCCCAGAGGATTTAAAGTTAAAAGTAAAAATATGCCCTGACGTGACGTTACTTAAAACGGAAGTGGGTTTTGACTTGAATTACAAAATTGCAAAACTCTGCGAATTGAGAATCTCTTTTTGGTATGAAACTTTTTTCAGTAGTTTTCAGAATAATATAAGTTTGTTTTCCAATTTACCAAATATAAAAATCATTTCTCGTTCTTTTTTATTTGCTTTTTTATATCTGACGTGACGTTACTGACGTGACGTTACTTAATTTTCATTTGGCAATTTTTTAGTGAAGATAATTTTTCTAAAATTATTCAACGCAACAAAAATATCAACTTTAATTGTAGCTAAAGTTTTGTGAAAAGATTGGAATTGCTCAATGACTCTTAGAGCTGTAAATCGGAAAAAGAAAATGGACTGAAAATCTGGCCAAAACGTAAATTTGTACATTCTAGCCCGATATATCTCTATCTGAACTAAGGAAAGCTTTAAGCTCTTTAATTAAAATTATTTTGCATATTTACTTATTCTAAATCAAGTAAGAATCAACTTTTAATGAACTTTTAATTTTTCGGTCATGGTAGACTTTTCTGCGGAATTGCCCATATTCAATAGATATAAGCATAGCAAAATACACTAGCTTAAATGGGATATGTCAGGAAAGTCTAAAATCATTAGGAGAAGCGAAATTAAACTTAGAAATTGAAAACATTTTAATACAGCACAAATTTCAAGTAGTCCAATATAACTTTCCAATTCCTTGTGACGGGATAATTGGTCTCGACTTCATTAAAACTTTCAATTGCAAGCAAGATTATGAACAAAATCAAAACTTATTCACAATTAGACCGAACAATTTACACAAAGAGGTTATCATCCCTATGGCATTAGGCTCACAAACAAATGTTTTTACAATCCCATCCAGATCCGAAGTTATTAGACCTATACAAATAAATAATAGCGAAGATGACCCATTGATCCCGAATCAAGAAATTCAAGCAGGTGTATTCATTGCAAACACAATAGAATACAAAAATATCCCATATATTAGAATAATAAACACCAATACAGTAGAAGCAAAAATTAACAAAACTAATATTCAATCTGAAAAACTATCTGATTATGATATTTTTAAAATACCCACATGCAATAAAACACAAAAAATCGATGTTATAAACAAGCTCAGTAAAAATTTCCCAACCTTTGTAAAGGACAAACTGTATAGTTTATGTTCTGAGCTTAACGATATATTTGCAACAGAATCCGAGCAAATTTCATTCAATAATTTTTACAAGCAAAAGCTACGTCTCAAAGATGAAACCCCAGTATATATGAAGAATTATAGGATAGCACATAGCCAAAAAGCTGAGATAAGTAGGCAGGTGGACAAACTGATCAATGATGACATAATAGAACCATCAACGTCTGAGTTCAATAGTCCAATTCTTTTAGTACCAAAGAAATCCCTTCAAGGAAGCTCTGAAAAACGTTGGCGTCTTGTAGTAGACTACAGAAAAATAAATAAGTAGTTGATAGCCGACAAATTCCTTTTACCCAGAATGGATGACATTCTTGACCAACTTACAAAATATTTTTCGTGTTTGGACTTAATGTCATGATTTCATCAGGTAGAATTGGAAGAAAATTCAAGAGACATCACGTCATTTTCAAAGGATAAAAGATTACCTTATGGTCTGAAAGTAGCTCCAAATTCATTCCAAAGAATGATGTCTTTTTTTTGTGGATTAACACAATCCCAAGCATTCTTAAACATGGACTACCTAATAGTTATTGGATGTTCCGAAACTCATGTTACAAAATTTGTGTGATGTTTTTACAACATGCAGAAAATATAACCTTAAATTACACCCAGACAAATGCTCATTTTTTAGACACGAAGTAACATTTTTAGGTCACAAGTGCACAAACAAAGGAAAGGAAAGGAAACAAAAGAATATGACGGTAAACAATTACCAGTTGCATACGCATCAAAATCGTTCACCAAGGGCGAAAGCAATAAGTCAACAATAGAACAAGAACTGTCAGCAATACATTGGGATATACAGTATTTTAAGCCTTACATTTATAGAAAAAAATGTTCCTAATCAAAACAGATCATCAACCACTTACTTATCTATTTTCATTAAAAAACCCAGCATCCAAGCTTATACGAATGAGGTTAGACTTAGAGGAGTATGATTTTATTATTGAATACATCACAGGACGTGAAAATTATACAGCAAAACCCCGCCTTAGTGCTCACTTTCAACTTATAAGGAAACTTCTGTGAAAATTTCAGCTTTCTATGTCTTACCGTTCAGGCTCTACGTTGATTGCCAATCAGTGAATCAGTGAATCAGTCAGTCAGTCAGGAAAAACTCTTTTATATATAGAGAGATAACATATTAAAAGTAACCACAAGATCGGACACGAAAAAGAACAACACAACCTCTGACAATCATAAAAACCAAATAACAATTTTAAAACGAGAGCGTAAGTTGAAGTCGGCCCTGCTCGACTTCGATATACCCGTTACTCAGGGTAAGGTTTTTTTTAAGAATATTTTATTAGATCTCAAATTGTGGGAGATATGAGTTTTTTTACAAATTACCGGGGAGGCAACTCTACTATAACTCATCTGATCGGAAAATGATGTATGGCGGATCGATAGGTAATGATGATTTAAATATATGTCTGGAAGGTTCGAACAATCCATTTTCAAAATTGTGGGAGATTTGAGGTATTTTTCAAATTGCGAGGGCGGGAACTTTTCTATCGTTCATCTAATCAAGAAATGAAGTATGGCGGATCGGTAGGTATTGATGATTAAAATATATGTCTGGAAGGTCCGAACAATCTATCTTCAAAATTGTGGGAGATATGAGTTTTTTTTATAAATTGCGGGGGAGGCAACTCTACTATAACTCCTCTGATCGGAAAATGATGTATGGCGGATCGATAGGTAATGATGATTTAAATATATGTCTGGAAGGTCCGAACAATCTATCTTCAAAATTGTGGGAGATATGAGTTTTTTTATAAATTGCTGGGGAGGCAACTCTACTATAACTCATCTGATCGGAAAATGATGTATGGCGGATCGATAGGTAATGATGATTTAAATATATGTCTAGAAGGTTTTAACAATGTATTTTCAAAATTGTAAGAGATATGAGGTATTTTTCAAATTGCGGGGGCGGCAACTCTACTATCGTTCGTCTGATCGGAAAATGATGTATGGCGGATCAATAGGTAATGATGATTAGAATATATGTCTAGAAGGTCCGAACAATCTATTTTTAAAATTGTGGGAGATATAAGGTTTTTTTCATATTGCGGGGGCGGGAGGGGGCGTGGCAATAATTTGAAACAAACTTGATCTGCGTGCAGACAATACAAGTATACACTGAAAAAATGGTAGCTCTAGCTCTTATAGTCTCTGAGATCTAGGTGTTCATACAGACAGACGGACAGACGGACGGACGGACAGACGGACAGGTCTATATCGACTCGGCTATTGATACTGATCAAGAATATATATTCTTTATGGGGTCGGAAATGCTTCCTTCTGCCTGTTACATACATTTGCACGAACTTAGTATACCCTTTTTACTCTACGAGTAACGGGTATAAACACCGAGTGGTACATCCGCACACTTGACCTTGAGCGGGATTTCAAAGTTTCCATGGTAGGGGATATTATAAACACACAAGCAGCTCGGTACTTGGATACACACTTAAACTTGGTATATAAGCTATTTGTTAAAAACCCTACAAGTAGCAACACACATTATTTTCTTACCATAACCATAATACTAAATTAATTTAATTTTACACTTCACTACATTATAAGTTACTTAAAAGTAACAGTAAAATGTAAAAAATTTTTATTAGGGTTACACTATTTAAAAATCAAAATAATAATAAAAAAAAAAAAAAAAAAAAAAACAAATTACGAGGCAATCAACTTTTGTGATGCCAAAAAATGTATTAAAACGAGAGCGTAAGTTGAAGTCGGCCCTGCTCGACTTCGATATACCCGTTACTCAGGGTAAGGTTGCCCAAATTGTGGGAGATATGAGGAATTTTTCATATTGCGGGGGCGGTAACTCTTCAATCGTTCATCTGATCGGAAAATAATGTATGGCGGATCGATAGGTAATGATGATTAAAATATATGTCTAGAAGGTTTGAACAATCTATTTTCAAAATTGTGGGAGATATAAGGTTTTTTCATATTGCGGGGGCGGGAGGGGGCGTGGCAAAAATTTGAAACAAACTTGATCTGCGTGCAGAAGATACAAGTCTACACTGAAAAAATGGTAGCTCTAGCTCTTATAGTTCCTGAGATCTAGGTGTTCATACAGACAGACAGACAGACGGACAGACAGACAGACAGACAGACGGACAGACGGACATGTCTATATCGACTCGGCTATTGTTGCTGATCAAGAATATATATACTTTATGGGGTCGGAGATGCTTCCTTCTGCCTGTTACATACATTTGCACGAACTTAGTATACCCTTTTTACTCTACGAGTAACGGGTATAAAAAAATTGGACAAACAAAAGTGCTCATTATTAAAAGATAAAACGAATTTAACAGCATTTGCGGTTTATGATTTATTCATTAATGGAATAATTGATCTAGATCGATTCTTTCCAAGGCGTGAACTAGAGGCCGGTGAACAAAGCATAAATTATTTGCAAATAGCTTCTTCAGAAGAAATATTCAGTATAGTTTCAATTAACGAATTTAAGAGCAAAGTTAATAAAATTTTAAAGAAAATTGAATGAAAATGATGTTGAAATTAAAAATATTTTGAATAGGTACCATGATAATCCAATAGCAGGTGGTCACTACGGAATATCAAGAATGTTAAAAAAGATTCAAAGAAAATTTTATTGGAAGAATTTGACAAAACAAGTAACGACGAAGGTAAAATCATGTGAAAAATGCAAGCTAGCAAAAATTACCAGACATAATAAAACACATATGACATTGACACCAACGCCTGCAACAGCTTTTGACATTATTATAATTGACACTATTGGTGCACTACCAAAAACTGAAAGCGGTAACGAATATGCAGTTACAATGATATGTGATTTGACCAAGTATCTTATCACAGTAGCAATACCAAATAAAAGTGCAAAAACTGCAGCAAAATGGATCTTTGAGAAATGTATTTTGACATTTGGTCCGACGAAGACGTTCATCACAGACATGGGGACAGAATACATGAACTCAATACTAAAAGAATTGTGTAAAAACTTTAAAATTGAAAAATTAAATTCAACTGCCCATCATCATCAAACTCTTGGAACAGTGGAACGAAGCTAGAGAACATTCAATGAGTATATAAGATCATACATATCAATTGAAAAATATGATTGGGATGAGTATCTTCAATATTTTACATACTGTTTCAATATTACTCCATCCACAGTACACGGCTATTGTCCTTTTGAACTAGTCTTTGGTAAACAACCTACCGATTTCCCATTTTTAACAACAGCAGTTGACCCAGTTTATAATTTAGAAGATTATAAGGCTGAGTTCACAATGTTCGACGCATGAGACATGACAATCTAGTAGGCCCTTATGTTGTCTTGTTTTCATTGAGAATAATTTGTTATTTGACAATTAAAACAATACAACATGAAGGCTAACTAGATTATCATGTCTCATGCGTCGAACAATGTGAACTCAGCCTAACAAAGAAATCAAATATAAATTACAGGTAGCTCAAAATAAGGCTAGAATTATGTTACAAAAATATCTAAAAAAAATAGAGGGCTAACATCGGCTACGCCGATGTTTTAAATACCCCTGCAGTTTTTGAAAGGCGCTAGTATTGATAACAAAAAAGTTTTTCTCACTACAATTAGTTTTTAGACCGATCGTTCCTATGGCAGCTATATGCTATAGTCATCCGATTTCGATAAATTTTTCCAGAATTGTGTGGAAGTATATGAAACCAATATATACCACGATTAGTGATGCTACGATGGAAAACAAAAAAGTTTTTCTCACTAGAACTAGTTATTGGACCGACCGTTTACATGGCAGCTATAAGCTATAGTCATCTGATTTTGATAAATTTTTCCAGAATAGTGTGGATTCATATAAAATGAATATGTACCACGATTGGTGAAGCTACGATGGAAAACAAAAAAGTTTTTCCCACTAGAACTAGTTTTTGGACCGACCGTTTATATGGCAGGTATATGCTATAGTCATCCGATTCTGATCAATTTTTCCAGAATTGTGTGGCAGCATATAAAACTTATATATACCACGATTGGTGACGCTATGATGGAAAACAAAAAAGTTTTTCTCATTAGATCTACTTTTTGGACCGATCGCTCCTATGGCAGCTATATGATATAGTCATCCGATCCGGCCGATTCCGACAAATGTGCAGCGTATTTGTATTTAAAGACTTTTTGCAAAGTTTGCTCAAGATAGCTTCAAAACTGAGGGAGGAGATAGCATAGAAACAGATGGACAGACGGACGGACGGACGGACGGACGGACGGACAGACGGAAATGAACTCAGCTCGTCATGCTGATCAAGAATATATATACTTTATGTGGTCGGAAATGCTTCCTTCGCTGCGTTCCAAACATCGTGACAATTTTAATATACCCTCTGCAAGGGTATAAAAACAAAAGGAAAAATATGATAAAAAAAAAAAATGAAGTAGAAATTAAAATAGGACAATTAGTTCTACTTAAGAATGAAACAGGTCATAAATTAGAAAATTCAATATTTAGGAAAATATAAGGTAGTAAAATTAGGGGAAAATAACAATATTACTATAAGTAACGATTAAAACAAAACACAAGACCGCGTAAAATTAATAGATTAAATATAAATAATGTAAATAAAATAATAATAAAATTAAGATCTCTTATCTTCAATAAAAGAACATAAGAGCAACAGAGCGTAACTCTATTTGTACGTGAATCATAGCATACGCTGAGATGTATAATTCTGATCTTAATTAAAAAACCCACTTAAAAAAGAACAATAAATTATTCTTTTTTTTTGCGAAAAAGGGAGATGTAGTATAAATATGTATGAATATCTCTGAATAGCAAACACTAAACATTGAACCACAGTTCAGGTCGATCATTAAGCTTAAGCCATTAGAACTTAAGCCAAAGCTTTATTCTTAAAGTTAACATATAAAAGCTTATCCATAGAAGCTTACACTTAAAAGCTCATCGCTAAAGCTTAACTCTTAAGCTTATCTTAGCTAAGCTCCAACGCCTATGCATCGAAGCAGATAAGACATAGATGCACTTACAGTTATTTAAGCCTAGCATAAGATTATCATTAATATCTACTCTAACGCATTGTAAGCATACCTAGCCGTAAGAAACCTTGTAACCAAATCATATAAATAGTGGCCTTGGTGCCCTAATAAAAACATTCTAAGACAAACCGTCCACCCGCCTTCTACACTGGGTTTTATAGTAAACATTTTATTTTCAAAGTAAAGACCATTTTCAATTATTTCATTTAGTTCATTTACAAACTCTGTTAAGAACTCATTTAGACATTTTGGCTTGGAATACCCTTCGTACACTCCAATTAGAAGTATTTGGGCATATGTGGGGACATTTCCCAAAATTGGCCATACTTGTTTGTTGGAACTCTTGCAAGCCATCAATATTAAAATCAAGTTCAATAATTTTTGAATCATTCTTATTGATTACTAAAAAATCTGTGAGTGCATCCTTAAGACCGTAATGGATATATGATCCTTCTTCTATTTTGCTTATTATGGCATTAGCATCTTTGGGCGTTTTCTTAAAAGTTGTACAGTCTTTAGGAAGTGAAACATTGTTTTGTCTTAATATTTCAAGCATCTCATTTAAAACTCTGCAACTAATATTGTTTTTTTTTTGCCCATTGCCACAATTTTATGACAATTGGCTCACAATCTATATTTATGTCACTTTTATGTTCACTTGCACTTCGACTATCACTGTCTACGGAGTCACTCGCGTCATCCCTATGTTCTTCTAAGTCAATAATAGTCACTTCTTGTGCGCTGGCGTTGTCTGCTTTATAGGTTTCGCCACCACCATTGGATCGTTGAGGAGAACTGTGCCTGCAGTCAGCAAAAGTCCTTCCACAGAAGTTAGAAACTAATCTGGCTGCTTCTCGTTTGGTTTTTGCTCTTTTGGCCTTTGTGGACGACATGACGACTCACTAGAGTTACGCGCGAAGAGGCGGCTCACAAAGATTTTTATTAAACACACGACGATTCACGATTGAATTCAGAACAGGTTCTTACTTTCACTCTAATTGTTAGTAACAAGAAAAACTTTTCTTGAAGCAACGAAGAAAAAAACGAGGCCTGCTTTGGTTTGTGCTGAAGCGGGACCTGTGCACAATGGTTTATTTCGACTATTTTTAGTAATTATTATGGAGTGTTGAAAACCCGAATTTTATTATCATTTAGGGGATTCACGACAACTTGCTTAATAGATAACCTGTTAAAAAATTAAATCTCCAACAACAAAATGTACTACCGAAAAATAACCTGACATCACCAGCCTAGAGCTGGGTCATGTGGTTGCCTGGTTAAAATTCAATTTCAGTATTGGTAAACACTTCAAACAGTGTGTAACTATTAGGTGCCAGAATTGTAATATTTTGATGATAAAGCGCCACTATTATATAAAGCACACTAAGCTGTCACTTCGACCTTGGTGACAATGGTGTAGAGGTTAAGGTGTGAGACTGGAAGTCAACAAAACCAGAGTTCAAATTACGGTAAGGTCGGTCTATAATTAATTTTTTTATACCTTGAAAGTAAAATTGCCAGAAGTTTGTAACGAGAAATATCACCGACCACATAAACCATCACGCCGGCCGCTGTCCGTCTCCGCTTCCGTCGCCCGGCGCGTCTGTTCACGACAGTCCCCGTTAAAGCTATCGGCGAAATTTTACGAGTCTCTTTTACTGACGCAACTATATCGGACCCGACGATGACATAAACGATCGGTCGCTTATGAAAAACTTTGTTTTCCATCTGCGTCACTATCTTGGTATAGTTGTTTATTGTTTCCACATAATTCTGGAAATTTATCAAAACGAAAATAGCCCTAGACATCGCTAACTAATTCTAGTGAAGAAACTTTTGTTGTCCATCTAGCGTCATCTTATATTTGTTTTATATGCTTTCACATAATACTGGAAAAATTTATCAAAATCGGATGACTATATTATATAGCTCCCATAGAAACGGTCGGTCAAAAAACTACTTCTAGTAAAAAAAACTTTTTGGTTTTCTGTCGTACCGTCTCCAATCTTGGTATATATTAGTTTTATATGCTTTCACATAATTTTGAAAAAATTTATCAAAATCTGATGACTATAGCATATAGCTGCCATAGGACCGATCGGTCGGAAAATGTGTTTTTTAAGAATAGTTTTTTATGGAACAAATTTATATTATCAATTTTTAAAAATTTTAAATATCTGATATCTATATCCTATATTAGACCGGTTAAATCAGTTGGAGTAAAGTTTTTCAAGTGTATTAAAACTTCGGCACAGTCGAAGTTAGCTTTGCCTTCTCGTTTTTTTGTTCTTTAAGAACCTTTTAACGATTGCAATTACATAAAATGCAATCACATATTATTTTAAGCCATTATCTTTTCGTATATTTTAAATTTACGCAACATAAATTTTTTCAATATAGTTGGCTTTGATTTATTGAGTTTTAATAATCAAGAAATTTACTCAAAAGTGTGTTCACGACAGATGAAGATTAAATATTATTTTTCAATAGGTTATCAAATAAGCAAGTTGTCGTGAATACCCCAATTATATCAAAAATGTATTAGTGTTTTATATTGTACGTTTATAACAAGTGCTAGCATATTGCAACGCTGAATTATTAGTACACTCTGTACCCATCTGAAATGGTTATAAATAGTATCTCATGATGTTTTGCATAGTGGCAATGTATGACTGTAACAGGTATAACAACGAATATTAATATATTTAATGATTTACTTTTTGGGCAAATTTTTGATCTTATAGAATCTGTTATCTGTCAAATAAATATACAAATAACAAAGCAAATTGTAAGATTTAAACAATATATTTAAATTGAAATTGATTCTTTAAGTTATTTCCATGTTTTCTATAAAACATTTCCAACGAATATTTACACATCGGATAATATATATCGAAGATATAAAAATTTCTAGTTCTGTATTATATTAAGCGTCACTTGTGCTCAGTCTGCCAACTTAATGTTAATGTTTACTTTTAATGTTAACATTATTATGATTTTTAATTAAGCTTTTCCTGAGTAACGGGTGTATAGAAGTCGGACAGAGCCAACTTTAACATACGCTCTCGTTTTTGCTAGGTAAAGTGTTGGAATATTCCATAGTGCAGTGTTGAAGCGGGGCCTGTTTACTGTTACTGCCATTCGAAACAAAGCCTACGTTGTTGTAATTTTTGCTGCGATTTAAACGGGGCCTTCCTTTATAGAGAAATGCGAATACTATGATGAATAAAGACAGATTGCGGGGGCCAAAGAGATACAAATTCCCTATATTATTATACCCGTTACTCGTAGAGTAAAAAGGGTATACTAAGTTCGTGCAAATGTATGTAACAGGGAGAAGGAAGCATCTCCGACCCCAAAAAGTATATATATTCTTGATCAGCATCAATAGCCGAGTCGATATAGACCTGTCCGTCTGTCCGTCCGTCCGTCTGTCCGTCTGTCTGTATGAACACCTAGATCTCAGAGACTATAAGAGCTAGAGCTACCATTTTTTCAGTGTAGACTTGTATTGTCTGCACGCAGATCAAGTTTGTTTCAAATTTTTGCCACGCCCCCTGCCGCCCCCGCAATTTGAAAAAAACCACATATCTCCCACAGTTTTGAAAATAGATTGTTCGGACCTTCTAGACATATATTTTAATCATCATTACCTATCGATCCGCCATACAATATTTTCCGATCAGATGAACAATAGCAGAGTTGCCACCCCCGCAATTTGAAAAATACCTTATATCTCCCACAGTTTTGAAAATAGATTGTTAGAACCTCCTAGACATATATTTTAATCACATTACCTATCGATCCGCCATACATCATTCCGACAGATAGACAATAGCAGAGTTGCCACCCCCGCAATTTGAAATACCCTATCTCCCCAGTTTTGAAGTTTAACCTCGACAAATCACACCCACGTCCGCCACACACCCTAGACACCCACCCCATTGAAAACCCACTCCCCAGTTTTGAATAGATTGTTGAACCCCGCTATTAATCATCTACCTTCGATCCGCCATACAACTTCCGACGTACTAGCGATTGCCACCCCCCATTTAAAATACCTCATCTCCCAATTTTGAAAAATTGAACCCAGACTATTTTAATCATATACTATCGATCCGCCTAATTTCCTAGCTTTGATGCCACCCCGAATTTGGAAAAAACCTCATATCTCCCACAATTTGGGCCTGTTGTGATCTAATAAAATATTCTTAAATAAACCTTACCCTGAGTAACGGGTATATCGAAGTCGAGCAGGGCCGACTTCAACTTACGCTCTCGTTTTTTAATTCTTTCATACGAAATTCTGGGATTTATATCGCCAAATTAATACCAGGATGTAGAAATGCGACCCCAAAATATTTTGTTGCTATGATATCGCCAAATTATCGCACTGAAAATAAAAAGCGTTTCCAAAGTATTTTATTTTTGTAATATTGTGTAATGTCTTCCAACTTTCTTCAAGAAGAATCGCATTTAGTTATTCTAAGTGATTGGAAAGCAATGTATCGCCGATTTAAAGATTTGATGATAAAAACCCAGACCACTTCATCGAGAATCGCTTTCAAGTCTCCAAAGCGTTTGTTAAGGGATAAATCTCCAATTTACCGAATGGGTGATAAAAAAGCGATACAACATATCGCTTAATAATCTCTTTTTAGTTTCAAATGTGATAGCTTATGTATTTTGTTAGTTTAAGTCGCCAAACTATCTCCAAACTGTCAACTCAAACTATCGCCAAACTCTCTTTCTGAAGAGAGAGATAGGAAACACGACAAAATGTTTGCAGGGAACAACGTTATAAGAGGTTTATTTGAGTTTGTATGAGTTTGTGCTAGTAGCGGTGAGCTGAAGCCGATTGCCTGCTCTTTTACCCAACCAAAACACCTAATAAGACAATAAATCAAATAATAATTCTAGCGCGATGCAACCATATGCAAGAAAAGACTAGCAAAGACTAACTTGCAGATGCCGACTAGAACATAGTCAAACCACAGCTGCTGCTGCAGCTGCCGAGCAAACGAAAGAAGAGTGCGGGCTGCGCTGCCGGCGAATGCGTTTGCTTACATTTCTTTTAGGCTTAACAAATTAAATGACAATTATGGCAATTCAAAACAGGGTGTGTTGTTACGTTAAAAATTCAAATGCAAATTAGATTTAAGTTAGCATGATGGTTTTGCCGCTGTACCGAACATACTCCCCCCGTTGAAAGCTTGTCTCTCAACAGAATCCTTAAGGGTCAGCAGGCACAGTTTGTTGACGGCTCTTCTAAGGACACCAGATGCAGTCTTCAGTTCAGCTACACGACAGACGCCATCTCGGCCAGGAATCAGCTCGACCACTCTTGCTAGTGGCCAACGCATGGGGGGTAGGTTCTCATCCTTAATGAGCACCAAATCATTGACGCATAGCGGTTGTCCTGGTGAACGCCATTTAGCTCGCTGCTGCAAAAGAGTAAGATCCTCTTCGCGCCAGCGATTCTTGAAGATCTGCTGCAGGTGAGAGACTCGCTGCCAACCATCCAGTCGATTTTAGTTCAGCTTCGTTAAATCGGGCTCGATGATGGTTCTCGGTTGGCCACCAAACAGAAAGAGAGCACGCGTTTGGACATCTAAATCATCAGGATTTTCTGAAAGTAAGAGCAATGGACGAGAATTAATGATTGCCGAGACTTGCCAAACGATAGTACGGAGCTCATAAAAACTGAGCAAAGAAGGGCCAACAGTGCGGTAGAAGTGATGTTTTGCCGTCTTCACCGACGCCTCCCACAATCCACCAAAGTGCGGAGAGCGAGGGGGGATGAAACGCCAATCAATGGAATCAGCCAGACAGAACTGGTGAACAGCTTGCAGATAAGGATCGCTTAGAACCAGCTTCTTCAAATCCGAGAACTCATTTTTGGCTCCCACAAAATTCGTCGCATTGTCAGACCAAATCTGACTGGGCTTCCCTCGAGTAGAGATAAAACGCGTCAGGGCTCCTGGAAACGATGCCGTTGACAAGTCCTTGACCAGTTCCATGTGCACTGCTTTTTTTTTTTTTTTTTTAATTAGTTTGATTTTTAAATAGTGCAACCCTAATACAAAATTTTTTACATTTTACTGTTACTTTTAAGTAACTTATAATGTAGTGAAGTGTAAAATTTAATTAATTTACTGTTATGGTTATGGTAAGAAAATAATGTGTGTTGCTACTTGTAGGGTTTTTAACAAATAGCTTATTTAACTAAGATTAAGTGTGTTTTATGTTATTTGGTTTACTGTTTACTAAGTGTATGGTGGTCAAATCCTGCGACTGGCTAAGTCAGTGGGGTGTAAAACAAATAGATACGCTGATATAAAATTTGATGGGAAGTCCGTTGCGAACTTCAGACTTGTGGAAGAAGGGTGCACAATAATCAACTCCAGATACTTCAAATGATCGAGTGCCTTCGGGACGCTCCTTTGGCAAATCGCCCATCATATGTTTAATCAAGCGAGGCCTGGCTCGAAAACATCTTACACATTTGTTGATCGCCTTGGATACAGTTTTTAGGCCACCAATTGTCCAATACTCAAGGCGAATCTTAGCTAAAAGTGGTCGGGGTCCAGTATGCAAGTTCCTTTCATAAAAGTGAGTAACAAGAGCCATGGTGATAGGATGGCGCTTTGAAAGATTATTGGGTGCCTCATAGCATAGAGATGAGTTTTCAAGCCGACCACCTACTCGAAGGATACCAAAGTCATCAATAAATGGCGAAAGAATAACAATTGAACTGGACTTCTTGACCAGACCCTTAGACTGTAGCTCCTTTATGTCATCCCATAAATTAGCCATCTGGACATGACGCAAAAGCATATGAGTGCCATGATGAATATCAGCATCAGCAAGGCCAGGTCTTCTGATTCGATTAATTTGTAAACATAAGCATATATGCGTTGCATGGCTGCAAAAGAACTCGCAAATGTGCGTCCATGCGTTATATCTACATTTGGTGAGCTGAGAAGTAGAACGTTTTTTCGTAACCCCCAGGGTAGACCTTTCAGGTATAGTAGAGGCGGGCCAGTTATCTTTACTGTCAACCAAAAACGAAGGGCCATGAATACAGAGATCGAGATCGAGATACGGATCGAAGAGAGCTTAGCAGACTAGTACAAGATAGCAAGGCTCGAAAGATCATAGTCAGGGGTATGAAAAAGGAAGATGCCAATAAGGAAGGATTGGAACGTTTTTTGCATGTTGAAATGAGCGTGCCAAAAGCGACTATCCGGGAAACCCGTGTCCTATATGACAGAAATAGTACGGTAGGACTGTTGGCAGAAATGGAAACAACAGCAATGGCAGCTGAAGTGCTAAGAAATGGAGGGAAGCTGGCTGGAACATCAATATACATAGATAAGGACCTTAGTCAGCAGCAACACGAAAATAAAATGGTGTTACTGCAGCTAAAAAAGGAGCTAACAGCCAAAAAACTCGAAATGATCAAGACCATCACTCCATCCATAACCCTAACCCATTCATTCAGATACACAGGAACCAAAAATAGCAATTAAAATCAAAAATATAGAGACTAGTAATAAGTATGTATGTTTAAATGTTGTCTCGTATAATATTCATGGACTAGAGAATAAGAGTATGTTTCCAATGTTTTTTGATTATGTGAATTCCTTTGATATTTTAGTATTTTTTTTATTTTATTATTATTATTTTTTACTTTTGTACGCATGTTGTCACTGAAAATAGCGCTAGATTCGAGAAATTTTTTTTAGTAATTTTATCACTTACTGGAACCCATCAAAGAGAACAACAAGATTTGGAAGAGGAAGTGGAGGCATTGTAATTGGAGTCAAAAAAAGCCTATCACGAAATGGCAGAAATAAATGGCATGCAAATCCTTAAATTTCACTCGCGGAACCTTGATTTGGCCATAGCTCCAGTCTATATAAGAGGGTCTAAATGGGCAGAAGATTTCTCTGTAACCGAAAATGCCTTCGCGAAATCCTCGATTAAAACCCCTATAATAATTGGAGAGCTCAATGTGCGAATAGGAGAAATGCAGCAGTTTATTGCACCATTGGAGTCAGCGGCGTGTGTGGTCAACACAAATGGAAGAAAAGGAAAAGATAAAGTAGTCAACCAAAGGGGCAAGAAATTTGTAGAGTTTTGCAATAACAATGGATTAACAATATTAAACGGACTAACAAACGCAGATGCAGAAGGAAGTTACACCTTTGTGAGCACAGTTGGAAGCTCTACCAACGATCTAGCTGCGGTACACTGTGACCTGCTCCCTTATGTTCAGGATTTTAAGGTAGAGAGTAAAATTTGGTCAGATCACTTACCAGTTACTCTGGGAATAAATGTTCATACTGTTAAGTCGTCGCCACCGCCTAGCCTTTTACCAAAACTTAAATGGATTCCAAGATATAAGGATACATATAAATCCAATGTTCTAAACGAACTAAACTGGGCGCAAGCAGGTGAAGGTCTAAAAACTCTTTCCGACATGCAGTCTATCATAACAAATGCTGCAATAAAACCTACGACTAAACCCACACATTTTCAACCGAAAAACCAATGGTTTGATAGGGAATGCAGTCTCTTAAGGGATATAACATTAAAGCACTTAAACAAATTCAGATTGACTGATGGGGAGGCTGAACAAGCAAAATACACGGCGAGCGTTAAAAAGTACAAAAAAACTCTGTAGTATAAAAAAGGCAAATTATTTCACATACCTGGAAAATAGACTGGACTTGGTAAATAACAGCAAACAGTGGTGGAGTCAAGCACGACAACTAAAAAATCAAACCCTGGAGAGGATCGTATACCTTACGAATTTTTCATCAATGCCCCGTTCAAATTTCTTGAATCGCTGGCCAGTATCTTCAATAGGTCACTAAGCATGGAAACTACCGAAAAATGTTGCTCAACCAACATTGTATTCCCAATTTTCAAAAAGGGCGTCCCCAATCTACCATCAAATCATCGAGGAATTTCGTTCGGGAACTGCATCGCAAAAATTCTTATGGGCATCTTGAACAACAGGCTTACCGGATGGGTAAGACAATATAATATGATGAAGGAGTACCAAGCAGGTTTCAGAAAAGGCTATTCTACAGTGGACAACATTTACAATCTGTCGGCGATTATCAGTCTGAAGCTGCAAGAGACAAAAAAGGTATATGGCTTCTTCGTAGATTTTAGAGCAGCTTTTGATAAAGTGCCAAGAAATCTTCTATGGTATAACCTGCATAAAATGGGAGTCTCTTTCAAATTTGTAAATTTCTTGGAAAGAGTATACAGCCAAACGGAAGCTGCGGTTTGGACAGGGGATCTACTTTCGAGCCATTTTGAGACTGTAGTCGGTGTTAGACAAGGATGTATACTATCCCCCCTGTTATTTGCGCTATACTTGGAGGATTTGCATGATAGCCTGCAGCGTGGCCTTTGTGTGGGAGAAGTAAATATTCGACTGCTTTTGTATGCTGATGACATTGTTATTTTGGCCAAATTGCCTATCATTTCTTGTAGATCTTCCAATGGAATGGAATGGAAATCAACCTTGAAAAATCTGAGATAATGGTATTTAGAAAGGGCGGAAGACTAGCAGCAGCAGAAAACTGGACATATAAAGGAAATGCTATAAAAATTGCAACCGAGTACAAATATCTTGGAGTCTCTTTTACGTCAACCCTCACATTTAAGGAGCACGTACTGAGAAGAAATGTTGAAGCAAAAGCAAGTATTAATTGCATATGGAACTCCTGACAAAGCCCTCCGCATCAAAGCTAAGTGGAAAATTTTTAACGCTATTCCGCGCATGTATGGGGCTATAGCTACTTTGATGTGGTAGACAGTTTGCAGACGTACTTTTTAATGAAAATCCTTAGGTTACCAACAAATACCCCAGGATACTCCCTATCCTTGGAGACTTGCGTGGATGATGCGCACTACTACACTTTGGACTTACACCTGGGGTACATTGGAAAAACTCCATTTTTTTTATGAAAATAGTCGACTGCCTCATTTCCTTACTGCGGAAATAGTCAGAAAAAATGTTTTCTGGGCTAGATAAGGTGTGCGCGCCACTAACACTTAACTGGAAAGATGGTCTAAGCTCCGTTGAAGAATGGAACACTATGCGAACTAGTATAATAGGAGCTCTAAAACAGAATGCTCAGGCGGAACGGATAACCCGAAAAGTAACCAGCCAAACGAGAATATACAGATCCCTCGACCATACAGCAGCGCTTAAACTGCAACACCTCCCAATAAGCAAAGTCACCTGGGTAATGAAAGCACGGCTGGACCTTATTAGCCTGTCATCAAACACGTTTAACAGATCAGAACACAAGCCTTGTCCACTATGTAATACCGGAGAAAATGAAGATTTAACACACTTTTTAGGAAGATGCCCTTGCCTAAAAGACCACAGATGGGCGTTCCTGGGAAAAACATATCTTGCAAATGAGGAGCTGCATGATATCCTAGACGACAGAGGGGACGAGAATTGGGAAGGACGACATTCATGGAAAAGGCAATATTCTTTAGGAAGGAGATCCTGGAGAGTACAATAAAAATTAAATTTGAATATAAATAATATTTGTAGGCGCACTAGCTAAATCTCCGTACTGCCGAACGGTCTGATATCTTGGGAAGACCAGGGAAGTCAGGCGTATTAAGCGGGTACGGGGTGAGGCAAAATGTGCTTGGCCGACGGACGGTTCGTGCAACCAAGTCGGATACAAAATATATGTTAGTATTAAACACAATATTGTTATATGTTAGAATTTTTTGTAAATTATGATTTATATTTTTATGTTCATTGTAATACGCTATTTTCAATAAATTATTATTATTATTATTATTACAGAGATCCGATTCAATAAGGCTGCTTGGAAAAGCACCTCGGGAGAGGATGTCAGCTGGATTCATTACTGTGGGAACATGATGCCACTCCATATTGGGCGTCAGCTCCTGAATCGCGGCAACTTGGTTCGCCATGAACGCTTGAAACTTTGAAGGTTCATCGCGAATCCAAGAAAGGCATACATATGAATCAGTCCAGCAGTAAAACTGGTCTCCGAAAATGGCCATTTGCAGAACATTCTGCATAAGCTCAGCCAGCAGTTTCGCTCCACTTAACTCCAGCTTCGGAATAGACCGTGTCTTTAAAGGTGCCACTCTAGACTGCGAACACAGGAGATGACTTGTGACTTGCTGACCTCTAGACACGATGTAGACGCAGGCTCTATATGCACAAGTGCTGGCATCGCAAAATCCATGAACCTCTATGTCAGCGTTTGAGTCGAGCACAAGACGAGGAAATGATAGTCTTCAAACATTGACAAAATTGCTGCACATCTCGATCCAAGCAGAATTAAGAGAAACGGGCAGGCTTTCGACCCAATCTAGTTTTTCCTTCCATAGCTGTTGAAGAAAGATTTTGCACTTGGTTATAACTGGGCTTATGAGACCAAGAGGATCGTAAAAACGAGCTATGGTGGATAATATTGAGCGTTTTGAAGGGTTTGAAGTTGTTTCCAAGGGCGACAAGGAAAACAACAACGGATCCGAGGAAGGATCCCATGCAAGACCAAGTGTCTTAGTAATGTCGCTTCCATCGCTAAATTTCAGGAATTTCTCCTGGTCTTTCTCAGGAATTCCTTTCAGGACAGCAGAATGGCTAGAGCACCACTTCCGATGTTTGAAGTGGCCACGAGAAAGAATATCTGTAGTTTGTTGCATTTTGTCTTTGGCTTCTTCAAATGAATTTGCACCCGATATAAAATCATAAACATAAAATTCTTATTGCAGAGCGGATGAGCCAAGAGGGAACGACTCTCCTTCATTGCATCCGAGAACTCACGCAGTTTCGTAGCTGATGTCAAATCTACCCTCTTGAGCCCAAGAATCTCTTTGATGTGTGCCTGAAAAACAAGACGCTTGTTATTAAAACGATTTTTAAGTATATCCAATGCCACACGATAATTGGCATTAGATATTTAAAGCGATCTAATGGAGTCCAACGCTGAACCAGATAGGCATGACTGCAGATGCTGGAATTTTTTCTACGTCGTTTAGATCTACATCCTTATCGATGATAGAGCTAAACATTGATATAAAATCAGCATACTCGGTGTGTCCGCCAGCAAATGTGGGCAGCTTAAGCTCAGGGAGGCGCGGTAGGCTAGCCATGATCACAGTTTGCTGCGCAATGGATTCGTTTTGCCATGGGGTGGATGATACAGGCGAGTGTGCGTTAGGCTAGATTCACATTGTTCGACGCATGAGACATGATAACCTAGTAAGCCTTCAGGTTGTATTGTTTTGAATGTCAAATGACAAGTTTCTCACAATGAAAACAAGACAACATAAGGGACTACTAGATTGTCATGTCTCATGCGTCGAACAGTGTGAACCCAGCCTTACAAAGCTCAATCTGTACCCTTAGTCGGGACATCAATGATACCAACTGCATATCAAAATTGTCTCGTAACTCACTGCCAATTTCATCGTAATACCAGCTCTCTAAACCATTGTGAGCTAGATTGAACGCATCGCGAATTTGGTCAAGCAGCTCCAAAAGAACATTTATTTCAGCAGCACTAAATTTGTTTATTTTGTCCTCAGCCAATTTTATGTCAAGTCTTTGCACATTTTGAAATATTGACTGCGCCTTGCGCTTATAAAACTGCACCCTTTGTTCAACCGTTTCAATATTTTCGGACGCGACTGTATTTGGCTCGTTGTCCATCATGATTGCAAATTTAGGCGAACACAGAAATAACAAAGTTAAAAGTTGAAAACTGTATCACAAGCACCGCTAGGTCAAGCACTAGAACCGTAGAACCGTAGCCACCGTCTATGTACAAAATATATGCGCCTGTGTTTTTTTTTTTTTTTTTTTTTTTGAGGGTGGTTGAAAGCATTGGAAGCCTCCTCGGTACCGGGAACTGGCAGCCGAAGTGTGGGACTTGCGTAAGCTCACCCACTAAACATTCCACCCTCTTCCCGATTCCCGGCGGCACCACCGTTAGGTATTACTTCGCCGGGGGGAATGCCCAAGGCTCTTCTAGGATTCTCTCCTTGTATTAACATAGTTGCGCTGTCTTTCAGCGCTGCGCAGTCTTTTGAGAATTACTGTGGCCATATAGCTTACCGCTGACCAATTTTGTTCTGACTCAAGCATGATGTCCACCAGGTTACAAGCGGCTGGTAACCTCCCTACCCTCATGCTTAGGTCGCTTCTTTCATTATTGTATAACGGACAGACAAAAAATACGTGTTCTGCGTCTTCTATTGCCCCTGTGCCCACACAGTGGGTACAGAAAGGGCTGTCTTCATGCTTAAATCTATGCAAATAGGATCTAAAGCACCCATGTCCCGTCAAAAGTTGCGTCAGGTAATAGTCGATATGACCATGTCTTCTGTCCAGCCATCTTCTTAAGTCTGGAATCAGGCTAAAGGTCCAGCGTCCGTTTGTGGTATTTGTCCACCGGTTCTGCCAGGTCAGTAGTGTTTGCCTGCGCAACTCGGCTCTATAGTCTGTCAATGGACCCGCAATTGATTGCCTCCTGATCTCTGCTGCTTCCTCGGCGATTAGGTCTAGTGGAATGATGCCAGCTATGACCAATGCTGCGTCGTGGGACACAGTGCGGAATGCGCAACTCACACGAAGGGCACATAGGCGCCTAACCGTGTTGGCACAGCGGGTGTAGGTACTGTGTGTTGTCGCCTGGGCCCATATTGGCGCTGCATATAGTAAGGTAGAACTTACTACACTCGCGAGTAATTGCCGCCTCGGTTGCCTTGGTCCTCTGGTGTTAGCCATTATTCGTGCCAGCGATGCTGCTGTAATGCTTGCCCTGTTGCTCGCATGTATGAGGTGCTGTTTAAAGCTGAGCCTATGGTCAATGGTGACCCCTAGGTACCTCAGGTGTGGTCGGGATGTTATGGCAGAGTCTCCTACACGGATATTCGCTGTCTCTACCATCTTCCTACTGCTGATGAGTATCGCTTCAGTTTTGTGAGCTGCCAGTGCTAGTCCTGCTGTATTTAGCCATTGGCTAACTATGGCCACCGCTAAATTGCAGGTCTGCTCAATGTGGCTGAGGTGTTTGCCCACAACAACTACGGCGATATCATCCGCGAAACCAATAATGCTCACGCCCTGCGGAAGTTGCAGCTTCAGTACGCCATCGTACATTGTGTTCCATAACAATGGCCCTAGTACGGATCCTTGTGGGACACCTCCAGTTACGGCGTATGACACAGAGCCGAGGTCGGTATTATAGAGCAGCACTCGATCTCTAAAGTAGTCCTCCACTATTTTGCTGAGGTATGCTGGAACTCCTGCATCCTCAAGGGCATTAAGTATGCAGCTCCATCTAGCCGTGTTAAACGCATTTTTTATGTCGAGCGTCGCTACTAGACAATATTCTTTGGCGCCGTGCCTCCATCGATCCCCTTCAATTGCCTGACTGGCTGTTTCGCACAGTTTGCTTACTGCATCTATGGTTGACCGTCTCCTCCGAAAGCCAAATTAATGCGCCTGTGTGTGTGTATGTGCGTATGCGCGCGACAACGACGAAAACTGCACAGCCAATGTAACGGCACAAACGGTTATTTAGAATTGAAAGCCAGCGATTGCTTTACAGTTAAATGTTTTTCAAACGCTGTAGATGATAGCAATTATCTAATGTTTTAAGATTTGTTTAATTGTTTTCAGAAACTGCAACCACTTATATATGTTTTTTGGGACTAGCCTTGTTCAGGCACCAGCCAAATGCACGCTTATTTGCAGCAAAATAAGACAATTTTTCACTTTTTTTATTTTTTGTTTCTAAGAATTTAGCAGCTTGCACTAACTTTAGTAACAGTCACTAATCACGTCGGGGTCACCAAAATGTTGAGCCACCAAGCTTTTTTGGTAGCTGTATTGAGCACTATAGCCAAGTCTGTTCCACCGAGTAAAACAATTGGCTTTCAACAACAACGTTATAAAGGGTTTATTTGAGTTTGTATGCGTATATGAATATATATGTGCTGGTAGCGGTGAGCTGAAGCCGATTGCTTGCTCTTTTGCCCAACCAAAACACCTAACAAGATAATAAATCAATTAATAATTCGAGCGCGATGCAACCATATGCAGGAAAAGATTAGCAAAGACTAACTTGCAGACGCCGGCTAGAACATAGTGAAACAAAAGCTGCAGCTGCCGAACAAACGAAAGACGAGTGCGGGCTGCGCTGCCGACGAATGCGTTTGTTTACATTTCTCTAAGGTATAACAAATTAAATGACAATTATGGCAATTCAAAACAGGGTGTGCAGTTACGTTAGGAATTCAAATGCAAATTAAATTAAAGTTAGGATGATGGTTTTGCCGCTAAACCGAAGAGACGGATTAAAAGACCACATAAGCGTAGTCTTAACGAAAATTGAATCCCCACAAGCTGAAATCGATTTGCTTAAGCAGGAAGGTGAGAGCTACTCGACTTATATTTGAAAAAAAGTGTCTAGTTGGCTTGGTTGTGGAAATGGAATTTCTAGAAATGGCAGAAGTTGCATTAAAAAATGGAAGAAAGCTCGTGGCGACATCAATCTTTCTGAAGAAAGACCTTGGTTTCGACAAGCAAGAGAAAAAACGAGTTTTTCTGCAATTGAAAAAAGACTTAACAACCATAAACAGCATCGCAAAAACCTTTGATAAAAACGACTCGATCAAGATATGCGGCAAGTGGTTTTACCTAAGCCAAAATAAGGACCTTGTGTGCAGAGGCCAATCAGCGGATGAGTCCATCAGAGCAATTTATTGAACAGCCGTTGATATCGACGCGAACAAGAACGCCGAACTGCCAGCCAAAGCTAAAGCCACATAAAATAAAATCGCTCCAAAAGTAAAAATCCATGTACCCATGAAGCGGACCATCACAGCATTAGAATAGAAACACATACTCCAACAATTACTATTAGAATATTAGCTTATAATATAGAAGGCCTGTACAATAAGATATTATTTAACTAGTTTTTCGCCCTGATCAACAAATTTAATATTTTCTTCCTATGCGAGGCCGTCAGCCGTCAGGTATACAGGGGGTTTAACGTGCATCATTGGTGCTGCGTAGGGACTCCCAAATCAACTCCTGAATATTGCATGCACTTTTTATGCATCAAACATGTATGGCCGTAACTCGTCGGAAGTGTGACTATACTCTCTACGCGAGGGCGGCTGGAAACAGACCCATGGTACGGTCATGTCTCTGCCAAGGGTGCTGGCGAATGGTAGTCAGGCGAGAGAGACAACTCTTAAAAACCCTTAAATCCAAGGTGGAACAGCATACTGCCTCAAAGGCAGTCAGCCTGTCACCAGTCAAGCGGCGACGAAGGATAATGCTAATGAGCCAATCCTTCGTCACGAGACGGAAGGTGTTGGAAGTGGGAAGCCGGTGAATGAACCGACTTCCTCCCTTTCAGGAAATACCCGGGATACACCACCATCGAGATGGAACACCACCTGCAAACGTGCATCTGGTACTACGCTCGGGGGCATCCAGGGGTGATCGGGCATCCAGAGCTCCGCACTCTTGTGAGGACGCCGGGTGGCATCAAAGCTTCGTGAAAGTTATCGCGTGCGATGATGCCCGCTCGGCCGAAATCTTTAAGGGTGTAGTTGCTTCCCTTGGAGAGGTTGACCCGGGCGCCCCACCAATCGCTGTTGACTGGAAGGACGTCCCGGCGAGACCTCGAGCACGCGTTTGGGTGTCTGCGCAACCAGATGAGAAGGGAGATCCTGGAGATGTTCCAGCTCTGCAACCCTCACCTACCTACGAGCAACTGGCGTTTAGTAAAAGTGGAAGAGGCATCAGACACATCACGCCAGATCATTTCCATCCTCAACAAGGAGTCGGTGGATCTGCTAAAGCAGACGGACGGTATAGTCAAGTACAGTTATCGACGGGTAAAAGTATGAGTGTATCAATCGGATACTTTAGCGGGAAAATCGACTACTGAGGAGCCTGATCTGGAGATGGATGTCGACGTCTCGGACGCTGAGGAGGAGCTAGATAAACCTCCACAATTGTAAAAAAGCAGCAGCTGCTCTCCTGCTTCGTCTAGCCAAAGACGGAGCAGACAGCGTCCTGATTCAGGAACCCTGGGTAAGCGGAGGCAGGGTTCTAGGACTGAAAACACAGGACTACACACTAATGGTATCCCCCAATCAAGGTAAAACTCGTACCTGCATTCTTGCAAAGAAATGTCTCCCTTATTTTTGCTTATCAATTTCAGTAATGAAGACAACACCGCGATTTGTCTGGAAGGTTCTGGTACCAACTAAGGTGGTTTTCATACCCAAGGCGGGCAAAGCCTCGCACGTCTCCCCCAAGGACTTTAGGCCCATCAGTCTATCATCCTTCATGCTCAAGACCATGGAACGCCTTCTAGGTCTTCACCTCAGAGCAATCATTCCGCTCTCCCGCCTGTCAGAATCCCAGCACGCCTACCGGAAAAGCAAGTCTACTGAAACAGCTCTGCACTCAATTGTCACGATTATAGAAAAGTCTCTTCAATGTAAGGAATACTCCCTCGCGGCATTCCTTGACATTGAATTCGCATTTAACAACATTCTCCCATCCGTCATCACCAAAGAGCTATCGAATCTGAGGGTCGACACCCAAACAGTGAGTCTTGTCAGTTAATTACTAATAAGTGTAACAGTCAAGGCATCACTGGGGACATGCAGCAGATTCGTCAGTAGAGGTACCCCACAAGGGGGGTACTCTCGCCTCTTCTATGGAACGTAGCTGCGAATGCGCTACTGCGTTCAATGGAAGGGGATGGCAGCAAAGTGATCGCATGACCGCATTCCTTCAAACCCTAACCAACTGGGCACGAAAAAGCGGATTGAGCGTTAACCCATCCAAAACGGAGCTTGTACTCTTTACAAGGAAGTACAAAATCCCCCTTGTTGTACCTCCAAAGTTCAGTGGAGAAACCCTTAAACTCAGTAACAGCGCCAAATACCTAGGCCTTACATTAGATAGCAAGCTTGATTGGAACCTGAACACCGATGAACGGGTCAGGAAAGCCACTATCGCCTTTTATGCGTGTAGGAAGACTATCGGACTTAAATGAGGTATGACCCCAAACAAAGTTCGATGAAGAAATCCATACAAATGTTTACTGATGGCTCGAAGGTCGATAATAGAGTGGGAGGCGGTGTATACTCCGACGTACTCGGCATCATTCATTCTTTCAGACTACCAGACCACTGTAGTGTCTTTCAGGCTGAAATCCTTGCGATCAAGGAAGCCCTAATATGTGCACAGTACTCAGATCAGACGCTGAGTACAATAAGCATCTTCTCTGACAGCCAAGCCGCTATTAAAACACTAGGCTCAATATCCACCAACTCGGTTTCGGGTAACGATTGTTGCAAATCTCTCCAAGAGACATAAGCCTCATCTGGGTCCCAGGACACCGGGATATAGAGGGCATATGCAAAGCAGACGAACTCGCGAGACAAGGTACTACCACGAACCTCCTTCCTGATAAGGAAAATGTAGGTATGCCCATGGCTACGTGTAGGCTCGTCATTAAAGAACTATTCGAGCAGAAAGCTTCTCAAAAATGGCAGTCAGTCAGTACCTGCAGGACAGCGCGACTGACTTGGCCTGACCGCAGCGAAAAACGCTCGTTGGAGCTATGCAAGCTCTGCAAATCAAAGTGCGCAGCAGTGATCAGGTCCATTACAGGACACTGGCTTTTCGGTACGCATGCCGCCAGACTGGGTGCCCCCTACAACGTCTTCTGCAGAAGCTGCAGGGACGAGGAAGAAGTGGAATCTACCACACACTTTTTCTGCTCGTGCCCTGCTCTAAGCCGTCGAAGAAAGAAATTCCTAGGCTCATACTTACTAACTGATATTTCCGAGCTCTCGGTCATATCTCCAAGACAAATCTCAGGATTCATAAAGGCATCAAGATGGACCTAGCCCCATAAAATGTTCCGATAACTATGGCACTAAGTAAATTGGCACAATTTAGGCCCCACAAATAGGAGGAATGGATACGGAGAGAGTCCGCAAGCGGCGGTATTCTTAATGGCATTAAAAGAGAGTTGACACAATAAAAATTATGCAACTTTAAGGAAGTGGGCAATTTAATAGCAATGGAAATAAAATTAAAACACGGTGCTCAGTACATACTTTCACAATAACGCAATTGCAATAACGGGCACTCATATAATGATCAGCTTTATGAAACCCTGCCAGAAACAAATCCTTTAAAGATCATGGCGATTGGCGAAAGATGGAACTCTGATGCCGAAAAGTACCCAACGTCCCGCTATGGAAATATTCCCAGAGTGTCTTTAGATGCAAAAACGGATACGAATGGAAAGGCGCTTCGCGAAATGTGTGATGACCACTCAATGGATGCACTGCCGGCAACAAAGATGAAGACTTCACATTTGCAAGGGGCACCGCCGCGACAACATTGGACTACTGCATAATAGGAGAAGCTTGTCACAAATACGTCAGAGAATTCGAAGTTTTAAATGAAGTTTTCTCAGATCACATGCCTTTGGAACCAAAAGTGCTCCCTAAACTACGGTGAAAAATCAGCTTCTCTAACCAATATAACACGAATCTGCAAACGAAATTAAGCCTGAACACAGAATTATCAATCGGAAAGCTGACAGAATGCATACACAATGCCGCAGTCTACATGCAAAATCCTACAACAAGGACAGGAAAGCAACCGTGGTTAGATAATGAATGTAACGATGCGCAAAACAACGCAATAAGGCTACTGAGAACTTCCAAAAAACATAACTCACCTGAAGCAAGAATTGAGTACCAGGCAGCAAATGGAAGCTTATAACGATTATGCAAAGAAAAGCAGCGCAAATACTACCAGCAACTGGATCAAGACCTGAACAACATTAGAGATAGCAAAACATTCTGGGCTTTTGTAAGGCGAATAAATGGAAAAAATGCGACATCGGCTATTAAAGTAGGGGCGATACTTCTGGTAGAGCACTATAAGGGTCTCCTCTTTAGAGAACACACAAACATTCAACACAGTTTTGCCTTTCCACTTATACTCAATCACGAGATGGATCAATGCATTTCCATAACTTAACATTCTCAGCGAGTATCAAGCGGGATTCAGAAAAGGATATTCCACTGTTGATAGTGTTTTTACACTAGTGTCAGTGGCGAAAGATTACCTTGGTCGCAAAACAGAAGATGTATACCTGTTTTGTAGACTTTAGGCAGCGTTTGATACTGTTGATAGGATAGGTCTATTTCTGAAATTAAGTCGCATCGGCCTGTCATCCAAAATGATCAATTTACTGCAAAGTCTGTACAGTCTAATGGCTCTATATTGATGATATTTCATCAGTTCTGCCGGGGGGAGTACACATAGGAGCCGACGAAATCAAAGTGTTGATGTATGCCGTTGACATGGTGCTTATGGCAGAGTCCGTAAGTATGCTCCAAAAAATGCTTGATGCCCTACAACGTTTTTGCAAAACCTGGCACTTAGAAATAAATACTTTGGAAACCAAAATAATGGTAATAAAAGGCGGGCGAGGACATAGCGCCAATTATTGGGAAGACACAACGTTGATCATAGTATCAAATTTAAGGATTTCTTAGCCACAGCCAGATCAATATTATGCTATGCGTCACCAAAAAATATTCAGAAAATATTTTCAGACCGAGTTTGCAACCTACACCATTTCGCTTCTCTTCAAGGCCCGCACAGAACTGCTTAATTTAAACGCTCGACCGTATAGCCGCAACAATAGCCAAATTTGTCCCTTTTGCAACATGGGCGTGTCAAAAGACATAATACTTTTTCTTGGAGAATTCCCTATTCTGCAGGAAGTCCGCGTAAATCACTGGGATTCAACTCTGCTCTCACAGCACAATGTTTAGACATATTGGATGGTCAAATTTGGTTAGTACTGGCAAGCTATCTAAGGCAAGCATTTCCTTACAGACTGAAAATTATAAAAGGAGTTCCAGTATCACCGGGAAGCGGAACACACAATGGAGGGCAGACGGCAATAAAAGCCATGTCACTATTTCTTTTTATATTAATTTATCTTTTAATTTTGTTCAAAACTAATTATACATCTACGTTTATAACTATTAGTTCGTGTATTCATACTTCCGATATTAGTGTCTATGTTGGTATTTACCTGAGATCCATTACTAGACTAAAAATTAATTCTCTTGTTATTGTAGTTCGATTGTCTGTTAAGCCAACCTTCGTTTTGTGGGTATGGATTTGTTCGAAATTTTGATTGTGAATTATTTTGCAATTCATCAACGGTTCTCTATTCATAGTATTTTTTTTTGTTTCCAAGTCTACGCTTATTCTCTTGAAAATAAATATATCTTTCCTAAATCGCCAAATCGATATGTAGCCGATATGTATTAAGTTTGGTTTGAAAGCTCTATGGGCCAATTAAATAAGATAAAGTTTTTAGCTGTGCGCATACTCACCCTCAAGGTCGGATAATGGGTGCCTGGGGTGGTTTCAGCGTTTGTACGCTTGTATGGTCGGAAAGTGGGGGCGGGGGTGGCATCATTGCCAAATTGGTGGCGAAGCGAAGCGCGCCGGGTTATATGCTAGTAAACTTATAAAGGGAAAGGTATTTCATAAGTCATACTTCGTAAACACTGCCTATTTATCTTCATATAAATTATGGAAAGATTATTAAATTGTTTTTTTATACCCTTGCTGACCTCTGCATTATTAAAATTGTGCTGATGTTTGTAACGCATAGAAGGAAGCATCTCCGAACCCATAAAGTAAATATATTCTTGATCAGCCAGACGAGCCGAGTCGATATAGCCAACTCCGTCTGTCCGTCGGTCCTTCTAATTCTATGCTATCTCCTCCCTCAGTTTTGAAGCTATCTCAACCAAACTTTGCAAAAAGTCTTTAAATACACATAGACTGCACATTTGTCGAAATCGGTCGGATCGGATAACTATAACCAATAGACAATAACAACCAACCAACGAGAAATCGCAGCCATTCAACCCGAAACACTCAAAAAAGTGATGGAAAATGTTGAAAAACGTGCCGACTTGTGTGTGACATCTGGAGGTGGTCACTTGGCCGATGTCATCTTTAAAAAGAGACCAAACAAATTGTTAATGACCCAATTTCAATAATAAAAAAATAAAAAAATAAAACAAAAAACAAAACAAAAAAACTCATACACAATTCTGGAAAAATTTATCAAAATCGGATAACTATAGCTGCCATATAAACGATCGGTGTAAAAACTAGTTCTAGTGAAAAAAACTTTTTTGTTTTCCATCATAGCGTCACCAACTGTGGTATATATTAGTTCTATATGCTTCCACATAGTTTTGGAAAAATTGATCGATATCGGATCATTATAGCATATAGCTGCCATAGCAACGATCGGTCTAAAAACTAGTTCTAGTAAGAAAAACTTTTTAGTTATCAATGGAAGCGACTTTAAAAAATTGCAAGAGTATTTAAAACATCGGCGTAGCCGATGTTAGCCTTCTATTTTTTTTTTTTTATTATTATTTTTTTATAATTTAGTGTATATGTTATTAAGAGTGTCTTATGCTAGGTTCTCACTGCCGTGATTTTGTCAACGATAACACGATTTAACGAAGAGATGCGATAAAGTGTCCTCATTGGCCACATTCTAGCATACTTGCATTCTTGTATCCATTGAACAGGTGATATTGGTCTTTTTTACATTGTGATTAGCTAGTTTTCTGATCACAATGCAAGCAAATGGGAATAAAATGAATTAAGATGATGTTTCTATATTATTATGAGCATCAAACCAGGCCAAAAGTGTTTTTAACTTTATATATGAAGTATTGTGTCACTACTTGACATTCTGAAAGGTACAATTTATTTCTATAAATATATATTTGACTTAATATAAAGCTCTAATAGCGTAGATGTGACTTCTGGTGTCCATGCAAAATTCCAAAATTAATAATCCTAACATGCGCATAAATTCCAATAATAATTTATTTCATCTGCTACGTTTTTCTCCGCTTAAAATTGCACAACTGCTTATTGTTTTTGTTAGTGGTCACAATTGTGAAGATACCCATGCGATAGGCAGAATTATTGATACTCTAGCAGGAAAGTACTAAAAAAGCTAGATGCAACTGAATTTGATTGAAAATTTTTGACACCACTAGCTCCTATGACATTTGTATGGCTGAACTGCTGCAGAAATGCAAGAATGCGCTGCAGTGAGGACCCGGCATTAGTATACGTAATTAAATGATACACTACCAAATAGACCATGTCCAGCCCGTAGTGAGGAGAATATTGCGAGTTACTTATTTCTTAAAAATGTGGCCGGAGAGAAACTAACCGTCAATGACGAATGCTACCTCACCATGAAAAAATACTTTTTGTTGCCTGAAATTGAAGCCCTTCATGTTGGCGATATAAGGTTTCAGCAAAACGGTGCTACGGCACACACGCGCGCTGCTTATTTCGCTTTCCGGACCGCCAATATGGCAGCAATGTTTCAAGACTTGGAAGCCAACATTACAC
The DNA here is from genome assembly GCA_018904225.1 of Lordiphosa mommai. Taxonomy (NCBI): domain Eukaryota; kingdom Metazoa; phylum Arthropoda; class Insecta; order Diptera; family Drosophilidae; genus Lordiphosa; species Lordiphosa mommai. The sequence continues at coordinate 78,129 of JAEIFT010000144.1, forward strand.
GAGTAATTCGCGAAAAAATTCTACAATCCAATTTCATTTAATGTGTTTTATATGTAATAAAAAAAAACTTCTTAACGAATCACCCTTTATTATATTTACAAGAGTCTATGATTTGGCTTACATTCAATATTCTCGTTCAAGGCTTCATCGTTTAGTGGATTCAACTGAAATTCAGAATGAGGTGGGTGCACAGAGTATTCATAACCAGTATATTTTCGATCCTTTATTGGTAAACCATATCCTGATCTAAATTTATCGGCATAACAAAGGCTTTTACTGAAATAAAAAAGAGTTTTAGTATAAATAGGTTTCGCTTTGATTAGATTTTTAGCTAGCATTAAACAAAATGTTAGATATTGTTTTTGTCACTGACAGTTCTAATGGTGTTGTCTTTAGGGTTTCCCCCCTAACACTACCCGAGGATTCTTACCATACTACATTAGAAATTTCTCTAAAAATAATCCTGGATTTATCCCTTCATCTTCAATGATTTCAGTAAAACCTCGTCTACACTGAAAAAATGGTAGCTCTAGCTCTTAAAGTTCCTGAGATCTAGGTGTTCATACAGACGGACAGACAGACAGACAGACAGACAGACAGACAGACAGACAGACAGACAGACAGACGGACAGACGGACAGACGGACATGTCTATATCGACTCGGCTATTAATGCTGATCAAGAATATATATACTTTATGGGGTCGGAGATGCTTCCTTCTGCCTGTTACATACATTTGCACGAACTTAGTATACCCTTTTTACTCTACGAGTAACGGGTATAAAAAGTTAGATCTGTCTTTGGCTTTCCAGCCCATCGTCAAAGAGTGACCATGGCCCATAGCCTGGCCCTATCCACCCCTACACACAAAGCTGTGTGACCTATGGATCAACTATTGGCCATATTTCTGTTGATCCCCTATTGTTCAAAGTTGCGTCCGTCTAGCTTACGTCGTCACCTCTGGCTATGTATTCCCTACCCATATACCCCAGCACCCTCCAACTTTTCTATTTAACGACACATTTTTGTTTTACTGTTTATTGAGATAGATCATTACAGATTTTTACACTAGTTCCGAAAGGGAAATAATGTACTCGTCATAGCCCGAACTACGACTCACGAACCTCGAAGTGAGGACACGCTCTGTTGGCCCATGCGTAAACATGGACTTACAAAAACACAGACGGACTTAAACATAATCAGAAAAGAAATAAAATGTTTACGTTAACCAATAATATTGAATCGGAAGAAATTTAATAAAAATTCAATTGTTAGAAAAATTCAAAAATATAAGATGAGCATAAAAATTAAATTTATTAATATTAAAAAAACTCAAATGAAAGGTAAACAAAATTTTTGTCTTGTCATTATAACCTGAAAAATAATAAGAAAACTGTTGGAAAACATGGAGAGAGAATTTAGAAGGACATGCCTTTGAAGATAAACAAAGAAACTAGAAATTAAGCAAGAAAAGGAAAATAAAAAAAAAAATAAGTAAAAATAAGATAAGATAGGTCAATATTTATATATATAAAATTTACTTTTATATCCGGACTGACCGGTCACTTACCCAATTTGACGAAAGCGCTTTCAGGGGGTTTGTTTAAAAAAAATGTTTTTTTTTTAAATATTTTATATTCACACATTGACACAAAAGAAAAAGATTAAAAAACGAGAAGGCAAAGCTAACTTCGACTGTGCCGAAGTTTTAATACACTTGAAAAACTTTACTCCAACTGATTTAACCAGTAAAATATATATAGGATATAGATATCAGATATTTAAAAATTTTAAATCATTGATAATAAAAATAGGATACCATAAAAAAACTTTTCTGAGTAAAACACATTTTCCGACCGATCGGTCCTATGGCAGCTATATGCTATATTCATCCGATTTTTATAAATTTTTTAAAAAATTTGTAAAAGCATATAAAACTAATATCTACCAAGATTGGTGACGATACGATGGAAAAGTTTTTCTCACTAGAACTTGTTTTTTGACCGACCGTTTCTATGGCAGCTATATGCTATAGTGCTCCGATCTTGATACATTTTTCCAGAATTATGTGAAATCATATAAAACTATCATATACCAAGATTAGTGACACTACGATGGAAAACAAAAAAGTTTTTCTCACTAAAACTTATTTTCCGACCGATCGTTCCTATGGCAGCTATATGATATAGTCATCCGATTTTCATAAATTTTTTCGAAATTGTGTAGAAGCATATAAAACTAATATATACTACGATTGGTGACGCTACGATGAAAAACAAAAAAGTTTTTCCCACTAGGACTATTTTATTGACCGACCCTTTATATGGCAGCTATATGATATAGTCATCCGATTTTGATAAATTTTTTCACAATTATGTGGAAGCATATAAAACTAACATACACCAAGATTTGTGCCGCTACGATGGAAAACAACAAAGTTTTTCTAACTAGAACTAGTTCTTAGACCGATCGTTCCTATGGCAGCTATATGATATAGTCATCCGATCCGGCCGGTTCCGACATATTAGTTGCGTGCAGTAAAAAGAAGACTCTGTGAAAAATTTCAGCTCGATAGCTTTAAAACTGAGAGACTAGTTCGCGTAGAAACAGACAGACGGACAGACGGACGGACGGACAGACGGAATTCAGCTCAGCTCGTCGTCCTGATCAAGAATATATATAGTTTATGTGGTCGGAAATGAATATTTCTATGCGTTACAAACTTCTGGGCAAAATTAATATACACTTTTCAAGTGTATAAAAATGTATAGGCATTAAAAAGGAGGCAGGGGCACTTTAGGGTGGCACAAAACAAAAAAAACAGAAGAAGACAAACTAGGCCAATAAAAAACGAGAAGGCAAAGCTAACTTCGACTGTGCCGAAGTTTTAATACACTTGAAAAACTTTACTCCAACTGATTTAACTGGAAAAATATATATAGGATATCAGATATTTAAAATTTTTAAATCATTGATAATAAAAATTTGATACCATAAAAAAAAACTTTTCTTAGTAAAACACATTTTCCGTCCGATCATTCCTATGGCAGCTATATGCTATAGTCATCCGATTTTGATAATTTTTTTCGAAATTATGTGAAAGCATATAAAACTAATATATACCAAGATTGGGGACGCTGCGATAAAAAACAAAAAAGTTTTTCTCACAAGAAGTAGTTTTTTGACCGTCCGTTTATATAGCAGCTATATGCTATAGTCATCCGATTTTGATAAATTTTTTCAGAATTGTGTGGAAACATATGAAACAAATATATACTACGATTGGAGACGCTACGATGGAAATCAAAAAAGTTTTTCCCACAAAGACTTATTTTTCGACCGATCGTTCCTATTGCAGCTATATGCTATAGTGATCCGATTTTAATACATTTTTCCAGAATTATGTGAAAGCATATAAAACTAACATATACCAAGATTAGTGACGCTACGATGGAAAACAAAAAAGTTTTTCTAACTAGAACTTGTTCTTAGACCGATCGTTCCTATGGCAGCTATATGATATAGTTATCCGATCCGGCCGGTTCCGACATATTAGTTGCGTGCAGTAAAAAGAAGACTCTGTGCAAAATTTCAGCTCGATAGCTTTAAAACTGAGAGACTAGTTCGCGTAGAAACAGACAGACGGACAGACAGACGGACGGACGGACAAGCGGAAATGAACTCAGCTCGTCGTCCTGATCAAGAATATATATAGTTTATGGGGTCGGAAATGAATATTTCTATGCGTTACAAACATCTGGGCAAAATTAATATACACTTTTCAAGTGTATAATAGGATACCATAAAAAAACTTTTCTTAGTAAAACACATTTTCCGACCGATCGGTCCTATGGCAGCTATATGCTATAGTCATCCGATTTTTATAAATTTTTTAAAAAATTTGTAAAAGCATATAAAACTAATGTCTACCAAGATTGGTGACGATACGATAGAAAACAAAAAAGTTTTTCTCACTAGAACTTGTTTTTTGACCGACCGTTTCTATGGCAGCTATATGCTATAGTGATCCGATTTTGATACATTTTTCCAGGATTATTTGTTTATTTGTTTATTTGTTGAAAAAAAAAAAGTCGACAAATGGTGGCTGTCAACCAAAAAAAAGAAAAACTGAATACGTTATAAAAAGGCTTAATGAACTAAGAAAGCCTAACAAGGAAAACCTAACAAAATTACAAATCGACTAGTAACGACTCCGACACGGTGGGGGAATTTTATTTGCCCGTCCGGCCAGCTATGCCCCAGTTCACAGCCAATTGAAGCCAGAGACGTTACTAGACCTAACACAAATTTAAATAGTATAGAAGTCGAAAAAGAGAATAGTGAGGAAAAAGAAAAAGAGGAGGCTTAAAAATATGTTTACAAAATCATAAACACAAACAATAAATAAACAATATTATAGAATGAACAAAAATGATATAAAATAAAACAATAATGAAAATAAAATTTAAAATTAAAAAATTAAAAAAAAAGAAAAAAATTAAATTAAATTAAATATAATAAAAATAAAATAAATATAAGCTAAAATAAAGATGAATTAAATCATCCGGAAAATCTCTGACCCGGTGGGGGAATATTTATTAGCCGGTCCGGCAAGCTAGGCCCCTGCTCCTGCTGGATGTGGTCAGAGACTTTGCCGGAGATGTGCAAAAAGAGATAACTTTATGGAAAAGAGAGAGAGAGTTCTGTTGAGAGCAGGTGATAAACATCATTATAATTTTGACATAAAACCCGAAAACGGTTGTGCTGTGCGTAGTCGGTTGTGCATCTAGGCAAGATTAAAGGCAAATAATTTCTAGTTGGTCTAGAGGGAACAGAGAAGTTAAGGCGACCTAAGAGTTCAGAAGAGTCTACATCACCGATAATTAACTTATGAAGAAAAGAAACGCCTAGGACAGTTCTACGGTTAGCCAACGATGGAAGGTCAATAAGCAAAAGCCTACTAGAATACGATGGCAACCGAAGGTTGGGATCCCAATTTAAGCCGCGGAGGGCAAAAAGCAAGAATTGCTTTTGGACAGACTCAATACGATCCATATGCTTTTTATACTGCGGACACCAGACGGATGAGCAGTATTCAAGCACCGGGCGAACTAAAGATGTGAAAAGAACTTTTGTTGTATAGGGATCATTAAATTCCTTCGACCAACGCTTAATGAATCCAAGTACACCATTCGCCTTATTAACTATACAGGATATATGATCATTAAAGCTTAATTTGCAATCAAAAATAACTCCAAGATCAACGACAGTTGATATTCGTTGCAAGGGTTCATTGCCAATCGAATAGGAAACTAGCGAAGGTTTGCAACGATGAAAAGACATAAACATACATTTTGCGCAATTAAGAAATAAATGATTAACCAAGCACCAAAAATGAAGCGAGTTTAAATCATCTTGCAACCTAATAGAATGCATCGGGTCGTTGTAAGATAAAATGAGTTTAACGTCATCGGCATACATAAGTATCCGAGAATGAGATATAGTCGAGGGGAGATCATTAATAAAAAGAGTGAAAAACAAAGGGCCGAGGTGGCTTCCTTGAGGTACACCGGATGTTACGTAGACAGGTTTTGAAATATTAGATCTGAGCAGAACTTTTTGAGTTCTATCTTTTAAATATGAAGAGATCCAAAAAAGAAAAGGGGAGGGAAATCCAATACGATCAAGCTTAAGGAGGAGGAGATCATGGTTCACGGAGTCAAAAGCCTTACTGAAGTCAGTGTAGATGACATCAGTTTGGCATTTCATAAGGAATCCATCGTTAACTAATGATGTGAATTCAAGCAAATTGGTCGTAGTTGACCGACTCTTTACAAATCCATGCTGGAAAGGTGACAAAACCGATTTGCAGTAATGCTGCAATGTAGAGGTTATAATTTCTTCAAACAACTTAGGAATAGCAGATAATTTGGCGATACCTCTATAATTGGAGATATCTGATTTTCCACCCTTTTTGTGAAGAGGAATAATGAAGGATTCTTTCCAAAGATTTGGAAAAATAGTAGAGTCAAGCGATAGATTAAAAAGTTTTAGTAAAGGTTTGCATATGGAATTACAACACTCTCTGAGGACACAACTAGGGATGTTGTCAGGTCCAGGAGAGTATGAAGACTTTAGAGATTTCAAATATGAAAGTAGAGAAGATTCAGTAATTATGGGAGCATTAAAAGAGTTTGAAGAAGAAATGTCATAAGGATAAGATTTGTTATTAAAAGGGACAGAGGAGTAAGTTGATTGAAAAAAGTCAGCGAATAAGTCCACGGCAGCGGAATCGTTGCTAGCCTTTTGGTTATGTAAAAAGAATGAAGACGGTAAAGTCGAAGTTTTACGCTTAGAGTTAACAAATTTGTAAAATTGTTTAGGGTCTTGTGCGAATTGAATTTTACAGCGAGCAAGATAATTATTATAGCATTGAGAATTAAAAAGGGTAAAGTTTGACTTGGCTATCAAGTATTTAGAAAAGTCAAGATTAGAACAAGTTTTTTTATACTTTTTAAAACATCTAGACTTAATATTTTTTAAATTAGAAAGCTTAGGACAGTACCAAGGGGGTTGAAGAGACTCAGAAGAAGCAACACTATTTGGAACAGAAATATCAAAGAGAGAGTTAATAGAGTCATAAAAAAAGGTAACAGCGACTTCAATGTCAACTGCATTGTATAAAGGAGACCAATCTTTTGAACAAATAAGTTGATTAAGCAGGGTAAAATTAGCTTTACGGAAGCAACGACGAGGTTTTACTAAAGTCATTGAAGATGAAGGGGTAAATCCAGGGTTTGTTAGAGATATTTCTAATGTAGGATGGTAAGAATCCTCGGGTAGTGTTAGGGGGAAGACCTAGAGACAACAGCATTAGAACTGTCAGTGACAAAAACAAGATCTAACAATTTGTTTAAATGATTTGGAACTGAATTTATTTGAAACAAAGACAGATCAAGCAAACAATCTAAAAAATCATGCTGTGCAGATGGTACAAGATAAGTTGACCCATTAAGATTTGACCATGCGATGTTTGGCAAGTTAAAATCACCAACAACAACCATATAATCAATGTCTCGTAATTGAGTAAAAACATATTTTATGCAGTTTATATGGTGCATATATACTTGAATATCGGAAGAAGGAGGGATATAAGAACAAGAAATGAATACAGAAAAGGAATTAAAAGTTACCTTAACGGCAACAAATTCAACATCATCAGGCACAATTACAGAAATGCATTCCGACCGAAGGTTAGATTTTACTGCTATCATAACACCTCCACCTCGGCGAGCCTGTCGATCACGACGGTAAACAATATAATCATTTGACAATATTTCACAATCAGAAACGGAGGGATTTAACCAGGTCTCTGAAAATGAAATAATGTCAAAATCAAATGATGCGCTATTCAAAAATAAAGAGGTAAGTTTGGACAAAAGACCCCTAACATTTTGATAGACGATACTAAGAACGGAGGACTGGACTAGTTTTTTGGAGCACTATTAGAGGCAACTTGTGCCCCAAAACTGTTAGAGGGCAAGCTGACAGGCATTATCCTGCGATTTCTTTGCCTGTACTCGTTAACAATAAGTAGTGGCGGCCAAAATTTTGGGTCACATATAATTGGGAATTCTTCGGAAGAGACACTAATTTTAAACGAAGCTATATCCCGAGGCTCAGCAAAACTAAACTTCGAAATATAAACTCTTGCTGAGGATTTGTGAGCAATGTATGCTGCAATTGACTCGCAAGTAGTTTCAGGAGACAACCTAGACACAAAAACTTGTCTACGAGGAGCTACAACATTAAGAATGGGAGGCTGAGGAGAAATAGAAGCGGAACCTATAACATTGTCTTGAGGTTCGGAAGGCACTATTAGCGAATTAACAGACCTATCTAATGGTGCATTGGACAAGTCGTTAGTAGGTTGAATCAGGGAGGGTAAGGGTGAAACATCCAGCAAGTTTCCTGGAGAAGCAGACAAAGAAATTGTTGGCGACAAGTCAAAATTCAAGGGAGTGCTTGGCAACGATGGAGGAGGTTGGGGCGATTCACCAGAATCAGGCGGTGGCACAACTAAAAATTGCGGCTCCAACCGACGCATCGATGCCGACTCGAATTTGAATTGACTAAGCAACTCAGAACTGGAGCTAAACTCGCTTGAAAGTTGCTTGGACACTTTGTGCAGTTTATCAAAACTATTTTTCACGCTGTTATACATACGCGAAAAATTGAATTGAATGTCAGTGCATGTAGGGCAAGACCATTTCAAGGCACCACAGCCCTTTTTAGGGGAATAAACCTTGTCAAGGTCACGTCCACTTAATCCTGCACATTTAATATGCATAGAGTGATCGCACAACCAACAGGTTACAAACCGAAATTGCTCCGAATCACTTGCATCTTTATTTGTGCAGGACTTTTTGCAGCACGCCATAATGCACAAAATTACCACAGGGTCTAAAATTGAAAGAGAAATCAAAATCAAAATATAAGAGCGAAGATGTAGCGGTAGCTAAGCTCTGAGTAGAACAAACAACAAAGATGAGCGGGAGCGATGCACAAAGCACACAGCGAACTCACACACAAGCTTGTCTTAAGGGGGGGGTGGGGGACCGCCAAAAACAGATAAGCAAAACAATTACACAAACAAAATATACACAAAGCTGACGCCGCGATTATTTAATTTGTGAAATTGATTGTTTATAAGCACACAACCGAAGCGCGAAGCACAACACGGTAAAGGGGTGAAATATCGAAATGATTTAAATAAAACTTTGCAACAAAATAGGCAAGTTAAACAACACAAAATAATTTTTAATTGCTGAGCACAAATAACACACGTCAATCACTTACAAGACTCTTATGTGAAATCATATAAAACTATCATATACCAAGATTAGTGACGCTACGATGGAAAACAAAAAAGTTTTTCTCACTAAAACTTATTTTCCGACCGATAGTTCCTATGGCAGCTATATGATATAGTCATCCGATTTTTATTAAATTTTTTCGAAATTGTGTGGAAGCATATAAAACTAATATATACTACGATTGGTGACGCTACGATGAAAAACAAAAAAGTTTTTCCCACTAGAACTAGATTTTTGACCGACCCTTTATATGGCAGCTATATGATATAGTCATCCGATTTTGATAAATTTTTTCACAATTATGTGGAAGCATATAAAACTAACATACACCAAGATTTGTGTCGCTACGATGGAAATCAAAAAAGTTTTTTTTACAAAGACTTATTTTTCGACCGATCGTTCCTATGACAGCTATATGATATAGTCATCCGATCCGGCCGGATCCGACATATTAGTTGCGTGCAGTAAAAAGAAGACTCTGTGCAAAATTTCAGCTCGATAGCTTTAAAACTGAGAGACTAGTTCGCGTAGAAACAGACAGACAGACGGACAGACAGACAGACAGACAGACGGACGGACGGACAAGCGGAAATGAACTCAGCTCGTCGTCCTGATCAAGAATATATATAGTTTATGGGGTCGAAAACGAATATTTCTATGCGTTACAAACTTCTGGGCAAAATTAATATACACTTTTCAAGTGTATAAAAATTAAAAGTAAAAGAAGACTTTGAATTTATTATGTTAGTATATATATTACTAGCATATAACCCGGCGCGCTTCGCTTCGCCACCATTAGTAAAGCCGCCAAAATGATGAAAAAAAAACGTTTGGCAATGATCCATCCCCCGCCACCCATTTTCCGAACTTCAGAACTGAGAAAATTTTTTTCCACCTATTTGGTCCATTGAGCGTACAAACCCTGCAACCACTCCCGCAACCCATTATCCGACCTTGAGTGTGGGTATGCGCAAAGCTAAAAACTTTATCCTATTTAGTTGGCCCATAGAGCTTTCAAACCAAATTGAATACATATCGGCTAAAAACCCACCACTGACCCTAGAGCTTACAAAACGAATTTTATTCAAATCGGCTCACAAATAGCCATTGTCACTGAACCGAAATACGCCCACCATTATTCCTGCCTGTGAGCGGAAATTCCTCCACCGAGAAATCAAATGTCTAATTATTTTCTACAATGTGTTCACAAACCGATTTTGGAGCCAATCGGACTAAAAATAGGGTTTACCATATGAAATTTTCCGGGAATTTCCCGACTTTTCGGGTGGATTTTCCAACGTTGGAAAATCTCATGTCTAAGTCAACCAAGTTTAAAGTCAATCGGATGAAAAATAGTGTTTTCCATATAGAATTTTCCGGTCATTTTCCTTGTGGGTGGATTTTCCACAATCGAAAACTCACATGTCTAATTATTTTCCATACTATGCTTGCAAACCGAGTTTTAAGTCAATCCGATGAAAAATAGATTTTTCCATATAGAATTTTCCGGGCATTTTCCTTGTGGGTGGAGTTTCCACAATCGAAAAATTTCATGTCAACTTATTTTGTATACTATCGCTGCAAACCGAGTTTGAAGTCAATCGGATCAAAAATAGTTTTTCATATAGAATTTTCCGGGTATTTTCTTTGGGGGCGGATTTTCCAACATTTGAAAATCTCATGTCCAATTACTTAGCATACTATCCTTACAAACCGAGTTTGAAGCCAATCGGATGAAAAATAGTTTTTTCATTATGGAATTTTCCGGGAATTTTCCAACTTTTCGGGCGGATTTTCCATCATCGAAAAATCTCAAGTCTAATTATTCTGCTTAACATCCTCACAAACCGAGTTTGAAGTCAGTCGGATGAAAAATAGTTTCTTTCATGAAGAATTTTCCGGCCATTTTCCTTGTGGGCGGATTTTCCAAAATCTGGGAAACAGATGTCCAATTAATTCGCTTACTTTACTTACAAACCAAATTTCAAGTCAATCGGATGAAAAACAAAATTTTCCCCATAGTAGCTTTTCCGGGAGTTTTCCACCCCTTAGGGATGGAATTTTCCAAAACCCCGCCTTAGTGCTCACTTTCAACTCATAAGGAAACTTCTGTGAAAATTTCAGCTTTCTATCTCTTACCGTTCAGGCTCTACGTTGATTGCCAATCAGTCAGTCAGTCAGTCAGTCAGTCAGGACAAACTCTTTTATATATATAGAGACTAGCATATAACCCGGCGCGCTTCGCTTCGCCACCATCAGTATAGCCGCCAAAATAATGAAAAAAAACGTTGGTAATGATACCACCCCCGCCCCCATTTTCCGACCATCAGAAATGAGAAAATTATTTTCCACCTACTTGGCCCGTTAAGCGTACAAACGCTAAAACCACCCCCGTCACCCATTATCCGACCTTGAGGGTGAGTAAGCGCAAAGCTAAAAACTTTATCCTATTTAATTGGCCCATAGAGTTTTCAAACCAAATTTAATACATATCACCCATAATCCGACCTTTGCAGTGAACTTCCCGAAATAAAAAAACACGTGTTTCCATTTATTCTGACCCTAGATCTTACAAAACGAATTTTATTCAGATCGGCTCACAAATAGCCATTGTCACTGAACCGAAATACGCCCACCATTATTCTTGCCTGTGGGCAGAAATTCTACCACCGAGAAATCAAATGTATAATTATTTTCTATAATGTGTTCACAAACTGATTTTGAAGCCAATCGGATTAAAAATAGGTTTTACCATAGAGAATTTTCCGACTTTTCGTGCGGATTTTCCAACATTGGAAAATCTCAAGTCTAATTATTTTGCATACTATCCTTACAAACCGAGTTTGAAGTCAATCGGATGAAAAATAGTGTTTTCCATATAGAATTTTCCGGCCATTTTCCTTGTGGGTGGATTTTCCACCAACAAAAAATCACATGCCTAATTATTTAGCAAACTACCCTTACAAACCGAGTTTGAAGCCAAACGGATGAAAAATAGTTTTTTCCATATGGAATTTTCCGGGAATTTCCCGACTTTTCGGGCGCATTTTCCAACATCGGAAAATCTTATGTCTAATTATTTTGCTTACCATCCCCACAAACCGAGTTTAAAGTCAATCGGATGAAAAATAGTTTTTTCCATGAAGAATTTTCAGGCTATTTTCCTTGTGGGTGGATTTTCCACAATCGAAAAATCACATGTCTAATTATTTAGCATACTATCCTTACAAACCGAATTTGAAGCCAATCGGATGAAAAACAGTTTTTTCCATATGGAATTTTCAGGGAATTTCCCGACTTTTCGGGCGCATTTTCCAACATCGGAAAATCTTATGTCTAATTATTTTGCATACTATCCTTACAAACCGAGTTTGAAGTCAATCGGATCAAAAATAGTTTTTCATATAGAATTTTCCGGGTATTTTCTTTGTGAGCGGATTTTCCAACATTTGAAAATCTCATGTCCAATTACTTTGCATACTACCCTTACAAACTGAGTTTGAAGCCAAACGGATGAAAAATAGTTTTTTCCATATGGAATTTTCCGGCAATTTCCCGACTTTTCGGGCAGATTTTCCATCATCGGAAAATCTCAAGTCTAATTATTCTGCTTACCATCCTCACAAACCGAGTTTGAAGTCAATCGGATGAAAAATAGTTTTTTCCATGAAGAATTTTCCGGCCATTTTCCTTGTGGGCGGATTTTCCGAAATCTGGGAAACAGGTGTCCAATTATTTCGCTTACTTTAGTTACAAACCAAATTTCAATTCAATCGGATGAAAAACAAAATTTTCCCTATAGTAGCTTTTCCGGGAGTTTTCCACCCCTTAGGGGTGGAATTTTCCAAAACCCCGCCTTAGTGCTCACTTTCAACTCATAAGGAAACTTCTGTGAAAATTTCAGCTTTCTATGTCTTACCGTTCAGGCTCTACGTTGATTGCCAATCAGTCAGTCAGTCAGTCAGTCAGGACAAACTCTTTTATATATAGAGAGATTATAATTATTATTTTTATTTTTATTTTTTTTCTTGAATAAATTTTTAAGTGCGGACTGGTTGCCCGGAAATAGTAAGCGCGTTCCAAGTCTGAGGAATTAATATACATCCTTTTTAATGAGTGCTTGTTAAGCAAATACAACTTGAGCGCCAATTGAGCAGCAGCAATAATTACCAACACTATTATCCAAAAGGTTAAATCTTCAATATGACCGGTATGGTCGACTATCTCTACACTATTTACGACGTTAGCCGTACTATCGGACACTTTGGATGTTTTACCTCCCATAGTTTTCTTGTAGTGAGGAGAAGCAAACAAACACATAAAACTATGCTGTTGTATAAAAAAACGAGAAGGCAAAGCTAACTTCGACTGTGCCGAAGTTTTAATACACTTGAAAAATTTTACTCCAACTGATTTAACTGGAAAAATATATACAGGATATAGACATTTAAATTTTTTGAATCATTGCTAATAACAATTTGATACCATAAAAAAATATTTTCTTAGTAAAACACATTTTCCGACCGATCGGTCCAATGGCAGCTATATGCTATAGTCATCCGATTTTTATAATTTTTTTCAATATTATGTGAAAGCATATAAAGCTAATATATATCAAGACTAGCATATAACCCGGCGCGCTTCGCTTCGCCACCATTAGTAAAGCCGCCAAAATGATGAAAAAAAAAACGTTTGGCAATGATCCCACCCCCGCCACCCATTTTCCGAACTTCAGAACTGAGAAAATTTTTTTCCACCTATTTGGTCCATTGAGCGTACAAACCCTGCAACCACTCCCGCAACCCATTATCCGACCTTGAGTGTGGGTATGCGCAAAGCTAAAAACTTTATCCTATTTAGTTGGCCCATAGAGCTTTCAAACCAAATTGAATACATATCGGCTAAAAACCCACCACTGACCCTAGAGCTTACAAAACGAATTTTATTCAAATCGGCTCACAAATAGCCATTGTCACTGAACCGAAATACGCCCACCATTATTCCTGCCTGTGAGCGGAAATTCCTCCACCGAGAAATCAAATGTCTAATTATTTTCTACAATGTGTTCACAAACCGATTTTGGAGCCAATCGGACTAAAAATAGGGTTTACCATATGAAATTTTCCGGGAATTTCCCGACTTTTCGGGTGGATTTTCCAACGTTGGAAAATCTCATGTCTAAGTCAACCAAGTTTAAAGTCAATCGGATGAAAAATAGTGTTTTCCATATAGAATTTTCCGGTCATTTTCCTTGTGGGTGGATTTTCCACAATCGAAAACTCACATGTCTAATTATTTTCCATACTATGCTTGCAAACCGAGTTTAAGTCAATCCGATGAAAAATAGATTTTTCCATATAGAATTTTCCGGGCATTTTCCTTGTGGGTGGAGTTTCCACAATCGAAAAATTTCATGTCAACTTATTTTGTATACTATCGCTGCAAACCGAGTTTGAAGTCAATCGGATCAAAAATAGTTTTTCATATAGAATTTTCCGGGTATTTTCTTTGGGGGCGGATTTTCCAACATTTGAAAATCTCATGTCCAATTACTTAGCATACTATCCTTACAAACCGAGTTTGAAGCCAATCGGATGAAAAATAGTTTTTTCATTATGGAATTTTCCGGGAATTTTCCAACTTTTCGGGCGGATTTTCCATCATCGAAAAATCTCAAGTCTAATTATTCTGCTTATCATCCTCACAAACCGAGTTTGAAGTCAGTCGGATGAAAAATAGTTTCTTTCATGAAGAATTTTCCGGCCATTTTCCTTGTGGGCGGATTTTCCAAAATCTGGGAAACAGGTGTCCAATTAATTCGCTTACTTTACTTACAAACCAAATTTCAAGTCAATCGGATGAAAAACAAAATTTTCCCCATAGTAGCTTTTCCGGGAGTTTTCCACCCCTTAGGGATGGAATTTTCCAAAACCCCGCCTTAGTGCTCACTTTCAACTCATAAGGAAACTTCTGTGAAAATTTCAGCTTTCTATCTCTTACCGTTCAGGCTCTACGTTGATTGCCAATCAGTCAGTCAGTCAGTCAGTCAGTCAGGACAAACTCTTTTATATATATAGAGACTAGCATATAACCCGGCGCGCTTCGCTTCGCCACCATTAGTAAAGCCGCCAAAATGATGAAAAGAAAACGTTTGGCAATGATCCCACCCCCGCCACCCATTTTCCGAACTTCAGAACTGAGAAAATGTTTTTCCACCTATTTGGTCCATTGAGCGTACAAACCCTGCAACCACTCCCGCAACCCATTATCCGACCTTGAGTGTGGGTATGCGCAAAGCTAAAAACTTTATCCTATTTAGTTGGCCCATAGAGCTTTCAAACCAAATTGAATACATATCGGCTAAAAACCCACCACTGACCCTAGAGCTTACAAAACGAATTTTATTCAGATCGGCTCACAAATAGCCATTGTCACTGAACCGAAATACGCCCACCATTATTCCTGCCTGTGAGCGGAAATTCCTCCACCGAGAAATCAAATGTCTAATTATTTTCTACAATGTGTTCACAAACCGATTTTGGAGCCAATCGGACTAAAAATAGGTTTTACCATATGAAATTTTCCGGGAATTTCCCGACTTTTCGGGTGGATTTTCCAACGTTGGAAAATCTCATGTCTAAGTCAACCAAGTTTAAAGTCAATCGGATGAAAAATAGTGTTTTCCATATAGAATTTTCCGGTCATTTTCCTTGTGGGTGGATTTTCCACAATCGAAAACTCACATGTCTAATTATTTTCCATACTATGCTTGCAAACCGAGTTTGAAGTCAATCCGATGAAAAATAAATTTTTCCATATAGAATTTTCCGGGCAGTTTCCTTGTGGGTGGAGTTTCCACAATCGAAAAATTTCATGTCAACTTATTTTGTATACTATCGCTGCAAACCGAGTTTGAAGTCAATCGGATCAAAAATAGTTTTTCATATAGAATTTTCCGGGTATTTTCTTTGTGGGCGGATTTTCCAACATTTGAAAATCTCATGTCCAATTACTTAGCATACTATCCTTACAAACCGAGTTTGAAGCCAATCGGATGAAAAATAGTTTTTTCATTATGGAATTTTCCGGGAATTTCCCAACTTTTCGGGCGGGTTTTTCATCATCGAAAAATCTCAAGTCTAATTATTCTGCTTAACATCCTCACAAACCGAGTTTGAAGTCAGTCGGATGAAAAATAGTTTCTTTCATGAAGAATTTTCCGGCCATTTTCCTTGTGGGCGGATTTTCCAAAATCTGGGAAACAGGTGTCCAATTAATTCGCTTACTCTACTTACAAACCAAATTTCAAGTCAATCGGATGAAAAACAAAATTTTCCCCATAGTAGCTTTTCCGGGAGTTTTCCACCCCTTAGGGATGGAATTTTCCAAAACCCCGCCTTAGTGCTCACTTTCAACTCATAAGGAAACTTCTGTGAAAATTTCAGCTTTCTATCTCTTACCGTTCAGGCTCTACGTTGATTGCCAATCAGTCAGTCAGTCAGTCAGGACAAACTCTTTTATATATATAGAGATTGGGGACGCTACGATAAAAAACAATAAAGTTTTTCTCACTAGAAGTAGTTTTTTGACCGACCGTTTATATGGCAGCTATATGCTATAGTCATCCGGTTTTGATAAATTTTTCCAGAATTGTGTGGAAACATATAAAACAAATATATACTACGTTTGGAGACGCTACGATGGAAATCAAAAAAGTTTTTCTCACAAAGACTTATTTTTCGACCGATCGTTCCTACGGCAGCTATATGCTATAGTGATCCGATTTTGATAAATTTTTCCAGAATTATGTAAGACCATATAAAACTAACATATACCAAGATTAGTGACGATACGATGGAAAACAAAAAAGTTTTTCAAACTAGAACTAGTTCTTAGACCGATCGTTCCTATGGCAGCTATATGATTCATCCGATTTTGATAAATTTTTCCACAAATATGTAAAATTATCTAAAACTAATATGTACTAAGAATGGTGACGCTACAATGGAAAATAAAAAAGTTTTTCTCACAATGACTTATTTTCTGACCGATCGTTCCTATGGCAGCTATAAGATATAGTCATCCGATCCGGCCGGTTCCGACATATTTGTTGCGTGCAGTAAAAAGAAGATTATGTGCAAAATTTCAGCTCGATAGCTTTAAAACTGAGAGACTAGTTCGCGTAGAAACAGACAGACAGACAGACGGACAGACAGACGGACGGACGGACAAGCGGAAATGAACTCGGCGTCCTGATCAAGAATATATATAGTTTATGGGGTCGGAAATGAATATTTCTATGCGTTACAAACTTCTGGGCAAAATTAATATACACTTTTCAAGTGTATAAAGATGGAAAAACTACGCTAACATATAATCTACCCTACACTGGACTTCTAGTGCCGTTCTTCAGAAGGGAGGAGGAGGGAGAACTCTGCGTCACACTTGTATTTGGGTGCCCTTTATTGCACTTATTGGGCTCACTTTTTTGTTTTTTTTTTTGTTTTGTTGTTTTGGTCTTTGTTTTGTTTCTTTGATTTGTCGTTTTAATTTGGTCAGAGTTGTTGCTCAACTCATAAAGCGGATTGCCCTTCCTTTTCAGAATTATGCACTTCACTCTATTGGGGCCTAGTTTGGCATTATACCCTTCGGCCAAATTACTCTGTTTGAAATTTTTACGGTATACTATCTGTCCCTCCGTGAATTCTATTTTTCTGGAACGAGTATTATACACCTTCTCACCTAGTTTATGCATACGCTCAAGTCCCTGGTAAACCTTCTGTCGGATAAGTTGTAGTTTGTCGCTCAGTACCAGCTCTTGTTCGCCAGAACTAATCCCGCTTAGCCGCCGTAAAATTGGATACGCGCTCCCATGTGTAACCATCCTCGCCCCAAACAAGGCATAGTATGGCTCCATACCAATAACGGAATGAGTAGCACTACGCAGTGCGCACGAAACGTGGCAGAGATAAAAATCCCAACTTTTCTGATCGCCGTCAATCAACACCCGCAAGACGGAACGATTTACCCTCTCCGAAGCATTAGCCTGAGGAGAGTAGAAACCAGTTTTCACGTGCTGAACTTCGTATCTACTAAGCAACTATGCAAAGGTTTGCGAAACAAACTGCTTGCCGTTATCGGAGTGGATAAATTCGTTCACACCAAATTGATGAAAAACTTGTGTTTCCAAAAATCGAACTACCTCGGTAGCCACCGCCTTGCGCATCGGCTGTAACCAGACAAACTTAGTGAAATGGTCGAAACACACAAATATTACCGTGTTACCCGTCTTAGTTCTAGGGTATGGACCCATGAAATCGATGTATAACCTTTGTAGTGGCCTGTCAGTGACGAGCTGTTGGCCCATTGGAGGTCTGGTAGTTCTGTTCGTGGTCTTGCTGACCTTACACGCTTCGCAATTTTTCACTACTTCAACAATTTCCTTCCACATCGAAAGCCAGTAATAGAACTGACGGAGACGTGCGGCTGTTTTATGTACGCCTCCATGTCCGGTGGTAGCGGCATGATGTGAGCATGAGTCAGCGCGTAATTCTTCGGGGACCCATAATTTCCAGGCTCGATCATCCTCTATCAAGTCACCAGTTCGAAAACCGGTTCGCTTGTAGACGTAACCACCGGACACGCAAGTATCCGGTAGTTTTTCACCTTGATCCGTCACACTTTGGACCAAAGCCTTATAACCCGGTGAACCGAATGCGGAGGCTTGTAGGTCGACCTGGAGTTCTTCTTTAGTATTTACCCTCAACTCATCCATATGTACTCACGACAGAGCATCTGGAACCACATTTAATGCCCCTTTTCGGTGCTCTATGGTGAAATCGAAGGCTTGCAGCTTCAAACTCCAACGAGCCAACCGCCCAGCTAAATCTTTCTGTCCCATAAGCCACTTAAGGCTCGCATGATCGGTGATGACTTTGAATTGCATCCCCTCTACATACGGCCTGAACTTGTATATACTCAATATGGCAGCATAACACTCCAATTCCGTAATACTATAGTTCCTTTGGGCTTTGTTCAGCTTAGCGGACATATAGGCGATCGGGTGCTCCTCGCCGTCTTCGTCCATTTGAAGCAACACCCCCCCTACCCCTGTAGTCGACGCGTCACACTGGATTACAAATGGCCTTTTAAAGTCAGGCGTGGTCAGCACGGGGGCGGACATCATACTTGCTTTTAAAAGCTCAAATGCTGTCACTTCAGCTTCCCCCAACTCAAATATTTTCTGTCGGTCTTTTTTCAGACTATCATGAAGTGGGGCTGCTATCAGCGCGTAATTTAGTATGAATCTCCTATACCACCCAGTCATACCTAGAAACCTACGCATTTGTTTCGCACTCGTGGGCAACGGAAATTGTTGAATGGCCTGTATTTTGGACTGGTCGGTCTTAATAAACCCACCTCCAACCACATAACCCAAATATCTAGCCTGACTGTAGCAAAACTTACTTTTTTCTACGTTGATCGTTAGTTTAGCTCTGGTGAGACAGTCCCCCACCTGTCTAAGCATTTCTAAATGCTCAGTGAAGGTAGAAGAACAAACCAATAAGTCATCTAAATACACGAACACATGTGATCTGAGCTTTGCCGGAATAACCTTATCCATCAATCGACACATACGCTGGGCTGCATTGCACAACCCAAAAGGTATACACGTAAACTGATATAAAGGTCTTCCTGGCACGGTAAACGCAGTTTTCTCCCGGCTTTTCTTTTCTAAGGGTATTTGCCCAAAAGCATCCTCAAGGTCTATAGCCGAAATAAAATGGGTATTTTGGAGCCGACTTAATATCCCTTCAACCCTAGGACATTATAAGATGGATACCCTTCCTTTACTCTTTCCAAAAGTCTTGTTTGTCCGGTAGTTAGGCAATGCGGGGTGCACGCAGTTTCTTGAGGCGTCATTTCATCCGGTGAAAGTATTTCACTTATCTCCATACATCCGGTTTCCTTTGCTCCGTTTGTGGAAAAGGTTTTTCTTCCAAGCAATTCCAATCCAAAAACTTTCCAGAACACGATCCCGAAATAGAAAGATTGTTAAAGAGTTGGGACAATTAGGAATTCCATATCCTTTACTACTTCTTCCCATAGCACAGGCAAAGTGATCGTCCCGACTACCGCGTTTTCTCCCCCATTGGCGGTGCACACTCTTTGCCCTTTATTCCTATGGATTAAATGGGAACGCCTCTCCAGGAATTCTTCGGTTCCTCTTCCTATGCAGTTTACCGCGGCGCCAGAATCCAACAGTGCTTTTATTTCCTCGCCGTCTACTTTGGTTTTGGCGAAAAGTCTATTGTCCTTGGCTTTTGTCACGACCGCTGCAATGACTCTTCTACGAACCTCTCTTGCCTCAGCTGTTTTTGCATGTAGTTGTAATATTTTCTTGTGGCTTCGAGCCAGTTTATCCGAGTTTTTGGGAACTCCCTCTCCCTCAAAAATCCTCTTACGTGCAGCTTCATACTCTACTTGTCGTTCATGTAAGCTTTTATGGGAACAAATCTGCCTCGGGTAGGGTTCCACTCTGGTCCGCTTTAGTTTCTTGGGGCTGGCCTCGTCTGTCCAGAAGTCCCCGGGGCTCCTGGCAGACTGGTCGCTAAAAACGGTGCCTCGAGGGAGTGGTACGAGTCCGACCTTCCACAGGCAAAACATTGTCTCATGGAAAGCAGATCCACATACTGCCTTTTTGGAATCCGATTCCCGTTTCCGGTAGAAATCGCTCTTAGTCTTCAGCTTGAAATGTAGGCTGTGCATTTCCGAAATGAAAGCTTCGATACTTTCATTATATCCCTGTCTACGTTCCATTATTTCCTTAATGGTAACGTAATCATTATGGGAGGTGGAAAAAGCTCTGTTCATCTCATCCTTTAGAGAGTGAAGACCAAAGTTAAAATCCTGTGCTTTGTCTTCCATCAATTGCCAATACCATTTTGCAGCGGGCCCTGCCAGAAGACAATTTAATTCCCTGAAAAGCTGGCCTCCGGTCAAACCGTACAGCTCCTGCATCCGTTCCACCCGGAAGAGAAAGCTTTCTACCGTCATTCCCTTTTCGTGTCCGTCAAATTTGATGTTCCAACGATCCATCCCAATTGGTCGCGGAACTCCCCACCTCACCGGAGAGTTGGAGAAAGATCTCTCGTCGGTAATACCTGCATCCCCATTAGCCCAGGGACCTGTCCGGAGAGCTGGTTCCGGCGTAAGAAGGGTCTGTCTCTGTACGGGTTGTGGTCGTGGCCGGGCTACCGGCTCTGGGTGGGCAGGCTGAACAGCATCTTGATTGGGAAGCGAACCAAGACCTTGACCCCTATGAAGTGGGTGTGCTCCCTCTGTATGGATCGGAGTTGAGACCTCCACTTGATTTGGATTGGCTTGGTCTCTATCTCCTGCTCTTGAAGCGGGATTCATTCCGATCCAGGACATCTCCATATCGTTTACCCGGTTCTCTATTCCGGCCATTTGAGCACGGAATCCCGCCATTTGTAAATTCAATGTCGTTGCCAAATTTGTGTACTGCAGCGTGATTGCCGCTTACATCCTCTCCAAGCGGTCCTCCTGTCCCTCACTGCTAGGTACTGTTCCGGTACCCGCAGGTGCCAAACTTGATCTCGCCTGTGGAGGCCCAAGGTTTACTCCTCCCACAGCCCCTTCTTCCTCCCCTGGTAGACTCATATCGGTCCAGTCCTCTTGTAAAGTTTATCGACTGGTCAGAAAGAGCTGGAGTCTCCGGCCTGTAAATTCTCCGAGAATTAGGGGCCTAGCGGCCTGTAAATTCTCCGAGAATTAGGGGATGGACCTGGAGTTCCTCCTCCCGCTGCTGCTCTCGCGCGAGCAAACGAAGCAGCTACTGCGGCTGTTATACTCCGCGTCACTCGCGGTGGAGGCAGTTGGATACTAACCCTCTTTCGTCTCCCCATAAAAACTGTAAACTATCGCTAAGAGTTTTATTTCTGCTTTCCTATTTCCTAAAATTGTATTTCTATTATTATTATTATTATTCCCTTTTTTTTTTTCTTTCGTTTTTATATTCCTACCTACTTATACTCTATTCTACTTTCACTCCAAATTCTTACTGTTTTTATTTTAAGTTCCTAATTCCTAAAATCCTAGTCTAGTCTATCTCCTAAATATCCTTATTTTTATTTGATTTTTTTTTTTTTTTCTTTAGACTTTATATATATATGTTCGCTTTCTCCTTATAGTATTAAGAAGACAAACGCCAACAAACCGGATAGAGGTGTTGCTTTTATAAGAAATATTCTTCGCTAACAATAATTAGGTCAAAATTAAAAGATAGAGGTGGGAAATCAAGGATAGAAAAAAATATTTTTAGTAGCCAAAGAGAATTGCAAACTCGCTGATCTAAAAAAAAAAAACAATACACAAAGGTAAAAAAAAAATTAATAAAATTATGAAATTATTTTTCAAACAAAATTATTTTCGCAAACCAAATTATTAAAATTCTGATTAAGCCAATGTTACACAGTATACTAGTGTATACTCTCAATAATACAAATGAGTACAAAAATGTGTGCTGTTGGGGTGATGTGTTATGCTGGAATGGGGCCTCTCACCAGGGGTCCGTCCAAAATTTAAGCCCCCGTTTCAAAAACAAAATTTCCGCTGAGACTTAAACACCACAGAGCTCCACCGGAGTCACCTGTTACCTTTGAATACCCAGACTGGAACCTAACTTGACTACCAAGGTGACTCACCTCCCACCGGAAGAATGAATTTCCCATAGTAGCCCCTATCACTGACCTTCCCCTAGCCAAACAAGCCTATCTCCACCGGAGTATAAGTCTTATTTAGAGGTCACAGATCATCTGTCCAATTTCCCCATCCCACCGTCGTTTGGAACTCCTCGGACTCGAACCTATCAAGCCGGCCTGACATTTACCTAGCTCGGCGGCGGCGTCGGCCTCAGATGCTTCCCTGTACACCCCCTCTAGTCATTTGGAGCTTGATTAAGAGAACCTCTCAGGAGACCTGGCATTTACCTAGTTCAACGGCGGCGTCGACACAATCAAACTCACCTGTCCTTATCCCCTCACCCCCTGTTATTTGAAACCTGATAGAGAGAACCTCTCAGCCGGCCTGGCATTTACCTAGCTCGGCGGCGGCGTCGACCCTTCAGGATCAGCTGTCCTTATCCCACACCCCCGTCTTGGGACCATCAACAGAGCCTACCTCTGACCGCCTCCTGACACCGGCAGGAGGTTGCGTAGCCAGCTCTACTAACGCTCTTTGCTCCCTCTGAACTCGAACCTCTCAGGAGACCTGGCATAGCCTAGTACAACGGGGCGTCGGCCAGAAAGAGCGAACCAGTAAAAAAAATTAAAAACAAAAATTTTACTTTACAAAACAAAAAGTCGGTCTGCACGAGTTAGCAAGATACTAACTAAAAGAGAAACTGCCAAAAAAAAATATTGCCAGTCCCTATTAGCCAAAAATAAAAAAAATTTAATATTGACTCATAGAGAACCGTCAAGAAACTTGTCAGCTGCCGTTGGGCGCCAATTGTTATGAAATCCCGTTGCACTTATATAAAAACCAACGTCCAGCCACTTCCCGTTCCGGCACGGTGGTAGCCCGGCTTGGCTCGCCGTATTTGGAGTAGATTTTTGGAGTGGGGATGCTGCGGGAAACATGACAATAAAAATTTTCGTGCCGTGAAAAAAATAGAAAAAAATAAAGGAAGACAAATTCTCTAGTCCGTCACTGATGAGTAATAAAAAAAAGTTAGATCTGTCTTTGGCTTTCCAGCCCATCGTCAAAGAGTGACCATGGGGGTTAGCCTGGCCCTACTCACCCCTACACACAAAGCTGTGTGACCTATGGATCAACTATTGGCCATATTTCTGTTGATCCCCTATTGTTCAAAGTTGCGTCCGTCTAGCTTACGTCGTCACCTCTGGCTATGTATTCCCTACCCATATACCCCAGCACCCTCCAACTTTTCTATTTAACGACACATTTTTGTTTTACTGTTTATTGAGATAGATCATTACAGATTTTCACACTAGTTCCAAAGGGAAATAGTGTACTCGTCATAGCCCGAACTACGACTCACGAACCTCGAAGTGAGGACACGCTCTGTTGGCCCATGCGTAAACATGGACTTACAAAAACACAGACGGACTTAAACATAATCAGAAAAGAAATAAAATGTTTACGTTAACCAATAATATTGAATCGGAAGAAATTTAATAAAAATTCAATTGTTAGAAAAATTCAAAAATATAAGATGAGCATAAAAATTAAATTTATTAATATTAAAAAAACTCAAATGAAAGGTAAACAAAATTTTTGTCTTGTCATTATAACCTGAAAAATAATAAGAAAACTGTTGGAAAACATGGAGAGAGAATTTAGAAGGACATGCCTTTGAAGATAAACGAAGATACAAGAAATTAAGCAAGAAAAGGAAAATAAAAAAAAAATAAGTAAAAATAAGATAAGATAGGTCAATATGTATATATATAAAATTTACTTTTATATCCGGACTGGCCGGTCACTTACCCAATTTGACGAAAGCGCTTTCAGGGGGTTTGTTAAAAAAAAATTGTTTTTTTTTTAAATATTTTATATTCACACATTGACATAAAAAAAAAAGATAGAAAAAAAATGTATAGGCATTAAAAAGGAGGCAGGGGCACTTTAGGGTGACACACAACAAAAAAAAACAGAAGAAGACAAACTAGGCTAATATAAAAAAAAATTAAAAGTAAAAGAAGACTTTGAATTTAATATGTTAGTATATATATTATTATTATTATTATTTTTATTTTAATTTTTTTTTCTTGAATTAATTTTTAAGTGCGGACTGGTTGCCCGGAAATAGTAAACGCGCGTTCCAAGTCTGAGGTATTAATATACCTCCTTTTTAATGAGTGCTTGTTAAGCAAATACAACTTGAGCGCCAATTGAGCCGCAGCAATAATTACCAACACTACTATCCAAAAGGTTAAATCTTCAATATGACCGGTATGGTCGACTATCTCTACACTATTTACGACGTTAGCCGTACTATCGGACACTTTGGATGTTTTACCTCCCATTTGAGTTTTCTTGTAGTGAGGAGAAGCAAACAAAAACATAAAACTATGCTGTTATATAAAAAAAAAAATGGAAAAACTACGCTAACATATAATCTACCCTACACTGGACTTCTAGTGCCGTTCTTCAGAGGGGAGGAGGAGGGAGAACTCTGCGTCACACTTGTATTTGGGTGCCCTTTATTGCACTTATTGGGCTCCCTTTTTTTTTTTTTTTTTTTTTTTGTTGTTTTGGTCTTTGTTTTGTTTCTTTGATTTGTCGTTTTAATTTGCTGGTTGTTGTTGCGTCACACTTGCATTTGGGTGCCCTTTATTGCACTTATTGGGCTCACTTTTTTTTCTTTTTTGTTGTTTTTGTTTTATTTGTCGTTTTAATTTGCTGGTTGTTGTTGTTGTTTTTTTTTTTTTTTTTTTTTTTGTAAAAAAAAAAACACTTTGTTATAAATTTTATTGTGCCCGCCCGATTTAGTTATTATTTTGAAACTCAGGAACTTTAGAGGACAAGTACCCCATGACCGCAACTAGATAGAGGGGAACACCAACACTAACGCGATCGGCATAGTTGCCTTTGCGGAACAGACGGTGAATACGGTCGATAGGGAACTGCAGACTAGCACGGTTGGAATGGTACTTTTTCTTTTTTTTTTCACTTTTTCACTTTTCATATATTGTTACCCCGTTCACGAAACTTAGGCCGGTTGGCATGTGTAGCGCGCAAAAACAAAAATCGAACTAATTCCTCCAAATAAAAATCTGGAGCTCCCTACCGAACTCCGCTATATTTCGCGCTACAAAGCTGCGTCGCGAACCGCGCTGCCTCTGTTCTTCTGCCCTCCCTTTGTGCAAGGGTCAGGTTACGAGCGAGCTTTGGGTGCCGCTACCGTAATTTTGCTGACCTATGCAGAAAACTCGAGTCGATAGTGGAATTCGCTAGCGAGTCTGTGAAAATTTTGTTTGACCGTTTCCCAGATCTTCATCGGAATCAGATTACAAGCGTACCAACTAATTCATACCTCTGTAACAGAGTCGACCAGTTGATACCCTGCCTTCTTGATTGCCGGGTGCACATAACAACTTATTTGTTCAAAAGATTGGTCTCCTTTATTTAATGCAGTTGACATTGACGTCGCTGTTACCTATTTTTATGGCTCTAATAACTCTCTCTTTGATATTTCAATTCCAAATAGTGCCGCTTCTACTGAGTCTCTTTAACCCCCTTGGTACTGTCCTAAGCTTTCTAATTTAAAAAATATTAAGTCTAGATGTTTTAAAAAGTATAAAAAAACTGGTTCTAATCTTGACTTTTCTAAATAGTCGATAGCCAAGTCAAACTTTACTCTTTTTAAATCTCAATGTTATAAAAATTATCCTGCTCGCTGTAAAATTCAATTCGTACCAGACCCAAAACAATTTACAAACTCTAAGCGTAAAACTTCGACTTTACCTTCTTCTTTTTTTTACATTATCAAAAGGCTAGCAACAATTCCGCTGCCGCGAACTTATTCGCTGACTTTTTTCAATCAACTCAATCCTCTGTCCCTTTTAATAACAAATCTTATCCTTAAGACATTTTTTCTTCAATCTCTATAAACGCTCCCATAATTACTGAATCCTCTCTACTTTCATATTTAAAATCTCTAAAGTCTTCATACTCTTCTGGACCTGATAACATCACTAGTTCTATTGCAAACCTTCACTAAAGCATTTTAAGCCATTTTGCTTAAATTCACATCATTAGTTAACGATAGATTCCTTATGAAATGCCAAACTGATGTCATCTACACTGAATTCAGTAAGGTTTTTGACCATGATCTCCTCCTTCTTAAGCTTGAACGTATTGAATTTCCCTCCCCTTTTCTTTTTCGGATCTCTTCATATTTAAAAGATAGAACTCAAAAAGTTCTGCTCAGATCTAATATTTCAAAACCTGTCTACGTAACTTCCGGTGTACCTCAAGGAAGCCACCTCGGTCCTTTGTTTTTCAATCTATTTATTAATTATCTTCCCTTGACAATATCTCATTCTCGGATACTTATGTATGCCGATGACGTTAAACTCATTTTATCTTACAACGACCCGATGCATTCTATTAGGTTGCAAGATGATTTAAACTCGCTTCATTTTTGGTGCTTGGTTAATCATTTATTTCTTAATTGCTCAAAATGTATGTTTATGTCTTTTCATCGTTGCAAACCTTCGCTAGTTTCCTATTCGATTGGCAATGAACCCTTGCAACGAATATCAACTGTCGTTGATCTTGGAGTTATTTTTGATTCCAAATTAAGCTTTAATGATCATATATCCTGTATAGTTAATAAGGCGAATGGTGTACATGGATTTATTAAGCGTTGGTCGAAGGAATTTAAGGAATATACAACAAAAACTCTTTTTACATCTTTAGTTTGCTCGGTGCTTGAATACTGCTCAACCGTCTGGTGTCCGCAGTATTAAACTAGAGCGCAAGTTAAAGTCGGCCCTGCTCGACTTCGATAAACCCGTTACTCATGGTTTATTTAAGAATATTTTATTAGATTACAACATGCCCAAATTGTGGGAGATATAAGGTATTTTTCAAATTGCGCGGGTGGCAACTCTGCTATCGTTCTTCTGATCGGAAAATGATGTATGGAGGATCGATAAGTTATGATGTTTAAAATATATGTCAAGAAGGTTCGAACAATCTTTCTTCAAAATAGTGGGAGATATGATGTATTTTGCAAATTGCGGGGGTGGCAAATCTACTATCGTTCATCTCATCGGGAAATGATGTATGGCGGATCGATAGGTAATGATGAATAAAATATATGTCTAGAAGGTTCGAACAATCTATCCTGAAAATTTTGGGAGATGTGAGGTATTTTACAAATTGCGGGAGCGGGAACTTTTTTATCGATTATCTGATCAGAAAATGATGTATGGCGGATCGGCGGATTCTTTTAATGTGAGCGTTCCTGTTGAAATCTTGAACACAGTTTGTTGTAAAAGTTTTTTGGCCAGAACATTTATATAAAAAAGGATATTTAGTAAAAAAAGAAAAACCGGCCACCGATTTTCTTACCCAAAGTCTCTAACGGCAATGGTAGTGACGCAACAACTTCTGGTGCTGAGCCAAAAAACTAGATTCTTCCCTTCTACTAGCATATCAGAATGTAAGAGGTCTTAAATCTAAACTATCCAAACTTTATGTAGACAGTCTTTCTTTCGACTATCACATTCTTGCCTTTACTGAAACCTGGTTAAAACCGAATATTAATGATTCCTCAGTATTTCCGCCACGATACAACATTTATAGACATGATCGTTCGCCCCGGGGTTCTTTTGGCTGTAGATTCTGTTCTTTCTTCGGAACATATACAGGGTTGCCCATATTCGACGGACCCATGTTTTTTTTTTTAAATCAAAGAAAAAAAGAAAAATTTGGCGGTTGGCAATCTTAATCATTTAATTTGTTCCAAGTAGATTTGTTTACATCAATTTTTGAATATGATATCTCTCAAATGGCCGCCTCTGGCGTTGATGGCGTATTGTGCCCTTTTTGCAGCATTTTCCATCGTTTTCGCCAACATTTCGTCCGGAATAGCGGCTATTTCTTCACGAATGTTGTCCTTGAGCTCTTCTACGGTCCTTGGCTTGTTAACGTAAACCTTTGACTTCAAATATCCCCACAAGAAGAAGTCAGGCGGCGTCAAATCGGGCGAACGCGGTGGCCAGTCCAAATCACCACTTTTCGACATCAAACGGCCCGGAAACAATTTCTTCAGAAAATCGATTGTTATGCGACTTGTGTGCGGTGGAGCGCCGTCTTGTTGAAACCAGAACTTCCTCATACGCTTTCGACGAATAATTGGCATCACAAAATTGGTCATCATGTCGCGATAACGCTCCTGGTTGATGGTAACAGCATGGCCATTTTCATTTTGGAAGTAAAACGGCCCAATGACCGTTTTCGCACTAACGCCGCACCAAACTGTGACTTTTTCGTCATGAAAAGGCACTTCTTGAATCTCCTGAGGATTTTCAGTGGCGTAAATACGGCAATTTTGCTTATTTACGGTCCCTTTCAATGTGAAATGGGCTTCATCGGACATGATAATTTTGTTCCAAAATTGCTCGTCATCTTCGGCCATTTCGATGACTCTTTGGGCCCATTCCAATCGACGAGGCTTGTCCGCAGGCAAAAATCTTTTTGTCAATTGAATTTTGTACGGGAACAAAAGCAAATCAACGCGAATAATCCGTTGTAAAGTGGACCGAGCCATGCCCAACTGCTGAGAACGGCGTTTTTGGGATGTTCTTGGGGACCTCTCAACACTGGCTCGTACGGCAGCGATATTCTCGGCCGATCGCCTTGGTCGACTTTTATTTGGCCTCTTCGGATTAGAAAGAGCCTCACCAGTCGAGAATTTTTCGTATAAACGCTTAATGGTGTTCTTAGAAGGCGCACTTTTTACATTTTTTAAAAGCACGTTGAGTTTTCACAATTGACTTGTTCTGTTGAATGTAAATTTCAACTATTTCAGAGCGCTCGCGTGGCGTGTATTGTTCCATGGTAAAAATCTGCTTGGACTGACGCTTCAAACGCGGTATGTCATTAAGCGATCTGACATCTCTGTCAAAAGTTATGGCGTTGCCAGATGGGTCCGTCGAATATGGGCAACCCTGTAGAATCTCATGTTCCCCAAGAGATCGAATTTATAAGTGTCAAGATTTCACTTAATCATTTTTCCGTTTTTGTCACATGTTCGTACATTCCGCCTCATTCCGATACTACTGTATATTCAAATCATCTTGCCGCCATTAAAACTGTCTCGTCTCTGCTTTTAGACTATTACTTTTTACTTTATTTATTAATGATCTTCCTTTTGTCCTCAACCATTCACGCGTACTAACTTATAAAGACTTGATCTCTCGCTATCTTTTGCAAGAAGATTTGAATGCGTTTCAAACTTGGTGTCAAGTTAATCTTCTAAACCTTAATGGCTCAAAATGTAAGGTTATTTTTTATAGAAGCTCACCTCAGTTAGTCACTTATACTCTTGATAGTGTACCATTGGAACGCTTGAACAATACTGCCAATGAGGTTAACGATCTTGGGGTCGCATGTTAACTTTACTCTCAATAAGGCCAAGAGCGTACTTGGGTTCATAAAACGTTGGTCAAAGGAATTTGACGATCCCTATACGACCAAGATTCTTTATACTTCTCTTGTCCGTCTAATTCTTGAGTACGGATCGTGTGTGTGGTCTCCACAGTATACAACCCAACAGGATAGAATTGAATCGGTGCAAAAGCAGTTCTTGTTGTTTGCACTTCGAGGCTTAAACTGGGATCCTAATATCCGACTACCCTCGTATTCTAGTAGACTTCTTTTAATTAACCTTCCTTAATTAACCGTAGAATTAAGCTTGGAGTAATTTTTTTACATAAACTTATAAGTGGTGAAATTGACTCATCTGAGTTGACTAGCCAAATTAATTTTAGTGTCCCGATAAGACCTACCCGTAACTTTATCCCCTTATCCTTGAAACGGTGTAATACTAACTATGCTATGCATGAGCCTTTTCGTGTCCTCTGTGCTGATTATAACAAACTTTACCGAGTGATCAGTTCGGAGTTGTCGTTTCCTGCTTTAAAAACCTCTATCTTAACACATTTAGCCCGCAATTAATTTTGAATTCACTTTTAAGATTTGTAGCCGATTTATTTCATTTTGTTCTATTCAATGTAATTTTCCACCGTGAATTCGTGTCGCACGTTAGCGGCTGTGCCCCTCGGTCGGTTGGGCGGGAGGTGGGCTTGCTATTTTGCCTGGGGTTCGCGCGTAACAGGCTACGGCTTGGTGTCGCTTGGGCCACTTGAACGTACTGTGTATTGTACGTCAACGTCCTAATTAATTAAAACGGTTACAAACATACACAGCGTTTATATTTAAATCATACAACATGCAGCACCAGCTATTTAACATTTGCAGAAATTAAAACATAAGTTCAACCTCTTTCAATCGCACCTATCTTCATGTAAATCGGATGACAGATATCAAAGTTACAGCCATTTTAATAACAGAACGAGAGCGTAAGTTAAAGTCGGTTCTGCCCGACTTCGAAATACCTGTTACTCAGGAAAAGGTTAATATCAAAATATTTCATAAAATCACGAAATGTCACTGTGGATCGATAAGAAATTATGATTAAAATATATGTCTAGAAGGTTTAAACAATCAATCTTTAAAATGGTGGAAGATATACGGATTTTTCCAAATTGCGGGAGTGGCAACTCTACTATGGTTCATCTGACCGGGAAACGGTGTATGGCGGATCGATAAGTAATGATGATTCAAATATATGTCTAGAAGGTTCAAACAATAAATCTTCAAAATTGTGGGCGACATGAGGTATTTTTCAAATTGCGGTGGCGGCAACTCTACTATCGTTCATATGATCGGAAAATAATGTATGGCGGATCGATTAGTAATGATAAATAAAATATAAGTCTAAAAGGTCCAAACAAGCTAGCTTCGAAATTGTGGGAGATATGATTATGATATGATTTTTTCATACATTCATACAATAAGATAAAAGCCCACACAGAAAAAATTGTAGCTCTAGCTCTTATAGTCTCTGAGATCTAGGTGTTCATACAGACAGACGGACGGACAGACGGACGGACAGACGGACGGACAGACGGACTGACAGACGGACATGTCTATACCGACTCGGTTATTGATGCTGATCAAGAATATTTATACTTTATGGGGTCGGAAATGCTTCCTTCTGCCTGTTACATACATTTGCACGAACTTAGTATACCCTTTTTACTCTACGAGTAACGGGTATAAAAATAGAAGGCTAACATCGGCTACGCCGATGTTTTCAATACTCTTGAAGTTTTCGAAAGGCGCTACCATTGATAACAAAAAAGTTTTTCTCACTAGAATTAGTTCAATTATTTTAAATATGATTTGGCGGGAACAAAAGTATATGCATTGAGTGTAACCAAACCATGACTGGTCCCCATTGCTCAAACTTGCTGAGACATTTACAGCAGCCTTATATACAAACATACATGTTTTGATTTGTTCTAGTAGCAAATGTAAATCGTCCGAAAGCTAGTGAGCACGTTTTGGCTAATAGAAAAGGCTTTCTTTTTGTTAAAAGTTGTTAATGCTACCTATTACTCTGAATTTTATATTAACTTAATTGCTGAGCAGCTTAATCGTCAATGACGTGATGAATATTAACACTCCGAACATTCAAGTACGAATACAATTTTTAAGTTTTCTTCAATTTACATTCATTGTATTCTGAATTAGCAAAAATCTTAATTATAGGTGAACCAGGGTTCGAACCTGAAACTGGGTTTAGCAATCTTCTGAACCCAATCCGTGAACCCTCAACCAAAACTGTTTCGCGCTTTCAACCCCAGAGTGAACCGTTCCAGATTTTTAGGAGGGTTGCTGTCCTGGTTGTATGATAGATTTAAGTGCAGTTAGTGCAATCATAACATCTCTCGTAAGAAAGTAAACATTAATAAGAAAATTGTCTGAAAGTTTACCAAAACGAGAAAGACATTAACTGTATTTTATAAGGCAGTTTCCTGCTCATGGCAACCGATTTAAGGTGTAAATTCTAAAAAAACATAAATTAGAATACATTATCATTTTAATATCAAATAAAATTATTTATTAAAAACATTTTTTTTCAGTCTCGGTGAATCTTTCTACGAAAGAGCCCATATGAACATTCTCTGACTTTCCTCGGTACCAATATCATCGCAAATGTTCATATACATAAAAAATTTTCAGAAGGCGATAAACAGGTTTATACTAAGCTATGGATCACCCGTGTCTGCTACAACTTATTATGTAACCAATTGTTTGCTATTTAAAGGGGTACATGAAATTTCAACACCGGAGAAGCTTATTTTCCATACTTTTCTTTTAAATTTACTCAACGAATTGAGTAGTCAGTCAGTTTTTTACAAGGGAAAAGAACAATTAGGGTATTGACGACAACTTGCTTATTTGATAAACTGTTGGAAAATGAAATTTGATCTTCATCTGTCGCAAACACACTTGCGTGTGAATATCTTGATTATTAAAATTCAGTAAGTCAAAGCCAACTATATTAAAAATTGAAAAGTTCGGTATTTTTGAAATATATATAAAGAAAATGGCATTAAAAACAAACAAAAAATAATTATAGATCGATCTTACCGTGATTTAAACTCAGGTCTTGTTGATTTTCAGTCTCACACCTTAACCTTGTCGTGAATACTCTTAATATTTAAAATATAATTGGACAAACATTTCTTCCAAAAATATTGAATACCACCTCTACAAAAGGCTCCTCGCGGTGTACATAATAACTGTTGATAGATTTATCTTAAATCAATAACCCAAATTATATCTGTAAGCTGATAAGTACAGCTTGTGATTAAATGACGAGATTAAAAACAAAAGAAATTTGAATTTTTGTTGGAAACAAAAATGTTCGATTTTAGATATACTACCACAAATTACTTTGTGAAATTTGTTGTGTTCAGTGAATAAGCGAATGCTTCGTACAATAAATAGCTACCTGAGATAAGGAAGATAGTTTTACTTGAATTTGAGGAATCGTGTCCAAAGGCTAAAAAACAATGTTTTGAGAAAAACGCCGGTCTTGTCCCTAAAGGGCCGAATTCAAAAAGACTTTATCTCCTCGAGTTTTATTTTGATTAACTTAAAACTTTAGGAAAAATATTCTAGACATATGTGTTATTATATTATGCTGGATATACATTGGGTCATAAAACTACGAGTGCCAGAAATGACAAATGCCTTTCACTGAAAATGACAGCAATGTGACTCAAAATGAGGCAATGTAAACCTAGCCTTTTATTTCAAAACCCTTTTAACCCCTTAACTGGAAACATTTATGAAAACTTTTTTTTTTTTTTTTTTTTTTTTTTAACAATTGTAACTTAAGAATAAATTCTAAGAAACAAAAGGGGTTTTATAGCCAGAGCAACGGAGGCCTTCAGGCTAATATTTTGTAATTATTTTTAAGGTCTTATGTTTAATCTAGATGTAAGTTTTACAAAGTTGCTTATATTTTTATTATTGACCTCTGACAGAAGTTGATGTGGATTGGCAATTTTTAACGAAGTACATTGGTTTAGTATTGATTGGCAGTGGTTGACAAAATGGTCTATGGTAAGAGTTGTTGTATTGCAGTATGGACAGATCGGTGGTGGTGTTTTGTTGAGTAGGTGTTCGTGTGTGAGTTTTGTATGTCACATTCGGAACCTGGTGTAAATAATTGCATGATTTCTGTTTATTGATATTGGTATATTAATTGGCTGTCTAGAAGGATTTACTGTTTTGTAGTGGTGACTGTATTCGTTCCAGATTTGGTTTAAAGCTATTTGACTTGTTTTATTGATGAGGTTATTAATGTCCTTCTTGTTAGAGGTGTTGTGCATAATTAACGGGGCTAGAGTAGCGGCTTTTGCAGCCGTATCCGCCAGCTCATTGCCTTTTATTCCTGCATGTCCTGGTGTCCACATTAGTTTTATTCTTTTATGGTTTGCGGAAATAATGTCCCTGATTTTGCATATGGTGGGTTTATTATTGTTTATATTTTGGACAGCGAGGAGTGTTGAAAGTGAGTCGGTGCATATAACATGTTTAGTTTTTTTGGTTGCGCTTGCCATCTCCACAGCAATTAGGATTGCCTCCGCTTCAGCTGTAAATATGGACGTGTAGGAAGGAGTTATAGCCGATCTTAGAATTACATTCTCCTCAGTAACAACGCTCAGAGCTGTCACCTTGTCTGTCTTCGAACCATCTGTGAAGATGAATTTCCATGTGGAGAAGTTGGATCGAATGCTGTTGAAAGTTGTTGTATACACCTCTCTAGGAGTTGTTTCCTTTTTATGACGAGCGAGTTGGAATATGATTGAGCTATTCTTGAAATTCCAGGGTGGAACCTTTTCTTTGTATTTTCGGAGAGGGGATATGATAATGTTGAGTTTTTCAGCTTTATTAATGATGAGTTGAAGGGTTGATGGAATGCGAAGTTCTCTTTTGCGCTTGAGTTGATTAATAAGCGTTGTATGGAGAGATGAGTCTGATGTGTTGGACAGTCTATTTATTTGTCTTCCGATACTCCATTCAAATCTAGTGCTCAGATCCGGGAGCCCAGCTTCTGCAATAATGTTGGTGATTGGTGTGGTTCTAAAAGCACCCAGGGACAGTCTGATGGAAGAGTGATATGGGGTGGACAATTTGTTTTTGTTAGTTTTGCTTGTTTTGCCGTATAGACAGAGGCCGTAATCTATTTTTGATAGTATTATTGCTTTTGTTATGTGAATGAGAGAAGTTGTGTTACATTTAAGATTTTTGCTACTTAAACATTTTAGGATATTTAATCTAGTATTTAATGATTTGATTAATGTTTTAATATGTTCGTTCCAATTAAGTTTTTTATCAAAAGTTAGACCTAATATTTTAAGGTGTTCAGTTTTTGGTATAATTGTATTGTTAACTATAATGTCTATATTTGTACATTTGTGTTTTTTGCATATATGCAAATGCGAGGATTTTTCATTTGATATCTTTGTGCCACTATAATTGCACCACTCGTTTATTTTTACAAACAAATCATTGATTTTCAAATTATATCCCTCTTTTGGATTAAAAATAAGGCAGAGATCATCTGCGTACATCGTATGAGTAAAAAATTTGTTTTGGTTTATTATGTGACTTAATCTATTGAATGCTACCAGGAAAAGAGTCACTGACAATGGGGACCCTTGGGGGATACCATTGTGTAGTTTCTCTTCTCTTGACAGTGTGTTATTTACCTTCACACGGAATCTTCTATTAGTAAGATAACTGCGTATGTAATTGATAATTTTTGGTCCCAATTTCCAATCGTATAGTTGTTGTAATATACAATGTAATCCTACTCTGTCGAAGGCTTTTTCCATGTCTATGGAAAGAGCTGATACATGGTTTTTTGTTGAGAGATTATTGCAAATATAATTGTCTATTATTAAAAGAGGGTCTATGGTACATCGGTTTGATTTATATGCGTATTGGTTTTGAGATAACATGTTTTCTTGATTAAGGTACCACATAATTCGCTTTGATATTATTTTTTCTAATGTTTTTGAAATGCAGGATATTAATGATATGGGGCGGTAGCCGTTTATTGAGTTTTTAGGTTTGTTGGGTTTGCTGATTGGGATAATAGTAGCTATTTTCCATTGTTGGGGAATGATGCTTGTATCTAATATTTTATTATAAAGATCCAAGAGCTTGTTAATGCCAACAGGCGGCAGTTTTTTTAAAATTTCATATGGGACGTTATCAAAACCGGGTGTGGAACCTTTTAGGCTATTGAGACAGGACTGAAGTTCTATTGTCGTGATGGGTGTTTCAATAAGTTTAGCTTTGTTTTTTGGGACATAGGTTAAAGGTAATTGATATATGTGACGGTTTTTGTTTTGCTTGAAAGATTCAGAAAAGTTAATATCATTTGAGTAGTCAGACCAGACTTTGCAGAATGCATTTGCAATCTCGTTCGGGTCACACGTGTTTCCAGTCGCGGTTTCTATTGAATGAATGTGCGTTTTTTTCTGAACTCCTGTAATAATATGAACTTTATCCCAAAGTGTTTTTGTGCTTGTACTAGGGTTAATATCTTTTGTAAAGTTAGCAAAGGAAGTTTTTTGTGCTTTCTTTGCTTCATACTTAAATTTAGCATTTGCCTTTTTGTATTTCAGCATGTTTTCTGTACTTAAATGTTTCCGAAGATTGTTTAGGCATTTAACCTTTTCTCTTTTTAAGTACTCTAGTTCCCTGTTCCACCAGTATGTTGTCTTTTTTGTAGGTCTTTTAGGGTTCGTAGTGGGAATAGAGTCATTTGCACATGTCTTAATAATTTTGAGAAATTTGGAAGCTGTTTGGTTTGTGTTATTTGTGATGTTAATTTGGCCTGACAGTTCGTTAACGTTTTTTTGGAATTTTTCCCAATTGGCTAGGTGTAGTTTGTATCTATGTGTTTTGGGAGCTATGTTACTAGGTCCTTTAGGAAAGAGTCGGATGCATATTGGATAGTGATCGCTTCCATATAGGTCTTCAAGAACAGACCAGGATGCGTTAAGATTAAGAGGTGGCGAACAAAGGGAAAGGTCTACGTTTGTGAAAGTGTTATGTGTAGTGTAGTGCGTGTGATCTCCATTGTTCAGGACAATCAATCCGCTGTTTTGTATAAAGTTTGCAACTGTATTTCCTCGCGGGTTGTTAGAAGCAGATCCCCAAAACGAATGCCAGGCGTTAAAGTCGCCTAGCATGAGTACTGGTTTATTACTCGTGAAGTTGTTCAAAAGATCGTGAAGATCTTGTTCAATGAATTTATCAGTTGGCGAGATGTATACACTTAAAATTATAAAGGGAATTTCAGATTGAATATCTGCAGCAATCGCAAGAATGTTGGATTGCAAATTTATTATTTTGTGCTCGATGGAGTTTGCTATGAGTAGCGCGACTCCTCTACTGGCCTTTGTGTGTAGTGTATTTATGTCGTTTTTTTTGTACAGTGTAAATTGTTTTGGAGTGTAGAAGGATAAATCGTCGTTGACGAGATGGGTTTCCTGTAGTGCGATTATATTTGGTTTATATTTATTTATTAAAAGAGAGAGACTGTGGTATTTGTCTTTATATCCGTTAATGTTCCATTGAATTGTGTTAAGTGTCATAATTGTAAAGAGTATATAATTTTATAATTTGTTTTGGTTTAGTTTTTTTTTTTTTTTGTGTATTGTCTCTCTCTTTTGCTCTCCCCCTCAACATCGCAACTAATTCTTACAATGCGTCAGATCATTATAAGCAATTGCGAATGTTGAGGGGGAGAGCAGATAGAGGCTGATAAGGTTTTGTTATAATTAAAGCTCAATATCTTCTCTGATAACATCATCTGTATCAGAGAGAATTGAGTCGTTTGGTTTGAGTGTTTTGCTTAATTGGGTTTTGTAATCTGTATGTTGTATAATTGTGTCTGTGTCCATTTCTGAGTCGCTTGTTGTTTTTGTTTGTTCGTATGTAGAGGTGTTTGAAAATTTAGAGGTAGATGGTTTTATTTCGGTTGAGTTTTTTTCTTGGTTTGCTTTAGAGTAATTCGTCATTGTAAAGGGGTATGGTTTAATTTGAGTGTTCTTTATATTTGATTTTTCTTTATTTAAGTAATTTGCTGTTTTTGAGTCGTTTTCTTTTGTGGAGTTGGATGGTTGAGTGGCTGTTATTTCAGAGTATGTTTGAATTTTATTTGAGGTTGGATGAGATTTTTGTTGGTCGAATTTTATTTTTGCTTCGTTCATTGAACATTTCTCTTTTGTTTTGATTATTAGAATTTCCCGAGCTTCGTTATATTTTGGGCAGTCTTTACTATTGGCAGCATGTTCGTCGCCGCAATTAGCGCACTGTGTGCGTGAGCAGGGGGTTGTGTCGTGCAGAGGAAGACCACATGTATTGCACGTGGATTTGCCTTTGCAGAATTTTGTGGTATGACCAATAAGTTGGCAATTTTTGCATCTCATAGGATTTGGGATATATTCCTTGACACGAGCGGTGTGCCATGAAATTTGAATTTTCGATGGAAGAGTGTATAGGTCAAAGGTTAGCTGCACCGCTCCAGTAGGAGTAGCTTTGCCATCAATTATTCGCGAGTATTTGTAAATGTCGACTACTCCTTGTGCACTTAGCTCTTGGAGAATTTCTTCGTTCGAAACATGATTAAGGTATGGAGCATATACAGTGCCCTTGCAATGGTTGAGGTTGTCGTGATATTGAGCTTTTATTTTGCAGATTCCGTGAAGCTCTTTCGCAGCTAGGAATTTTTCAGCAATTGTTGTGTTTTCTACAAAGATAAGGAGCTTGCCATCGCGCAATTCATTTATTTTTAGGACCTTATTGCTTATTAATTTGATGGCTCGTTCGACTGCAAAGCAGGAAAACGAGGAAAGCGGTTTATCGGAGTCTAATGCTGACATTATTATAAACTTGGGGTTTGGTAGGTTTACAGTTGGGAGTTCTGGGAAGGCTTCCGAAAGCGGTAGAGGCTTTTTCCTTTTGCTTTTGGGGCTATCACTAAGCAGAGCGAAGCGATTTGCCCCTAGGCTATTATGCCCAGAGGGCATGGTTCGGCTTGGTGACGTACTCTTCTGTTTTTTACTTGTGTATTTTTTCTTTCTTCTTTAAAAGAAGTAAAGGAGAGAAGGCGATTGAAAGTTTGATAAGCTTGGAGCTAAACTGTGACGAGAGCGATGAGAAAAACACGACCGATCGATTCGAGGTTTAGTCGACGACTGAAAAAACTTTTTTGAAAGGTACCATACTTACCATAAATAACGAAAAATATGTTTTATTTAATTTATGGGAAAAATAAAAAGCTTTAATTAAAACTAACTTTTTATAACATAACTTTTTATGCGCTATAAATTTGGGAAAAATGTGATCTAACATTTTAAACAATCAAGCCACTCTAAGGATCTCACGGAGACTATTTTAGGGTCGTTAAGTAATCTTCCTTCTCTATTCTTTTTGCATTAACAATTTTTATACACTTGCAAAGTGAATATTAATTTTGCCTAGAAGTTTGTAATGCATGATCAGGGCAACGAGCTGATCTCATTTCCGCCTGTCCGTCTGTCTGTTTTTACGCGAAGTAGTCCCTTAGTTTTAAAGCTAAATCTAAATTGGCTGACGATATAGCCATGTCCGCCTGTCTGTCCTTCTGTGTGATCGCTGCGATCTCGGAAACTACTTAAAACATATTAACTTAGGCCTAATACCTATCTATTCTGAAAAGCTAAATCAGATCGGTTGAAAAACAAGCTGCTCATCGCAGCTGCGACGTCTTATACGTCGCACAGTGGCTCGTTTGGGCGATTTAGCGTTGCAAAAGTCAAATTTTGATGTTCGATATTTTTGACCACAATATTTTAATTCAATTAAGGGAACTCCAGATAGCCAGAAAAACTTTGGTTCATTGAATTTGTTCAATTTCTTTAGATTTTACAGTGGTTTGAAGTTGAATAATTTTTTAAACATTTGAATTTTTGATTTTTTTGGTTTCAAATGTCATCTTTGGGAGCGTATAAAAACCAAACGGATATTCCGATTTAAATTTGGTTGATTTCAAAAGATGGATAAGTTTTTAATGTAAATGC
The DNA here is from genome assembly GCA_018904225.1 of Lordiphosa mommai. NCBI lineage: Eukaryota > Metazoa > Arthropoda > Insecta > Diptera > Drosophilidae > Lordiphosa > Lordiphosa mommai. The sequence goes on from JAEIFT010000144.1 coordinate 118,287, forward strand.
ATTTACACATTTTTATTATTTCAAATATGGATGTTGGAACTCAGGTTTTGGGTGGTATTTTTGGGTTAATTTTTTAACATTAATAGGCTCGGAAAAAAAAAGTTTTCTCTCGTCGCGATTAATGAAGCATGCAAATCATGTATGCTAATAATTATTGTATTGTAAAAGTTGCAGCTGCATATCCCTGCATACCTTTCCGCTGATATATGTCAATTAACGTGCAGGTAACGAAGGCCAATCCCACACAGAGAAAAAAATTGATATGACATGGCAGTCATTTCCACATTTTTATACCCTTGCAGAGGGTATATTAAAATTGTCACGATGTTTGTAACGCATAGAAGGAAGCATCTCCCACCCCATAAACTATATATATTCTTGATCAGCATGACGAGCTGAGTCTATATAGCCATGTCCGTCTGTCCGTCCGTCTGTTTCTATGCTATCTCCTCCCTCAGTTTTAGAGCTATCTTGACCAAACTTTGCAAAAAGTCTTTAAATACACATAGGCTGCACATTTGTTGGAATCGGCCGGATCGGATGACTATATCATATATCTGCCATAGGAACGATCGGTCCATAGTGAGAAAAACTTTTTTGTTTTCTATTGAATCGTCACCAAAATTGGTATATATTAGTTTTATACCCCTTCACACAATTCTGGAAAAATTTATCAAAATCGGATGACTATAGCATATAGCTGACATATAAACGGTCAGTAAAAAAACTAGTTCTAGTGAGAAAAACTTTTTTGTTTTCCATCGTAGCGTCACCAATCTTGGTTTATATTAGTTTTATATGCTTTTACACCATTCAAAAAAAAATTATTAAAATCGGATGACTATAGCATATAGCTGCCATATAAACGGTCTGTCAAAAAATTAGTTCTAGTGAGAAAAACTTGTTTGTTTTCCACCGAAGCGTCACCAATCTTGGTATATATTAGTTTTATACCCCTTTACACAATTCTGGAAAAATTGATCAAAATCGGATGACTATAGCATATAGCTGCCATAGGAACGATCGGTCAAAAAACTAATTCTAATGAGAAAAACTTTTTTGTTTTCCATCGTAGCTTCACCAATCGTGGTACATATTCATTTTATATGAATCCACACTATTCTGCAAAAATTTATCAAAATCAGATGACTATAGCTTATAGCTGCCATGTAAACGGTCGGTCCAATAACTAGTTCTAGTGAGAAAAACTTTTTTGTTTTCCATCGTAGCATCACTAATCGTGGTATATATTGGTTTCATATACTTCCACACAATTCTGGAAAAATTTATCGAAATCGGATGACTATAGCATATAGCTGCCATAGGAACGATCGGTCAAAAAACTAGTTGTAGTGAGAAAATCTTTTTTATTATCAATGGTAGCGACTTTCAAAAACTGCAAGGGTATTTAAAACATCGGCGTAGCCGATGTTAGCCTTCTATTTTTTTCACATCAATTTTAGTCCGATATGACGAAAATTAACTTGATATGATAAAAAATATCAATACGATATTTTCTATAAAAAAAAAAATATATATGTAATTTTCGGTTACCAGTCAATTTTTTTATAGAAAAATTTAATCAGCATGATTTTTTTACAAGAGCCGCTTGGCATAAAACGGTCTTAATTTTTTTTAAAATTATTAGATATAAAAATTGGAACACTAAAGAAAATTAAGCGAAAAATCGAAAAAAAAAAAATGGTCATAAATTCGATTTTTTCGACAAATTTACCTAGAAGCCCCATAAATATCCAATTCCGGAACTTGGCGTGTTCTTAAAACTTTTAGCCTAAAATATTTAAAGAAACTTTGCCAAATGAAGTTTACCAAAAAAATAAAAACCGAAGAAGTTAAAGATATTTATAAAAAATGGTAATTTCCATAAAATGGCAAACTTGACAAAAAACTTTAAAAACGAGAAGGCAAAGCTAACTTCGACTGTGCCGAAGATTTAATACACTTGAAAAACTTTACTCCAACTGATTTAACCTGTAAAATATATATAGGATATAGATATCAGATTTAAAAAAATTGTAAATCATTGATAATAAAAATTAGATACCATAAAAAAAAACTTTTCTTAGTAAAACACATTTTCCGACCGATCGGTCCTATGGCAGCTATATACTATAGTCATCCAATTTTGATAAATTTTTTCAAAAATTTTTAAAAGCATATAAAACTAATATCTACCAAGATTGGTGCCTATACGATGGAAAACAAAAAAGTTTTCCTCACTAGAACTTGTTTTTTGACCGAACGTTCGTATGACAGCTATATGCTATAGTCATCCGATTTTGATAAATTTTTCCTGAATTGTATAGAAGCATATAAAACTAATATATACCTCGATTGGTGACGCTACGACGAAAAACAAAAAGTTTTTCTCACTAGAGCTAGTTTTTTGACCAATCGTTCCTATGGCAGCTATATGATATAGTCATCCGATTTCGATCAATTTTTTCAGTATTATGTGGAAGCATGTAAAACTGATATATACTAAGATTGGTGACGCTACGATGGAAAACAAAAAAGTTTTTCTCACTAAGACTTATTTTCCGACCGATCGTTCCTATGGCAGCTAAACGATATAGTCAACCGATCCAGCCGGTTCCGACATATTAGTTGCGTGCAGCAAAAAGAAGACTCTGTGCAAAATTTATAAAAATGTCGTATGAAACCATCATTACAACTCAAAAAAGTAATGATGCAGTTTGATTCCTAGAACCCGAAACCGTCGAGTTTGGTCATGTCTTTTTTTTGACTTGCACAGTGTTATCGGTGATGTAAACTCTTCTGAACTCTTAGGTCGCCTTAACTTCTCTGTTCCTTCTAGACCAACTAGAAATTATTTGCCTTTAATCTTGCATAGATGCACAACCGACTATGCACAGCACAACCGTTTTCGGGTTTAGCTTATATTTATTTTATTTTTATTATATTTCATTTAATTTAGTTTTTTAATTTTTAATTCTTTTAATTTTGAAATTATTTTTGTTTTATTTTATATTATTTTTGTTCATTATACTCTGTACCGAAGGTACAATGAGTATATTGGGTTTGTGCAAATGTATGTAACAGCCAGAAGGAAGCATCTAAGACCCTATAAAGTAGGGTAGAAGCTGAACTCAAGGGTGAATTCTGAGAGCTGAGTTGGCGCTGCCAATTCATGACCGATATTCTGCTCATATTCGCAACTAAAAGGTTGTGCCGAAAAATCAGAATTTATTATAAAAATCAGTATATATAAAAATAATTAATTATATGAATAATTAATTATTCAAATAATGATAATATATTTTTAATAAAATAATTATTGCAATTTTTGGGACTAAACATAACAAAAAAGAGAGAGAGAGAGAGCAAAAGTGTGCGTAACGTGTGCTTAAGAAGAGTTAGAACTTTACCCCCTCCTCCAGTACACATTTTTTTTGTGCAGCCATGAAATTACTCATGAATTCGATCTAAAATCACCCCAGAAATCACTCATGAAATCGACCTTAAGTCACCCCTGAAATCATTCATGAAACTCACCCATGAGTTCGCCCATGCTTTTCATGGCTAAAAGAAGCGAACGTCAGAATTCCTAGGCCATGCCAATGTTAAATTCATGCCTGAAACTTATATAAAGGCTGCTATGAATTCATGACCAGCCATTTCAGGCCTGAATTCAGGTTTTATTCAGCCCTGAGCGGAACTGAAGGGCTTGATATCCGTATGAACGCTGAGATCTCAGAGATGGTAAGAGATAGAGGTTTGAGGTGTATGGAACATATATTTCATATACTTGCAGGCAGATTAAGTTTAGTTTTGATTTCTGCCACGCCCCCTGCCTCCCCCTCAAATTGAAAAAACTCAATATCTTCTAGACATATATTCTACTCATCATTACTTATCGAGCCCCCATACATCGTTTTCCAATCAGTTGAACGAAATTAGAGTTGCCACACCCGCAATTTAAAACACCTCAAATATCCAGCAGTTTTTGAGTTAGGTTGTTCGAACCTTGTAGACATATATTCTACGCATCATTACTTATCGAGCCCCCATACATCGTTTTCCGATCAGATGAACGATAGTAGAGTTGCCACCCCCCTCAATTTGAAAAACACCTCAAATATCCCGCAATTTTTTAGTTAGGTTGTACGAACCTTCTAGACATATATTCTACTCATCATTACTTATCGAGCCCCCATACATTGTTTTCCGATCAGATGAACGATAGTAGAGTTGTCACCCACACAATTTGAAAAAAAAATCGAATATCTTCCACAATTTTAAATACACATTGTTTGAACCTTTTAGGCATATATTTTAATCGTCATTACTTATCTAGCAATCGCATTTCTTTTTCTGTTTATTAGGCCAATCTTCATAGGTTGACCGTTGATCGGTTGATTAAAGCTGAGGCTATGCGTTTGCTGAATAAGTGTTGTCAGACGATGCAAAGGAAAAATCCAAATCAAAACAAGTAAGAAAGTCGGTCAAGCCCGACTGTAATATACTCATGTTCTATTGCCTTCATGTTGTATTGTTTTGAATGTCAAATGACAAGTTTCTCACAATGAAAACAAGTCAACATAAGGGACTACTAGATTGTCATGTCTCATGCGTCGAACAGTGTGAACCCAGCCTTACAAAGCTCAATCTGTACCCTTAGTCGGGACATCAATGATACCAACAGCATATCAAAATTGTCTCGTAACTCACTGCCAATTTCATCGTAATCCAAGCTCTCTAAACCATTGTGAGCTAGACATTTATTTCAGCAGCACTAAATTTGTCAATTTTGTCCTCAGCCAATTTTATGTCAAGTCTTTGCACATTTTGAAATATTGACTGAGCCTTGCGCTTATAAAACTGCGCCCTTTGTTCAATCGTTTCAATATTTTCGGACGCGACTGTTTTTGGCTCGTTGTCCATCATGATTGCAAATTTAGGCGAACACAGAAATAACAAAGTTAAAAGTTGAAAACTGTTTCACAAGCACCGCTAGGTCAAGCACTAGAACCGTGGTTGCCAAACTAAGCCACCGTCTATGTACAAAACATATGCGCCTGTGTGTGTGTATGTGCGTATGCGTGCGACAACGACGAAAACTGCACAGCCAATGTAGCGAGAAAGAGAGACGCGGCAACTCAAGTAACGGCACGGCACAAACGGTTATTTAGAACTGAAAGCCAGCGATTGCTTTACAGTTAAATGTTTTTCAAACGCTGTAGATGATAGCAATTATCTAATGTTTTAAGATTTGTTTAATTGTTTTCAGAAACTGCAACCACTTATATATGTTTTTTGGGACTAGCCTTGTTCATTCACCAGCCAAATGCACGCTTATTTGCAGCAAAATAAGACAATTTTTCACTTTTTTTTATTTTGTTTTTGTTTCTAAGAATTTAGCAGCTTGCACTAACTTTAGTAACAGTCACTAATCACGTCGGGGTCACCAAAATGTTGAGCCACCAAGCTTTTTTGGTAGCTGTATTGAGCACTATAGCCAAGTCTGTTCCACCGAGTAAAACAATTGGCTTTCAACAACAACGATATAAAGGGTTTATTTGAGTTTGTATGCGTATATGAATATATATGTGCTGGTAGCGGTGAGCTGAAGCCGATTGCTTGCTCTTTTGCCCAACCAAAACACCTAACAAGATAATAAATCAATTAATAATTCGAGCGCGATGCAACCATATGCAGGAAAAGATTAGCAAAGACTAACTTGCAGACGCCGGCTAGAACATAGTGAAACCAAAGCTGCAGCTGCAGCTGCCGAACAAACGAAAGACGAGTGCGGGCTGCGCTGCCGACGAATGCGTTTGTTTACATTTCTCTAAGGTATAACAAATTAAATGACAATTATGGCAATTCAAAACAGGGTGTGCAGTTACGTTAGGAATTCAAATGCAAATTAAATTAAAGTTAGGATGATGGTTTTGCCGCTAAACCGAAGAGACGGATTAAAAGACCACATAAGCGTAGTCTTAACGAAAATTGAATCCCCACAAGCTGAAATCGATTTGCTTAAGCAGGAAGTAGATCAGCTGCGCAAGGACAGAGATATAGACAGAAGAGAACTTATGCGATTGTCTGATCAAAGTCGTAACAAAAATCTGATTGTCAAGTGCTTAATAAAAGGGCCAATCAGGCAAGCAGAAGCAACAGTAACTTGAGCAGCAAGTTACAGAAACAATGCTATTTAAATGCACAAACACAACCCAAGAGCGCGAGAGTAACCGATCGCGAGCGCGAGAGAGAATGAGCGTGAGAGACGGTAAGCAACACCTAGCACCAACAACACAACAACAAACAATATGTAAACGGATCGCGAGCGCGGGTGGCAAAGTGCACAAGAACAATATAAACGCAAAGACAAATTTACAGCGACAGAAGTAGAACTGAGAATTAAATAAATGGATTTATTTCTCCTCGCTATTGCGTTTATGTTGCTGTTTACTAAATCACAAATCACAATAATACATAAACATGCACTATGAAAACAAACGAAATGACAAAATAGATGTTAAGACACAGGGAAATAAATTATGCGTAGCGAATAAAAAAAACACGTCCGTCTTCAACGAAAGCGAATCGCAATGTTGATGGGGCATCCAGAGCTCCGCACTCTTGTGAGGACGCCGGGTGGCATCAAAGCTTCGTGAAAGTTATCGCGTGCGATGATGCCCGCTCGGCCGAAATCTTTAAGGGTGTGGTTGCTTCCCTTGGAGAGGTTGACCCGGGCGCCCCACCAATCGCTGTTGACTGGAAGGACGTCCCGGCGAGACCTCGAGCACGCGTTTGGGTGTCTGCGCAACCAGATGAGAAGGGAGATCCTGGAGATGTTCCAGCTCTGCAACCCTCACCTACCTACGAGCAACTGGCGTTTAGTAAAAGTGGAAGAGGCATCAGACACATTACGCCAGATCATTTCCATCCTCAACAAGGAGTCGGTGGATCTGCTAAAGCAGACGGACGGTATAGTCAAGTACAGTTATCGACGGGTAAAAGTATGAGTGTATCAATCGGATACTTTAGCGGGAAAATCGACTACTGAGGAGCCTGATCTGGAGATGGATGTCGACGTCTCGGACGCTGAGGAGGAGCTAGATAAACCTCCACAATTGTAAAAAAGCAGCAGCTGCTCTCCTGCTTCGTCTAGCCAAAGACGGAGCAGACATCGTCCTGATTCAGGAACCCTGGGTAAGCGGAGGCAGGGTTCTAGGACTGAAAACACAGGACTACACACTAATGGTATCCCCCAATCAAGGTAAAACTCGTACCTGCATTCTTGCAAAGAAATGTCTCCCTTATTTTTGCTTATCAATTTCAGTAATGAAGACAACACCGCGATTTGTCTGGAAGTTTCTGGTACCAACTAAGGTGGTTTTCATACCCAAGGCGGGCAAAGCCTCGCACGTCTCCCCCAAGGACTTTAGGCCCATCAGTCTATCATCCTTCATGCTCAAGACCATGGAACGACTTCTAGGTCTTCACCTCAGAGCAATCATTCCGCTCTCCCGCCTGTCAGAATCCCAGCACGCCTACCGGAAAAGCAAGTCTACTGAAACAGCTCTGCACTCAATTGTCACGATTATAGAAAAATCTCTTCAATGTAAGGAATACTCCCTCGCGGCATTCCTTGACATTGAATTCGCATTTAACAACATTCTCCCATCCGTCATCACCGAAGAGCTATCGAATCTGAGGGTCGACACCCAAACAGTGAGTCTTGTCAGTCAATTACTAATAAGTGGAACAGTCAAGGCATCACTGGGGACGTCGACATGCAGCAGATTCGTCAGTAGAGGTACCCCACAAGGGGGGGTACTCTCGCCTCTTCTATGGAACGTAGCTGCGAATGCGCTACTGCGTTCAATGGAAGGAGATGGCAGCAAAGTGATCGCATGACCGCATTCCTTCAAACCCTAACCAACTGGGCACGAAAAAGCGGATTGAGCGTTAACCCATCCAAAACGGAGCTTGTACTCTTTACAAGGAAGTACAAAATCCCCCTTAAACTCAGTAACAGCGCCAAATACCTAGGCCTTACATTAGATAGCAAGCTTGATTGGAACCTGAACTCCGATGAACGGGTCAGGAAAGCCACTATCGCCTTTTATGCGTGTAGGAAGACTATCGGGCTTAAATGGGGTATGACCCCAAACAAAGTTCGATGAAGAAATCCATACAAATTTTTACTGATGGCTCGAAGGTCGATAATAGAGTGGGAGGCGGTGTATACTCCGACGTACTCGGCGTACATTCATTCTTTCAGACTACCAGACCACTGTAGTGTCTTTCAGGCTGAAATCCTTGCGATCAAGGAAGCCCTAATATGTGCACAGTACTCAGATCAGACGCTGAGTACAATAAGCATCTTCTATGACAGCCAAGCCGCTATTAAAACACTATGCTCAATATCCACCAACTCGGTTTCGGGTAACGATTGTTGCAAATCTCTCCAAGAGATGGCAGAACAGTCCGACATAAGCCTCATCTGGGTCCCAGGACACAGGGATATAGAGGGCATTTGCAAAGCAGACGAACTCGCGAGACAAGGTACTACCACGAACCTCCTTCCTGATAAGGAAAATGTAGGTATGCCCATGGCTACGTGTAGGCTCGTCATTAAAGAACTATTCGAGCAGAAAGCTTCTCAAAAATGGCAGTCAGTCAGTACCTGCAGGACAGCGCGACTGACTTGGCCTGACCGCAGCGAAAAACGCTCGTTGGAGCTATGCAAGCTCGGCAAATCAAACTGCGCAGCGGTGGTCAGGTCCATTACAGGACACTGGCTTATCGGTACGCATGCCGCCAGACTGGGTGCCCCCTACAACGTCTTCTGCAGAAGCTGCAGGGACGAGGAAGAAGTGGAATCTACCACACACTTTTTCTGCTCGTGCCCTGCTCTAAGCCGTCGAAGAATGAAATTCCTCGGCTCATACTTACTAACTGATATTTCCGAGCTCTGGGTCATATCTCCAAGACAAATCTCAGGATTCATAAAGGCATCAAGATGGACCTAGCCCCATAAAATGTTCCGATAACTATGGCACTAAGTAAATTGGCACAATTTAGGCCCCACAAATAGGAGGAATGGATACGGAGAGAGTCCGCAAGCGGCGGTATTCTTAATGGCATAAAAAGAGAGTTGACACAATAAAAATTATGCAACTTTAAGGAAGTGGGAAATTTAATAGCAATGGAAATAAAATTAAAACACGGTACTCAGTACATACTTTCACAATACCGCAATTGCAATAACGGGCACTCATATTATGATCAGCTTTATGAAACCCTGCAAGAAACAAATCCTGGAAAGATCATGGCGATTGGCGAAAGATGGAACTCTGATGCCGAAAAGTACCCACCGTCCCGCTATGGAAATATTCCCAAAGTGTCTTTAGATGCAAAAACGGATACGAATGGAAAGGCGCTTCGCGAAATGTGTGATGACCACTCAATGGATGCACTGCCGGCAACAAAGATGGAGACTTCACATTTGTAAGGGGCACCGCCGCGACAACATTGGACTACTGCATAATAGGCGAAGCTTGTTACAAATACGTCAGAGAATTCGAAGTTTTAAATAAAGTTTTCTCAGATCACATGCCTTTGGAACCAAAAGTGCACAACTACGGTGAAAATCAGCTTCTCTAACCAATATAACACGAATCTGCAAACGCAATTAAGCCTGAACACAGAATTATCAATCGGAAAGCTGACAGAATGCATACACAATGCCGCAGTCTACATGCAAAATCCTACAACAAGGACAGGAAAGCAACCGTGGTTAGATAATGAATGTAACGATGCGCAAAACAACGCAATAAGGCTACTGAGAACTTCCAAAAAACATAACTCACCTGAAGCAAGAATTGAGTACCAGGCAGCAAATGGAAGCTTATAACGATTATGCAAAGAAAAGCAGCGCAAATACTACCAGCAACTGGATCAAGACCTGAACAACATTAGAGATAGCAAAACATTCTGGGCTTTTGTAAGGCGAATAAATGGAAAAAATGCGTCATCAGCTATTAAAGTACACACAAACATTCAACACAGTTTTGCCTTTCCACTTATACTCAATCACGAGATGGATCAATGCATTTCCATAACTTAACATTCTCAGCGAGTATCAAGCGGGATTCAGAAAAGGATATTCCACTGTTGATAGTGTTTTTACACTAGTGTCAGTGGCGAAAGATTACCTTGGTCGTAAACAGAAGATGTATACCTGTTTTGTAGACTTTAGGCAGCGTTTGATACTGTTGATAGGATATGTCTATTTCTGAAATTAAGTCGCATCGGCCTGTCATCCAAAATGATCAATTTACTGCAAAGTCTGTACAGTCGCAATGAATCAGCGGTCTGGGATGGGCATAAGTTGTCGGAATGGCTGTTTATTAAGTCCTTTGCTCTTTGCGCTCTATATTGATGATATTTCATCAGTTCTGACGGGGGGAGTACACATAGGAGCCGACGAAATCAAAGTGTTGATGTATGCCGTTGACATGGTGCTTATGGCAGAGTCCTATTAACATAAACGTAACTATGTTAGTCATCTTATCGCAGGTCATCTCAATTGCATCGCTCCTCTCATACTTGGTCGTTGCCTCCTTAAACAAATATCTATGGGAAAGAAGGCGGGGGAAAACTGAGAGCGGCGCAGTCCAATTAGATCCTGCCGCCAAGCAAGGTCCAATTGGAAAATTACCAGTTAGCTATTGCCATCCCGCTCTCTCTTTCTCGTAAGTTCTATCAATCGCAGCGGTGTTGTTGTTGTCTTTGGTTTCTATTTTCTTTTACTTATAGCTCTAATATCGTTCATATCTGATCGAAAAACGATGTATGGCGGGTCGATTCATAATAAGTAGTAGAATATATGTCTAGAATGTTCGAACAATCTATCTTGAAAATTGTGGGAGTTATTACTTTTTTTTAATTTGCGGGGGAGGCAGGGGGCGTGGGAAAAATAAAAAATTAACTTGATCTGCCTGCAGTTATAATAATTATATGTTCCATACACTTCAAACCTCTAGCTCTTACCATCTCTGAGATCTCTTCGTTCGGAGATGCTTCTTTCTGGCTGTTACATACATTTGAACAAACCCAATATACTCTGTGTACCTTCGGTATAGAGTATAACAAAAACAAGTGTAAAAGCCTTATCAAACTCACCTCTGTTCAGATCCCACCCTGGAAGTACTTTCGGTCGGAGACCTGTAAGGTATTTTTAGTTTGGCCTATGCAATTTTACCGTTAAGAATTTTGACACTCATTGAAGGCCACGCTTCGAGATTTTGGGGATTGTTACGATTTTGTTTAATTTTAGATTGCATTAATTGTTTTTGTTTGCACTTTTATTGAATGTCTCATATTCACAACAAAATTATTTTGGGTCTGAACACGTGTTTGATTTGTTTTCTATTTAGTTTACCACTCTTTTTCGTTTTTCATCGTTGCTTTATCTTTTGGAATTAATACAAAAACAAGTAAGAAAGTCGGTCAAGCCCGACTGTAATATACTCTGTACCTGTTTGTATGTAACTGATAACTTTAAAGTGTGATTTAAAAATCTGGGGGTGGCAACTCTTTCGACTATCGTTCATCTAGTTGAAAAACGATGTATGGGGGCTCGATAAGTAATGATGAGTAGAATTACTTAACTTAAAATACATAACTCGTAAAATTATAAAATTTGTATATAAATTCCTATTAACATAAACGGCCATCTCAATTGCATCGCTCCTCTCACTTGGTCTTTGCCTCCTTACACAAATATCTATTGGAAAGAAGGGAGGGGGGAAACTGAAAGCTGCGCAGTCCAGTTAGCTAATGCCGTCAGCCAATTCCAATTGGGAAATTACCAGAAAGCTATTGCCCTCTCGCTCTCTCTTTCTCGTAAGTTGTACCAATCGTTGTGTTGTTGTTGTTGTCGTTGCATTAAATTTTCTTTTACATATAGCGCCACTATTGTTCATCTGATCGGAAAACGATGTATGCGGGCTTGATAAGAAATGATGAGTAGAATATATGTCTAGAAGGTTCGAACAACCTAACTTCAAAATTGTGGAAGATATTAAGTTTTTTTCAATGTGCGGGGGAGGCAGGGGGCGTGGCAAAAATCAAAATTAAACTTGATCTGCCTGCAAGTATAAGTAATATATGTTCCATACAACTCAAATCTCTATCTCTTACCATCTCTGAGATCTCTGCGTTCATACGGACAGACGGACAGACAGACGGACAGACGGACATGGCTATATCGACTCGGCTGTTGATGCTGATCAAGAATATATTATAGGGTCGGAGATGCTTCCTTCTAGCTGTTACATATATTTGCACAAACCCAATATACTCTGTGTACCTTCGGTACAGAGTATAAAAAACGTTAGTTGAAGCTTTTGTTTTTCATTATGCTGCTATGCGAGGTCTTCTCAACTCGGCGATGCTTGGAACACTGATTGGCGTATGGGGACACATCTTTTTACGAGGCAAACATAATTTTAGGATGATCTCCAGACGATCAAGCACGAATGACTACAACAACGTGATGAAAAAGAAGAATTGGCTGGAGCTTGGCGAAATTTTTAAGTCGACGTTGAAGCTTTGTTCTCGGTCATTATTTGAGGGGCACTTCCTTTTTCTGATTGGGGCTTGGCACTTTTATGGTGTGGGCGGTCTTCAAAATCCGATGGTAGACCAGAAAAAAAATTAATATTTTTTTACTACTTTGGATTTCTCGTATCTTTCCTATCGGCAGTAAATTTGTGGATGTTGATATATGAACTATCACAAACGAGACACAGTCAATGGAAACTGTCAGTATATAAAGGCCACTTAGAATGTTTTTCTTAGGCAGCTACTTTGCAGACGTTGCATTTCGAATGCTAATTGAATTGCTGGAAGTTAAACTTGGTTAAGACCACCTGCCGCACTCGAAAATGCTAGTCACATGCCCTTGACGTGTTTCAAAGTAAAAGCTGTCATTTAACTATCGAGATTTTATTGAATCAACTCTGTTGGGAAGCCCTATCGAAATTGAATTTTGTTTATTTAAATGAAGATATAATTTTGCTTATTTAACTATGGTTCATTTTCTTTTGTATGGTTATTTTAATTCCCTAAAATATCTAAAACTAAATAGGCCACTAGAACTAACTTTCTTATTTGGTACTTTGCCATCTAGGAAGGTGTGGCAAACTTTTAGGCTTTTCTGTTTTGGCTTACTCAAGCGCCACCACAACTTTTTACGGGCTTCATAAACGGGAATTTTGACATATGGTCTAACACCACGAAAATACTCATATGTATTCCCACTTCTGCTTCGAGGGTATGGCCCTAGAAAGTCTACGTATAATTCCTGAAAAAATCGCAGTGACTGTCCCGTATTCCCTCTAGGAGGCCTTAAGGTTTGATTATTGTGCTTGGTAGACTAATAGCCTTGTTCCACTGACAAACATTCAACAACATTCTCGAATGTGAATGTTTTCTTTCACGGTTACAAGTCGCTTATGGGCTTAATTTGTCAAAAAGTACCTAAGTCCTGACTTAACTGGGACGAGAACGAAGGCTTGCCCAAGCAGAGACCCAATCCCATCTTTACCCCATACCCATAAGAAACACTGGCGACTTTAAATTAAACTGTAATATTTATTATTGAATTATGTGGTCTAAGATTAAAGGTTTTTGCATCTTGTTTTTGTTAAAAAAAAAAAAATTCGTAGGCTCTTGCATCTTGTACTCGTGCTTTTCCTTGTCGGCCGTCGTGCTGCGTCCGAGCCGCTTTATGGTCTTGCTGTATTTCTTCAGCACACTGCTCTTTTCCGACTGACTGATTTATTCGCCACCCTGCCGGGCAGCCTCCTTTACACCGAACACGTAGGTGATATGGGGCTGAAATTATCTAGCGACGCTTCTCATACTCCTCGGCCTCGCTGATAACGCAGTCGATTTCCGACTGCGAAAGCCGGCTCTTGTCGTTCCTGATGGTAAAGATCTTGCCAATTTTGGTAGTCCTTCCCACGTTATGGCCAGTTTTCTGGATTTATTAATCTGAAAGAGAAATTTTCTTGTTAATATTCTTCAATAAATAAAACAGAATTGTTGGTACTTACCTCGACTTTTCACAATGATTTTTTCAAATGTTGGCACTTGGCACTTTGATATCATGCCGATTTAGAAAAAAATGTAAACTTACCCGGGCGAATAACGAATGTTGTAACAGTGATGGCAATATTTATCACAAATGTTGTGACAGTGATGGCAACATTTGTTGTAACAGAAATCACAACATTCGTGACGAATTAACATTCAAAATACACCGAACGAATGTTAACATTTAGAACATTCAGAGAATGTTGTCAAGAATGTGCCAGTGGAACAAGGCTATTAAAAATTTTACACTGAATAATATTATTTTTCACATCTGAAACCATACACAACCGTCTATGCCTTTCTATGGTCTTAAAGATGTCGGTATGAGCGCAAAGGGCCATGAGCCATTTTTAATGCTTCAACAAGAATCGTTAGATATTTTGTCCGCAGTACTATGCTCAGATGAATGATAAATACCTGTTGCCGAAATTTAGGTCTGCCAATAAATAAAGCCCAGCAGCAGCTATAAACATATATACCCAAACAAATGTACTCTGATCTGATGCTAGTCAAATCAAATGCAAAGACAACAACAACAACATATTATGTTATGCAGCCCACAGCGAAGCTATATATAACTCACTCTTCGCTTTGAGCTTGCCATTATTAGCGGTACCTATCAGGGCTGCAAACCGGTCCGGAACCGAACCCTTCAGAACCGGTTCGGTTCAGGTTCTGGTGATGCCTGAACCGAACCGGAAACCGAACCCCATTGAAAGTAATCACGAGAACCCGAACACGAACCTTACCCAGATTTCTAAATGATGGGGTTCGGTTCTAAAAAAAATTGCAAGCACAGAATTTATTTTTGCACTTTGGTGCTAAAAAATATTTCATAATTATGAACAAAAATGCATCCATTCATATGCCCATGTATGGACGGCGACACTCTTCCCGTCCGCAACAAAAGACTGGACTGGACACAACCTCAAGCAAGGGAATTCAATTAGCATCCGAAACCGTATTTCTGGGTATTATTTTGTTCGTACGGAGATGCAACGGCACGATGAATACAAGGAAAAATTTTACGTCATTTAAATTTCTTCATTTTTTTACCCAAGTCACAATTTAAATACTTTTAGCATTTCTCTCTCACAATATGTCAGTCAAAGCCGTGCTGTGGCGGTCCCATTTTTGCAAAAAATAGCTCTGACTGGATTTCTCGGAAATGTATGAACGTGTTCGGCCACACTATAAGTTAGGGATGAGACATACCGGCGTATCTGAGATTAAGTCACTGTATCTGGCAATCATCAAATCACAGTGACTGCATATAAAAAGCAACAGTGTGACTTGGTGACTACAAGTCACTGTGACTTAATCACAGTTACGCCGATATGGCCAATCACAGTTACTAAATCACGGATACGCCGATAAAGGTCATCTCTTATTTATAAGCTGTGGCCGTGATTTTTGCAGGTTTCATGGCCACAAAAAGCACATCAGTTTCAGGAATCCCACTACTGTGAAAGAGAAATGACTTTTGCAGAGAGTGCAAGTTGGCAGTATCGCTGAACTCTTCTAAACATAAATACAATGTCTGATTGTCTATCTAGACAGATCGTTTATGTGCTTGACTGCCAAAAACTGCAGCAGTTTATAAGGCATCTCTTCTTCAAACTCTATTAAATTATTTATTATGTACATAAATATATAAAATGCAATCTCAAACCCCAACCCGAACCGGAACCTCGGTTCTCAATTTAAAGGGAACCGGTTGTGGAACCGAACCCCTAGCGTAGGGTAAGGGTTCGAACCCCGAACCGAACCCCTGTCGAAATTGGAGGGGTTTGCAGCCCTGGTACCTATTTATTAAAGTAAATAACATTCAGCTGCGCTGAATCCTATAAAGTAATAGGTTAAGCCCAGCCTCGTGGCTGGCGTTGAATTTAGTTGTTTGTTCGCAGCCAAGAAGCGAAGACTAGGGTAAGAAGTAAAGAAATCCAAAATTGTATAAACTCCTAACCTTAGCAATTTCAGTTTTTTAAAGCGATCCGCTCCCTACGGGACAGAGTTGTTGTACAATAAAAAGAAAAATTAAATAATTCCCGGCTGTAGTGGCAGCCAGAAAGATGGATAATGGTTTTGAACAAGTCAGCCGAGGCGGAAAAATAAAGCAGCAGCAATCATATATGGCATCGACCAGCAGCTGCAAAATGTGTGGCGCCCCGGACAATGACGAGATGTTCACATGCTCAAAGTGTTCAAACCATTTCCATTGCACATGCTGTGGATCGGACAACGACGCCTCCACGAGCACATGGTTGTGTGCAACTTGTATTCGACCACTAAAGAATGGTACTTCATCTGCCGGAGGTGAACTTAACCTCACTTCTCGTCCGTCATCGACATGCTCCGAGGGCGGATCACGTGTTACGGTTCACCAACCGAACACAGAAAACGGGTTGGCTTACACTGCGCGCACGTGTCGTCAGACGGACCAGCTCCAGGTCATCAGCGGCCCCCCATTACGGATGGAACAAGTCGTCACAATGCTCATAAGCATCTGATGCAGCCTGGCGGTAGCAGTACTCCGCAGACAACGTGCACGAATGACATGGATGTGCCCCACAACGTAGGTGACATAACCTCACAACAAATAACCGCACGTCAATCATTGCCGATTGGATTTACCAGTCTTCACTGACGACCCCAAAGAATGGCCACTATTTTTTAGCTCTTATGAGACCAGCACTAGGATCGCCGGCTACAGCAATGAAGAAAATATCATCCGTTTGCAGAAGTGCCTTAGAGGAAAGGCATTAGAAGCCGTGCGTGGCACCCTTTTTGTCCCAGACCTGCTGCCAGACCTAGTACGCACATTGAAAATGTACTTCGGCCGCCCGGAACATATTATAAAAGTGCTAATTGAGAAGGTACGCAATTTGCCTTCACTAAGGGGCAAGCTCGAACCACTTATCGAGTTTGCATTTGCGGTCAAAAATATGTGTGCCACTATGAGAGCAGCCAAGCTGAATGCACACCTTAACAACCCAACGCTACTGCAAGAACTCATCGAGAAGATGGGACCAGATATGATGCTGAACTGCGCAATGCACTCCAAGTCTATTGCCTGCCCAAATCTACAGGATTTAGCAAATTGGTTGTTTGGGCTAGCGGACGCCGCATGCCGCGTATCAACGCCGAATATAGCTCCGACAGCCGACAAGACGAAAACTGTACAACTGTACGAAAGGCTGCACTTAACACACATGCAGCAGCCAAGGCCGATGATCAGCAACGCGCTCCATGCGCAATATGTGAAGATGCACATATCGCCGCAGCTTGCGAAAAATTTAAGAGTATGTCTGTGGCGGCCAGGTGGAAAGCAGTAAAAACCAACCGCATGTTTATGCAGTGCCTCAAAAAGCATAAGGGATCGTGCTGGAGTACAATATCCTGTGTCGTTAGTGGGTGCCACGAAAATCACAACAGCCTCCTCCATAACGGCATAGAGGCACCAACAACAAGCGCACTCCACAACCATCGTAAGTCAGCATCTAACGTAGCAGAAAGTTTCTTCCGGATCGTTCCAGTTAGTCTGTATGGGAAGTCGAAGTCGATCGACGTATACGCATTTATGGATGACGGGTCGACCCTAACACTCCTGGAGGAGGACTTAGCCAATGAGCTGGGTGAAGAAGGGATCGCCAGCCCCCTATGCATATGCTGGACCGGAGAAGTAAAACGTCAGGAGCCCCTATCTAGGCGGCTAAATCTAAAAATCTCAAATCAGGGTCCAGGCACCAAAACATTCAAACTTAACGATGTTCATACAGTTAAAAGCCTGGGCATGTCTGCTGAGACAATGGTTGCGGATCAAATAAAATTTAAATATCCGCATCTAAAAGGTCTGCCATTACCAAGCTACGTGAAGGCAGTCCCCCAAATGATAATAGGAGTCAATAATCCCAACCTCATATCCTCACTTAAAGTACCTGAGGGAAAGTGGCAGCAACCAATAGCTGCAAAGACAAGATTGGGATGGACCGTATACGGTTGCTCGCGCAGGACAGAAGGTATTCTCCACCTTCACAAGTGTCAGTGCGACCAAGACCTTCACGATATGGTCAAGAAATATATGCTTTCTGAAGACAACGTAGCCCAGGAGCTGATAAAATCACCGGAGGAGCAGCGAAAATTGAGGATTCTGGAAAATACAACAAAATATGAAGCCGACAGGTACACCACGGTTCTACTATGGATGATTATCGCCAATTCCCAAATAGCCTGGCAACGGCAACAAGAAGTCTAACATGTCTCCAAAGAATGATGACCAGCGAGCATCAGCTCGCCATCGAATTAAATAATCAAATAAAAAATCTCATCGATATAGGCTACGCCGAAAAGCTGGATGCCAACACAATGGTCAACAGCCTCAAAAAAGTATGGTTCCTTCCTATATTTACCGTACAAAACCCACACAAGCCAGACAGGGTACGATTAGTGTGGGACGCTGCAGCTAAATCATCAGGCGTTTCCCTCAATGAATACCTGATGAAAGGACCAGATCTACTTGTACCACTTCTAAAAATAATGTACAACTTTCGGATGCGAGCTGTCGGTATATGTGGAGACATAGCCGAAATGTTCCACCGCATCGCAGTACGAGAAGAGGACGCCCAACGTTTCTTGTGGCAAAATTCAACAACAGGTGCAGTAGAGGTCTACCAATTGAATGTCCTTACATTCGGAGCTACGTGCTCGCCCTGTATAGCGTATTATGTGCGTGATCTGAACGCCATCAAATATGGCTGCAAGTATCCCTCCGCCATGAAAGCCATCACACAGCACCACTACGTGGCGACTATATAGATTCTTGCCACACGCCAGAGCAAGCTATCAATTTAGCGGAGGAAGTCCGAGAAGTTCATGTTCGTGGCGGCTTTCACATGCATAAGTGGTGTTCAAACTTAAAAATGGTCTTGTCTGCTCTAAACGGGACCACCAATAATCAAGATGAGAAGAAATTTTACAACAACTAGGAGATACACTCCCACGAAAAAATATTGGGTATGCAATGGAACCCAAACAAAGATGCACTCACATATGTACTCAAGTTTGTGCTTTTAAAGCGCCACATAATATCGGAAAACATAACTCCGACCAAAAGAGAAGTCCTACAAGTCCTGATGTCTGTGTTCGACCCCATGGGTTTCGTGTCATGCATCATGATGTACCTCAAGATCCTGCTCCAAAACGTCTGCCGTATAAAAATTGACTGGGATGAGGATCTGACGCCGGAGCTACGAGACATGTGGCAGATGTGTGTATCGTTCCTCCCCCTGATAGCTGAAGTCAAAATTCCGAGATGCAACTTCCAGGGCTTGGAAGCCGAAAATTGCCGAATTCAACTAAACGTGTTTGTGGATGCTGGAGAAGATGCTTATGCTGCGGTCGCATATTTTCGGATCGAGCATGAGGGTAAGGTTTTACTTCGTCCCGTTTCAGCCAAGTCAAAAGTAGCACCACTGCGGCCACTGTCCATACCCCGCCTGGAGTTACAGGCTGTAGTCACCGGCGCCCGACTATTGAGAACCATCAGACTCCACATGAGGTCGACGGACTCCAAACCGTTCTGGCATGGCTCTCTGGAGATCCAAGATGATATCAGCAATATGTGATGTTCAGGGTTGCCGAAATCTCTGAGCTCACGGACCTTAACAACTGAAGATGGGTGCCGAGCAAATTAAATGTGGCTGACGTCGCCACAAAACGCCAACGCGGGCCTGATGCTTACAAGCAATGGTTCGACGGACCCGATTTCCTGAAATTTCCGCCTTCTAAATGGCTGGCAACAACAATCAACAAAGACGAAGTCACGGAGGAGCTGCGTCCACGTTTCCTATACATGCGTGAGAAAACGGCGCTGCTTAACTACGAGTACAACACCGACTGGAACCGGCTGTCACGAGCAGTCGCATATTTGCTCGTCTACAAAGAGAAACTTATCAACAAGATTCGCCATACCGGTGGAGATTCATGTCTGCGGGTAAAACAATTCACCAATGCCCTGCGGTTCTTTTATCGGACCATGCAGCTGGAAAATTATGCGGATGAGTATGCTGCCACCAAAAGGACAACCAGTCTGCCGCAGCAGCCCGCTGTGGAGACTTCAACTCTACATAGACGACTATGGCGTGATGGGTGTACGCGACCGCGCAAGGCGCTACACGAGCATCCCAGTGGACCGAGTCGCATTACCACCCAGACATTGGTATTGATATCAACGAACTTCACACTCCCGCTGATGCTCGCTGATCGAGAATAAAAATAACACATTAGAAAAGAAACACTGTAATAGCTTTTTATATCATTTGTCGTTATTCCTAATTCTGTTTAGTTATATTGAAATATTTGTATGTAGAGTCAATTTTGTTCAGCGTGCGTTCCTAATAGGTTTTTATTTCAACCACTCAGTTAACACCTAGCAGTTCCATAGCAAGCAGCATAATTCGTATTCTGGGCAAACAGAGAAGCGGTTTTAATGTTGTTCACGAACTTAGATACATATTTGTAAATTCAAATGTAGATGTTATATGTGTGTCCGAGACGTGGTTTGTCTACAATTCTTTTGATGTACTGTTTGAGTGTGAAGGTTATATGTTGTACTGCGCAGATCGTGTGGGTCATGCAAGAGGCGTTGCTATCTATATTAAAAACGAGAAGGCAAAGCTAACTTCGACTGTGCCGAAGATTTCATACACTTGAAAAACTTAACTTCAAGTGATTTAACTGGAAAAATATATATAGGATATAGATATCAGATATTTAAAATTATTAAATTATTGATAATAAAAATTTAATACCATAAAAAAAACCTTTTCTTAGTAAAACACATTTTCCGACCGATCGGTCCTATGGCAGCTATATGCTATAGTCATCCGATTTTGATAATTTTTTTTCAAAATTATGTGAAAGCATATAAAACTAATATATACCAAGATTGGGGACGCTAGGATAAAAAACAAAAAAGTTTTTCTTACTAGAAGTAGTTTTTTGACCGACCGTTTATATGGCAGCTATATGCTATAGTCATCCGATTTTGATAAAAAAATTTTCAGAATTGTGTGGAAACATATAAAACAAATATATACTACGATTGGAGACGCTACGATGGAACTCAAAAAAGTTTTTCTCACAAAGATATATAGCAGCTCTATGCTATAGTGATCCGATTCTGATACATTTTTCCAGAATTGTGTGGAAGCATATAAAACTGACTTGTACCAAGATTAGTGACGCTACGATGGAAAACAAAAACGTTTTTGTCACTAGAACTAGTTCTTAGACCGATCGTTCCTATGGCAGCTATATGATATAGTCGTCCGATCCGGCCGGTTCCGACATATTAGTTGCGTGCAGTAAAAAGAAGACTCTGTGCAAAATTTCAGGTCGATAGCTTTAAAACTGAGAGACTAGTTCGCGTAGAAACAGACAGACGGACATACGGACATACAGACGGACGGACGGACAAGCGGAAATGAACTCAGCTCGTCGTCCTGATCAAGAATATATATAGTTTATGGGGTCAGAAATGAATATTTCTATGCGTTACAAACTTCTGGGCAAAATTAATATACACTTTTCAAGTGTATAAAAATCTTAGGAGTAGACTAGTATGTAAAAATTCCCCTGAGAGTGAATCTGAATTTTTATACCCTTGCAGAGGGTATATTAAAATTGTCACGATGTTTGTAACGCATAGAAGGAAGCATTTCCGACCACATAAAGTATATATATTCTTGATCAGCATGACAAGCTGAGTTCATTTCCGCTTGTCCGTCTGTCCGCCTGTCTGTCCGTATGTCCGTCTGTCTGTTTCTACGCGAACTAGTCTCTCAGTTTCAAAGCTATCGAGCTGAAATTTTGCACAGAGTCTTCTTTTTACTGCACGCAACTAATATGTCGGAACTGGCCGGATCGGATGACTATAGCATATAGCTGCCATATAAACAGTCATTGCAAAAACTAGTTCTTATGAGAAAAACTTTTTTGTTTTCCATCGTAGCGTCACCAATCGTGGTATGTATTAGTTTTATATGCGTCCATACAATTCTGGAAAAATGTATCAAAATCGGAAGACTATAGCATATAGCTGCCATATAAACGGTCGGTCCAAAAACTAGTTCTAGTGAGAAAAACTTTTTTGTTTTCCATCGTGGCGCCACAAATCGTGGTATATATTAGTTTTATATGCGTCCATACAATTCTGGAAAAATGTATCAAAATTGGATGACTATAGCATATAGCTGCCATATAAACGGTCGGTCCAAAAACTAGTTCTAGTGAACTTTATATGCTTCCACATAATTCGGAAAAAATTTATCAAAATCGGATGACTATAGCATATAGCTGCCATATAAACGGTCGGTCTAAAAACTAGTTCTTATGAGAAAAACTTTTTTATACCCTTGCAGAGGGTATATTAAAATTGTCACGATGTTTGTAACGCAGTGAAGGAAGCATTTCCGACCACATAAAGTATATACATTCTTGATCAGCATGACGAGCTGAGTTCATTTCCGTTTGTCCGTCTGTCCGTCCGTCCGTCTGTTTTTATGCTATCTCCTCCCTCAGTTTTAAAGCAATCTTGACCAAACTTTGCAAAAAGTCTTGAAATACAAATACGCTGCACATTTGTCGGAACCGGCCGGATCGGATGACTATATAATAAAGCTGCCTTAGGAACGATCGGCCCAAAAACTAGTTTTTGTGAGAAAAACTTTTTTATTTTTCATCTTAGCTGCACCATTCGTTGTATATATTTATTTTATATGTTTCCACACAATTCTGGAAAAATTGATCAAAATCGGATGACTATAGCATATAGCTGCCATATAAACTGTCGGTGCAAAAACTAGTTCTAGAAAGAAAAACTTTTTTGTTTTCCATCGTAGCATCACCAATCGTGGTATATATTAGTTTCATATACTTCCACACAATTCTGGAAAAATTTATCGAAATCGGATGAATATAGCATATAGCTGCCGTAGGAACGATCGGTCCAAAAACTAGTTCTAATGAGAAAAACTTTTTGGTTTTCCATCGTAGCATCACCAATCGTGGTATATATTAGTTTCATATACTTCCACACAATTCTGGAAAAATTGATCAAAATCGGATGACTATAGCATATAGCTGCCATATAAACGGTCGGTCCAAAAACTAGTTCTAGTGGGAAAAACTTTTTTGTTTTCTATCGTACCGTCACCAATCGCGGTATATATTAGTTTTATATACTTCCACACAATTCTGGAAAAATTTATAGAAATCGGATGACTATAGCAAATAGCTGCCGTAGGAACGATCGGTCCAAAAACTAGTTCTAGTGGAAAAAACTTTTTTGTTTTCTATCGTAGGGTCACCAATCGTGGTATATATGAGTTTCATATACTTCCACACAATTCTGGAAAAATTAATCGAAATAGGATGACTATAGCATTTAACTGACATAGAAACGATCGGTCTAAAATCTAATTCTAGTGAGAAAAACTTTTTTGTTATCAATGGAAGCGCCTTTCAAAAACTGCAAGGGTATTTAAAACATCGGCGTAATCGATGTAAGCCTTCTATTTTTTTGTTTTCTATCGTAGCGTCACTAATCGTGGTATATATTAGTTTTATATGCGTCCACACAATTCTGGAAAAATTTATCAAAATCGGATGACTATAGCATACAGCTGCCATATAAACGGTCGGTCCAAAAACTAGTTCTAGTGAGAAAAATTTTTTTGTTTACCACCGTAGCGCCACCAATCGTGGTATATATTAGTTTTATATGCGTCCACACAATTCTGGAAAAATTTATCATAATCGGATGACTACAGCATATAGCAGCCATAGGAACGATCGGTCTAAAAACTAGTTCTTATGAGAAAAACTTTTTTGTTATCAATGGTCTGGTAAACGCCTTTCAAAAACTGCAAGGGTATTTAAAACATCGGCGTAGCCGATGTTAGCCTTCTATTTTTGTTTATGGAATTGGTGAAAAACCATTCAGGTGATAAAATATTGATTGGATGTATTTATCGACCAAATCGACATATTAAATATTCCAGTGTAATAAATTTACTGTCTGATATTTCCTTAACCTATTGCGATGTCATATTGACTGGCGACATGAACAGCAACTTGCTCTGTGAAAATTATCTCCAACTTGACATGGAATCTTTAGGGCTAAGCGTAGTTAATAATACCGTACCCACACACTTCACAAATACATCTAACACCCTGTTAGATGTTTTCTTTGTCAGCGACACCAACAAAATTTTAATTTATGACCAGGTTTCATCACCAGCTTTCTCCAAGCACGATCTTATCTTCCTAACTTATGAATTAGTCATAGACCGCATCGATCTCTCCTTTGATTATAGAGACCTCAAAAACATTGACTACGTACTGCTAGTGGAAGAATTTAACAGATGTGACTGGACCCCCATCTACAACCACACTACACCAGATTCCCAACTAGAAATATTCCACTCTAATTTTGACAATTTAATTAATATTTGAGACCCCCTTAAAACTAAAACAATAAAAACTTCCAGAAACCCGTGGTTCAATAACTCCATCAAACGCTACATTGAACTACGTGATGTTGCCTACAACAGGTGGAAACGCTATAGAACAAGTAATTTGAGGCTGGAATTTAAAAAACTTAGAAGCACTGTGGCTAAAATGATAAGCTCTGCTAAAAGTGAATACTAATACTATCACACAAAGCTAAACAGCGCAGAAGCATCTGGTAAAGTGATGTCCAAAAAAGTATTTTAAATGTTAAATCAGACGCAGAAGGACTTGACAAACTAAACCGAAAATTTCTAAAAATTCTTGATCACATTACCCACATTTTCAATACAGCTCTGACTACTTCCATTTTCCCTAACATGTGGAAAGTTGCCAAAGTGCTTCCAACACCCAAATCGAATGGTGATTATAGACCCATATCTATCCTACCCTTTCTATTAAAGGCCATTGAGCAAATAATTGCCAAGCAAATCAAAGAATTTTTTGACTCTAACTGTCTTATGACTCAGAATCAATCGGGCTTTCAAAAGAACCGTAGTTGTACAACAGCCATTAGAAACATAGTAGAAGATATCCGTCGGAAAGTTGATGAAAGCAATGTAACATTTCTCACCTTATTAGATTTTAGTAAAGCATTTGACACTGTGGACCATGGTACTCTATGCTCTAAGCTCAGCAATCTATACAACTTCTCTTCCTCAGCTTCAAACATGATCAAATCATATCTCTCCTATAGAAAGCATGCCGTTGTTTCGGGCAACCGTATGTCACAAATGCTTCCAACTGCACGGGGTGTCCCCCAGGGATCCGTGCTTGGTCCACTTCTGTTTTCAATTTATATAAATGACCTTCCGGATATCTTAAGTAACTGTACCGTCCATATGTATGCTGACGATGTTCAGATGTATGTTAGTCGTCCGTTGAGTGAAATCGTTGACTGTGTCCGTGTATGGAACGTAAACCTCATAAAAATTAGCAACTGGGCAAGGGAGAATGGTTTGGGGCTAAACCCGTCAAAATCTAAGTGCTTAATTGTGTACAAAAAGACCATCGACTTAACTCAGCTGCCTTAAATAACTATTTATGAAAAAGCCATAGATTAGGTATACCAAATTTGTAATCTAGGGATTCACCTGAATGCAACTCTCTCCTGGAGCAACCACATAGCAAAAGCTTCTGGGCCTATGGTTTTCTCAGGCAGCTATCCGGAACAAAAAATATGCTCATAGCAAGAACTTGTTTAGTTCCGACTTTGTTCTACAGTATAGAAATCTTCGCCTATTGTGACGCTAGTAGCATGCAACGACTCCGTGTGACCTTCAACTCTATTGCGCGATATATCTTTGACCGTAAGCCCTCTGAACATATTACGTCGTTTGCCAACAAAATATTTGATCTAACTCTTGAATCCTGGAGTAATCTTAGAACCCTTATTTTTGTCCACAAAATTATTATTAACCGTGAACCTCCATATTTATATAATAAATTAGAATTTGCTTCATCCTCGAGAACCAATAATTTAATTTGTCCAAAATAAAACCTAGCCAGTTCAGAAAAACATTTTTACGTTTTTGCTGCTCGCTGTTGGAACCAGCTTTCACACGAACTTAAAAATATTAGGAATGCAACGCTATTCAAGACTAATCTCATCACCTTTCTTAAAAGACATAACGTTTGAAATACAAAAAATATAAATTATAAAAGAAAAATTAAATAAATATAAATAAGCAACACTGTGCACTTAAATTTAAATTATATATACCTTATTAGTAATTAAGCTAGAATATACTATATTATCTTCTACTTCCCCGATTTACATATTGTGACCAATACTATAATTATCAAGACATGGTCTTGTTGTATTGGGAAATTATTAAACAAACAAAGAAACAAACATTGGGTGACAACGTTGATAGTACGCTACTATCACGAAAAATATTTCCACATCAACCACGAAACAACAATAAACGAGGTGAGGCAAAAATATTCAATTCCAAAACTAAGACCTCTGCTTAAAGAAATACGCCGGAACTGTCAGCATTGTAAGCTACAAAATGCTCAGCCTGTGCCACCACTGATGGCGCCACTACCTCGATCCAGGTTGGGCGCATTCAAGCCAGCATTTACGCGTGGGCGTAGACTATTTTGGCCCGCTTACAGTTATCGACGGCAGGAAGGCACTCAAGCGCTTGGGCATGATCATAACCTGCCTCACAATGCGAGCAATAAGCATCGAGATCGTCCACAGCTACGTCGTCATATAGCGTGTCGAGGCGCCCCATTACAAATATTTACGTATTTCCGTGGGTCAGATGTCTTTCTACGAGAAAAACTACAACTGGACAAACAACAAAAACTGGCGCATCGGGGAATCACATGGTATTTTAACCCGCCATCAGCCCCCCGCCTGGGAGCGCTTAGTGCTTTCCATAAAAGCTGTACTATATCGTATAGCCACAAACCAAAAATTCACTCACGGCCATGATGCAGGTGGAGATGACGGTAAACTCAAGGCCGTTAACATTTGTACACCAAATCATCTGCTGCTTGGGTCGTCAAATGACGAAAAGCCGTTCTGTGAGCCAGAACAAATCGACTACAAATGGACTCTGCGCCAAAGAAAGATGTTTGCCAACCAGTTCTGGAGACGATGGGTCAAAGAGATGCTGCCAAATATAACCAGGAGAACCAAATGGCATCAAAAAGTTAAGCCTATAGCAGTCGAGGATATCGTACTGATCCTCGACGAAAATCAACGCCGGAACACCTGGACAAAGGGCCTCGTCATCGAGGTAACTACCGCAGAAGATTGATAAGATTGGCGTGCTAAGGTCCAGACATCGGATGGCGTCTTATCCAGGCCAGCAGTCAAATTAGCAGTCCTTGATGTTGGCAATTAATAAGCCAGCTCCTACTTAGGACGTAGGTCCTGCCAATAAATTAAGCCCTGCAGCAGCTATAAACATATATACCCAAACAAATGTACTCTAATCTGATGCTAGTCAAATCAAATGCAAAGACAACAACAACAACATATTATGTTAGGCAGCCCACAGCGAAGCTATATATAACTAACTCTTCACTTTAAGCTTGCCATTCTTAGCGGTACCTATTTATTAAAGTAAATAACATTCAGCTGCGATGAATCCTATAAAGTAATAGGTTTAACCCAGCCTCGTGGTTGGCGTTGAATTTAGTTGTTTGTTCGCAGCCAAGAAGCGAAGACTGGGGTAAGAAGTTAAGAAATCCAAAATTGTATGAAATCCTAAACTTAGCAATTTCAGTTTTTTAAAGCGATCCGCTTTGAGTTCTGGATTTGACCAACACAAATAAATAAAAGACTTTAAATGTGTTTGAGCTGTTTCCTCATTGAACATAAGCGGTGCTAGACAACTAGTCGGACGGGCAACAATACCCATCAATTATTTTCAAGTCTGGCATTTTTGACTGATTCAGGGTAATTTTGTTTTTCAATTCGGAGTATTCAACAGTAAGGTAGCTTTTGTGAGGCTGGGGTATGATCAGTTTGGCTAGGGGCGGCCTTACAAGAAAGTTTGTATTTGTGCCTGGACGAGGCTTTACAGAAGGAGGGTGGGTTGGGTGACTAAGCCGATCATGGGGCGAAGCATTAACAAAAATACTGCTCAGGAGGGTGGCAGGAAACTGAAACGGTTCCCCGAGTGGGACTGGGTGTGTGCAGTGGGAGTGTGCCTGAGTGGGTGGTTGTGTACGTGTACGTACGTGTTTTTTTTTATTTCCATTATAGCAAACATTTTAACTTCTTACTAGTTGGCGATATAAAGATTTGCGGGACGGCCGCAAAGCAATGCTTCGCAGGGGTAATGCCGGTCCTTACACCACATTCGCACGTTGCCTCTCCAGTCTGCGAAGCTCGCCCATAGCTCATTGCAGGCGATCACTGCAGGCTCTAGGTTTTCGGCAGTTACTCTTTGGCGAGGTGTCGTGCCCGAACCTATACAGGTAGCTTCTAAAGCACTCGTGCCCACTGAACATTTGGGTAAGGCAGAAGTTTACCTCACCATGTCTCCGCTTTATTAACTCTCTTATGTTGGGGACTGACAGGAAAGAATGCTCTCATTCCTGACTTCCTCTCGCTATCTACCTGATGTTGGCTCGATCCTGGACGCATCGGCAATGGCTTTCGCTTCCAAAGACAGAGTCTCTAACGCCATCATGCCAGCAATGACTAGGACAGCGTCATCAGAGACTGTTCTGATGCCGTAGTAAACTCTAAGGGCGCATAGACGATATGTGGCACGGACTTTTTTACTGTAACTAGGAACCGCTTTGGCTCCCGCTAAGATGGAAGAAGCATACAGAATCGTCGATTTGAGGACACTCGCGAGAAGAAGCCATCGCCCCTGATTGGCCTTATCTTATTTAGCATGATTCTGCATAGTGCCTTCTCTGTAGAATCTGCCTTTTCGCTCACGAATTGGAGATGCTCACGGAATAACTCCAAGATACCTGATTGACCTCTTGGATATAACTTTCGTGCTGCCGACATCGATTTCTGCAGTTTCCACCACTTTTCTGCTGCTGATAAGGACTGCCTCGGTCTAGTGACCCGCTAGGTCTAGCCCGTCAGATGTTAGCCATTGCACTGCCCTGGCTATTGCATCGTTGCACCTATTCTCTGCTGTTATTCGGTCCTTGGCTACTACTTCCATCGCCACATCGTCCGCGAAGCCAATAATGTGCGTGTTGTTTGGATGCGGTAGTCAAAGGATGCTATAGTACATCGTGTTCCACAACAGCGACCCCAGGACTGAGCACAGGGGTACTCCTGCGGTGATGTTGTATGTCTCTGTGCCGCTGTCTGTCGCGTACCTTAGCTGTCTTCCGTCAAAATAGCATATGATAGCTTTGATAAAGTAGGGTGGGATTCCGAAAACGCCGAGTGCTCCTTGGCTTACTTGGGTGCTGTATTCCTAGGTAATGTTGGCGTGCTTCCTGCATCCCTGCCTCTTGTCTTGTGGTGTTAACAAGAAAAATTTGATCTCTTGAACGATTGGCGGCGCTGATGCTGGGAACTGAGTGGCGCACGGCGGAGTTCTTTTTTTGTCTTCGCGAAAGCTTAACCTACAACATTTTCTGTTTGACCCTCCTGGGTCCTTCCTTCCTCAGTGTTTTCCAGTTGTAAGCGTTGAAGATGCCCTGTGTATGGGTATGTAAGTGTGCCGGAGTATATGTATATTTTTATTTTCTTTGTAAAGGGTGGAAAGCTTAATCTTAGCTCTTCCCGTGTAGCAGAATATCTAGGACAGACAAAATAGACATGTTCTGCGTCTTCTACGGTCCGTGCACAGTGTGTGCAAAACGGATCAGTCTCATGCTTGTAGTAATATAGATATGACTTAAAGCATCCGTGTCCTGTCAGTAATTGCGTCAGATAAAAATCGGTTTGCCAATGTGTCCTGCTCACCCAAAGCTTTATGTCCGGGATTCACCGTCGGTGGCAGTCTTCCATCTGTCTTGCCATTTGACCAGTGACCTAGCTCTCCGACACGTTGGCAGATCTTGGCTTGCGCACTCTTCCGCTAGCAGGTCGAGTAGGACCATTCCGAGGACGAGTGCAGCATTTTCGGAGACAGTCCGGTAGGCGCATGAGACCCGCAGCGCACCACTGCGGTATGCCGATCTGCATCCTCTGCCATAGGATACGCACGACATTGCTGGTGCCCAAATCGCCGCTGCGTATATTATGATCGACTTCACTACGCTGACTATTAATCCTCTGCTGTGTTGGCGTGGTCCTCCAATGTTGACCATCTTGCCAGATAGGGCGGAGACGGCTTTCTTGGCTTTTTCGGCAGTATATTGCCTCTAGCCACTCAACAACCAGTCCGATAGTTGTGTTGGCTATCTGCTCAGCGTTCTTTGCCGTGACGATCGCAATGTCATCCGCAAATCCGATTATGGTAGTCTCTGGGGGTGTTGGGAGCCGCAATATCGCGTCATACATGACGTTCCACAGTGTAGTATTCATTTTTATTTAGTGGCTTGGCTGTGTTTAGCCGTCAGCCTAAAAATTTAAAATTCTTTACATATATAATATAACATAAATAACTAATGATAACAAGCTTTGTTCAAAACATTTACATCGATCTTAAAATTAAAAATTACATATAACATACAACATCGAAACTGATTACAAAATATGTGAAATAGATTAGCAAGATGTGTCACTTTCTTCAGGTTACTCCACCCACCTTCCCCGCTCGTCGCGGAATAGTGGATCTTCCACCCTCCGAATATGATTAACATACTTACTCAATATCAATATTGACAAGATATTATCTGCTTCCTATATTTAATTGCTTGTGCCAAGGAACGTCCCAGCGAATTCCAGTTTAATCAATTCAGAATGTCAGTTAACTCCTCATTTGTCAGCACCGCTTTTCCCCAGGCGTTCACTCTGATTTCGCTTAAAATTGGGCATATTGCACAAAAGTGCGCAATATCTTCACGCACCTTAGGTTGCATAACGTGCAGTTCTCCGTCGCATAATGTGGTTGGTATCCCAGCCTAAGCGTCTCAGTTTTGGCCTTAATAATTTTTGAAATGGTGAATAGGCTAAAACGATCTTGGAAAAAATTATTCTAGAGGAGATTGGATTGCAGGGATTTGTAGATTTCTCGCGTACTGCTCTGCTGAGCCTGCTGCATGTATATTATTCTCTTCCTTTTATTTATTTTCAGCAATAACATATCCTTAGATGCAGCCTTGCTTAGGTTAAGCGCTACGTCGTGTATACTAGCTAGCTGCTGCCAGTGTTCAAAGCATTGTGTTCTTGATGCTAGTAACATCGCTGTCACGGCATACGGAGCCCTGCTTTCTGCAAGTTTGAGGCATCTCTCAATATAGTAGAAGTGGGTTGGCAGAGTGTGTTCAAACATAGATGCCAGTCCTGTTTCCAAATAAATAGAATAAATCCAAATAATATAAAAATTTTTTTCACAAAAAAGCGAAGTAATTTTTCTACATCGTCGTATTCCATGTAACCCCAGACCTGTGCGGAATAGCACATTATTGCTCTTGCTGTAGCTTGGAACATTTTGTACTTGGTCCGACTTAGAAAGGTGCTCCATGTGCTATTAAGAGCGATCTTCGAGTCACGTAGTTTTTGTTCAATATGCTTGTTAAAAGACATGTTATGAGTTAAAGTTACTCCCAGGTACTTGTACTCCTTGACAGTTTCTATTTCTACTTCGCTTAAAAACCAACGTTTACACCCAGCAAGTCGACCCCTGCCTTCTCTAACGCTTATGACTTTTGATTTGCTTGTATTTATTTTTAAACTCCAAGTCTAACAGTAAGAATTGGTCGCATTTATTATGTCTTGTAGCATTTTCGGAGACGTGGCCAGGAGGACCATGTCGCCAGCGTACATTAATACCTTGTACATTTCATTTCCAAACGCTGCTCCACCTGGTAGTACTTCCGCAATGTCATCTATGTATAATGCAAAGAGCAAGGGGCTTAGCAAACATCCCTGCTTTACTCCAAGATTGGTCTTAAACCATTCCGACAGTGTTTTTCCATCCCATACCGCTGTTTGATTCTTTTCATATAAACTTTGAAGAATATTTAGCATTTAAGTTGATACCCCAACATTGCTTAGCTTAAACATCAGGCTTCTTCTATCAATTGTATCAAATGCTGCTTGGAAATCGATGAAGAACAAGTACAACTTCTTTTTCAGCCTTAAAAAGTCGTTAGCTATCGAAGTAAACTAAAAAATGCTATCCACTGTTGAGTAGCCCTTCCGAAACCCAGACTGCTGAGTAGATTATTTGAATCCACAAAGTCAGTTAGCCGTTTTAATAGGATGCTTGTAAATATTTTTGTAGTATCATTTAAAAATGATATTCCTCTGTAATTGGCTACCTCTGTTGCATCTTCTTTTTTCTGCAATGGAAAAATTATATTCTTTTGGAAGCTGGAAGGTACGAGTGCTTCGTTAAATATGCTGTTAAGCGCATTCCGTAGCTGTACTTTAAAAGCTTGTGTGGCGTGTACGTAGCTCGCTGCTTTTGGTATTTGTCTTTGTTTTCCGCTGAGTCGTCTTGCCGCAATTTTGATAACAAATTCCGAGTTTTTTTCTTTTTCTATTTGCACTCCATATCATACCACGGTTGTATAAACTGATTGAGCCGTGACCTTTGCATAAAATTAGCTGCTTTTGTTATGGATTCTGTAAGGTAATCTACTTTGTTTTGGTTAAAGTCTTCTCGGGGAAGAGCCAACTGTAGATCCAAGTTATCAGCGTATCTTTCCTTTTCTTTGTTAATCCAACGAAGCTTGGGAAGCAGTTGAGCCATTGCTGATTTAGGAACAGTATTTAAGCTGACTGTTATTGCGAGCGGTAAATGGTCGGAAAATATTTCAGGTTTAACCTCTAAGTCGACAATAGCATCGTGCCATTTCCCTCGTATTTATTTTGTATTTTTTTTTTTTTATTAGCAATAGCAACTTAATCTTTTAGACACAGTTACCTTATAAAACTTATATATAAATAGATATTACAAAATATAAAACAAGAGAAGAAAGAAAAGAAGATAATAAAGAGTAAACAAATAGAGGAGCCCCTTCCAAACCGGTGGGGGTAATTTAGTTAGTCTTTCCATTAAGAACAGTAAGGTTGAAAAATTCGCACAAACTGAGTAAATTTCTTCGTTTGCCGTCGACTATTCGGTCTTTAGCTTCTCGATTGTATGTTGCATAACGACTCCCTGTTTCCGCACTTTCCCCGTCAGCCTGTTCCGTTCCAATCTGTGAGTTCAGATCACCCACGACCATAATGTTCTCTGATGTTGCATAACGACTCCCTGTTTCCGCACTTTCCACGGTCGCCTGTTTCGTTCCAATCCGTGCGTTCAGATCACCCACGACCATAATGTTCTCTGAATTGGTTTGCAACAGGAAATCATATAATGCGCCAAACTTATTTTTGCAATCATTGCAGTTCAAATATATTGGTAAAATTACAAAAGCCTCCGTGTTTGATCGTATTACTATTTTTATTATTTCTGAGTTGCCTGTAATTGAATAAGTTACCCCAAGACATGTTGATTTATTGATTCCATACAGCACGCCTCCACTCGCTCGTCATCGATCTGCGAACCAGCGTGCTGGAATTCAGTGCAAAGTGTGATTGGGAAAGTAAGTTTCGTAATGTTCCATGTCTTTTTCGATAAACGTTTCATATAGAAAGAATATATCATATGCCGTTACGAAAGTGAAGAAATTTTTGTATAGTACTTTGTTCTTTAGTCCTGCGATGTTGTAAAAGAGTATCTTAATATTAAAATATTTTGATTGCGTGTTATCCCTTTTTTAATTTTTTTATTTATTTTTTTTATTTTCCCTAACCTGCCAATTTAGTAAATCTCTGTTTAGTTTTTTAGTTTCTTGATTTGTCCGAGCAGATATTCATAGGACAGGTTCATATTTTCGAGTTTGTCGTGGAACATGTTTCTTAGTATCACCTCTGCTGGTTGCCCTTTCGTTATTAGGACAGGATTGAAGTCATAGAACATCCACATATTATTAATTCTGAGCGAGTCGTTTCTGACAATAATTTTTTGCGAGGGATGTTTTTCTTTGATAACATTCTTTAGTGATATTAGGACCTGCTAATTTGCTTTTCGGAGGATAGATCTCGTTCAATAAAAATGTGCGTGCCGGCAAGCTTCTTAGTGTTTTTGAATATATATAATAATTAATTCTTTATATAATGCAGGAGTTATACAATATTTGGAGTTATACAATATTAATAATTTAAAAAACAACAAATAATTTATATACTAACATATAATTCATACATAAAAAACATACATTAAAAAGAGAAACGAAATTAACCAACATGGACATAAAAACTCCGTCTGTCGGCCGTGCGCATGGCTTCCCGCCTTATACCGATTACTACACCCGGGTCTTCCTCAGATACCAGATCGTTCATCAGTGTTTAGCAAGTGTGGCACATCGCACGCAGGCTCTTAATTTAAAATTTTTGTAAAATTGTTGCTCGATATTTTAAAGCTTGCTTAATAAATTCGACCAAGTCTACCCAGTAATTATTATCTTTATCATCCAGAATATTTAATATCTCGCCCTTTGTTAGCAAGAGTATTTGACCCCAGTTTTATCAGGTGAAACTGGGCCTTTAGCACCAAGGCGATTGGCAGAAATTGGAACTTTTTAGCCACTGAGTTGTCCAAATGTTTGTAGATTCCTGTGACGCTGGTGACCTGTCGGTGATGGTTGTATTGCATTGCTTTTGCTTTGAGGGCATCATGAATAGTAATCCGAAATAAGGTCCATTCCCTTACTGATCCTAAGGAGCCTCTCCAGTCTATTTCAAGCGGGCTGCACAGTTCATCCAGACTTTTTACCCAAAATATATTCTCTTCTATAAGCATGCTGGTAATGTAATGAGGGAGGCGATTCTCATTGTATACGAGTATAGTTTTTCCTACAGAGCGCAGGTGCAAGTCGAGTGTTTACAGATGGGCCTCTTCCAAACCGGTCTCAAGAAATAGGGCATAGCTTGGTGTGTTTGCAGGCAAGTATAAAACCTTTTTTAAAAAGAGAAGTTGAGTTTTGTCGACTTCTGCAAAATAACATCCTCCCCAGATTTCTGATCCATATCCATGGATTATACGGCTTACTGCATTGAAGAGATTCCATTTGGCATTAATATGTACTTCCTTTTTTCCCAAAAAGTTGTTCCAGGTCATATTTATGCTTGTTTTGGCCTCAATGCTCCTTCTAAGTACATGCTTTTTAAATGAAACAGACGGGGTGAAAATAACTCCCAGATATGTAAACTCAGACAATATTTTAATTTCTTCTCCCTGGTAGGTCCACCTTTCAGATGCCGACAGTCTGCTTCCTTTCCTGAATACCATGATCTCAGACTTATTCAGATTCACCTCCATTCCCCATTTCTTGCAGTACTCTTCCAACCGGTTGTTTATTTTTTGAAGTGTTTGGGTCTCATCAGCCAAGATAACAATGTCATCTGCATACATTAATAGGCGGATATTGTGGCCTCCTACAAACAGTCCGCCTCCTAGAGCATCATTGAAATCGTTGAGATAAAGCGCAAAGAGTAGGGGAGATAGTGTGCATCCTTGTCTTACGCCGATTTCCGTCTCAAAGTAATTAGATAAGTCTTCTCCTGACCATACTGCAGCTTCCGTTTGATCGTAAATCCGCTTGAGTAAATTTATTTGCTTTGATGATACGCCCATAGTGTGCAGTTTGTACCCGAGCAGTTTCCTTGGTACCTTATCGAAGGCAGCTTTGAAATCCACAAAGAAAGCGTATACCTTTTTCCTATCCAGCAGCTTTAAATGAACAATCCCGGAAAGGTTGTACACGTTGTCCAACGTAGAGTAAGCCTTCTCTAAAACCTGCTTGGTATTAGTTGAGTTAATAATAATAATAATAATAATAATAAGTACTTTATTAAAAATCAAATAACAAATTAGAATTAACAATACATACTAGATTTCACAGAATTTTTTGATTTTTAAATAAGAAATTCGGCTATGACTATCAAGTCGTCAGTCGGAGATTTATTGACGTTAAATTATTATACATGTGTAAATTATTCAAATATATGGAACAACATGTTCGCCACTCCCAACCTTAATACAAACTGCTTCCCCGCTCGTCGCGAGATACAGAATCGTTGGGGTATGGAAGCAACTCCCAAGTTCCTCCAATATAAAGTATTTTCCCTAAAAATGTTCCATTAAAATTTGTTTTCTATATCTTATAGCATGCTGCAGAAATAGTGTTATATTTTTCCAATTATTATCAAGCGCATCATTTAGCAGATCTAAATTTTCTCTTTCTAATAAAAAGGTATTTCCCAGAAAAAGCAATCTATATTCAGATAAAATGGGGCATCTTCCAATAAAGTGACGGATGTCCTCAATTTAGTTGGTGTTGCAAAGCTCACAAATTCTCGTTCCATCTTGCTGAAACGTGTATTTGTTTCCGTTGAGCCATATCATGTCGCATCTTGCCTTCATCACCCATGATACCGTTGATCGATGTCCTTGTAGATTCGGGTCAAACTATTCATTTTCCTTTCAAAGAGTCGTTGATTTCGTTCCTCAGTTAACGCGCCCATCAACATTAGTTGGTTTTGTGTCCAAATGATCGGCCGCGGATGTTCATCCCTCCAAACAATATTAAAAGGCGCACTGATAAGATTTAGTTCTCTTGCCCAAAAAATATTCTTTGCTAATATAGCTTTAGACAAAATATGCGGGAGGCGTTGACTGCTGTAAGTAAATAGTGTTTTTCGAATGTACTTTATGTGCAAATCCAACATATACAGGCGGGTGCTTTCCATATTTGTCTCAAGTTCTATTGCATAGCTTGGTGACGGCAAAAAATACGTTTAATAAAAAACATATATAAATTATCTGCTTCTTCTGGAAGGGTGTAGCCCCAGATTTGAGCTCCATAAGCCTGAATAAACCTGCAAACTGCCCCAAAAATCTTGAGCTTCATATCGAATGAGATATTGTTTTTTGACAGCATGTTCTTCCAAGTGCAGTTTATACTGTTTTTCGCCGCTGAGTTTCGTTTCTCAATATGTTTCTTGAAAGACAGCTTCGGGGTAAGTACAACGCCAAGATATGTAAACTCCGAAACAACTCGTATCGATTCGCCATTATACATCCATTTTGCAGTCGCTGACAATCTCCCACCTTTTCTGAAATCCATTATTTCTGACTTTGAGGTGTTTACTTCCAGGTCGCACAGTATTGCTCCAATCTGTGTATCATTTGTTGCAGTACCGTAACTTCATCGGCCATCATCACTATATCGTCTGCATATAGCAGAAGTCTTATGTTTGTATTGCAGACACTAAGACCACCACCAAGGAAATCGTGAAGTTCATCCAAATACAGCACGAATAAAAGAGGGGATAGCAAGCATCCTTGGCGTACCCCAATATTGGTTTCAAAATATTCAGACAATTCATCTCCAGTCCAGACTGTTACTTGGGTATCAGCGTAAATGTTTTCCAATATATTAAGAAACTTTGTTGACACACCTAGCGTATAGAGCTTGTAAATAAGTAACCTTCTGGGTATTTTGTCAAAAGCAGCGCGAAAATCCACAAAATAGGCATATACTTTTTTTGTTCTCCTCCATTTGCAGGTGCATAATCGATGTGAGGTTGTATATGTTATCTACAGTTGAATACTGTTCTCTAAATCCAGATTGATATTTATTTAGTGTATTATTCAGCATGACCCATTTTGTTAGGCGGTCATTTAAAATACCCATAAATATTTTAGCAATACAGTTCATAAAAGATATGCCGCGATAATTTTCAGGTTGATTGAGATCGCCTTTTTTGTGAATGGGGAAAATTACGCTTGTTGTGCAACACTCCTCGATCTGTCCTCGTTCCAAAAAGCTATTATAGACATTCGCTAATGCGTTAATAAAGCAGTTCGAAGCATTTTTATAAAACTCATAAGGTATACGGTCATCGCCAGGTGCCTTATTTTCCTTAGTGCGTCCTAGTACTTGAAGAACCTCTGCGCTGGTCACTGTTTCATCCAAGGTGCTAACTTCGATATAATTTCTCACAAATAGGACATCTGGTGATGTCTGAGCCGGATTTAAGAGTGTTTTGAAGTACCTTTCAAAGTCTGAGGCTACAATATTTGTACCAGTTTGAAAGTGAGTATTGTTTATCTCCCTTGCCAGCTTAGTTGAGTTTGTGACAGTTAACCCATTTAGCTAACCTATAATTTAGGATACTCATCAAAAAGAGGAAATGCCCCGGTAGTTCTCTGGCTGGCTTATGTCCCCCTTCTTATATATTGGGAAAACGATATTAGTTGAGCAACACTTCTCGATTTCCTCTGCGTTTAACATTCTATTAAAAACTTGTGTTAGCGCAACTAATAACTTTTTTTGTGCATGCATATAGTGCATCGATCCTCGCCCGGCGCTTTGTTCATCTTTGCCCTTGCAAGCGCATCTTTTACTTCAATATATGATATTTTCGAGTCTAATAGTTCATCTTGCATGGATTTAGGAGATCTTTAAAATGTTTTTCAAAGTCAGCCACCGTGACACTTGCGCTTATTTTAAAATCCGTTTCCTTTATCTCTCGGTCAATGCTCCGCCATTCCTTGCTATTATGCGCCATCTCAAGCTTTGCCTCCAGCTGTTGGTAATAATTAGCCTTCTTAAAACCACATATTCGCTTATACGCTTTATTAGCCTCCAAGTATTGTTTTCGGAGGACTTCTCGATTTGTTGTTCCGCTTTTTCTAAATGCATTTAACAGTGCCAGAGATTGCTCTCTTAATTGTCTGCATTGACGGTCAAACCATTTGCATTTGGGTTCCGTTTGATTTCCATATTTTGTTTGTTTTGCAGCTGCATTCTGAATGATTTCCTGCAGACCTGACAAAGAGAAAAGCTGATCACCTGCCTCACTCCTTAAGTTTCCTTAAAACCCGGTCCCAAGCCACAAGTTGAGAGCTTGGGATTCTTTAGGCATTAGCACGTTGAGCTGCATACATATTGGCAGATGATCAGACCATGATTTGCTTTCCACCAAGAAGTCTTGTACCCATGGTAGCAGTTCGTGACTAACTGCTGCTATGTCATTGGTTGACTGGTTGACTGACCGACTGTGTTCATAAAAGTATAGCTGCCCTCTTTATCTCCTTTCGTTAGGCCATTCAAAATAGTTAGTCCATTACCCTTTGGCATTTACAACTGTGTCCTTGGAGATTCTGCCAGTCGTATTTTCTATGCATGAGGTACTATCCATTGTAATTATTTCTTGCACTAAATTGCCAATTCTTATATTCATATCCCCAATGACAATAGGGTTCTTTGGACTGATTTCGAAAAAGGTGTTTTCTATAGGTACAAGTTCTGCGTTCCAGTTATTTCCTCTTATATATAAAGGAACTATACTAAAGTTGACTCGGCTCGTGTATAATTTTAGGATTTGGATTCCATCGGATTGCGTCATCTCATGATTTACTCCATTGCTTTTCAATGGTTTTTTCACACCTACAGCAATGCCCCCAATGGCTCTTCCAAAGCGAGTATTACGCGAAGCTGGGGTCCAATATACGTTGTAAGCGGTGAAGTATTTTTCAAATAGATTAATTTTTTCTGGAGCTACATGCGTTTCTAGTAAAATAAAAATATCAAAGGACATAACATATTGTAAAAACTGGGGGTACATAAACTTATTTTCTAGACCATGGATGTTGTAGGACAGGACATTTAACATTTTCTTATTATGACTATGTGTTTGTATACTTATTTTAAGTATTTGAAATTGGCTGAATCGAATTTGTCAACAAAAAGTTCTTTTATACGCTGCTCAACTAGCTGCCCTTTGCTAACTAGATTGTGGTTGTTATCGAAGTACATCCAAGTTCCCTCGACGTTTAAACTGTCATTTCTGACGAACATTTTAGTGTTTTTTAATTGGCTTAATTCTTTTTTAAGCTGCATGAGTGCCTTTTTTGCTGCTGCTTATCTTCCGATAGATCCTTTTCTATGTATATAGCAGTTCCCACAAGATTTCTTGTATTTTTGAGCATGTTGCCCACCATGTCATCAGATTCCAGTTCAGCAATCACACCCACCTTGCCATATCGGCTATAAATATGCCTGACCGTCTTTGCCCTTGCTTGTGGCAGCTCTAGAGTGTTTTTGCATAGCTTTTGAAATTCATTAAATGATGAATCTCCTAAGGGTAATCATTTCATATTTAAGACAATCTCCTCCCTGAGATTTTGGATGTCATCTCTTGCTGCCAGCTTTTCCATGCGCCTGTTAATGCCGGAGTCAATGGCGTGCACTGTGTTCAACATATCCGCTAGCGATAGTCCTTCGGAGCTTTTCAATCGAGACCTCTTGACCACAGATTGTCCTGCTCCTTGTGGAGCATTTCCTGAAGCCAGCTGAGTTGTTGGTTTATCTTGCCCATTAATCTTGGCAGGTGAACGGTCCAGGCCCATGATGAATCCGCCTAAAAGTATGTTTTAGAGTCTTTCTGCAAAGTTGCAACGATCAGGTATAGGTGGCGCTTTTAGAGAGCTTAAGCTGTGCTTTTGTTCTTCCTCTTACTTTTTGTTTTCCTTTTGTTGTGGTGTTTGCCGCATGAGACTGCTGTGGCCAAACAAATATAAATTTAATGTATTTTGGCGCAATTTCTCCACTTTCTCCTCTCTCTGTGTATTAAATTATAGTCTAGTGTTATTTTGTGATTAATTCGACTATTGACACGTTCCACAGTGTACTCAGGTACTCCGATATCCCCAAGTGATTAAGAGCATGGACAATGCATGCCCAGCTAGCAGTG
Source organism: Lordiphosa mommai (assembly GCA_018904225.1). NCBI lineage: Eukaryota > Metazoa > Arthropoda > Insecta > Diptera > Drosophilidae > Lordiphosa > Lordiphosa mommai. The sequence continues at coordinate 159,382 of JAEIFT010000144.1, forward strand.
TTTAATGCATTGCGCAAATCTAGCGTTACTATCAAGAAGTATTTTTTTCCCCCTTCCTTCCCCCTCCCAACGGGTGCGTCCTTCCCTGTGGCCTGAGTTGCCCTTCCTCACAACGAACTGCTTTTGAAAGAGAAGGGAAAACTTCTGAGAGTACGACGGTACTGAGTGGCCACTACGGCTTGCTTACCCTCGATTTTCCGCACCCGTCTTGCTGATGAGGGTCCTTTAGGATGCTCTTTGCTCTGCTCTGCGGATTGTCGTTGCGTAGTCCTTTCCCTCCTCTCTCTCTCTCTTGCTCTCTTTCTGTGGTCTATGGTTATTGGCTGGCTCTAAGAGTTAGATTAATTTTCCTAGTGGGGATGGTTCACTTCAACTTAAGAACTATGCCCTAATGTCTCTTCCATTCAGTGGTTTGTTGGACTGTCTTTATTTTAGAGTACTGAATTTCCCTCCCGTGGGTATTTATGTAAGCTTAAAACTACTGAATTGCCCTCCAGTGGGTGCACAGTGGTTGCTCCCATACGCCAAAAATAAAAAAATCGAAATCAAAATTTTACAGTTTGAAGCATGTCGATCACCTCATAAATAAATAATCTTTTTGAAACAAAGGGGGTCTTTTAGCATGACCAATCGCTCTTTGTGAAAAAATACCTTAAAGTCAGACCACGTGCTACGCAGTTCAGTGCGTTGTGTTATGTCTCAAAGTGACGCCAATATTTAAGAGTAAAAAAGTTATTAAATAAAAGTTCCAATTATTTTTTAATAATATGGATATTATTCATACAGGTATTAACTATGATTTCAATTATTTAACCCTTTGTTTATTTTGGTATATCGTCTAAAAAAAAAAATAAATTACCTTTTGTGAGTGTTTTTCGATTTCCGATTATACTTTTCCTTAAGCTTTTAGTTGTGATGCCGATCGATTCCGATGTTCATATTTATGATTAATAATAGTTAATAATAATAGATTAAAATGAAAATAGAATCAGCTACCGGGAGCTGCCCAGCGTCATAATATTTTGATCCGAGTGCAGCAGGTATTTGTGTTTTGTTGTTTGTGCTTCCCATGCTAAGTGCTATGTTATGTGTTTGTTATTGTTATATGTTATGTTATTTGAAAAATCTCGCGATTCGCAACAAAAACCTTATAAATAGATTACTATTAGGTTCAGACCCTCTCATAAGTGGATTTAGAAAATTACCATGCAAAAAAACTTGATTAAAAGAGTCTGTTTTTGAATTATTTGATGATTAATTAATTATAATGTTATATAAAGTAAAATGCAATTACAAATTTTCTTTTTAAATTTTGGTTTTTGTTAATAAATGTTCGGTTCAGAAGTGTTTATTTATACTCGTATTTTGTTTAAAATATACATATAATAAGGTTAATTGTTTGAGTTGGTCAGCATAACTGTCAGATTATGGTAAAAAATAAAAATAAAAAATTAAAAAATACTAAACTAAAAAAAAACAGAAGGCAAAGCTAACTTCGACTGTACCGAAGTTTTAATACACTTGAAAACGTTTACTCCAAATGATTTAACCGGTAAAATATATAAAGGATATAGTATCAAATATTTAAAAAAATTTTTAAATCATTGATAAGAAAGATTTGATACCATAAAAAAAATTTTCTTAGTAAACCACATTTTCCGACCGATCGGTCCTATGGCAGCTATATGCTATAGTCATCCGATTTTGATAAATTTTCTCCAAATTGCGTTAAAGCATAAACAAAAAACAAATAAATTACGATAGAAAACAAAAAATTTTTCTCACAAAAGTTTTTAAACACCGTTTTAGGAAGATATTCTGTCAGATAAATTTTCCAAAAATTACGCGGAAGGGCATATAAAACTAATACAAACCAAGATTGGTGAAGCTACGATGGAAAACAAAAAAGTTTTTCTAACTAGCTAGTTCTTAGACCATCATTCTTTTGCGTATGTAGTCATCCGATTTTGATAAATTTTTCCAGAATTATGTGGATACATATAAAACTAACATATACCAAGATAAGTGACGCTACGATGGAAAACAAAAAAGTTTTTCTCACTAAAACATATTTTCCGACCGATCGTTCCTATGGCAGCTATATGATATAGTCATCCGATCCGGCCGGTTCCGACATATTAGTTGCGTGCAGTAAAAAAAAATATTTTGCAAAATTTCAGCTCGATAGCTTTAAAACTGAGAGACTAGTTCGCGTAGAAACAGACAGACGGACAGACGGACAGACGGACAGACGGACGGACGGACAGACGGAAATGAACTCGGCTTGTCGTCCTGATCAAGAATATATATACTTTATGGGGTCGGAGATGCTTCCTTCTGGCTGTTACATACATTTGCACAAACCCAATATACTCTGTGTACCTTCGGTACAGAGTATAAAAAATACTAAACTAAAAAAAAAACTAACTAAACTACATATATAAGGTGTAGTAAAAAGTAATCCATCATTTTCTCAATAGATGGCTTTACTCAGTATCGGGCTTAGTTTTCATTTCAAATTCAAACTGATTGTGGTCCTGATACTGTAACAGCAATGCGCCATTTTGGTAACGTCGATTCCGTTCCGGTAATTTTGAGGTTAAAGATGAACTACGCTCCAGATGGCCAATTGTAGAAAATGTTGATAAAATTATGGAAATCGGTAAACATTGCACAAAAACCGTTTGGAACCAAAAATAATAGATTTGTTTTTAAATGTAAATAGGTGGTAAGGGCGTATGGAGGTATAACCACGCCCAATTTTTATACCCGTTACTCGTAGAGTAAAAAGGGTATACTAAGTTCGTGCAAATGTATGTAACAGGCAGAAGGAAGCATCTCCGACCCTATAAAGTATATATATTCTTGATCAGCATCAATAGCCGAGTCGATATAGACATGTCCGTCTGTCCGTCTGTCTGTCTGTCTGTCTGTCTGTCTGTCTGTTTGTCCGTCTGTATGAACACCTAGATCTCAGGAACTATAAGAGCTAGAGCTACTATTTTTTCAGTGTAGACTTGTATCTTCTGCACGCAGATCAAGTTTATTTCAAATTTTTGCCACGCCCCCTCCCGCCCCCGAAATATGAAAAAACCTGATATCTCCCACAATTTTGAAAATAGATTGTTCGAACCTGCTAGACATATATTTTAATCATCATTACCTATCGATCCGCCATACATCATTTTTCGATCAGATGAACGATAGAAAAGTTGCCGCCCCCGCAATTTGAAAAATTCCTCATATCTCCCACAATTTGGGCAAACTTACCCTGAGTAACGGGTATATCGAAGTCGAGCAGGGCCGACTTCAACTTACGCTCTCGTTTAAAAAATAGTTTGAGAGTATTTGTTTATTTGTTGAAAAAAAAGTCGACAAATGGTGGCTGTCAACCAAAAAAAAGAAAAACTGAATACGTTATAAAAAGGCTTAATGAACTAAGAAAGCCTAACAAGGAAAATCTAACAAAATTACAAATCGATTAGTAACGACTCCGACACGGTGGGGGAATTTTATTTGCCCGTCCGGCCAGTTATGCCCCAGTTCACAGCCAATTGAAGCCAGAGACGTTACTAGACCTAACACAAATTTAAATAGTATAGAAGTCGAAAAAGAGAAAAAGAGAATAGTGAGGAAAAAGAAAAAGAGAAGGCTTAAAAATATGTTTACAAAATCATAAACACAAACAATAAATAAACAATATTAAAGAATGAACAAAAATAATATAAAATAAAACAATAATGAAAATAAAAAAAATAAACAAAAAAGGAAAAAATTAAATTAAATTAAATATAATAAAAATAAAATAAATTTAAGCTAAAATACAGATGAATTAAATCATCCGAAAATCTCTGACCCGGTGGGGGAATATTTATTAGCCGGTCCGGCAAGCTAGGCCCCTGCTCCTGCTGGATGTGGTCAGAGATTTTGCCGGAGATGTGCAAAAAGAGATAACTTTATGGAAAAGAGAGAGAGTTCTGTTGAGAGCAGGTGATAATCATCATTATAATTTTGACATAAAACCCGAAAACGGTTGTGCTGTGCGTAGTCTAGGCAAGATTAAAGGCAAATAATTTCTATTTGGTCTAGAGGGAACAGAGAAGTTAAGGCGACCTAAGAGTTCAGAAGAGTCTACATCACCGATAATTAACTTATGAAGAAAAGAAACGCCTAGGACAGTTCTACTGTTAGCCAACGATGGAAGGTCAATAAGCAAAAGCCTACTAGAATACGATGGCAACCGAAGGTTGGGATCCCAATTTAAGCCGCGGAGGGCAAAAAGCAAGAATTGCTTTTGGACAGACTCAATACGATCCATATGCTTTTTATACTACGGACACCAGACGGATGAGCAGTATTCAAGCACCGGGCGAACTAAAGATGTAAAAAGAACTTTTGTTGTATAGGGATCATTAAATTCCTTCGACCAACGCTTAATGAATCCAAGCACACCATTCGCCTTATTAACTATACAGGATATATGACCATTAAAGCTTAATTTGCAATCAAAAATAACTCCAAGATCAACGACAGTTGATATTCGTTGCAAGGGTTCATTGCCAATCGAATAGGAAACTAGCGAAGGTTTGCAACGATGAAAAGACATAAACATACATTTTGCGCAATTCAGAAATAAATGATTAACCAAGTACCAAAAATGAAGCGAGTTTAAATCATCTTGCAACCTAATAGAATGCATCGGGTCGTTGTAAGATAAAATGAGTTTAACGTCATCGGCATACATAAGTATCCGAGAATGAGATATTGTCGAGGGGAGATCATTAATAAAAAGAGTGAAAAACAAAGGACCGAGGTGGCTTCCTTGAGGTACACCGGAAGTTACGTAGACAGGTTTTGAAATATTAGATCTGAGCAGAACTTTTTGAGTTCTATCTTTTAAATATGAAGAGATCCAAAAAAGAAAAGGGGAGGGAAATCCAATACGATCAAGCTTAAGGAGGAGGAGATCATGGTTCACGGAGTCAAAAGCCTTACTGAAGTCAGTGTAGATGACATCAGTTTGGCATTTCATAAGGAATCCATCGTTAACTAATGATGTGAATTCAAGCAAATTGGTCGTAGTTGACCGACTCTTTACAAATCCATGCTGAAAAGGTGACAAAACCGATTTGCAGTAATGCTGCAATGTAGAGGTTATAATTTCTTCAAACAACTTAGGAATAGCAGATAATTTGGCGATACCTCTATTATTGGAGATATCTGATTTTCCACCCTTTTTGTGAAGAGGAATAATGAAGGATTCTTTCCAAAGATTTGGAAAAATAGTAGAGTCAAGCGATAGATTAAAAAGCTTTAGTAAAGGTTTGCATAAAGAATTACAACACTCTCTGAGGACACAACTAGGGATGTTGTCAGGTCCAGGAGAGTATGAAGACTTTAGAGATTTCAAATATGGAAGTAGAGAAGATTCAGTAATTATGGGAGCATTAAAAGAGTTTGAAGAAGAAATGTCATAAGGATAAGATTTGTTATTAAAAGGGACAGAGGAGTAAGTTGATTGAAAAAAGTCAGCGAATAAGTCCACGGCAGCGGAATCGTTGCTAGCTTTTTGGTTATGTAAAAAGAATGAAGAAGGTAAAGTCGAAGTTTTACGCTTAGAGTTAACAAATTTGTAAAATTGTTTAGGGTCTTGTGCGAATTGAATTTTACAGCGAGCAAGATAATTATTATAGCATTGAGAATTAAAAAGGGTAAAGATTGACTTGGCTATCGAGTATTTAGAAAAGTCAAGATTAGAACCAGTTTTTTTATACTTTTTAAAACATCTAGACTTAATATTTTTTAAATTAGAAAGCTTAGGTCAGTACCAAGGGGGTTGAATAGACTCAGAAGAATATCAAAGAGAGAGTTAATAGAGTCATAAAAAAAGGTAACAGCGACTTCAATGTAAACTGCATTGTATAAAGGAGACCAATCTTTTGAACAAATAAGTTGATTAAGCAGGGTAAAATTAGCTTTACGGAAGCAACGACGAGGTTTTACTAAAGTCATTGAAGATGAAGGGGTAAATCCAGGGATTGTTAGAGATATTTCTAATGTAAGATGGTAAGAATCCTCGGGTAGTGTTAGGGGGGAAGACCTAGAGACAACAGCATTAGAACTGTCAGTGACAAAAACAAGATCTAACAATTTGTTTAAATGATTTGGAACTGAATTTATTTGAAACAAAGACAGATCAAGCAAACAATCTAAAAAATCATGCTGTGCAGATGGTACAAGATAAGTTGACCCATTAAGATTTGACCATGCGATGGTTGGCAAGTTAAAATCACCAACAACAACCATATAATCAATGTCTCGTAATTGAGTAAAAACATATTTTATGCAGTTTATATGGTGCATATATTCTTGAATATCGGAAGAAGGAGGGATATAAGAACAAGAAATGAATACAGAAAAGGAATTAAAAGTTACCTTAACGGCAACAAATTCAACATCATCAGGCACAATTACAGAAATGCATTCCGACCGAAGGTTAGATTTTACTGCTATCATAACACCTCCACCTTGGCGAGCCTGTCGATCACGACGGTAAACAATATAATCATTTGTCAATATTTCACAATCAGAAACGGAGGGATTTAACCAGGTCTCTGAAAATGAAATAATGTCAAAATCAAATGATGCGCTATTCAAAAATAAAGAGGTAAGTTTGGACAAAAGACCCCTAACATTTTGATAGACGATACTAAGAACGGAGGACTGGACTAGTTTTTTGGAGCACTATTAGAGGCAACTTGTGCCCCAAAACTGTTAGAGGGCAAGCTGACAGGCATTATCCTGCGATTTCTTTGCCTGTACTCGTTAACAATAAGTAGTGGCGGCCAAAATTTTGGGTCACATATAATTAGGAATTCTTCGGAAGAGACACTAATTTTAAACGAAGCTATATCCCGAGGCTCAGCAAAACTAAACTTGGAAATAGAAACTCTTGCTGTGGATTTGTGAGCAATGTATGCTGCAATTGACTCGCAAGTAGTTTCAGGAGACAACCTAGACACAAAAACTTGTCTACGAGGAGCTACAACATTAAGAATGGGAGGCTGAGGAGAAATAGAAGCAGAACCTAAAACATTGTCTTGAGGTTCGGAAGGCACTATTAGCGAATTAACAGACCTATCTAATGGTGCATTGGACAAGTCGTTAGTAGGTTGAATCAGGGAGGGTAAGGGTGAAACATCCAGCAAGTTTCCTGGAGAGGCAGACAAAGAAATTGTTGGCGACAAGTCAAAATTCAAGGGAGTGCTTGACAACGATGGAGGAGGTTGGGGCGATTCACCAGAATCAGGCGGTGGCACAACTAAAAATTGCGGCTCCAACCGACGCATCGATGCCGACTCGAATTTGAATTGACTAAGCAACTCAGAACTGGAGCTAAATTCGCTTGAAAGTTGCTTGGACACTTTGTGCAATTTATCAAAACTATTTTTCACGCTGTTATACATACGCGAAAAATTGAATTGAATGTCAGTGCATGCAGTTCAAGACCATTTCAAGGCACCACAGCCCTTTTTAGGGGAATAAACCTTGTCAAGGTCACGTCCACTTAATCCTGCACATTTAATATGCATAGAGTGATCGCACAGCCAACAGGTTACAAACCGAAATTGCTCCGAATCACTTGCATCTTTATTTGTGCAGGACTTTTTGCAGCACGCCATAATGCACAAAATTACCACAGTTAGAACGAAAGAGAAATCAAAATCAAAATATAAGAGCGAAGATGTAGCGGTAGCTAAGCTCTGAGTAGATCAAACAACAAAGATGAGCGGGAGCGATGCACAAAGAGAATATGCACACAGCGAACTCGCACACAAGCTTGTCTTAAGGGGGGGTGGGGGACCTCCAAAAACAGATAAGCAGAACAATTACACAAACAAAATATACACAAAGCTGACGCCGCGATTATTTAATTTGTAAAATTGATTGTTTATAAGCACACAACCGAAGCGCGAAGCACAACACGGTAAAGGGGTGAAATATCGAAATGATTTAAATAAAACTTTGCAACAAAATAGGCAAGTTAAACGACACAAAATAATTTTTAATTGCGGAGCACAAATAACACACGTCAATCACTTACAAGACTCTCTCTCTCTCTTTTGTTATAAGCTTACAGTTTAAATTGTTGAGTCATCAGCCATTCAAGAAAAGCGTGGTCTGTTATTATGCTAAACTCTTGACCTTCAATATAGGCCCTAAATTTCTGCATTGGTAATACACTCCTCCAATAACACTCCTTTTCGGTTTTAATTTTTTTTTACATGTTTGCTATTGGAACTTTGTCACCCTCGCTGTTTTCTGCATTAGTCACAATGCATATAAAAGAGACGTGATAAACTTGGGCTGTGCAAAACTGGGGCGGAGACCATTTTAAAGTCTCAAATGCCTGCTGAGCTTCATTGGTCCATTTAAACTTTCTCTTTCTATATATCTATCTGATATGAGTGAGGTGATACCTGAATAATTTCGAATAAATTTATGGAACCTGTTTAATTGATCGAGGAACCGGAAATTCAGTGCCGGCAACTATCTTTTCGGGATCAGTACATATTGTACCGTTAAAAACCACGTGTCTATCTTCCTGCAAAAGATCGAAGACGCTGCTCGGATGGCAACTCCCCCCACTGGACAAACCTGTCAACACGGAAGACGCTCAACCGGACTCAACCCTGCAGCTGAGGAGCTGATATATTTTAAAAAGCGGCTACGGAAAGAATTTAACCGCACCAACGATCCCAGGATTGATAGAATATTCCGCCGAGTTGCCAATAGGGTAAGGAAGGTCCTTGCCACACTCAGGCGAGAGAAGACAGATCGCATGTTGGAGGAAGCCACTGCTGATGAGAGCTCCAAGTTTGCGCTTTGGAAGCTTACTAAACGCTACAAGCGGCAAGCAGCGCCAAAGTTCCCGGTCCAACGTCCTGATGGCACCTGGGCCAAATCACCCCAGGACCGTGTGGAAGCGTTTGCCCTGAACATAGAAGAGCGGTTTCAGCCTTTCAAAACATCCTCACCCTCCTGTCTCGACTCGTATCGCCCGATTAGCCTCCTTTCCACTTTTGGAAAGATCTTCGAGCGTTGTATCCTTCGAAGGATGCTCGATGTACGAACTGTCCGAAAAGCCATACCTGAGTACCAGTTTGGCTTCCGACTGAGCCATGGAACTCCCAAACAACTACATCGAGTAGTGAACTACATCCTCGAAGTGTACAACGGAAAAGAGTATGTCGTGGCAGCATACCTTGACATCCAGCAGGCCTTCGATAGAGTGTGGCACGAAGGTCTGCTCTTGAAGATCAAGCAGCTACTTCCGCCCCAACTGTACCTTCTAATCAGAAGCTTTCTGACGGGCAGAACGTTCGAGGTGGCTCAGGATGGAGCAACCTCACAAACGCGAGCCGTTCGTGCTGGTGTTCCACAGGGTAGCGTATTGGGCCCTACCAGAAACATCCCGCTAATGAACCCCAACGACCTACTTATCGCAACATTCGCTGACGACACTGCCATACTTGCCCGTAACAAATGCATCTACTCAGCCACAGATGCCCTCCAGGAATACCTGACAAGGTTCAGCAACTGGGCTGCAAGATGGAATATTTCCATAAACACGGACAAGTGTGCTTCGGTGACCCATGCCACACGTCGGGACACCTGCCCTGGAGTATTTTTACACGGCCAGCTCTTGGAGCACAAAACAGCCTTTAAATATCTTGGGGTCACTCTTGATAGAAGGCTGACATTTGGGCATCATGTCAAGGCAACAGCTCAGGCAGTGGCAAGCAAGGCACATCGTATGGGATGGCTCTTAAACCCTTAAAATAAATTGTCACTCAGGAACAAGGTCCTGATATACAAGGTCATTCTGGCTCCTGTATGGAGGTATGGTCTCCAGATCTATGGTATCGCGGCGAAGACTCACCTGAACAAAATTAGAGTGGTTCAGGCTAAAATCTTACGGCGCATTACTGGTGCAGAATGGTACCTTAGAACCAGAGACATCGAAAAGGACCCTGCTGTTCCTATGGTTGGAGATGTCATCAACAACCAAGCCGCCCGATACCTTGACAAGTTAACGCACCACCCAAATAAGCTGGCGAGAAACTTGCTGACAAGACGCAGGATCCGCGGAATCATTCAAAGAAGAAGGCTGAAGAGAGTCCTCCCCAGGGACCTCAACTCAAGAAAGCTGTAATACTCCACCGAATAACTACTTAATAATTAAATATTCAACTCTTCTCACTCTTCTTCTATCGGTAAGCTTAAATTTACCCTGCCTATTTTGTAAATTTTTCATCTCCTATTAGTAAAGGCGGCCAATGATATGGTAGCAGAAAACTAATTAGTATTTTAAAATAAATGACTGGAGAATTTTCCCATAAAAAAAAAAAAATAAAACCAACCACGTGACCTAAATATTTCACTTCTTTCCTGCAAAATTTGCTCTTCTCAACGTTAATGGTTAAATTGGCACTCGCTAACTGCACAGCTCAAATGAGTCTGACACTATCAGCAAATCATCTAAATAGACGAAAACCTCTTTGCGTAGCTGAGCAGGGACAACCTCGTCCATAAGACGGGACATCGTGTGTGGAGAATTGGTCAGACCGAAGGGCATAACTGTAAATTCATATAAATTTCGACTGGCACAGCAAAAGTCTTATCGCGGGAATTTTGCTCACGAGGAATTGCCTAAAAGGCATCCTTTATGTCTAAGCTTGTTGTGAACTCATCGTTTTCTCGTTTACTTTTCTACTATCTATGCATAGTCTAACCTTGCCGTGCTTTTTTTATCAAAACAACTGTAAGGACCATGAACTGTTTGATTCCTGGATGAATCCAGGGTTAAGTATCCTGTCTAATTCTTTATAAATCACTTTTTTAGTAGCAGGCGACACCGCATAGTGACGCTGCTTGATTGGCTTAGAATCGGCCGAATTAATTGTATGAGAGATCAGAGAAGTTCCGCCTAAACCATGTTTTGAAAATGAAGGAAATAAACTAACGGTTTTTCCTAGTTCCTGTTGTTATTGGCATTATAATTTCTTTAGCAGAGGCTTACCTATTGCGGCAATATTTAATTTTTGCGTCATCAGATGCATGGGTAAGGCTGAGTTCACATTGTTCGACGCATGAGACATGATAATCTAGTTAGCCTTCATGTTGTATTGTTTTAATTGTCAAATAACAAATTATACTCAATGAAAACAAGACAACATAAGGGCCTACTAGATTATCATGTCTCATGCGTCGAACAGTGTGAATTCAGCCTAACAACTGAAAGCTGGTCCAAAATCTATGCATAAATTTAAGCTTTCTGAAAGGGAAGGGACGATATAAAAAGTGAGTTCATGAGTCTTTCCTCTATAGGTTGCATTAGTTGAAACACGACCAATGATGTTTTGTCGATTGCCATCTGCAGTTCTAACAAAAGATTCTATTATTTTATATTACTTTGACATAATTTTTGCTGCAAATTTCCCTCCAATGCGACTAATTGATGCCCCGGTGTCCATTATGTCAATTATGGTTCTTCCAAATAGGTCAACCTGTGCATATGGACGTAAATCATGGGCTTGTCCGATTATTAACGCTAAAATAAATTTTTCCTCAGCTCGACGGTGCTTTTAAAATACTATTCTACGACTGTGAGAGCGGGAATTCGGTATATAAGAGAATTTTGAGTAATTACTATGTGGAACGTCCGACTCTTTAGGTACGTGTTTAAGCCGCAAAGTATTTACCACGTTGTAGCGTGGGCACCAGCCAGTATCCACCACTTGAGCTTTGCAGTTCTTTAGCATAAGCTTAGCATAGGCTAGAATTAAGCTCTCTTTAAGTTTAGTTGAAGTCAACAAGTGAAGTGGCATAGACATACATGAATACAACGATAGACAAATTATTGGAATAAACATATACGAAAACCACGAACACTCAAACAGTCTTTAAAAACATCAAGGAGCAGTCAGAGATCAATGATTTATCCACCCCATCATAAACAGTCTGTGTTCGTTGCTTTCGACACCATTAGTTTTCGTGTACTTTTCTGAGGTGCACGCTGCTCTTGGTTTTTTAGTCTAATAGCGTAAATATTAAATAGTAAAATATCAGGTTTGCCACAGCCATAGCAAAACACGCCTTTCAGCTGTGCACTCTTGATACCTTTGACGTTTACCCCAACAAGAAGTTTCGATAGCTGACAAATCATAACTTTCGTCATCGGTGGCATCTTCTTCGGAGCCCTTTTCGGATTGGCAGACTATCTCATTTGTTTGCCGACGTGGCATGGGTCGTGGCACTGGAATCGGGTTCGAACCAATTGACGAAAGGCTTTGACTGTGGCTGCTGGTTCGTAAAAAATCGTAGAAACGGACATGCGTCTGCTTATGAGACAGACCAGAGATGGTTTAAAGGACCTGTTTGCTGGTTTTCGCAAACTTAATGATGGGTTCTTGGCAATGGATACTCAGTTTAACAGTCTAAAACTGCTGAATGAGTCTCCTAAGCGTAAAAAACCCAATTCCTCTGGTCTGCCTTTTAAGCCGAATGACCTTTCTGTTTCTGCACAGGTTGCAAATCTATCCACTCCTAACAGTCAGCAGTTCATATCATTCCGCACACCTGCTCAGTTCCGGAAATCTTCTATAGATGAAGCGATTTGCATTGTGCCTAGCATGGATCTTGTTCGTAATGAAGTGGTACCGTCTGTAGAGTCCGACGTGTCCGTACAGGTGGTGCCTATCCATCCTGTTCCTAGTGTACCTATGGAGTATGCAACGGTGGCATCAACTGCTCCAGCTATTTCGGTAAGCAATTCCTAGAATAATGGAGTCAGAAGCACACCAATGACACTCGTAGGAGTTCCTCCTAAAAAACACGTATTAGTTTCTAGGCTTGCGTCTAACCTATCATCAGATGATGTGACTTTTTGGTTGTCCTCGGCGATTTTAATTTACCTAAAGTTTCGTGGTCTGTTCATGAAGAATCAGATCTGCTGCTACCCTCAAAGTCGCATGACTTTATTGATGGTCTGCCTGAGTTGTCGTTACCGCATGTCAATCCTGTACGAAACTCTAGAAATAGATCACTTGATTTAATTTTTGTGTTGGATCCAACCAGCATCGTTGCCTGTAGGATTGACCTTTTAGTACTTCCAAAAGACCCCTTTCATACTTAATTTTTTTTTTTTTATGCTTTTTTTTTGGTATTTATTGAATCTTCTCTAAATGAGACTAACAATAATTTTGCAAATATTAATCTAAAAACTATTTATAAGAAAACTATCTCCAATTGGATGTAGTTTTGTGTTCAGCGGCCCTTTAGTACAATCGCTGGGTTGGGAGGTCTTTTCTTCGGAGTCGGGTATGCGTTGCTTGCAGGGTGAGAGATTGGGCAAGTTGATTAGGGTGGGCATGGAGCTTCTCGATATATTTGCGTTTTATTTGGGCTATTTCAGTATCGACCAATGGGATGTTGAGATCGTTGTGTATACACTCGATTCGAATGTACAATGGCGCTCCAGTGAGGATTCTAAGAATTCGTGATTGTGCGTTTTGGAGGATGTCCACGCTGCTCGAACAGGCATTTCCCCATAGCTGGGAGCCATACGTCCAAACAGGCTTTATGATGGTTTTATACAGTAAGACTTTATATTCCAGTTTTAATGGGGAACGGGAGTTAATAAGCCAGTGGAGGCTATTGGCCTTCAGCTTTATTTGAAGTTTTTTCGAATCTATGTGTTTGCGCCAAGTTAGCCTTCTGTCGAGGTGAATACCAAGGTATACAACATCACTTGAGTGTCTGTTGGGATGTCAGCAGTGTATAATACATACAGAAAAAGCCCAAGAACGCTACCCTGTGGCGCTCCGGCTCCAATGGTGAACTCTTGCGTAGTGTACTCGTTATGACGTATAGAAAATACTCTGTTACTGTTACTCTGTTACTGAAAATTGCGGAGCAGTATTCGTGGTGCTCAAACGCCGTCCGAATATCTGAAGTTAGGCGCTTGACTTGTTCAATGGTCCCGTGTTTTGCCCGGAACCCAAATTGGTGAGATGGAATGATATTTTGTGCATGAGAATCAATTTTGCGGAGTAAGATCTTCTCATATAGTTTTGATAAACAAGGTAGGAGGCTAATGGGTCTATAAGACGACGCTTGTGATTTATCCTTTCCTATTTTGTGAATCATTATGATTGTGGACTTTTTCCAGTGATTTGGAAAGTATCCACATCGCAGAACAGCATTGAAAAGTCTCGAGATATAGTTAATGGCTGGAATTGGAAGTTCCATAATCATTTTTGGCGTAATGAGATCATGTCCTCGTGTTTTCTCGGATTAAGTTCTCTTATTAGGTTTCTTATTTCAGACGAGTGAACTTTGATTGGGTCAGCTTGTGCGGCAGTTGAAATTGATGGGAGTGCAAATCCATTTGTTGGTGGATTAGGCATGAAAACATTTTTAAGGTGAAGTACAAATACATTTGCCTTTTCTTCGTCACTACGGGCCCATCTTCCTCTCTCATCCCTCAAAGGCGTGTCTATCTTTGCAGGTGGCTTTATGCTCTCGTGTGCTCTCCATAAAGGAAATTTTGTGCTTGTAGGCGACAACTTATCTATGTAACGCCATTGGGCTTTTTGTTCTTCAGTTTCGAGGGCTCTGCTAAGTTTGCGTTCTGCTTCTCTCAGCCGATTCTTTGCAGCAGGTGACCTATTGCTCTGCCATTCTCTTCTTGCACGGCCTTTCTCAGTGACGAGCCGGTCTATGTAGCTGTTGGTTAATCTACTACCTTCCTTCGATGTTGTTGTTTTTGCTGTTTGAGGGTTGGAGTAATAAGCTGCAGCTGTAATGATGGAGTTAAGTGTTTGGACGGAATTTTCGATGTCTTCTTCGCTGTTGATGGTTGGGCTCAGTTCGATGTGACTGCTAATATATTTTTTGTATTTAAGCCAGTTCGTCTTGTGGGATGTCAGGCGCCGAGGATATTCGATGATCAGAGGGCTCTCCAGAAGGGTAAAAATGATTGGGGAACGGTCTGACAAGAAATTTGCTAATGCTTCTGCAGTAACCAAGTTACGTGGAATTTTTCTTGTTATGGCGAAGTCTATAAGGTCGGGAATTTTTTTGGATCTGCTGGCCAATATGTACCCGGTGATACATAGTCGAGTTTGTTCGATGCTCGCGTGAGTGCGTTGTATAGTTGCTTTCCTTTGGGGTTAGTTAGTCTAGAGCCCCAGTGGGGATGTTTGGAAATATAGTCATCCTTCATTGGATGTTATAATTGATTTGCCTACTCCCTTGCCTACCAGCGCAACGAGTTCAACGGCTGGTACCCGTTGTTTTTGTAGAATTGATTTTGAAAGGCTTAATGATCTCATTCTCCATACCGACTGATCCCAATTGTACACTTGTACTAATATTGATGTTGCCAATAAACTTTTTTATGATACCCTGAATTCGCTTTTGATGTTTGTGTTCCGCTCGAGATTCCTCAAAGTATCGAAAGACCTCCTTGGTATTCGAAGGAACTATCAAACTTAAGTGTGAAGTGTGTTATAATGACTATCTTCGTCGTTGCCGGCTCCAATTTTCCGAAGATTCTAAGTAGTTTTTCAACTTTGTTAACTACAAACGCAAATCGGCAGCCCTGCCATCCTCTGTGCTCCTTGGTAATGCGAAAGCAAATACCGAAAAGGGATTAGCCGATCTGTTTGCAGAAGTTTTCAAATCAACCTATTCTTCTTCTAGGTACTATTTAAATCAACCCTATCCTAAGTCTAATTGCATTTCAAGCCCTATGAAGAAGAAATTATAACCTCTACATTGCAGCATTACTGCAAATCGGTTTTGTCACCTTTTCAGCATGGATTTGTAAAGAGTCGGTCAAGTACGACCAATTTGCTTGAATTCACATCATTAGTTAACGATGGATTCCTTATGAAATGCTAAACTGATGTCATCTACACTGACTTCAGTAAGGCTTTTGACTCCGTAAACCATGATCTCCTCCTCCTTAAGCTTGATTGTATTGGATTTCCCTCCCCTTTTCTTTTTTGGATCTCTTCATATTTAAAAGATAGAACTCAAAAAGTTCTGCTCAGATCTAATATTTCAAAACCTGTCTACGTAACATCCGGTGTATATATAAATATTTGTTTTAAAGCTATCTTGACCAATCTTTGCAAAAAGTCTTTAAATACAAATACGCTGCACATTTGTCGAAACCGGCCGGATCGGATGACTATATCATATAGCTGCCATCGGAACGATCGGTCCAAAAACTAGTTCTTATGAGAAAAATTTTCATCTTCCATCATATAAGCGGTCGGTGCAAAAACTAGTTCTAGTGTGAAAAACTTTTTTGTTTTTCTTCGTAGCATCACCAATCGTGGTATATATTAGTTTTATATGCTTCCACACAATTCGGAAAAAATTGATCAAAATCGAATGACTATAGCATATAGCTACCATATTAACGGTCGGTGCAAAAACTAGTTCTAGTGAGAAAAACTTTTTTGTTTTCCATCGTAGCATCACCAATCGCGGTATATTTTAGTTTCATATACTTTCATATACACAATTCTGGAAAAATTTATCGAAATCGGATGACTGAAGCATATAGCTGCCATAGGAACGATCGGTCTAAAAACTAATTTTAATGAGAAAAACTTTTTTGTTATCAATGGTAGCGCCTTTCAAAAACTGCAAGGGTATTTAAAGCATCGGCGTAGCCGATGTTAGCCTTCTATTTTTTTTCACTCTTTTTATTAATGATCTCCCCTCGACAATATCTCATTCTCGGATACTTATGTAAGCCGATGACGTTAAACTCATTTTATCTTACAACGACCCGATGCATTCTATTAGATTGCAAGATGATTTAAATTCTCTTCATTTTTGGTGCTTGGTTAATCATTTATTTCTTAATTGCGCAAAATGTATGTTTATGTCTTTTCATCGTTGCAAACCTTCGCTAGTTTTGCTCGAGCACTTACTCTGAACATACATACTCATTGCTTACGTGCAATATATGGTGCAGCAAACATACCAGACATATGGCAGCGACACATAGAAAATGAGTTAAAAGACTCACCTAACGTATGCAGTTATTTTTAGGCAAGGCAATTCAATCATATCCAATTGATCAGCGCGAAGTAAACCGCTGAGAGACATGCTTCTAAAAGACAGTTTCAAATGGACTCCAGAAGCAAATGCATCTTACATAGACATTAAGAAGGAACTAACTTCGTCAAAATGTTCGTGTCGTATGACCCTACACTTTCATTGCTCCTAACCACAAATGAAAGCAAATCCGAACTAAAAACAGTATTATCAGTCAGTCAAGAACGGCCGATAGCATAAGCGAGTCGCACGCTCACAAGTACATAGCAAAAATAACCTCAAATGGATAAGGAGGCGCTAGCCATTATTTGGGCTGTGCAAAAATTCTTTTTATACTCTGTACCGACGGTACACAGAGTTTATTGGGTTTGTGCAAATGTATGTAACAGCCAAAAGGAAGCATCTCCGACCCTATAAAGTATATATATTCTTGATCAGCATCAACAGCCGAGTCGATATAGCCATGTCCGTCTGCCCGTATGAATCTCAGATATGGTAAGAGATAGAGGTTTGAGGTGTATGGAACATATATTTCTTATACTTGCAGGCAGATCAAGTTTAGTTTTAATTTTTGCCACGCCCCCTGCCTCCCCCGCAAATTGAAAAAAAAGTAATATCTTTCAAAATTGTTGTTGTTCGAACCTTCTAGACATATATTCTACTCATCATTACTTATCGAGCTCCCATACATCGTTTTCCGATCAGATGAACGATAGTAGAGTTGCCAACCCCGCAATTTGATGAACACCTCAAATATCCCGCAGCTTTGGAGTTAGTTTGTTCAAACCTTCTAGACATATATTCTACTGATCATTACTTATCGAACCACCATAAATCGTTTTCCGATCAGATGAACGATAGTAGAGTTGCCACCCCCGCAATTTGAAGAACATCTCAAATATCCCGCAATTTTGGAGTTAGGTAGTTCGAACCTTCTAGACATATATTTTACTCATCATTGCTTATCGAACCCCCGTACATCGTTTTCCCATCAGATGAACGATAGTAGAGTGTCCACCCCCGCAATTTGATAACACCTTAAATATCCCGCAGTTTTGGAGTTAGGTTGTTCAAACCTTCAAGACATATGTTCTACTCATCATTACTTATCGAACCCGCATACATAGTTTTCCGATCAGATGAACAATAGTAAAGTTGCCACCCCGCAATTTGCAAAACACCTCAAATATCCCGCAATTTTGGACTTAGGTTGTTTGAACCTTTTAGACATATACTCTACTAATCATTACTTATCGAGCCCCCATACATTGTTTTCCGATCAGATGAACAATAGTAGAGTTGCCGAACCTTCTAGACATATATTTCTAACCTTCTAGACATATATTCTACTCATCATTACTTATCGAGCCCTCATACATTGTTTTCCGATCGGATGAATGATGGTAGAGTTGCCACCCTCACAATTTGAAAAAAAAATCGAAAATCTTCCACAATTTTAAAGACAGATTGTCTGAACCTGTTAGACATATATTTTAATCGTCATTACTTATCGATCCACCATACACCGTTTCCAGATCAGATGAACGATATTCGAATTATGAGCAAATCAAATAATTTAATCGGGCTTGACCGACTTTCTTACTTTTTGTATTTATACACTCGACACTTTACTTTGATTACGGACCAGCAGCCCCTCTCACAGATTCTCGTTATCATTCTAGCCGATGTTAAGCACTAGAATATCAAATCGTTGACGACAAAGTTCGAGAGAACGCATTCTTGCTGTGCTCGTTGGATTGGTCGGATTGGTCATTTTACGCTCGGTTGTATGACTGGATGGTTGATGGTTTTTAGTTACTTTCTTTAATAAAAATGATATTAATTTTAACGTGATCTTGTTGTAGGACAATTCTTGTAACAAGCAGCCGAAAAATTTAATTGCGTACGAACAGAGCAAATGACCTCAGTCGAATGGTTTATGGTTTCACCAAAATTTAATGCTTCTATTCATTGGCTATTGGCATGTTTCCTGACGCTAGTTACCGTAATGTTGCGAATAAGTGCGAGGGTGGCTTAAAAAGTTCCTAGTAAATTTTGTACCTAACAACTCAACTTAGGTCAACAAAAATCCTCTGACTGAACCCTCCCCGAGGGTGTCGGCCGGGCAATGGGCACTGTATGTACCTCAGAGAGGAATGGGTAATACCTAGTGTCAATTTCACGTTCTACACCTCAGGTCATGCAGTACCTAGCTAAGGTTCTGTTAGAGTATTCTCCGATGGACACATCGAAGATACTAAGACCGGACCATGGTTAGAGGTGCCTGGCAGAAGGCATAAAACGCCATGGGTTGGACCCCTGAAACAGTTGTTCAAAATGGAAGTCCACAAGGATCGAACAAGGGCTGGGATGTCAGCCCAAACGTCCGTGGGATGCGTGACTGCTACCACCGGCGGGCACGGTGGGGAGAAATCCGCTCTACGTGTCGCCAGCGGGCACAACACAAAACACTCTGTCGAGGTTGGAGCAGGCCAAGACACAACAACCAAAGTGTGGCGCGGTACTGCAGTAGAATTAGACTCGGATTGCGAATCACATGGAGGTTCAATAACGACAGAAGCCGAAGAAAAGCTGCTGTTTTCCCCAACTCAGGAAGGTGCCAGTATCTCTCGTAAGGCAGGACCCAAACGAACCAAGGAGGGCATGCGAGCAAAGGCCCAATACAAGGCAGCTCTCAAAATAAAAGCGCGGCACAGCTTATTTATAGAGGACAGAAGCAAGTTGACATGGGCCGAGCAAACGATTGAGGAAGGTCGCAAGCACTTTGCGGAGAGGAACTCCATGCAGGCTAACTCCGACAAATTTGTGAACAAGGTGGAGGAGAGTCCGGCCATCAAATGTCAGCGATCAGCTGAGCTGGCCAAGGCGGCGAAGGTCGAAGAAAGCCTGACGACTTAACGTCAGCGCTCGACCGAGCAGGCCAAGGTAGCTTCGGCAGCAGCTTCGGCCAGCAAAAGGCTGCGCTCACGACCGCATGACCAGGCTCACCCCCACCCCAAGAAACACTTAGAGGAGTCTGCAAGCGATGTGGCAAAACGGCACCTGGCCCTCGTGGACAAAAGCGACCCAAACGGAAAAATGACGCCCAAGCAGTGAAAGAAGGTCCAAGGAGAGCTCTTAGAAGCAATTTATAAGAGGATGGACGACGCCGTAGCCCAACCCGCTGTTGCTTTCGACGGAGCAGGTTGGCTATTCGGAGTCAAAAGCCTCAAGTGCAAGGACGATCTCACCCTCAAGTGGGTCACGAGTACGGTGGCTGATATGGGGAACCTGTGGGAGAACGCTCAGCTGGTGGTTGTTGACAGGACTTGTATCCCGTCCGTCCCGAAGGCGAAGGTGCTCTTCCCGGGGTCGTACCACCGGAGCGAGCACTAAAACTCCTCCAATATCAGAACCCAGATGTGCCAACCGGAGACTGGAAGATCCTCCATATTGCTAAGCCCGAGAAGAACGGGCAGCAGATGGTCATCCAGATCAATAAGGAGGCGGACGACATTCTGTACCCAAGATTCGGGACGATGGCGTGGGGAGTAGGAAACGTGCACCTACGCCTCAAAAAGCGCCACCCCGAAGACAAAAACGAGCACACGCTAGAGGCCGGAGAGGTGGAAAAGGACCTAGGCATCGACGCAATGGTCGAGAAAGCCACCAGCCTCGTAATAAAAGATGCAGTAAGGGAGAAGTCTAACGAAGAGGATGGTGACCCGACGATGGAAGTCGACCCATCTAGACCAAAGGAGGCTGTGAACAAACAAGCTGTTAAAGGTCCTCCAAATAAACCTGCATAAGAGCAAACTTGCGTCGGCGGAGCTGCTTCTAACTCTCGAAGAAGAGTCCGCCGACGTAGCTTTAGTTCAGGAGCCTTGGATTGCGGCGGGTAACAAGGTTTCGGGACTAAAGTCACAGAAATATGTCGTTTTTTACCCCACCGCGGGAAAAAGGGGAAGGACAGCCATTCTGGTTAGTGAAGGTATCTATGATTATCTTATGACTAATTACAGCACAAACGACCTCACTGTGGTGGCCGTGGAAGGTAGCAAGGATGAGCCAATTCTGATGGCATCCTGCTATATGGCACACGAGCAAGAGGCACCACCAGCCGAACTCGAGAAACTAACGGCGGTGGCGAGCTCGAAGAAGCAAACTCTCGTGACAGGTACGGACGCAAATGCACATCATGCAGTCTGGCGCAGCCCAGACATTAACGACAGATTTAAGTATAGAAAACGTTGGAGAAGAACCCATATTCGTGGGACCAACATCTGCCAATGTCCTAGACCTAACATTGACCTTAGGGAATAGCACGCAGTTATCTGAATGGAGGGTCCACGAAAAACCCTCCTTCTCAGAACACAAGTACATTCGACTTAAGGTGCAGTTCGAATACAACCAATCGCGCAGTGTGTATAGGAACCCTCGGAACACCGTCTGGAGAAAGTTCCTTACAACAGCTCAACGGAAAATAACCACGCCAATGAACATCTGCTCGGTGGATGACATTAAGAAGTCCGTAAGGACACTCACGTCCCACCTAACAGACGCGTTCAAAACCTCGTGCAAACCTACAGTCAGTGAACGGAGAACCAGACCCCCTTGGTGGACTCCTGCACTGAAGGAGCAGAGGAAAGACGTCCAAGAATGTTTCAAGCTCGCTAGGCAAGCGGATGAAACGATCATCTGGGAGGAATACAAAATAAGACTTCGCATCTTCAAAAAAGAGGTGCGCAGAGCGATACAACAATCGTGGAGAACCTTCTGCTCCAACATCGAGAAGGTCTCAGAAACGGCAAGACTCAGGAAACTGCTTTCAAAGCAGCCCCCAATGCAGAGTCAACTAAAAACCGATGAAGGAAAATGGACGGAGAGTAGCCAGGATGCCACATGCGCCCTTCTCGACGCACACTTTCCCGGCTGTACAATGGCAACAGAGCCAGATTCGATCCACAACACACAAGTACAAGTAACAAACAAACATCCCAACCAACATAGTCACCCCAGAGAAAATCCAATGGGCAATAGACTCGTTTGTGAGCTTTAAATTCCCTGGACTGGACGGCATATTTCCGGCCATGATAAAGACGACCAAACAACTAATCGTCCCATGGCTTCAAACCATCTACACAGCATGTCTGATGTGGGGATATATACCTGTAGCCTGGAGAACAGCACGGACTTAGTATCAATGCGGAGAAGACGGACCTCATTCTCTTCACTAAGAGATACAGGGTTCCGCGATGGACTCAACCCAAGATTAATGGAACGACACTCACACCAAAGAAGAACGTCAAATATCTTGGAGTAGTAATTGACAACAAACTGTCCTGGAGACTCAATGTAGAGGAAAGGGTGAAAAAGGCAACCGCTGCACTATATGCACCCCAGAAGATGCTGAACAGCACATGGGGCCTCTCACCAAAACTGATGCACTGGGTCTTCATTTCAGACGTAAGACCGATACTACTCCACGGTATACTGGTATGGTGGCAGGCCACGGAGAAATCCACGTACCTCAAGCTAATGGAGAGGACCCAGCGGCAGGCCATGGTCTGCATAACGGGGGCGCTGAGGTCCACCCCAACCAAAGCTCTGGAACTCATCCTAGATGTCAACCCCCTGGACATCCAAGCACGCCTGCTTGCACAAAAGACTGCACAACATCTATGTGCGACTGGCACCATGGCACTTCAAAGCTATGGGCACAGCATGATTGGCAGAGAGATCAACAGTAGCACAGACTACATGATCCCCAATACCAACTTCACATGCACAATATCACTGGAGCACAGGACTGGCCCAAGAAGCAACACAAATTTTCACAGACGGCTCAAAAACAGCAGAAATGGCAGAACTACTCGCTCCAAGCAACAAAAAAGTAATTATATACGTAGACTGTCAAGCGGCAATCAAGGCTATGCATAGGCACGCCATCAACTCCAAAAATGTCCTGTCTGATAGGGAAGCACTAGATTCTCTAAGCACCTCTAGAAGGGTGCAGATATACTGGATCCCAAGCCACCAGGGCATTGACGGAAATGAGACGGCAGACAGCCTGGCAAAAGCCGGAGTTGCACTTAGCCAAGAAGCGACAGTACACGTACCTATCTCACTTCAGACGCGACACAGCAAAATGGAAGAGATAGCTTCAAACGAGGCAGCGGAAATGTAGAGAAACACAACCGGCTGCAGAATCTCCAAAATCATGTGCAAGACAAAAGACAAACACCGCACGCATTATTTACTACAGCTCCAACAAAAAGACTGTAGACTTTTAATAGGCATATTAACCGGCCACTGTCTAACAGCCTCTCACGCGAAGAAGCTAGGCATAACAACAGAGAACACATGCAGGAAATGTAGGGAGCCTGGAGCAACGGAAACTCTAAAACATCTCATCTTCAAATGTCCAGCAGTAGCAAGGCAAAGATTGCAACACCTCCTCGCCCCCTTTATTGCCTAACTGAAAGAAGTAGCCAGGAGACCCCTCACAAATATACTGGCATTTGACAGAACGTGAAGGATCCTTACAGATTACTAAAAAGTCGGAACCTCCATTACAAAAACCCGGTCTCACTAAGGACTAAACAGTCTATGTGTGGTCCCCCTTCGGGGCCAGCCGGAATTATCTAACCTAACCTAACTCAACTTATTTAATTTACTCTAACCAGCCACTACATACCCTCCGGCCCAACCATCACCGGTATCACCGAAAACTCAATCATCACCAATAACGCCACCGAAATTTATATTGGTGGGTTTTATGCCTTTTTTTAACACCAATTTGTCTACCAATTATACGTGCTCTCATTCTTGGTTGCTAATGCGTGTAGAAGTTTGGATGCATATGGTCGCGTTAACAAATAAATCCTTCGGAGAATTTCTCTCGAAAACGCCAATTGCCGCCTCATCTGCTGCTGTTATTTTCCATGCATCGGACTTGCATAGCGCTATTTTCGTCCTTCGAGTTAGGGCTCTACTCTTTAATCCCTTACTGAGCCAGTAGTAGCATCGGTTTGCAAAAATAATTATTCTTTGAATTTCACAGCTGATTTTGTTGTCACTGGTTATTGTTGTTCCCAAATGGACGAAATCCTTAACAAAGTTAAAGTTGTAGTCTCCCATCGCCACAGATTGTCCAAGACGCGTAGACTCTCTGCGTACTTTGTCTTGTCCTCGTTCACCACAAGGCTAATCAGCTTATTCTCCGAAAACGCCCTGCGTACCGCCAGTTCGTTTGTTCCGATAATATCAATATCATCGGCATACGCAAGTAGCATTACATCTCTTAAAATATGGTGCTCGATCTGTTGGCATTTGGGCACTGGCGCAGTATATACTCCATTAAAGAATTTGCACGAGGTATCGCCTTGCCTAAAATCGCTTTTGGTATCAAATGGTTTTGGTATAAATGGATCTGTAACCAGATTTTCATTTTCGTTCTTCCATTGTGTTACTCTGGGCTTGAAACCTTCGCTCATGCCAAATAGCATCTTGACTTCCTCTAGCATCTAGTGGCGTACGCAACACTGATCCGCGAGCGTACCTTGTATGCAACAAGACTGTGATCCGAGTCTATATTCGAATCGCACGTACGTCTAGCACACTTTTTGAATGGCCTCCGTGGATAACAACGTTATCAATCTTGTTTCGCTTTAATTGATCAGGGGACTTCCATTTTGCCTTATAGATATAGCTATGATTAAATCTGGTACCACTAATGACCATGTTCCATTTCTAGAGGTTATTTCATGCAGGCTAAAATGTTATGCCGCTCACGTTAGCCAGCAGCTTTGCGGGTGCATCGCCCTGTTACTAGGGGCCAGCACGAGGAGGTGTGAGTCAAATTGAGACGCAGTAAGTCACGGTTGCGCTGTGTGCCAAGGAGTGCCCCCATTAGGAGTGTTTCTAGTAGTGTGAAAAGTCACTGCTCTGCATATATTAAAAAAAAAAAAACAAAGTCCCGAAATAGATATTTGTTTGCCAAGCCACCATTGTTCTTTGACAGAATTATCAATTTTTAAGTAGTCTCCGAGATTTGAATTTCCTCGTCTATTTATAAATGGAGTCGCTACGTCCTAAATTAGTGAACTTCACTTCCAATAGTTTTTCGTTTCTGAATTACTTAGTACGCTAGCATAAGATATGTCTACTTGAATTAATAAATACTAGCTATATTCCCGGCTCTACTGGGTTCCTAAAAATTGTGTTGGTATTTTTCTTTTACAAAATTGAGAACATTTTGATACCATTTTAAGAGAGTTTTAATCAAATTTAAGCCGGTTTGAAATCGTTTTACACAAAACCAGAGCGGAACGCGTTCCAAGCTCATAGCTTAAATAAATTTATTGCTTCGGACCAGTATTGAACCGGTTACAAATTTACACAGCAAATCGTACAAATTTAGGGTAGGTTTGAACTGGTTCGAAAACAGATTAAAACTAGGAAATATCTGACTCCATATAACCAACTAAACTGCATCGAATCCGGGCTTAAACCACATACACCGAATTTTAAAAAAGCTACTTAAATAATTTGGCTCAGAACCACTATTGAACCGGATTTATTGGGATCGGAACCAGTCTTAAACCGGTAAAATGTCTCACTCCAATTTATTAATCTACACACCAATTTTCAACATTACAAATTCAATCATTTCTTAGATAAGGCTCCATCTCCGTTATTAATCCAATGAAATGCCTATATAACTCTCCAAATAGTTAACGTGCACACAAAATTCCAAGATCTTGAGTTAAATCATTTCTGAGATATGGCTCTATGAACCGGTTCAGCGGGACCGGAGAATCCGGTCCTGAAAAGTAAAATACCTATCTCTATAGTAGTAGTAGTAGTGTGTGTTTATTTTCAAATAGTTTGACAGTGGCATTTTGCAGTCAGTCATATTTAAAAATTTAACGATTTTATATTAATAATAATTATATTTTATTTATTTAGTTTTCTTTTACATATATTTTCCTGGTTCCTGTATTTTAGAGCCTTGTGTTCCAGCTTTGCTCGTTTAAAATTTCAATAAGTTGGGAATGGGATATAATGGACTTTTACCAGTAAAAAATTCTTAATTCTTTTAGAATTGGGCATTTAGCTAGAAAGTGGAAAGTATCCTCTTTGGCATGCATGTTGCAATGCAAACATTCGATTTTATTTTGAGTATTATTAGACCTATTACGTCCTGAAATTTAATGCCAGAAGGTCACATCATGCTTTAAAAATTTGTTATATTGAATTCACCCAATATCTGTCGTTGAAATAATTTCTTACAAACAGCGATAAACTGAGAAGTTAATATATCATCCTGCTTGTGCTTTGTTATTTGTTTATTTGTTAAAAAAAGTCGACAAATGGTGGCTGTCAACCAAAAAAAGAAAAACTAAATACGTTATAAAAAGGCTTAATGAACTAAGAAAGCCTAACAAGGAAAATCTAACAAAATTACAAATCGACTAGTAACGACTCCGACACGGTTGGGGAATTTTATTTGCCCGTCCGGCCAGCTATGCCCCTATTCACAGCCAATTGAAGCCAGAGACGTTACTAGACCTGACAAAAATTGAAATATGTAGTATGGAAGTCGAAAAAGAGAAAAAGAAAAGGGAGAAGAAAAAGAAAAAGAGATGGCTTAATAATATGTTTACAAAATCATAAACACAAACAATAAATAAACAATATTAAAAAATGAACAAAAATAATATAAAATAAAACAATAATGAAAATAAAATTTAAAATTAAAAGAATTAAAAAAAGGAAAAATTTAAATTAAATTAAATATAATAAAAATAAAATAAATATAAGCTAAAATAATGATGAATTAAATCATCCGGAAAATCTCTGACCCGGTGGTGGAATATTTATTAGCCGGTCCGGCAAGCTAGGCCCCTGCTCCTGCTGGATGTGGTCAGAGATTTTGCCGGAGATGTGCAAAAAGAGATAACTTTATGGAAAAGAGAGAGAGTTCTGTTGAGAGCAGGTGATAAAAATCATTATAATTTTGTCATAAAACCCGAAAACGGTTGTGCTGTGCATAGTCGGTTGTGCATCTAGGCAAGATTAAAGGCAAATAATTTCTAGTTGGTCTAGAAGGAACAGAGAAGTTAAGAGTTCAGAAGAGTCTACATCATCGATAATTAACTTATGAAGAAAAGAAACGCCTCTGACAGTTCTACGGTTAGCCAACGTTGGAAGGTCAATAAGCAAAAGCCAACTAGAATACGATGGCAACCGAATGTTGGGATCCCAATTTTAGCCGCGGAGGGCAAAAAGCAAGAATTGCTTTTGGACAGACTCAATACGATCCATATGCTTTTTATACTGCGGACACCAGACGGATGAGCACTATTCAAGCACCGGGCGAACTAAAGATGTAAAAAGAACTTTTGTTGTATAGGGATCATTAAATTCCTTCGACCAACGCCTAATGAATCTAAGTACACAATTCGCCTTATTAACTATATAGGATATATGATCATTAAAGCTTAATTTGCAATCAAAAATAACTCCAAGATCAACGACAGTTGATATTCGTTGAAAGGGTTCATTGCCAATCTAATAGGAAACTAGCGAAGGTTTGCAACGATGAAAAGACATAAACATACATTTTGCGCAATTAAGAAATAAATGATTAACCAAGCACCAAAAATGAAGCGAGTTTAAATCATCTTGCAACCTAATAGAATGCATCGGGTCGTTGTAAGATAAAATGAGTTTAACTTCATCGGCATACATAAGTATCCGAGAATTAGATATTGTCCAGGGGAGATCATTTATAAAAAGAGTGAAAAACAAAGGACCGAGGTGGCTTCCTTGAGGTACACCGGAAGTTACGTAGACAGGTTTTGAAATATTAGATCTGAGCAGAACTTTTTGAGTTCTATCTTTTAAATAAAAAGAGATCCAAAAAAGAAAAGGGGAGGAATATCCAAAACGATCAAGCTTAAGGAGGAGGAGATCATGGTTCACGAAGTCAAAAACCTTACTGAAGTCAGTGTAGATGACATCAGTTTGGCATTTCATTTCATTTCCATCGTTAACTAATGATGTGAATTCAAGTAAATTGGTCGAAGTTGACCGACTCTTTACAAATCCATGCTGAAAAGGTGACAAAACCGATTTGCAGTAATGCTGCAATGTAGAGGTTATAATTTCTTTAAACAACTTAGGAATAGCAGATAATTTGGCGATACCTCTATTTTCATTTCATTTATTGAATAAAGTTAACAAATTGTCTGTCAACATAAACCTATAACAATAACTAATATTAATATTAATCCTAATCTTAATCTTTCCTCCGTCCAATTAAGGAGTACATTTTTTTATACACTTGAAAAGTGTATATTAATTTTGCCCAGAAGTTTGTAACGCATAGAAATATTCATTTCCGACCCCATAAACTATATATATTCTTGATCAGGGTGACGAGCCGAGTTCATTTCCGCTTGTACGTCCGTCCGTCTGTCTGTCTGTCTTTTTCTACGCGAACTAGTCTCTCAGTTTTAAAGCTATCGAGCTGAAATTTTGCACAGAGTCTTCTTTTTACTGCACGCAACTAATATGTCGGAACCGGCCGGATCGGATGACTACATCATATAGCTGCCATAGGAACGATCGGTCGGAAAATAAGTCTTAGTGAGAAAAACTTTTTAATTTTCCATTGTAGCGTCTCCATTCTTGGTATATATTAGTTTTATATGATTTTACATATTTGTGGAAAAATATAGCAAAATCGGATGAATATAGCATATAGCTGCCATAGAAACAATCTTGGTATATATTAGTTTTATATGCGTCAACACAATTCTAGAAGGTTTTATAAAAATCGGATAACTATAGCATATAGCTGCCATATGTCCGATCGGTCGGAAAATGTGTTTTACTAAGAAAAGTTTTTTTTTATGGTATAAAACTTTTATTATCAATGATTTAAAAATTTTAAATATCTGATATCTATATCCTATATATATTATACCGGTTAAATCAGTTGGAGTAAAGTTTTTCAAGTGTATTAAAACTTCGGCACAGTCGAAGTTAGCTTTGCCTTCTCCGTACGATATGCTCCGACTCACATCGAGTGGGCGGAGGCAAATATTTACTATTGTTGAGAGGATAAATATGACAATATATTAGATACATTTACAAATAAAGAATCCTCAAAAGTTAACAAGTGGTATAAATTATTCTATAGCAGACATAAGATCCGAAAGGGGTCATGGGCCGGAACCGTCGGGTAAATCTAGGAGGGACCGAGAATTGAATTCGGCTTAACAGGAAACCAGAGTCAATGTGACCGTTTATAAGCTTATTGAGAAACATAACTCTATGGCAGCTCCTGCGATCCTGCAGGGAAGGTAGACTTAATAAACGAAGCCTATCCTTGTACGATGGCAGGCGACGATGTTTATCCCAGTTTAGTCCACGTAAGGCGAACAGGAGAAATTGTTTCTGTACCGATTCTATGAGGTCTTGGTAACATGCATACTGAGGTGACCATACACATGAGCAATACTCGAGTATTGGTCGTACAAGAGAGACAAAAAGAAGCTTAGTGGTGTAAGGGTCATCAAACTCCTTTGACCAGCGTTTTACAAAAGAAAACACCCCTTTTGCTTTGCTCACGATGATGCCAATGTGATCTGCAAAATTCATATTATGGCTAAATAACACTCCAAGGTCTGTTACGGCATGGATGCGCTCAAGGCAGTGTGTGCCGAGAAAGTAATTACCTATAAATGGGGCGGAGCGGTAAAAAGACATAACACTACATTTCGAGTGGTTTAGATTCAGTAAATTGTTGACACACCAGGATTGTAAACAGTTCACGTCATTTTGAAAAAGAGAATTTAACATCATCAGATTTTAACATCATCTGCATACATCAAAATATGGGAAGATACAATCACTGATGGAATGTCATTTATGAATAGTCCGAATAGTAGAGGTCCAAGGTGGCTGCCTTGGGGAACTCCAGAAGTGACGGAAACATATTTAGAAATAGAGTTGTTGAATATGACTCTCTGTGTGCGATTTGCCAAGTACATTGATATCCAGTTAACTAAGAGGTTAGGAAAACCTAATAGTGTTAATTTCTTTAGGAGTAAAATGTGATTAACTGAATCGAATGCTTTGCTGAAATCGGTAAATACAACATCGGCATGAAACCGTTCCTAATTATGGAAGTAAATTCGAGAAGGATCGTTGTTGTAGACCGGCGCTTCATAAAACCATGCTGAGATGGAGACATCAATGAGCAACACTGATGTCGCAACTGAGCAGTTATGATCTGTTCAAAAAGCTTAGATATGGCACAAAGTTTTGCTATTCCACGATAATTTTGAATATCAGATCTACTTCCTTTTTTATGAAGTGGTATAATAAAGGATTCTTTCCAGATAGCCGTCAAATAACTATGGTTTAGGGATAATTGAAATAATTTAGACAGAGGTTTACTTAAAGCATTAGCACAGTGCTTGAGAACACAGCTTGGAACTTGATCCGGACCCGACGAGAAGGAAGTTTTTACGATTTTAAGGTTATCATAAACAGTGATATCATCAATCGTTGGCATGAAAATGCCTTCAGAGTGAGGAAGAGAGTAAGGGTAAGAAGTTGAAGTATTATAAACATGAGAAGAGTAAGTAGTCTGAAAAAAATCAGTCTCTCAGCGTCATTGCTTGCAGTAGTGGTATTATACCGAAGAGAGGGCGGAAAAGGTGAAGATTTACGTTTAGAGTTGACGAATGAAAAGAATTTCTTAGGATTATCTTTAAATTTATTTTTACATCTAAACAGGTAATTTTGATAGCACTCAGAATTATGAAGTAGAAATTTAGACCGAGCAGATAAGTATTTCGAGTGGTCTACAGATCGACCAGTCCTCTTATATTTTTTAAACATTCTACTCTTAATATTTTTAAGATAAGACAGTTTGCGGGTAAACCATGGAGGCTTTCGAGATGCAATAGATAATACAGCATGTGGAACATACAAATCAATAGCAGTGTTTAGCGAAGAGTAAAACAAGTCCATTTTTTTTTAGATGGGTCAGCTGTGGAGTCAAGAAAGGACCAATCCACTTGCAATAGATATTGATTTAGTTCCACAAAATTTGCTTTGCGAAACGAACGAACAGATATTGGGCCAAACTCAGATGATGTCACTACAGAGTCACAAATCTCTAAGGTTACTTCGATTGTAGGGTGATAGACGACTTCTGGGGTAGACAGAGGGTCGATTCTAGAGACAACAGAGTTATAGAATTCAGAGGCAAATACAAGTTCTAGAAGTTTACCATTGCAATTACGAGCTGAATTTATTTGACCCAGCGAAATAACAATAATTCCATGAACAATCTCGATTGGATCATTCGGAACTCAAATATTCGAGTCATCTAGAGGAAACCATGAGAGGTTGGGAAGATTAAAATCTCCTAAAACAACAAGATGGTCATTGTCTCTGAGATATGACTGAATAATTTGAATTGAGGATAAATGTTGTAAATAAACACTGATATCTGATTTTTGTGGGATATAGGAGCATGAAATGTAAATGTTGATATCATGAAAAGAAATACGGACAGAAATGAACTCAATATTATTAGTATTGTCGATCGAAATTAATTCGGAAGCAAGAGTGGCCTTAACAGCAATGAGAACACCACCGCCAAGACGTGCAGACCGATCATATCTGTAGATGACATAATCGTTAGAGAAAATTTCGCAATCAGATACTGAAGAATTCAACCAAGTTTCGGTAAAAGCAAAAACATTGGCATCGAAGGAGGCACTATTTGTATACAACCTATTAAGCTTGCCTAATAGACTGCGCACATTTTGATAGTTAATAAAGAAGGAAGTCAGTTTTTTGAGATATTAGAGGCAGAGTTTTGAACCAAACGGATTATTTTTGTACTCATGAATAATTGCATGTTCTGGCCAAAGCGCAGTATCAAGGAGTCTAGGGAATATAGATTCCGAAACTGCAATTTTAAAAGATGAGTAGTTGCGTTTCAGCTTAAAGTTGAACTTGTTAACAAAGAATTCGGTAACAGAAATATTTAACCTGTCGCCTAAATGGGACATTACATCAAAGATGGTCGCGTTTCGGTTTAAGCGCGATACGAAAATCAATTTTGGGGGAGCAACGCCAGCAAGTGGCAATGATTTCCTGAGTGGTACACCCGATAAAGGCAATCCAGGTGGTCCAGATAATGAACAACTGGAAGGTGGAAGGTGGACGCTCAGTTGCGTGACCATGGCAGCATCTGATGAGTCTCCAGAGTGGGGGGCAACATTAGCTGGAATTGGAGGAGCATCAGCGACATCGTTGACAGGAGCAACTTTTCCGGGAGTGGTAAGAGCAGTAGCCACTATGTTATCTAAGGCGGAAGGTGGGTCGATTGCAGCTGTAACCGCAATAGAAACCGTTGTAGTGGGAATCATAGAGGTGATGATGGAAGCATCGTCAGCCGAGGTATGAGTTGCTATGGGGTCAACAGAACCTTCGGTACCAGAAGTTGAAACAGATTGTAAGCCTGGTTCAAGTACTGGGACAACTTTACTTGGCGTATCAGCTCCGTTAAGTTGGTTTGTTGAGCGATCTTCCACAGGGCTGAATTGCATAAGGGCGGTAAGATCTGGAACTGATAGGTCAATATTAGGGATAGCAGTATGGCATTTTTTCCTTTTCGGCGATGCACTTAGCACTTTCATATTATTAAAGTGGGATTCCAAAGACTTAAATCTGGCCTGTAAGTCATGAAATCCGGAAGACAGGGACTGGAACTCCAAATGTGTTTGCCTCATGAACAATTTCATATCGGCTTCAATATGCTTGCAGCTCTGGCACGTCCAGTTAAGGCCTATGTTTGGCTTAATGCGATCAGCAATCTGTGCCCCGATATAGCCAAGGTTGGCACAAGCTGGATGAGCAATATTGTCACAGATCCAGCAGTACAATAGGCTGGCGCGAGGTAATTTTGTGATAAAACACACAGCGCTCAGCACAGCATGTGCTCATTGTTTTTATAAGATTGTAATAACAAATTATAATTACAATTTTTTACATTATTATCGAACTAAAAAAAAATAATTAAATTGTTCGAAATAAAATATTGATTAGCGGAGCGCAAGAAAACACGACCGTAGGCAGCGAGAGCTTTCAGTGACTCTATAATTGGAAATATCTGATTTTTCACCCTTAAAGAGTTTGAAGAAGAAATGTCATAAGGATAATATATGTTATTATATTATATGTTATTATATTGTTGGGCCTCTATGATATATTTTTCGTTTGCTTTTTCTACGATATAAATGGAATCGTGTGCGATTTTCGAAGAAAGATGAAAACATTGACTTTCATTTGATTGTAATACCTTTGTTACTTTGTGTACCAGTCTAATTTGCGGTATATCCATCACTCTTCTTACGAATTCAAAATGCATGCCAAGAGTGCAGCTGTAAAGCTCGGGAAGTCCTGTCTCAATGTGAATCGCTTAGTTGGGACTAATGCGAGGCAGTTTGAACAGTTTCTTGATTTAAAAACTTAACAGTCTCTCTTCTTCGTTATGCCTTGAGATTTCCCATGCCTGTGATGCGTAACACATAATAGAGCGTGCTGTAGCTTCAAACATTTTATATTTTACGCTCGGTAGTACTTTTTCTTTGCTCATCAGACATCCCCAGGTATTGTTTAGCGCCATAATGGATTCCCTCAGCTTCGTTTTAAGATGTATTTCAAATTTTCCATTTGCACTTAATGTGACTCAAAGATATGTGTAAGTCGAAACTCTCTAAATCTCTGCACCGTTTAAAGTCCATGTTTCATCTTGAGCTTTGCGACCTCTGCCATCCCTAAAGACCAGTACTTTCGATTTTCCGGTGTTGATCTGAAGGTTTCAAGTATGACAATAGTCGTTAAGGTGGTTTATCATGTTTTGCAGCATCTTTGCGGAGTCAGCCAGTAGCACCATGTCATCAGCGTAAAGTATGATTTTATGTGATTGTTTCCAAAATAAATTCGTATGCTTTTTGCACTGACTGACTTTCCTTCTCTGTGTTCAGCATTCACACACTCACTACACTAGCTGTCTCTTTTCAGCATTCAGGTACTTCGCCTTGCTGTCTTTCGTGCCTGCACTCACACACACTCGCACGTGGCTACTGGACTGGGGAAACGGATGTAACAACGGCGGAATCTTTAATTCACTTTTTTTAATATGGAAAGAAGGGAGGGGGGAAACTGAAAGCGGCGCAGTCCAGTTAGCTAATGCCAATTCCAATTGGGAAATTACCAGTAAGATGTTGCCCTCTCGCTCTCTCTTTCTCGTAAGTTCTACCATTGGCTGCGGTGTTGTTGTTGTCGTTGCATTAAAATTTCTTTTACATATAGCGCCACTATTGTTCATCTGATCGGAAAACAATGTACGGGGGCTAGATAAGAAATTATGTGTAGAATATATGTCTAGAAGGTTCGAACAACCTATTTCCAAAATTGTGGAAGATATTAAGTTTTTTCAATATGCGGGGGAGGCAGGGGGCGTGGCAAAAATCAAAACTAAACTTGATCTGCCTGCAAGTATAAGAAATATATGTTCCATACACCTCAAACATCTATCTCTTACCATCTCTGAGATCTCTTCGTTCATACGGACGGACAGACGAACAGACAGACAGACGGATAGACGGACATGGCTATGTCGACTCGGCTGTTGATGCTGATCAAGAATATATATACTTTGTAGGGTCGGAGATGCTTCCTTCTGGCTGTTACATACATTTGCACAAACCCAATATACTCTGTGTACCTTCGGTACAGAGTATTAAAATAAAAACTAGAAAAAATAAAAAATTATTGACTTAAAAAATAACCCTACTTCAAACATTCAGAATCCGAACGAAAAGAAGACGTGCCTACCTGACTGCGAGGGACCCATAACACTGTGCAACACTAAAAATATGATCACTTCGGGACCAAAAAAATCTGAGAGGGTATGATGGTAGTATGAAAACCCTGGCTGGGTTTGGCCTGGATAGCTGCCGTTTTTTTTAAAAGTGTACTTTAAGTATTCAGCATATGATATGGCTTAACAACTCCATATCTCGGAAACTATTTGCAATTTCGCTTAACAGTCTTTGGCAATGTTGTAGCTCTTTGTTTGACCTACAAAACATACTTGAGTATCAAATCAAAAAAATTACATCTTCATACTCAAAAATTACCAAAACTTTCCCAATTTTAATTTTTTTTTAAGTTTTCATCTTTATCGTGACAACCGTTACGAATTTGACTAAATAGCTTACAACAAATTTGTAGCTTGGACTTAAATAAATACATCATTTAAACAAGCCAAAATGATTCGACAACGCCTTCACATAGTTTGTGACCCCACAAATACGTACACACCAGGTGTGCTAAATGGAAAAAGAAAAAGAATGGATGCAATGCTTGGGGAAGTGTGTTGGTGGAGCCAAAAAACTTTCCTTCCTATCGAAGACACCGAAGAAAATGATACGGATTTAATGGAAATAGATGTAAGCTCAGATGACGAATACCAAAATGAAGCGGACAATGAAATGTAGGCAAAAAGAACTAAAATATTAATGCCTATGGAATTGAATTAATACTGTAGCGAACCTAGGTTCCTACTCCGCGAACTAGTCCTCCGGGTCAACAGTCCCCTTTCAGTGCTAAGGGATATCTAAAGATTCGAGTACTTTTCACATAGCGAGCTTTACTCTTTTCTTTAACTTTAAGTTCGGCTCTAGTTTTCAGCAGATCCAATAAGACACGTGACGAAGACACACGTAAACGAATAAAAACCTCTGGATCTCACCTAACCTATTGGCTGCCTGTTTTCTCTCCATCGCTTAGCTTGCCTGGCTAACTTCGGCATCGCTTTTCCCCATAACCTAACTAAATAGTTCCGCTCGGCTAACCCACCAAGGCGAACTCAACTGAGTTGACCAAATTACGCTACAATACATTTGAATTTCGAATTTTTTTTTTTATATTGGTTAAAATTATTATAATTTTATTTTAAAATTGATTTAATGAATAAATGGGTACTTTTTACTTTAAGACCCAACAACTACCAAAAAGTTCAATTTGTATAAGTTAAAAAAACGAGAAGGCAAAGCTAACTTCGACTGTGCCGAAGTTTTAATACACTTGAAATACTTTACTCCAACTGATTTAACTGGAAAAATATATATAGGATACAGATATCAAACATTTATAATTTTAAAATCATTGAATATAAAAATTTAATTCCATAAAAAAAACTTTTCTTAGTAAAACACATTTTCCGACCGATCGGTCCTATGGCAGCTATATGCTATAGTCATCCGATTTTGATAATTTTTTTCATAATGATGTGAAAGCATATAAAACTATTATATACCCATATTGGGGACGCTACGATAAAAAACAAAAAGTTTTTCTCACTAGAAGTAGTTGTTTGACCGAACGTTTATATGGCAGCTATATGCTTTAGTCATCCGATATTGACAAAATTTTTTCAGAATTGTGTGAAAAAATATAAAACAAATATATACTACGATTGGAGACGCTACGATCAAAATCAAAAAAGTTTTTCTCACAACGACTTATTTTTCGACCGATCGTTCCTATGGCAGCTATATGCTATAGTGATCCGATTTTGATACATTTTTTTCAGAATTATGTGGAAGCATATAAAACTAACATATACCAAGATTAGTGACGCTACGATGGAAAACAAAAAAGATTTTCTAACTAGAACTAGTTCTTAGACCGATCGTTCCTATGGCAGCTATATGATATAGTCATCCGATCCAGTTGGTTCCGACATATTAGTTGCGTGCAGTAAAAAGAAGACTCTGTGCAAAATTTCAGCTCGATAGCTTTAAAACTGAGAGACTAGTTCGCGTAGAAACTGACAGACGGACGGACAGACAGACGGACGGACGGACAAGCGGAAATGAACTCAGCTCGTCGTACTGATCAAGAATATATATAGTTCATGGGGTCGGAAATGAATATTTCTATGCGCTACAAACTTCTGGGCAAAATTAATATACACTTTTCAAGTGTATAAAAATTTACGTATTTGTGCGGTCAAAAACTATGTGAAGGCGTTGTCGAATCATGTTGGCTTGTTTTAATGATTTGTTTATTTAAGACCAAGCTACAAATTTGTAGTGAGCTATTAAGTCAAATTCGTAACGGTTGTCAAGACAAAGATGAAAAACTTAAAAAAATTTTTTTGGTGCCGATGGGATCACATTTCATGAGTCTAAAAATGTGTCACAGTGTCTGTCTGTCTGTCCGTCTGTCCGTATGAACGAAAAGATCTCAGAGATGGTAAGAGATAGAGGTTTGAGGTGTATGGAACATATATTTCTTATACTTGCAGGTAGATCAAGTTTAGTTTTGATTTTTGCCACGCCCCCTGCCTCCCCCGCAAATTGAAAAAAACTTAATATCTTCCACAATTTTAGACTTAGGTTGTTCGAAACTTCTCATTGTTTTCCGATCAGATGAACGATGGTAGAGTTGCCACCCCCACAATTTGAAAAAAATAGAATATCTCTTACAATTTTAAAGACAGATTGTTTAAACCTTTTAGGCATATACTCTACTCATTATTACTTATCGATCCACCATACACCGTTTCCAGATCAGATGAACGATATTCGAATTATAAGCAATTTAAATAGTTACGCTGGGCAGCACTGCCCGTAATCGTGATGGGCAGCACTTGCACAGTTTTTGTGACCCCACACTTTAAAGTTATTAGTTATATACAAACAGGTACAGAAAATATTACAGTCGGGCTTGGCCGACTTTCTTACATGTCTTTTAAAGATTTATTGTCTTGTTCGTTTATAATCGGTCTGATAGTGGTGGGAATCTCAAAATATAAGATTATTCTATGAATTTTTGTTAAAAAAAAAAAATATTGGGTGGCTGAGTTCACATTGAATGACCCATATGCTTTAAAACAGTTCTACAAAATTTTGTTAAGACTAGATGACTTTTTTCTATAGCAGGGTACGCCAAGAAGAGGGGATAGAAAAAGTGTGAAGGTACTTTCACCTGTTGCCTGGTTGCATACCGACGTTGACCAGCTATATAAAAAGCGTCGGTTAAGTTTAACTATCTTGCCAATCAGCCAAGCTTAGCTTCGGCAAGCAATCGGCTCATATGCATGTAAATTGACGAATTCGTTTGGCCGTCAGGGGCTATGGCTGGGGAACTCTGTTCTATTGCTATCATAGGACCGATCGGTCGGGAAATGTGATTTACTGAAAAAAGTTTTTTTTATGGTTGATCAAATTTTGATTCTCAATGATTTTGAATTTACAAATATCTGATATCTATATATATATATATTCTACAAGTTAAATTTGTTGAAGTGGACTTTTGCAAGTGTATTAAAACTTCGCCACAGTCGAAGTTAGCTTTGCCTTCTCGTTTTTTTGTTGATATTTTATTTTAAAAATATTATGAACGTATTTTTACCATTTTCTAAAAATAAAAAAACATACAAACATACTAACATACAAACATACAAACATACAAACATACAAACATACAAACATACAAACATACAAACATACAAACATACAAACATACAAACATACAAACATACAAACATACAAACATACAAACATACAAACATACAAACATACAAACATACAAACATACAAACATACAAACATACAAACATACAAACATACAAACATACAAACATACAAACATACAAACATACAAACATACAAACATACAAACATACAAACATACAAACATACAAACATACAAACATACAAACATACAAACATACAAACATACAAACATACA
Organism: Lordiphosa mommai; assembly: GCA_018904225.1. Classification (NCBI taxonomy): domain Eukaryota; kingdom Metazoa; phylum Arthropoda; class Insecta; order Diptera; family Drosophilidae; genus Lordiphosa; species Lordiphosa mommai. The sequence goes on from JAEIFT010000144.1 coordinate 198,388, forward strand.
AACATACAAACATACAAACATACAAACATACAAACATACAAACATACAAACATACAAACATACAAACATACAAACATACAAACATACAAACATACAAACATACAAACATACAAACATACAAACATACAAACATACAAACATACAAACATACAAACATACAAACATACAAACATACAAACATACAAACATACAAACATACAAACATACAAACATACAAACATACAAACATACAAACATACAAACATACAAACATACAAACATACAAACATACAAACATACAAACATACAAACATACAAACATACAAACATACAAACATACAAACATACAAACATACAAACATACAAACATACAAACATACAAACATACAAACATACAAACATACAAACATACAAACATACAAACATACAAACATACAAACATACAAACATACAAACATACAAACATACAAACATACAAACATACAAACATACAAACATACAAACATACAAACATACAAACATACAAACATACAAACATACAAACATACAAACATACAAACATACAAACATACAAACATACAAACATACAAACATACAAACATACAAACATACAAACATACAAACATACAAACATACAAACATACAAACATACAAACATACAAACATACAAACATACAAACATACAAACATACAAACATACAAACATACAAACATACAAACATACAAACATACAAACATACAAACATACAAACATACAAACATACAAACATACAAACATACAAACATACAAACATCAAACATACAAACATCAAACATCAAACATACAAACATACAAAAAAACATACAACATACAAACATACAAACATACAAACACAAACATACAAACATACAAACATACAAACATACAAACATACAAACATACAACATACAAACATACAAACATACAAACATAACAAACATACAAACATACAAACAACAACATACAAAAACAAAAACAACATCAAACATACAACATACAAAATACAAACATACAAACAAAACAACAAAACAACAACAACAACACAACAAAAACAAACATACAAACACAAACAAACCAAACAAAATAACAAACAAACAAACAAATCAACAACAAACACAAACACAACATAAAAACAATCAAAACCCCACATACAACTCACTCAATACAATACACTCAACTACAATACAATACACATCACTACAATACAATACAACAACTCAACCATACAAACATACAAACATACAAACATACAAACATACAAACATACAAAACAAACATACAAACATACAAACATACAAACATACAAACATACAAACATACAAACATACAAACATACAAACATACAAACATACAAACATACAAACATACAAACATACAAACATACAAACATACAAACATACAAACATACAAACATACAAACATACAAACATACAAACATACAAACATACAAACATACAAACATACAAAATACAAACATACAAACATACAAACATACAAACATACAAACATACAAACATACAAACATACAAACATACAAACATACAAACATACAAACATACAAACATACAAACATACAAACATACAAACATACAAACATACAAACATACAAACATACAAACATACAAACATACAAACATACAAACATACAAACATCAAACATACAAACATACAACATACAACAACAAACATACAAACATCAACATCACATACAACATAACCATACAACATACAAACATACATCACATACAAACATCAACATACAACAACAAATCAACGATTCGCTTTCGTTGAAGACGGACGTGTTTTTTTTTATTCGGTACACATAATTTATTTGCCTGTGTCTTAACATCTATTTTGTCATTTCGTTTGTTTTCATAGTGCATGTTTATGTATTATTGTGATTTGTGATTTAGTAAACAGCAACATAAACGCAAAAGCGAAGAGAAATAAATACATTTATTTAATTCTCAGTTCTACTTCTGTCGCTGTAAATTTGTCTTTGCGTTTATAGTGTTCTTGTGCACTTTGCCACCCGCGCTCGCGATCCGTTTACATATTGTTTGTTGTTGTGTTGTTGGTGCTGGGTGTTGCTTACCGTCTCTCACGCTCATTCTCTCTCGCGCTCGCGATCGGTTACTCTCGCGCTCTTGGGTTGTGTTTGTGCATTTAAATAGCATTGTTTCTGTAACTTGCTGCTCAAGTTACTGTTGCTTCTGCTTGCCTGATTGGAACCCTTTGTGCAATTTTGGTCTGTAAACCTTTGATTACTACATATTGATTTTATATATAGTTAACATGAGTTATATTGTCTGCTGTTATAAGAACTGTCAGATTTCGGATGCCAATGACGATTATATTTCTTGTTGGCTTTGTGACCATATCATTCACGCAAAATGTGCTGGTTACAATGCCAGGATTAAAGACGCCATTGGCCTGCGAACTGGCTTAAAGTGGAGTTGTGAGCCTTGTCGGGGAGTGGAAAAGGACATGATATTGTTCATGAGGCAGACTAGAGATGGTTTGAAGAACCTGTCTGCTAGTTTTCGTAAACTAAATGACGGGTTCTTGGTGCTGGATTTACAATTCGGTAGTTTAAAGCTGTTGAATGAGTCTCCTAAGCGCAAAAAAACCAATATCTCTGGGGTGCCTCAGAATTGTGAGGTTCTTACTGTCCCAGTTCAGACTCATAGTCCATCTTCCTCTAATATACAGCGTCTGATATCATTCAATACCCGGCTCCTGCCCGGAGATTATCTGGTAGTGGTGTTGTTGCTACTGATAATAGCATCGGCTCTGCTTCTAGTCAGGTAAAATCGGATGTAATGTCCGACTTGTCCGCCCAGGGGGTCCCGATCCCTCCGGATGTTAGTGTACCTATGGAGATTGCTGTGGTTGCGCCACCTGTTCCTCCTATTTTGGTAAGCTCTACCAGGGTAGTTGGGATAACGGGTGCTCCTAGGCCTCTTATAGGTATTCCACCGAAAAAAACATGTTTTTGTTTCTAGGGTTGCCCCTGAAATGACATCTGATGATGTCAAAGCATATGTTCAGGCAAAAGTTCAAGCCCAAAATATTATGGTGGAAAAGTTTGAATTTTCCTATGAAAGGGAGATTGCCTCCTTTAAAGTAAGTGTTCCGGATTCAATCTTTAGCACAGTTTATTCTAAAGATTTTTGGCCGGATTATTTGTATATTAAAGAGTTTAGAACCAAAAAGAAAAATCGGCCTCCTATCTCAATTCCTTCTATACCTTCTGGCGCCTCTATTTCTGCTGTTGCGTCAAAAACTAATTTCCTCCCTTCTACTCGCATATCAAAATGTTCGAGGACTTAATTCTAAACTTTCTAAACTTTTTCTAGACAGTGTAGCTTTTGATTTTCAAATTATTGTATTTACTGAGACGTGGTTAAAACCAGAGACTCATGACTCGACAGTCTTTCCTACAAAATACTCCACTTATAGATGTGATCGTGCCTCTCGTGTGGGTGGTGGGGTTTTAATTGCTGTGGATTCCGGCCTCTCGTCGGAACTTACACAATCTTTTATTCCACATGAGATTGAATATTTAAGTGTAAAAGTTACTTTTCCTAATTTTTCTGTTTTTATTACTTGCTCCTATATTCCTCCACAATCCGATACTACTATTTACGATGATCACCTATCTACCATTCAGTCAGTCTCTTCACTGCTATTAAACAGTGATCTTTTGATTGTTCTTGGCGACTTTAATTTGCCTGAAGTCGGTTGGTCCTCAAATGATGAATCAACCGCGCTCCTACCTTCGAAATCCCATGATTTTATCGATGGACTTCATGAGTTGTCCCTAGTACAGGTTAATCCTATTCGCAACTCGATAAACAGATCACTTGATTTGATTTTTTTGTTGGATCTCTCCAACAATGTTGCATCTAGAATTGACCCATTAGTAATTCCAGAAGACCCTTTTCATCCTACATTGGACCTTACCATTGATTTGCCTTCCCGTGTGTGCTCTGCTTCTACGATTTCAATAGCTAGAACCCGTTGTTTTCGTAAAACTGATTTTATAAAGCTCAACAATCTTATTCTGCATACCGATTGGTCCCAATTGTACAATTGTACAGATATTGATGTTGCCATTAATCTTTTTTATGATTCCTTAAATTCACTTTTTGATGTTTGTGTTCCACTTGAGCAACCTCGCTGTCCTGATAGGCCTCCGTGGTTCTCGAAGGAATTATCAAACTTGAAGAACGTGAAGTCGAGGTATTTTAAAAAATATAAAAAATCGGGAAAGTCGTCGGATTTCTCCCGGTATGTGGTTGCCCGTTCAAATTTCAATGTGCTTAATGCACAATGTTATAAAGATTATCTTAGCCGTTGCAGGCTTCAATTCTCGCAAGATCCTAAGCAATTTTATTCCTTTGTTAATTCTAAGTGCAAGTCTTCCACCTTACCCTCTTCTGTGCTCTATGGTAATGAGAATGCAAATACTGATCAGGCCATAGCCGATTTGTTTGCGGAGTTTTTTAAATCTACCTACTCGACTTCTAGGTACAGTGCGAATCAATCATATCCTTACCAGTTAAATGAATCAAATTGCATTTTTAGCCCCGTTATAACTGAAAGTTCGCTCCTTTGCGATCTTAGCTCAGTCAAACCTGTGTACGCACCTGGTCCAGATGGAGTACCTGGTTGTGTCCTTAGGTACTGTGCTGAATCACTGTGTAAGCCTATCCATAGATTATTTAAATTGTCTGTTGAGTCATCTTCCTTCCCAATGTTATGGAAGGAATCTTTTATCATTCCTCTTCATAAAAAGGGCAATAAGTCTGATGTTGAAAACTATAGGGGTATTTCCAAGTTGTCTGCAATTCCTAAAACTTTTGAGAAAATTATAACATCTCAATTGCAACATTTGTGTAGTTCCATTATTTCACCGTTCCAACATGGATTTGTGAGACGTAGATCTACCACCACTAACCTCTTAGAGTTTACATCCTTAGTGATAAAAGGGTTCTTAAGTAAAATGCAAACTGACGTCATTTATACTGATTTTAGTAAGGCAATTAATTCTGTAAACCACTCCTTGCTGCTTCACAAACTGAGCCTAATTGGATTTCCCACTAACCTTCTCAGTTGGATTTCTCAGTACCTAAGTGATAGAACCCAAAAGGTTCTATTTCGAAATTCATATTCTAAGTGTATCCAAGTTACTTCTGGAGTACCCCAGGGTAGTCACTTGGGTCCATTGCTTTTTACTCTATTCATCAATGATCTACCTTCAGTTCTGACTCATTCACGAGTCCTTATGTATGCTTATGATGTTAAGATTTGTTTAACATATAAAGATTTGGTATCTCGATATCATTTGCAAACTGACTTGGATGCATTTCACTCATGGTGTGAATTCAATCTCCTAAACCTTAATAGTTCGAAGTGTAAGGTTATGACATTTTATAGAAGCTTACCACAACTGGTCACATACACGCTTGATAATGTGGCATTAGAGCGTCTAAACGATGGTGCCAATGAAGTAAATGATCTGGGGGTAATTCTTGATCATAATCTTAAATGTGACTCTCATGTAACTGCTACTGTAAGTAAGGCCAGAAGTGTTCTTGGGTTTATTAAGCGTTGGTCTAAGGAATTTGATGATCCCTATACGACCAAAATTCTTTATACTTCTGTTGTCCGTCCAATTCTTGAGTATGGTTCATGTGTGTGGTCTCCACAATATTCGATCCATCAAGATAGAATTGAATCGGTGCAAAAACAATTCCTATTGTTTGCTCTTCGTGGTTTGAATGGGAATCCTGAGGTCCGGTTACCATCGTATTCTAGTAAACTTCCTTTAATAAACCTTCCCTCCTTAATTAACCGAAGAGTTATGCTTGGTGTAATCTTCATACATAGACTAATAAATGGTGAAATCGACTCATCAGAGTTGCTTAGTCAAATTAATCTTAGTGTTCCTGTTAGACAGACACGTAACTATATCCCCTAAAGCAAGATACTCACATCAGCTAAATCGATTCTGATGGGTATCAACTCCATATAAAAACGAGAGCGTAAGTTAAAGTCGGCCCTGCTCGACTTCGATATACCCGTTACTCAGGATATCAACATGTCCAAATTGTGGGAGATTTGAGTTTTTTTCCAATTTGCGGGGGAGGCAACTCTACTATAGCTAATCTGATCAGGAAATGATGTATGGCTGATCGATAGGTAATAATTATTAAAATATTTGTCTAGAGGGTTCAAACAATCTATTTTCAAAATTGTGGAGATATGAGGTATTTTTAATTGGGGGGGGTATCGTTCATCTGATCGAAAAATTATGTATGGCGGATCGATAGGTAATGATGATTAAGATATATTTCTAGAAGGTTTGAACAGTCTATTTTCAAAATTGTGGGAGATATGAGGTTTTTTTCAAATTGCGGGGGCGGCAACTTTTCTATCGTTCATCTGATCAGGAAATGATGTATGGCTGATCGATAGGTAATAATTATCAAAATATATGTCTAGAAGGTTCAAACAATCTATTTTCAAAATTGTGGGAGATATGAGGTATTTTTCAAATTGCGGGGGCGGCAACTCTACTATCGTTCATCTGATCGAAAAATGATGTATGGCGGATCGATAGGTAATGATGATAAAGATATATTTCTAGAAGGTTTGAACAGTCTATTTTCAAAATTGTGGGAGATATGAGGTTTTTTTCAAATTGCGGGGGCGGCAACTTTTCTATCGTTCATCTGATCAGGAAATGATGTATGGCTGATCGATAGGTAATAATTATTAAAATATATGTCTAGAAGGTTCAAACAATCTATTTTCAAAATTGTGGGAGATATGAGGTATTTTTCAAATTGCGGGGGTGGCAACTCTACTATCGTTCATCTGATCGAAAAATGATGTATGGCGGATCGATAGGTAATGATGATTAAGATATATGTCTAGAAGGTTTAAACAGTCTATTTTAAAAATTGTGGGAGATATGAGGTTTTTTTTCAAATTGCGGGGGCGGGAGGGGGCGTGGCAAAAATTTTAAACAAACTTGATCTGCGTGCAGATAATACAAGTCTACACTGAAAATTTGGTAGCTCTAGCTCTTATAGTCTCTGAGATCTAGGTGTTCATACAGACGGACGGACAGACGGACGGACGGACAGACGGACAGACGGACATGTCTATATCGACTCGGCTATTGATGCTGATCAAGAATATATATACTTTATGGGGTCGGAAATGCTTCCTTCTGCCTGTTACATACATTTGCACGAACTTAGTATACCCTTTTTACTCTACGAGTAACGGGTATAAAAAGGGTGTCAGAATGCTTTCGGAAATTTCCGACTGGTCTCTACGCTGAGCCAGTTCTCAGGCAAACTAAATCTGTACGCTCATACACATCGGAATGCTTATGGGGCTGCCAACTTGTGCGACTAAAACAGCTGATTCAATTCCGATGGGGTAGGAGCAGATTAATTGTTTGCATTTTTTTCGACCATACCCATCGGAATGTCAGCAACAATGTCGGCCGCAAAAAAGCAAAAAAAAAAATAGATTGGCGCAATTTGAGTCGCATGAGAAGCTGGCACTTATTAAGGCCGTCCACTTAAACCCAATACTTTGGGATTTGACGGACAAAAAGCACTTTGATGCGATTTGGCCAAATCGGCATGGGAAAATGTGGCTGCGGATATGAATAAAGATGGTGAGTTATAATGGCAATTACATCAAATCATATAAAATTAAATAAACATATGTATGTATGAATTTCAGCGAATGATTGCAAGGTGGCCTGGAAGTCGCTGCGAGACAGCTACAGATACCACCAAAAGGTGGCAGTAAAGAAGCTGGCCAAGAGTGGAAGTGCCGGGGGCGTCGCATTAGCGCAGCAAAAAATCAACGAAGCTGTGTATTGGGAGTTTGCGCAAGCTCTTTCGTTCTTGCCTGAGATGTCCACCCAGAGGCGGTAGGTTAAAATATGCAAAATAGTTTTTAGATTTTACACTCATATTAAAATATTATTATTCCTACAGTACGTATAGTTCTGCTTTCGAGGACATAACGTCAAGCAGCAATGCTGTCTCCGATGATTCGTCGGCAAGTTTGTTTCCGCTCGAGTCCAATAACTCGGAAATTGAGGAGTTGGACAGCGGGAACAATTTAGATGATGGAGATGTGGAGTTCGACGCCAGCATATCTCTGGATGCGTCATCGTACTCGTATGTAAGTATAATGGTCATTTTAAAAGCAACGTCATATTAAACATTTACTTTTACAGCGTACCAAACCAAAAAAAAATAAAAGGACAGACGGACCTTCAACGTCCCAGGAAGTGTGTGGCATGCTGGGTACTTTTTTGTCGCAGCACTCGGAGCTAATTTCGCGTCCACCTCCGATGGCTCCTCCACCTCCACAACATCGTGGGATTCTGCAATATTGGAACGATATGCTGAACGAATTGCCAGTGGAGAAAGCTAAAGAAGCTGAAGAAGCCGTGACGAAGCTTCTCTGGGAGCACCATAGAGCCGAAAAGTAGGATAAGAAATAGATAGTAAGATAGTTCATAAGACACAGAAGAAAAAAAATAAATAAATGGAAAAAAAATTTTATTATAATTTTTTATTTATTGAATGCTATGTCCTACGAACACCAGCAGATTCCTCTTGCCATGGAACATAGCCAGCTTCACTGTCAACATATTCTTTAATATTATTCCGGGCATACTTAGGATAGTCCTGAGGCCGGCCACGGAAGGTAGAAAGTGGTGAAAGTGCTGTGCTTTCAGGTAGGACTGCTGCTCTCCACATATCCTGCAAATATTCCTGCATTTTTCAATTTATTTGTAGATGTCAACAAAACAAAGCCGCAGTGTGGCCGTTTGCGAGTTTGTGGTCACACTGAAAATTTATCTTACCCCAACCGTAAGAAGTTGCACAGTTCCGCTTAGCGGACGTTAGCTGGTCTGAGTACTAAGCTTTATCTTTAAAACGTTGTACTACTAACTATGCTTTGCATGAGCCGTTTCGTGTCCTTTGTGCTGACTACAATAAAATCTTTCGAGTAATTAGTTTAGAAGATTCTATTTTTGCTATAAAAACCTCTATATTAACGTATTTAGCCCGTAGTTTGCTTTAATTCCGTGTTTTTCTACGCGTTTTCGTGTCACTCGTTTGTGGCAGCGCCTCCCGGTCGGTTGGGCGGGAGGTGGGCTGCTATTTTGCCTGGGGCTCGCGCGTAACAAGCTTCGGCTTGGTGTCGCTTGGGCCACTTGAACGTACTGCGCATTGTACATCAACGTCCAAACAAAAAATCATACAAACATACAAACATACAAACATACAAACATACAAACATACAAACATACAAACATACAAACATACAAACATACAAACATACAAACATACAAACATACAAACATACAAACATACAAACATACAAACATACAAACATACAAACATACAAACATAAAAACATACAAACATACAAACATACAAACATACAAACATACAAACATACAAACATACAAACATACAAACATACAAACATACAAACATACAAACATACAAACATACAAACATACAAACATACAAACATACAAACATACAAACATACAAACATACAAACATACAAACATACAAACATACAAACATACAAACATACAAACATACAAACATACAAACTAAACATACAAACATACAAACATACAAACATACAAACATACAAACATACAAACATACAAACATACAAACATACAAACATACAAACATACAAACATACAAACATACAAACATACAAACATACAAACATACAAACATACAAACATACAAACATACAAACATACAAACATACAAACATACAAACATACAAACATACAAACATACAAACATACAAACATACAAACATACAAACATACAAACATACAAACATACAAACATACAAACATACAAACATACAAACATACAAACATACAAACATACAAACATACAAACATACAAACATACAAACATACAAACATACAAACATACAAACATACAAACATACAAACATACAAACATACAAACATACAAACATACAAACATACAAACATACAAACATACAAACATACAAACATACAAACATACAAACATACAAACATACAAACATACAAACATACAAACATACAAACATACAAACATACAAACATACAAACATAAACATACAAACATACAAACATACAAACATATACAAAAACATACAAACATACAAACATACAAACATAAACATACAAACATACAAACATACAAACATACAAACATACAAACATACAAACATACAAACATACAAACATACAAACATACAAACATACAAACATACAAACATACAAACATACAAACATACAAACATACAAACATACAAACATACAAACATACAAACATACAAACATACAAAAACATACAAACATACAAACATACAAACATACAAACATACAAACATACAAACATACAAACATACAAACATACAAACATACAAACATACAAACATACAAACATACAAACATACAAACATACAAACATACAAACATACAAACATACAAACATACAAACATACAAACATACAAACATACAAACATACAAACATACAAACATACAAACATACAAACATACAAACATACAAACATACAAACATACAAACATACAAACATACAAACATACAAACATACAAACATACAAACATACAAACATACAAACATACAAACATACAAACATACAAACATACAAACATACAAACATACAAACATACAAACATACAAACATACAAAAACATACAAACATACAAACATACAAACATACAAACATACAAACATACAAACATACAAACATACAAACATACAAACATACAAACATACAAACATACAAACATACAAACATACAAACATACAAACATACAAACATACAAACATACAAACATACAAACATACAAACATAACAACAAACATACAAACATACAAACATACAAACATACAAACATACAAACATACAAACATACAAACATACAAACATACAAACATACAAACATACAAACATACAAACATACAAACATACAAACATACAAAACATACAAACATACAAACATACAAACATACAAACATAGAAACATACAAACATTTAAGCTTTAAAAACCACGGACAAATCCACCCCCGTTGGTTGTGGCAATAGCTAAGTGGCTAATAAATAATAAAATAATGATGATAAAGATATATTTCTAGAAGGTTTAAACAGTCTATTTTCAAAATTGCGGGAGATATGGGGTTTTTTCAAATTAGGGGGGGGCAACTTTTCTATCTTCAACTGATCAGGAAATGATGTAGCGATAGGTAATAATTATTATAAATATATGTTTAGAAGGTTCAAACAATCTATTTTCAAAATTGTGGGAGATATGGGAGGTATTTTTCAAATTGCGGGGTGGCAACTCTACTATCGTTCATCTGATCGAAAAATGATGTATAGCGGATCTATGGTAATAAAAATATATTCTAGAAGGTTTAAACAGTCTATTTAAAAATTGTGGGAGATATGAGGTTTTTTTCAAATTGCGGGGGCGGGAGGGGGCGTGGCAAAAATTTGAAACAAACTTGATCTGCGTGCAGATAATACAAGTCTACACTGAAAATTTGGTAGCTCTAGCTCTTATAGTCTCTGAGATCTAGGTGTTCATACAGACGGACGGACAGACGGACGGACGGACAGACGGACAGACGGACATGTCTATATCGACTCGGCTATTGATGCTGATCAAGAATATATATACTTTATGGGGTCGGAAATGCTTCCTTCTGCCTGTTACATACATTTGCACGAACTTAGCATACCCTTTACTCTACGAGTAACGGTATAAAAAGGGTGTCAGAATGCTTTCGGAAATTTCCGACTGGTCTCTACGCTGGAGCCAGTTCTCAGGCAAACCAAATCTGTACGTCATACACATCGGAATGCTTATAGGTTGCCAACTTGTGCGACTAAAAACAGCTGATTCAATTCCGATGGGGTAGGAGCAGATTAATTGTTTGCATTTTTTTCGACCATACCCATCGGAATGTCAGCAACAATGCTCGGCCGCAAAAAGCAAAAAAAAAATAGATTGGCGCAATTTGAGTCGCATGAGAAGCTGGCACTTATTAAGGCCGTCCACTTAAACCCAATACTTTGGGATTTGACGGACAAAGCACTTTGATGCGATTTGGCCAAATCGGCATGGGAAAATGTGGCTGCGGATATGAATAAAGATGGTGAGTTATAATGGCAATTACATCAAATCATATAAAATTGAATAAAACATATGTATGTATGAATTTCAGCGAATGATTGCAAGGTGGCCTGGAAGTCGCTGCGAGACAGCTACAGATACCACCAAAAGGTGGCAGTAAAGAAGCTGGTCAAGAGGAAGTGCTGGGGCGTCGCATTAGCGCAGCAAAAAATCAACGAAGCTGTGTATTGGGAGTTTGCGCAAGCTCTTTCGTTCTTGCCTGAGATGTCCACCCAGAGGCGGTAGTTAAAATATGCAAAATAGTTTTTAGATTTTACACCATATTAAAATATTATTATTCCTACAGTACGTATAGTTCTGCTTTCGAGGACATAACGTCAGCAGAGCAATGCTGTCTCCGATGATTCGTCGGCAAGTTTGTTTCCGCTCGAGTCCAATAACTCGGAAATTGAGGAGTTGGACAGCGGGAACAATTTAGATGATGGAGATGTGGAGTTCGACGCCAGCATATCTCTGGATGCGTCATCGTACTCGTATGTAAGTATAATGGTCATTTTAAAAGCAACGTCATATTAAACATTTACTTTTACAGCGTACCAAACCAAAAAAAAATAAAAGGACAGACGGACCTTCAACGTCCCAGGAAGTGTGTGGCATGCTGGGTACTTTTTTGTCGCAGCACTCGGAGCTAATTTCGCGTCCACCTCCGATGGCTCCTCCACCTCCACAACATCGTGGGATTCTGCAATATTGGAACGATATGCTGAACGAATTGCCAGTGGAGAAAGCTAAAGAAGCTGAAGCCGTGACGAAGCTTCTCTGGGAGCACCATAGAGCTGAAAAGTAGGATAAGAAATAGATAGTAAGATAGTTCATAAGACACAGAAGAAAAAAAATAAATAAATGGAAAAAATTTTATTATAATTTTTTTATTTATTGAATGCTATGTCCGAACACCAGCAGATTCCTCTTGCCATGGAACATAGCCAGCTTCACTGTCAACATATTCTTTAATATTATTCCGGGCATACTTAGGATAGTCCTGAGGCCGGCCACGGAAGGTAGAAAGTGGTGAAAGTGCTGTGCTTTCAGGTAGGACTGCTGCTCTCCACATATCCTGCAAATATTCCTGCATTTTTCAATTTATTTGTAGATGTCAACAAAACAAAGCCGCAGTGTGGCCGTGAGTGAGTGAGTGTCATAGAAGTGAGAAGTGTCGAAAATCGCTCCCGAGAATTTCTGCATTTAAGCTTTAAAAAAAACCACGGACAAATCCACCCCGGTGGTTGTGGCAATAGCTAAGTGGCTAATAAAGCATATAGGCGTGAAACATTTGCAAGGAAGTGGCAGGTGGCCGTTTTTTAGTGTGTGATATTAATTGGGGCTCCGCTGGCCAAAATTAAATAAAACAAAACAACAACAATTAGTGCAGTGAGCTGGTACAGAGCGTATATACAGTTCGGTTGCATCAATTCGCCGTATAAGTGTGCTAGTGTGTGTGAGTGCAGCTGCTGAGTCGATAAAGCAGTGCGACTGCGTCCCTGTCGATAAAGCAGTCTTCACAAAGCAGAGCTTGATCGTCAAAACTTGGATACAACACCACCTACACAAAGGCGCCAGTGGCGCAGTGGAGTTGTGCGCTAACTCTTAGACCGGAGGTACCAGGTTCGATCCCTGCACAGTTGCAGCCAGAAAATGGATGAACAAGCCGAGGACGTGGAGACTGGCTTGGCAAGCCATTTATCTGTGGAGCAGCCAAACGCAGCATGTGGACCTGCGACCCCGCTAACGAGCTGCATAAACGGGTTAAAAGACCCCTTCAAGAAGAGCACAACGATGCAACGCTCGCCAACTAGAGCAGAGGCAGTATGCCAAGAGGAGAGACCGAGATCCTCACCAGCCCCAATAGTCAAGCCAGCCAACGATGATGGCTTGACGAAACTGAGCCAAATCGGAGTGAGTGCGAGAGAGCTCAGGAAGCTTATGACCCTTCCGAAACGAGCCATCACAAACAGTATGAGGGATCTGATAGATGAGATCGATTTTTTACAAAGAGAAGTCTACTCTTACGTGCAGGGAATCCTGGCCAAACAGATGGACGTGCGACCAGTTCCTCAACCTAAGGCGGCGGATGGAAAGACAAAGAGGCCTAGGAATCAAGTCCAAGAAGCCATATCGCCATCATCTAAGCAGACGCCTAAAAAGCCGATGCATAGAGCACCAACAACAGGCATGCCGACTGCTGTAGGCAAGGACCTGACTATGGCAACGAAACCTCTAACAATCGAGAGCGAGAGTACGCAGAAAGCTCAAAATGTTACCAAGCCGAAACCTGTGGCCAACGGAAAGAGACGGGAAGAATGGACTACGGTAAAACATAGATCCAGGAAACCAAAACCCCCAAAAAATGACGCCATAGTCATCAAATCCAATGGGGACTCAACGACGTACGCCGATATCCTCAGACGAGTGAGGACGGAGCCGAACCTTAAGGACCTTGGACAGAGCGTACAAGGGGTGAGGCGCACAGCAACAGGTGCACTGCTACTTGTTTTGGACAAGGTATCGGACCCCAAAACGGCGGAGCTACAAAGCGCAGTTAAAAAAGTCCTTGGGTCTGCGGCTGAAGTAGAGGCTCTTACAGAGACCACTCTTGTAGAGATACGAGACATCGATGAAGTCTCAGATGCGGACGAGGTTGCTGCTGCCATCTACCACCAGATGGAACTGAGCATACCGGCAACCGCAATCAGCCTAAGGCCAGCCTACAGGCAAACGCAGACGGCAACACTAAAGCTGATACCGGAGGTGGCATCCAAACTGATGGAGAATGGGAAAATCCGTATAGGATGGGTAAGTTGCAGAATACGACCAAAGTTCGTACCTAAAAGGTGCTTCCGGTGCCTGGAGTATGGCCACATTTCGGTCAACTGCAAAAGCAAGCACAACTGCATGAAGTGCTGCTACAACTGCGGAGGAGAAAACCACACAGCCAATGCCTGCGAAGCTGAACCTGTGTGCATGCTGTGCACTCGGCACAAAATAAAGGATACCAGGCACCCAACATCGAGCCAGAAGTGTCCATTCTATCAAAGGGCAGTCCGAAAAATTAAAGGTAGATGAAATTGCTACAACTAAACCTCAACCATTGTGCGGTGGCCCAGCAATTGTTGGAGCAAACCATTAGAGAGCATAATATTGATGCAGCAATCATTAGCGAGCAATACAGGAACCGGAATTCTGGAGAATGGATAGCAGATAGAGTGAAAAAATCCGCGATTTGGAGCTGTGGACTGCCAAAGAGGCAGATAAGGAACCCAAAAAGCGCGGAAGGATTCGCAAGGGCAATGGTAAATGGGTTGTACATATATAGCTGCTACCTACCTCCAAGCCTGACACTGCATGAAGCCACACGGATCATGGAGCAACTTGCTGATGATATCCGCGGAAGGCATCCCGTAATAGTCGCAGGAGACTTTAATGCTTGGTCAACAGAGTGGGGATGTCCAACAACGAATGCAAGAGGACAAGCGCTTCTCGAAACTTTTGCAAATCTTGACATAGTGCTGCTTAACACTGGGCAGGAGCATACTTTCGAAAAAGCTGGAAGGGGGTCGATAATAGACCTTACGTTTGCAAGCACAAGCCTCATAAGTGGTTTGAACTGGGAAGTTAGCAGTATTTATACCGCCAGCGACCACAGAGCAATTATATGTACAGTTAGCCATGGTTGTACTGACAGGACGAACTTCTTAGCCCCCACTAGCCTATATAAAATAGATACCATGGATGAGGCAATGGTAACGATGCTGCTGGAGGAGCTGCCACTGCAAGGATCAGCAACAAACATGGCGGACCAAATGGCAAACCATATTGAGGTCATCTGCAATGCCTCTATGGCCAGAAAATCAAAATCACCCTATCGTCGCAGTCCTACTTATTGGTGGTCTACAGACATAGAGGCAGCAAGGGCAGCATGCAACCAGGCTAGGCGGAGGCACCAGCGATCACGGGGCACACCAGAGTTCGATATGCTGCAGCAGATATTCAGGGAAAAAAGACGGGTTCTTAAACGACTCATCAAGGATAGCAAGCGGAAAAGCTTTGCTAAAATTTGTGATGACTTGGACGAAAATCCATTTGGTTTTGCGTACAAGCTCGTCACAAAGAAGCTGAAAGCGTTTGGCCAACCGCCACCATCCTGTCCTGCGCAAATGGAAAATATTGTGAAGACGCTCTTTCCGCAACAAGAGCTGATCCAGCGACGAAGCGCACAGCATTCGCCAACCCAAGCAAGTGTGGTAACAGTGGAAGAGGTGCTAGCTGCAGCCAAACGGGTAAAGGATGGCACAGCCCCAGGGCCTGATGGGGTACCCAATAAAATTGTTAAAAGAGTCGTACAAGGAAACCCAGATGCCTTTGTCACGCTATATAATGCATGCCTCAAGGAAGGAACGTTCCCGAGAAGATGGAAGACCCAAAGATTGGTGCTTATCCCGAAGGGAGACAAGCCAGTGGACGAGCCATCGTCATAGGCCGCTCTGCATGCTAGACACCACTGGAAAGATCCTAGAGCGCATCATTCACACAAGGATTGAAGCTGCTGTGGAGAACTACCTGTCACCTATGCAATTTGGCTTTCGGAGGAGACGGTCAACCATAGATGCAGTAAGCAAACTGTGCGAAACAGCCAGTCAGGCAATTGAAGGGGATCGATGGAGGCACGGCGCCAAAGAATATTGTCTAGTAGCGACGCTCGACATAAAAAATGCGTTTAACACGGCTAGATGGAGCTGCATACTTAATGCCCTTGAGGATGCAGGAGTTCCAGCATACCTCAGCAAAATAGTGGAGGACTACTTTAGAGATCGAGTGCTGCTCTATAATACCGACCTCGGCTCTGTGTCATACGCCGTAACTGGAGGTGTCCCACAAGGATCCGTACTAGGGCCATTGTTATGGAACACAATGTACGATGGCGTACTGAAGCTGCAACTTCCGCAGGGCGTGAGCATTATTGGTTTCGCGGATGATATCGCCCGTAGTTGTTGTGGGCAAACACCTCAGCCACATTGAGCAGACCTGCAATTTAGCGGTGGCCATAGTTAGCCAATGGCTAAATACAGCAGGATTAGCACTGGCAGCTCACAAAACTGAAGCGATACTCATCAGCAGTAGGAAGATGGTAGAGACAGCGAATATCCGTGTAGGAGACTCTGCCATAACATCCCGACCACACCTGAGGTACCTAGGGGTCACCATTGACCATAGGCTCAGCTTTAAACAGCACCTCATACATGCGAGCAACAGGGCAAGCATTACAGCAGCATCGCTGGCACGAATAATGGCTAACACCAGAGGACCAAGGCAACCGAGGCGGCAATTACTCGCGAGTGTAGTAAGTTCTACCTTACTATATGCAGCGCCAATATGGGCCCAGGCGACAACACACAGTACCTACACCCGCTGTGCCAACACGGTTAGGCGCCTATGTGCCCTTCGTGTGAGTTGCGCATTCCGCACTGTGTCCCACGACGCAGCATTGGTCATAGCTGGCATCATTCCACTAGACCTAATCGCCGAGGAAGCAGCAGAGATCAGGAGGCAATCAATTGCGGGTCCATTGACAGACTATAGAGCCGAGTTGCGCAGGCAAACACTACTGACCTGGCAGAACCGGTGGACAAATACCACAAACGGACGCTGGACCTTTAGCCTGATTCCAGACTTAAGAAGATGGCTGGACAGAAGACATGGTCATATCGACTATTACCTGACGCAACTTTTGACGGGACATGGGTGCTTTAGATCCTATTTGCATAGATTTAAGCATGAAGACAGCCCTTTCTGTACCCACTGTGTGGGCACAGGGGCAATAGAAGACGCAGAACACGTATTTTTTGTCTGTCCGTTATACAATAATGAAAGAAGCGACCTAAGCATGAGGGTAGGGAGGTTACCAGCCGCTTGTAACCTGGTGGACATCATGCTTGAGTCAGAACAAAATTGGTCAGCGGTAAGCTATATGGCCACAGTAATTCTCAAAAGACTGCGCAGCGCTGAAAGACAGCGCAACTATGTTAATACAAGGAGAGAATCCTAGAAGAGCCTTGGGCATTCCCCCCGGCGAAGTAATACCTAACGGTGGTGCCGCCGGGAATCGGGAAGAGGGTGGAATGTTTAGTGGGTGAGCTTACGCAAGTCCCACACTTCGGCTGCCAGTTCCCGGTACCGAGGAGGCTTCCAATGCTTTCAACCACCCTCAAAAAAAAAAAAAAAAAAAAAAAAAAAAAAAAAACAAACATACAAACATACAAACATACAAACATACAAACATACAAACATACAAACATACAAACATACAAACATACAAACATACAAACATACAAACATACAAACATACAAACATACAAACATACAAACATACAAACATACAAACATACAAACATACAAACATACAAAAATACAAACATACAAACATACAAACATACAAACATACAAACATACAAACATACAAACATACAAACATACAAACATACAAACATACAAACATACAAACATACAAACATACAAACATACAAACATACAAACATACAAACATACAAACATACAAACATACAAACATACAAACATACAAACATACAAACATACAAACATACAAACATACAAACATACAAACATACAAACATACAAACATACAAACATACAACATACAAACATACAAACATACAAACATACAAACATACAAACATACAAACATACAAACATACAAACATACAAACATACAAACATACAAACATACAAACATACAAACATACAAACATACAAACATACAAACATACAAACACACAAACACACAAACATACAAACATACAAACATACAAACATCCAAACATACAAACATACAAACATACAAACATACAAACATACAAACATACAAACATACAAACATACAAACATACAAACATACAAACATACAAACATACAAACATACAAACATACAAACATACAAACATACAAACATACAAACATACAAACATACAAACATACAAACATACAAACATACAAACATACAAACATACAAACATACAAACATACAAACATACAAACATACAAACATACAAACATACAAACATACAAACATACAAACATACAAACATACAAATATACAAACATACAAACATACAAACATACAAACATACAAACATACAAACATACAAACATACAAACATACAAACATACAAACATACAAACATACAAACATACAAACATACAAACATACAAACATACAAACATACAAACATACAAACATACAAACATACAAACATACAAACATACAAACATACAAACATACAAACATACAAACATACAAACATACAAACATACAAACATACAAACATACAAACATACAAACATACAAACATACAAACATACAAACATACAAACATACAAACATACAAACATACAAACATACAAACATACAAACATACAAACATACAAACATGCAACGATTAAGGATAACGACTTATGAGTTGGGACCCAACACCATCATGAGTCAACAAACCCCCCAAATACGTAGGTTGCTATATATATTTCTGGCCTAATAATGAAAACGCGAATATTTATGATCAAAAATGGTTTTATTGTTTTTCAAACCCCCAAATACGTAGGTTGCTATATATATTTCTGGCCTAATAATGAAAACGTGAATATTTATGATCAAAAATGGTTTTATTGTTTTTCAAACCCCCCAAATACGTAGGTTGCTATTTATATTTCTGGCCTAATAATGAAAATGCGAATATTTATGATCAAAAATGGTTTTATTGTTTTTCAAAGCCTTCTCCAGCTAGATTTATACAATTTTGCATGCGCTCAAACCATTTTCGAAAAGCACTTTTTTCCACCGATTGAGACACCACTGAAACATGGTTTTTGAACCCTTCAACAGCATCTTCTCAACCAAAATCGTTGAAGATGCATTTTCCCTTTGTGAATAAAAAGAAGTCATTGGGTGCCAAGTCAGGGCTGTACCCCGTCTTTTGAAATACTGCGATTATATTTTTTCCAAAATTTCTTGCACCAATCCACACGAGCCTTTTTTGAGCATACAAAATACAAACATATACAAACATACAAACATACAAACATACAAACATACAAACATACAAACATACAAACATACAAACATACAAACATACAAACATACAAACATACAAACATACAAACATACAAACATACAAACATACAAACATACAAACATACAAACATACAAACATACAAACATACAAACATACAAACATACAAACATACAAACATACAAACATACAAACATACAAACATACAAACATACAAACATACAAACATCAAACATAAAAACATACAAACATACAAACATACAAACATACAAACATAAACATACAAACATACAAACATCAAACATACAAACATACAAACATACAAACATACAAACATACAAACATACAAACATAAAAACATACAAACATACAAACATACAAACATACAAACATACAAACATACAAACATACAAACGTATTCAACATAAAAACATACAAACATGGTAAACATACAAACATACAAACTACAAACTACAAACATACAAACATACAAATATACAAACATGCAAACATACAAAACATAAAAACATACAAACATACAAACTACAAACATACAAACATACAAACATCAAACATAAAAACATACAAACATACAAACATACAAACATACAAACATACAAACAAACAAACAAACATACAAACATACAAACATACAAACATACAAATATACAAACATGCAAACATAAAAACATGCAAACATGCAAACATACAAACATACAAACATACAAAGATACAAACATACAAACATACAAACATACAAACATACAAACATACAAACATACAAACATACAAACATACAAACATACAAACATACAAACATACAAACATACAAACATACAAACATACAAACATACAAACATACAAACATACAAACATGCAAACATACAAACATACAAACATACAAACATACAAACATACAAACATACAAACATACAAACATACAAACATACAAACATACAAACATACAAACATACAAACATTCAAACATACAAACATACAAACATACAAACATACAAACATACAAACATACAAACATACAAACATACAAACATACAAACATACAAACATACAAACATACAAACATACAAACATACAAACATACAAACATACAAACATACAAACATACAAACATACAAACATACAAACATACAAACATACAAACATCAAACATACAAACATACAAACATACAAACATACAAACATACAAAACATACAAACATACAAACATACAAACATAAACAAACAAACAACAAACATACAAACATACAAACATAAACATACAAACATACAAACATACAAACATACAAACATACAAACATACAAACATCAAACATACAAACATACAAACATACAAAATACAAACAAACATACAAACATACAACATACAAACATACAAACATACAAACATACAAACATACAAACATACAAACATACACACAAACATACAAACATACAAACAAACATACAAAAACATACAAACATACAAACATACAAACATACAAACATACACACAAACATACAAACATACAACAAACATACAAACATACAAACATACAAACATACAAACATACAAACATACAAACATACAAACATACAAACATACAAACATACAAACATACAAACATACAAACATACAAACATACAAACATACAAACATACAAACATACAAACATAAAACATACAAACATACAAACATACAAACAACAAACCACCCAAACATACAAACAACAACCCCCCCCCCCCCCCACAAACATACAAACATACAAACATACAAACATAAACATACAAACATACAAACATACAAACATACAAACATACAAACATACAAACATACAAACATACAAACAAACATACAAACATACAAACATACAAACATACAAACATACAAACATACAAAACATACAAACATACAAACATACAAATACAAACATACAAACAAAACATACAAACATACAAACATACAAACATACAAACATACAAACATACAAACATCAAACATACAAACATACAAACATACAAACATACAAACATACAAACATACAAACATACAAACATACAAACATACAAACATACAAACATACAAACATACAAACATACAAACATACAAACATACAAACAAACAAACATACAAACATACAAACATACAAACATACAAACATACAAACATACAAACATACAAACATACAAACATACAAACATACAAACATACAAACATACAAACATACAAACATACAAACATACAAACATACAAACATACAAACATACAAACATACAAACATACAAACATACAAACATACAAACATACAAACATACAAACATACAAACATACAAACATACAAACATACAAACATACAAACATACAAACATACAAACATACAAACATACAAACATACAAACATACAAACATACAAACATACAAACATACAAACATACAAACATACAAACATACAAACATACAAACATACAAACATACAAACATACAAACATACAAACATACAAACATACAAACATACAAACATACAAACATACAAACATACAAACATACAAACATACAAACATACAAACATACAAACATACAAACATACAAACATACAAACATACAAACATACAAACATACAAACATACAAACATACAAACATACAAACATACAAACATACAAACATACAAACATACAAACATACAAACATACAAACATACAAACATACAAACATACAAACATACAAACATACAAACATACAAACATACAAACATACAAACATACAAACATACAAACATACAAACATACAAACATACAAACATACAAACATACAAACATACAAACATACAAACATACAAACATACAAACATACAAACATACAAACATACAAACATACAAACATACAAACATACAAACATACAAACATACAAACATACAAACATACAAACATACAAACATACAAACATACAAACATACAAACATACAAACATACAAACATACAAACATACAAACATACAAACATACAAACATACAAACATACAAACATACAAACATACAAACATACAAACATACAAACATACAAACATACAAACATACAAACATACAAACATACAAACATACAAACATACAAACATACAAACATACAAACATACAAACATACAAACATACAAACATACAAAACATAAAACATACAAAACATACAAACATACAAACATACAAACATACAAACATACAAACATACAAACATACAAACATACAAACATACAAACATACAAACATACAAACATACAAACATACAAACATACAAACATACAAACATACAAACATACAAACATACAAACATACAAACATACAAACATACAAACATACAAACATACAAACATACAAACATACAAACATACAAACATACAAAACATAAAACATACAAACATACAAACATACAAACATAAAACATACAAACATAAAACATACAAAATACATACAAACATACAAAACATACAAACATACAAACATAAACATACAAACATACAAACATACAAACAAACATACAAACATACAAACATACAAACATACAAACATACAAACATAAACATACAAAACATACAAACAAACATAAAACATACAAACATACAAACATACAAACATACAAACATCAAACATACAAACATACAAACATACAAACATACAAACATACAAACATACAAACATACAAACATACAAACATACAAACATACAAACATACAAACATACAAACATACAAACATACAAACATACAAACATACAAACATACAAACATACAAACATACAAACATACAAACATACAAACATACAAACATACAAACATACAAACATACAAACATACAAACATACAAACATACAAACATACAAACATACAAACATACAAACATACAAACATACAAACATACAAACATACAAACATACAAACAAACAAAATCGATTCGCTTTCGTTGAAGACGGACGTGTTTTTTTTATTCGGTACACATAATTTATTTGCCTGTGTCTTAACATCTATTTTGTCATTTCGTTTGTTTTCATAGTGCATGTTTATGTATTATTGTGATTTGTGATTTAGTAAACAGCAACATAAACGCAAAAGCGAAGAGAAATAAATACATTTATTTAATTCTCAGTTCTACTTCTGTCGCTGTAAATTTGTCTTTGCGTTTATAGTGTTCTTGTGCACTTTGCCACCCGCGCTCGCGATCCGTTTACATATTGTTTGTTGTTGTGTTGTTGGTGCTGGGTGTTGCTTACCGTCTCTCACGCTCATTCTCTCTCGCGCTCGCGATCGGTTACTCTCGCGCTCTTGGGTTGTGTTTGTGCATTTAAATAGCATTGTTTCTGTAACTTGCTTGCTCAAGTTACTGTTGCTCTGCTTGCCTCATTGGAACCCTTTGTGCAATTTTGGTCTGTAAACCTTTGATTACTACATATTGATTTTATATATAGTTAACATGAGTTATATTGTCTGCTGTTATAAGAACTGTCAGATTTCGGATGCCAATGACGATTATATTTTTATACTCTGTACCGAAGGTACACAGAGTATATTGGGTTTGTGCAAATGTATGTAACAGCCAGAAGGAAGCATCTCCGACCCCATAAAGTATATATATTCTTGATCAGCATCAACAGCCGAGTCGATATAGCCATGTCCGTCTGTCTGTCCGTCTGTCCGTCTGTCCGTCTGTCCGTATGAACGAAGAGATCTCAGAGATGGTAAGAGATAGAGGTTTGAAGTGTATGGAACATATATTTCTTATACTTGCAGGCAGATCAAGTTTAGTTTTGATTTTTGCCACGCCCCCTGCCTCCCCCGCAAATTTAAAAAACGAAATAACTCCCACAATTTTCAAGATAGATAGTTCGAACATTCTAGACATATATTCTACTACTTATTTTGAATCGACCCGCCATACATCATTTTTCGATCAGATGAACGATATTAGAGCTATATGTAAAAGAAAATAAAAACCAACGCCAACAACAACACCGTTGCCATTGGTAGAACTTACGAGAAAGAGAGAGCGAGAAGGCAATAGCTAACTGGTAATTTCCCAATTGGACCTTGCTATGAGTGGAGCGATATAATTGAGATGGCCTGCGGTCAGAAATCACGCGTGATTCCGCGTGACTAATATAGATACGTTTTTGTTAATAGGAAATTATATACAAATTTTATAATTTTACGGGTTTGTTACTAGTAACTCCATACATCGTTTTTCAACCAGATGAACGATGGTTGAAAGAGTTGCCACCCTCAGATTTTGAAAAAACCTCACACTTTAAAGTTATTAGTTTCGTACAAACAGGTACAGAGTATATTACAGTCGGGCTTGACCGACTTTCTTACTTGTTTCTTGTTGGCTTTGTGACCATATCATTCACGCAAAATGTGCTGGTTACAATGCCAGGATTAAAGACGCCATTGGCCTGCGAACTGGCTTAAAGTGGAGTTGTGAGCCTTGTCGGGGAGTGGAAAAGGACATGATATTGTTCATGAGGCAGACTAGAGATGGTTTGAAGAACCTGTCTGCTAGTTTTCGTAAACTAAATGACGGGTTCTTGGTGCTGGATTTACAATTCGGTAGTTTAAAGCTGTTGAATGAGTCTCCTAAGCGCAAAAAAACCAATATCTCTGGGGTGCCTCAGAATTGTGAGGTTCTTACTGTCCCAGTTCAGACTCATAGTCCATCTTCCTCTAATATACAGCGTCTGATATCATTCAATACTCCGGCTCCTGCCCGGAGATTATCTGGTAGTGGTGTTGTTGCTACTGATAATAGCATCGGCTCTGCTTCTAGTCAGGTGAAATCGGATGTAATGTCCGACTTGTCCGCCCAGGGGGTCCCGATCCCTCCGGATGTTAGTGTACCTATGGAGATTGCTGTGGTTGCGCCACCTGTTCCTCCTATTTTGGTAAGCTCTACCAGGGTAGTTGGGATAACGGGTGCTCCTAGGCCTCTTATAGGTATTCCACCGAAAAAACATGTTTTTTGTTTCTAGGTTGCCCCCTGAAATGACATCTGATGATGTCAAAGCATATGTTCAGGCAAAAGTTCAAACCCAAAATATTATGGTGGAAAAGTTTGAATTTTCAAGGGAGATTGAAAGGGAGATTGCCTCCTTTAAAGTAAGTGTTCCGGATTCAATCTTTAGCACAGTTTATTCTAAAGATTTTTGGCCGGATTATTTGTATATTAAAGAGTTTAGAACCAAAAAGAAAAATCGGCCTCCTATCTCAATTCCTTCTATACCTTCTGGCGCCTCTATTTCTGCTGTTGCGTCAAAAAACTAATTTCCTCCCTTCTACTCGCATATCAAAATGTTCGAGGACTTAATTCTAAACTTTCTAAACTTTTTCTAGACAGTGTAGCTTTTGATTTTCAAATTATTGTATTTACTGAGACGTGGTTAAACCAGAGACTCATGACTCGACAGTCTTTCCTACAAAATACTCCACTTATAGATGTGATCGTGCCTCTCGTGTGGGTGGTGGGGTTTTAATTGCTGTGGATTCCGGCCTCTCGTCGGAACTTACACAATCTTTTATTCCACATGAGATTGAATATTTAAGTGTAAAAGTTACTTTTCCTAATTTTTCTGTTTTTATTACTTGCTCCTATATTCCTCCACAATCCGATACTACTATTTACGATGATCACCTATCTGCCATTCAGTCAGTCTCTTCACTGCTATTAAACAGTGATCTTTTGATTGTTCTTGGCGACTTTAATTTGCCTGAAGTCGGTTGGTCCTCAAATGATGAATCAACCGCGCTCCTACCTTCGAAATCCCATGATTTTATCGATGGACTTCATGAGTTGTCCCTAGTACAGGTTAATCCTATTCGCAACTCGATAAACAGATCACTTGATTTGATTTTTTTTGTTGGATCTCTCCAACAATGTTGCATCTAGAATTGACCAATTAGTAATTCCAGAAGACCCTTTTCATCCTACATTGGACCTTACCATTGATTTGCCTTCCCGTGTGTGCTCTGCTTCTACGATTTCAATAGCTAGAACCCGTTGTTTTCGTAAAACTGATTTTATAAAGCTCAACAATCTTATTCTGCATACCGATTGGTCCCAATTGTACAATTGTACAGATATTGATGTTGCCATTAATCTTTTTTATGATTCCTTAAATTCACTTTTTGATGTTTGTGTTCCACTTGAGCAACCTCGCTGTCCTGATAGGCCTCCGTGGTTCTCGAAGGAATTATCAAACTTGAAGAACGTGAAGTCGAGGTATTTAAAAATATAAAAAATCGGGAAAGTCGTCGGATTTCTCCCGGTATGTGGTTGCCCGTTCAAATTTCAATGTGCTTAATGCACAATGTTATAAAGATTATCTTAGCCGTTGCAGGCTTCAATTTCTCGCAAGATCCTAAGCAATTTTATTCCTTTGTTAATTCTAAGTGCAAGTCTTCCACCTTACCTCTTCTGTGCTCTATGGTAATGAGAATGCAAATACTGATCAGGCCATAGCCGATTTGTTTGCGGAATTTTTTTAAATCTACCTACTCGACTTCTAGGTACCGTGCGAATCAATCATATCCTTACCAGTTAAATGAATCAAATTGCATTTTTAGCCCCGTTATAACTGAAAGTTCGCTCCTTTGCGATCTTAGCTCAGTCAAACCTGTGTACGCACCTGGTCCAGATGGAGTACCTGGTTGTGTCCTTAGGTACTGTGCTGAATCACTGTGTAAGCCTATCCATAGATTATTTAAATTGTCTGTTGAGTCATCTTCCTTCCAAATGTTATGGAAGGAATCTTTTATCATTCCTCTTCATAAAAAGGGCAATAAGTCTGATGTTGAAAACTATAGGGGTATTTCCAAGTTGTCTGCAATTCCTAAAACTTTTGAGAAAATTATAACATCTCAATTGCAACATTTGTGTAGTTCCATTATTTCCACCGTTCCAACATGGATTTGTGAGACGTAGATCTACCACCACTAACCTCTTAGAGTTTACATCCTTAGTGATAAAAGGGTTCTTAAGTAAAATGCAAACTGACGTCATTTATACTGATTTTAGTAAGGCATTTGATTCTGTAAACCACTCCTTGCTGCTTCACAAACTGAGCCTAATTGGATTTCCCACTAACCTTCTCAGTTGGATTTCTCAGTACCTAAGTGATAGAACCCAAAAGGTTCTATTTCGAAATTCATATTCTAAGTGTATCCAAGTTACTTCTGAGTACCCCAGGGTAGTCACTTGGGTCCATTGCTTTTACTCTATTCATCAATGATCTACCTTCAGTTCTGACACATTCACGAGTCCTTATGTATGCTGATGATGTTAAGATTTGTTTAACATATAAAGATTTGGTATCTGATATCATTTGCAAACTGACTTGGATGCATTTCACTCATGGTGTGAATTCAATCTCCTAAACCTTAATAGTTCGAAGTGTAAGGTTATGACATTTTATAGAAGCTTACCACAACTGGTCACATACACGCTTGATAATGTGGCATTAGAGCGTCTAAACGATGGTGCCAATGAAGTAAATGATCTGGGGGTAATTCTTGATCATAATCTTAAATTTGACTCTCATGTAACTGCTACTGTAAGTAAGGCCAGAAGTGTTCTTGGGTTTATTTAAGCGTTGGTCTAAGGAATTTGATGATCCCTATACGACCAAAATTCTTTATACCTTCTGTTGTCCGTCCATTCTTGAGTATGGTTCATGTGTGTGGTCTCCCACAATATTCGATCCATCAAGATAGAATTGAATCGGTGCAAAAACAATTCCTATTGTTTGCTCTTCGTGGTTTGAATTGGAATCCTGAGGTCCGGTTACCATCGTATTCTAGTAAACTTCTTTTAATAAACCTTCCCTCCTTAATTAACCGAAGAGTTATGCTTGGTGTAATCTTCATACATAGACTAATAAATGGTGAAATCGACTCATCAGAGTTGCTTAGTCAAATTAATCTTAGTGTTCCTGTTAGACAGACACGTAACTATATCCCCTAAAGCAAGATACTCACATCAGCTAAATCGATTCTGATGGGTATCAACTTATAAAAGTGTTTTTATTCCATAGAAAATTTCCGACTGGTCTCTACGCTATGAGCTAGTTCTCAGGCAATTTAAATTTTTTGTATCATACACATCGGGAATGCCTATGGGCTCCCCACATTGTGCGACTAAAACAGCTGATTATTATCGGGAATGTCAGCAACAATGTCGGCCGCAAAAAAGCAAAAAAAACAAATAAGAAAGTCGGTCAAGCCCGACTGTAATATACTCTGTACCTGTTTGTATGTAACTGATAACTTTAAAGTGTGAGGTTTTTTCAAAATCTGGGGGTGGCAACTCTTTCGACTATCGTTCATCTGGTTGAAAAACAATGTACGGGCTCGATAAGTAATGATGGGTAGAATTACCCTAGTACTTAACTCGTAAAATTATAAAATTTGTATATAATTTCCTATTAACATAAACATATCTATATTAGTCACGCGGGAATCTCGCGTGATTTCTGACCGCAGGCCATCTCAATTGCATCGCTCCTCCCATACTCGGTCTTTGCCTACTTACACAAATATCTATTGAAAGAAGGGAGGGGGCAACTGAAAGCGGCGCAGTCCAGTAAGCTATTGCCCTCTCGCTCTCTTCTCGTAAGTGGCTGCGGGTGTTGTTGTTGTCGTTGCATTAAATTTTCTTTTACACATAGCGCCACTATTGTTCATCTGATCGGAAAACGATGTATGGGGGCTTGATAAGAAATGATGAGTAGAATATATGTCTAAAAGGTTCGAACAACCTAACTCCAAAATTGTGGAAGATATTCAGTTTTTTTAATTTGCGGGGAGGCAGGGGGCGTGGCAAAATCAAAACTAAACTTGATCTGCCTGCAAGTAGAAGAAATATATGTTCCATACACTTCAAACCTCTATCTCTTACCATCTCTGAGATCTCTTCGTTCATACGGACAGACGGACAGACGGACATGGCTATATCGACTCGGCTGTTGATGCTGATCAAGAATATATATACTTTATGGGGTCGGAGATGCTTCCTTCTGGCTGTTACATACATTTGCACAAACCCAATATACTCTGTGTACCTTCGGTACAGAGTATAAAAAATAAATAAATGGAAAAAATTTTATTATAATTTTTTTATTTATTGAATGCTATGTCCTACGAACACCAGCAGATTCCTCTTGCCATGGAACATAGCCAGCTTCACTGTCAACATATTCTTTAATATTATTCCGGGCATACTTAGGATAGTCCTGAGGCCGGCCACGGAAAGTAGAAAGTGGTGAAAGTGCTGTGCTTTCTGGTAGGACTGCTGCTCTCCACATATCCTGCAAATATTCCTGCATTTTTCAATTTATTTGTAGATGTCAACAAAACAAAGCCGCAGTGTGGCCGTTTGCGAGTTTGTGGTCACACTGAAAATTTATCTTACCCCAACCGTAAGAAGTTGCACAGTTCCGCTTAGCGGACATTAGCTGGTCTGAGTACTAAGCTTTATCTTTAAAACGTAGTACTACTAACTATGCTTTGCATGAGCCGTTTCGTGTCCTTTGTGCTGACTACAATAAAATCTTTCGAGTAATTAGTTTAGAAGATTCTATTTTTGCTATAAAAACCTCTATATTAACGTATTTAGCCCGTAGTTTGCTTTAATTCCGTGTTTTTCTACGCGTTTTCGTGTCACTGTTTGTGGCAGCGCCTCCCGGTCGGTTGGCGGGAGGTGGGCTGCTATTTTGCCTGGGGTTCGCGCGTAACAAGCTTCGGCTTGGTGTCGCTTGGGCCACTTGAACGTACTGCGCATTGTACATCAACGTCCAAACAAAAAATCATACAAACATACAAACATACAAACTTACAAACATACAAACATACAAACATACAAACATACAAACATACAAACATACAAACATACAAACATACAAACATACAAACATACAAACATACAAACATACAAACATACAAACGTACAAACATACAAACATACAAACATACAAACATACAAACATACAAACATACAAACATACAAACATACAAACATACAAACATACAAACATACAAACATACAAACATACAAACATACAAACATACAAACATACAAACATACAAACATACAAACATACAAACATACAAACATACAAACATACAAACATACAAACATACAACATACAACACAACAACATACAACAAACATACAACATACACATACAAACAACATACATACAAACAACAACAAAACAACAACAACAAACAACAAACATACACAACATCAAAACACACAACACCACCAATCTCAAACCAACAACAACAAACATACAAACAACAAAAACAACATACAAACATACAACAACAAACATACAAACATACAAACATACAAACATACAAACATACAAACATACAAACATACAAACATACAAACATACAAACATACAAACATACAAACATACAAACATACAAACATACAAACATACAAACATACAAACATACAAACATACAAACATACAAACATACAAACATACAAACATACAAACATACAAACATACAAACATACAAACATACAAACATACAAACATACAAACATACAAACATACAAACATACAAACATACAAACATACAAACATACAAACATACAAACATACAAACATACAAACATACAAACATACAAACATACAAAACATACAAACATACAAACATACAAACATACAAACATACAAACATACAAACATACAAACATACAAACATACAAACATACAAACATACAAACATACAAACATACAAACATACAAACATACAAACATACAAACATACAAACATACAAACATACAAACATACAAACATACAAACATACAAACATACAAACATACAAACATACAAACATACAAACATACAAACATACAAACATACAAACATACAAACATACAAACATACAAACATACAAACATACAAACATACAAACATACAAACATACAAACATACAAACATACAAACATACAAACATACAAACATACAAACATACAAACATACAAACATACAAACATACAAACATACAAACATACAAACATACAAACATACAAACATACAAACATACAAACATACAAACATACAAACATACAAACATACAAACATACAAACATACAAACATACAAACATACAAACATACAAACATACAAACATACAAACATACAAACATACAAACATACAAACATACAAACATACAAACATACAAACATACAAACATACAAACATACAAACATACAAACATACAAACATACAAACATACAAACATACAAACATACAAACATACAAACATACAAACATACAAACATACAAACATACAAACATACAAACATACAAACATACAAACATACAAACATACAAACATACAAACATACAAACATACAAACATACAAACATACAAACATACAAACATACAAACATACAAACATACAAACATACAAACATACAAACATACAAACATACAAACATACAAACATACAAACATACAAACATACAAACATACAAACATACAAACATACAAACATACAAACATACAAACATACAAACATACAAACATACAAACATACAAACATACAAACATACAAACATACAAACATACAAACATACAAACATACAAACATACAAACATACAAACATACAAACATACAAACATACAAACATACAAACATACAAACATACAAACATACAAACATACAAACATACAAACATACAAACATACAAACATACAAACATACAAACATACAAACATACAAACATACAAACATACAAACATACAAACATACAAACATACAAACATACAAACATACAAACATACAAACATACAAACATACAAACATACAAACATACAAACATACAAACATAAACATACAAACATACAAACATACAAACATACAAACATACAAACATACAAACATACAAACATACAAACATACAAACATACAAACATACAAACATACAAACATACAAACATACAAACATACAAACATACAAACATACAAACATACAAACATACAAACATACAAACATACAAACATACAAACATACAAACATACAAACATACAAACATACAAACATACACAAACATACAAACATACAAACATACAACAAACATACAAACATACAAACATACAAACATACAAACATACAAACAAACATACAAACATACAAACATACAAACATACAAACATACAAACATACAAACATACAAACACAAACATACAAACATACAAACATACAAACATACAAACAACAAACATACAAACATACAAACATACAAACATACAAACATACAAACATACAAACATACAAACATACAAACATACAAACATACAAACATACAAACATACAAACATACAAACACAAACATACAAACATACAAACATACAAACATACAAACATAAATAAAATAAAACATACAAACATACAAACATACAAACATACAAACATACAAACATACAAACATACAAACATACAAACATACAAACATACAAACATACAAACATACAAACATACAAACATACAAACATACAAACATACAAACATACAAACATACAAACATACAAACATACAAACATACAAACATACAAACATGCAACGATTAAAGATAACGACTTATGAGTTGGGACCCAACACCATCATGAGTCAACAAACCCCCCAAATACGTAGGTTGCTATATATATTTCTGGCTTAATAATGAAAACGCGAATATTTATGATCAAAAATGGTTTTATTGTTTTTCAAACCCCCCAAATACGTAGGTTGCTATATATATTTCTGGCCTAATAATGAAAACGCGAACATTTATGATCAAAAATGGTTTTATTGTTTTTCAAACCCCCCAAATACGTAGGTTGCTATTTATATTTCTGGCCTAATAATGAAAATGCGAATATTTATGATCAAAAATGGTTTTATTGTTTTTCAAAGCATTCTCCAGCTAGATTTATACAATTTTGCATGCGCTCAAACCATTTGTCGAAGCACTTTTTCCACTCCGATTGAGACACCTCTAAAACATGGTTTTTGAACCCTTCAACAGCATCTTCTTGCAACGAAAATCGTTGAAGATGCATTTTTCCCTTGATGTGAATAAAAAGAAGTCATTGGGTGCCAAGTCAGGGCTGTACGGCGTCTTTTGAAATACTGCGATTATAATTTTCCAAAATTTCTTTGCACCAATCCACACGAGCCTTTTTTTGAGCGATTGTCAAATTTTGCGGTATCCAACGAGAACAAAATTTTGGTCCTAAAATGGCTGGAAGTGACCAAGGCCAGAAACTTAAATAGCAACCCACATAAAAGGAGAGTGCAGCGATGCATTCGCAAAAAATAGAAAAATGGCGAGATCGCCAGTCGAAAATCGGCAAACGGCACAACCGGAACTAATTGCCAAGTCGCAGAGTACCACAGTGCTGCGTGGTATCTAGGATGTGAAATTACGAAACTAGTGGATATGATTGAGAATGGCAAACGACGATCCATTCATCAGCCCTTGAGGGACGCCATTGAGAATATCAGAGCACTATACGAGCTAGCTGCCATCCAGCTACATGACGATGGAGCCAAGGCTGTGATCAGAACACACCAATCCTCACACACATCACCACTGCTTAGAACCGCAGTCGAGCCATAGAGAAAACAGGGCGTAGGAGTACGAACGCCCCAAACCAAGCGTTCCCGGGGACCAACAAGTGGTGGAGGAATATCCTAATAATGTCAAGACGCACGAGACACTAATCTCGAGAACGAATGGAAACGAATGGCAGAAGGTCATTAAAAGAAAAAACGGAGCAAGAGGAATAAAGGAGTGCTAAGTGAGAAGACACGACTGAGCGCCATTGTTATCTCTGAAAAGGGAGAAGCGAGTTACGCGGAGATACTCCAAAAGGTGAAGGCGGATCAAAAACGTAGCGGACTAGGCGAGTCAGTAGGAGAATCAGAAGAATCCAAGCAGCAACTTCATAAGTCGGGTGAAAATACCCATAAAAAAACGAAGGCCAAGACCGAAGACAACGGGTCCAAAATGGAAACATAGTTGCCTTGACGAAGAAGCACTGACGGACTCTATATGGGCATGGACATGGGAAACAGCTGAGGACATGGGTAACCAGCTGGCTCAGAGGATTGATGAAGCATTCGACTGCTCCATGCCTGAAAGAAAGGAAAGTATTCGCGGCGCTCCGTGCTATTGGTGGAATGAAGAGATCAACCAACTTAGGAAAGCTTGCCTCTTAAGCCCTATACGGACTTGCGAAGTAAGTAATTTTTCTTACTTCGGCATATATTACGTCAAGGTGGAACATAAGTCTAGTGGCCTACTATTTTTTATAAGTAATTCAATCCATTGTTAAAACGACTATTTACGACTGTATTAAATCTTTAACACAAACAAAATTTGATTTACCTTTTCGTCATAAATTTAATTTCAGCAGTTTGCCGATGGTGTCAATGCAGAAGAAGGGTGAAGTAACATTGTTTGCATCAATGTTTCTTCAGTTGCTTGAAGTAAAATAAAGCCCACATAGTTAACATAGGATCCAATCATGTGCTGTTAAGCACAACAGTACTTCTCAGCTCCGTGTGCGCTCGAAGTAAAGGGTGAAGGAATCATTACTTCTGCTTCTTCTTCCACAAATTTTGTATGAAACTTCACGTTACTTCTCAGAGCATTTCGCCAGCCGGACTTCGAAGAAAATCTTGAAGTGTTTAAAAAAGCCAAGAAGATGCTGAAAAAGAGCATAAAAAGCAGCAAGTCTAGGGGCTTTAAACAAAAATGCGATGAGGCCGATATTAACCCATGGGGTACGTCATACAAGGTTGTCACCCAAGAGATACGGATCCAGAATACTCTGAGGGTTACGTGCCCTACTGAGCTCAAAAGAATAGTCGAGGCGCTGTTCCCCCAAAACCCACAAATCGAAGAGGTATACCTTACAAATGTCGCCAACCCAGAGGAGCAGGTGTCGGCTGAAGAAGTGCTGGCGGCGTGCAAGAGCATCGGAGATAGAAAGGCCCCAGGACCAGATGGAATCCCAAATAAGGCACTAAAGCTTGCGATCGCAACAAGACCAGACGTTTTCGCTGAGACGTTTAGTAGATGTCTAATGGATTGATCTATTCCTAAGAGGTGGAAACAGCAGCAGTATAATCCTCCTACCAAAAGAAGGCAAGCCAACCGATGACCCGTCAGGATACAGACCAATCTGCCTGCTGGACACGGTGGGGAAGATCCTAGAGAGGATCGTGTATAACCGACTACTGGTAGTAGTCGAAGAAAAAAATGCCTTATCGGAAACCCAATATGGATTCCGTAAGCCACGGTCTACGGTGGACGCAGTCAAGGCGTTTTTCGATATTGCAACCCAAGCAATTGAGGGAACTCGATGGAGATGGGGCAGCAAGGAATACTGTGCGGTAGTAACACTAGACATCAGAAATGCCTTTAACTCGTCGAGTTGGTCGCGCATGCTGCATGTATTAGAACTGCTTGAGATACCAGCCTACCTTTTGCGGATCATATCGAACTACTTTCCAGAAAGGGTGTGACACGGGTGAAGGCCCTAAGCGTTACAACGTCACGGCGGGTGTACCAGCGGTCGGTCTTTGGACCAATTGGATGAATTACGGCGGGGAATTGGGTTCGCAGATGACCTGGCAGTGGAAATAGTTGTAAAAGAAGTCGGACAGTTGCAGACGGCTGCTAATGAAGCGTTAACGCGATTGGCTAGGTGGATCTAGGGAGCCCAAATAGAGCTTTATTTGCTAGACCAGATATAATATGTTTTTTTTTTAGAGTTTGAAGGATATGGGTTGTTGTAGCAACAGCTGGCAACATACAGATTTTTTAATATTGTAAGGTAGTATCTAAGGCTGAGGTAGAACTCAGTCTGGCCAGGGCCACTTGCAGCAAAATTTATAAGTGCTGGGACTACCAAAGGACGAATGAGGGTACGTGCTCAATAAGGATCTTTACTTGAGACACGTCGAAAGGATTTTATGACAGAAAGACAAACGTTTGGGGTAGTTTTGGGCTCAGGTAAGATCAATCGACAAAAAGAAACAAATCCGATATAACTGAACGTGCGTTGCCCATGGCCGGCGTTACCTCAGGTTTATCACCTAGAAGGCCTAACACAGCACAGACACGTGGCACCTAGGATCCGTCCCACCTGAGGTATAACACCTTGCAAGTGCGAAGGAACAAAATGGGCTAATCCTATACGAGAAAAATGTGCGTTGCCAATGGCTGGCGCCACCTCAGGTTTATCACCAAGAAGGCACAACACAGCCCAGACACGTAGCACCTATACTCCTTCTCACCTGAGGTTTTACACCTTTGCAGGCGCGAAGGAACAAAATGAGCAAATTCTTATACGGAGAAATGTGCGTTGCCAATGGCTGGCGTCGCCTCAGGTTTAACACCTAGGAAGCCCCAACACAGCCCAGGCACGTGGCACCTATGATCCGTCTCACCTGAGGTTGTACACCTTTGCAGGCACGACGGAACAAAAATGTGGAAAAAATTCTTGTATGGAGAAACGTGCGTTGCCAATGGCTGGCGTCACCTCAG
This sequence comes from Lordiphosa mommai, assembly GCA_018904225.1. Lineage (NCBI taxonomy): Eukaryota > Metazoa > Arthropoda > Insecta > Diptera > Drosophilidae > Lordiphosa > Lordiphosa mommai. The sequence continues at coordinate 236,356 of JAEIFT010000144.1, forward strand.
GTTTATCACCTAGGAAGCCACAACACAGCCCAGGCACGTGGCACCTATGATCCGTCTCACCTGAGGTTTGACACCTTTGCAGGCACGAGGGAGCGAAGAAACTAGCCAGAAAACCCTATTGCCCTAACCGCATCCGAGGTTGTCACCTAGGCGAACACGTTAGGTGGAGTATGGCCCACTGATTTCCCGCCCAGGGGTAAATTTTCCAACAACTACGCCAAGGTTAATTGATACGTTATAAATTTATTACTACAAAAAAAACAGTTAGATTTGTCACAAAATGGGCCTATACCGCACCCGGGAGTTACTTCCTCGGTAACCACACACACACGCAGCTACGCCTCTCCGCTCCAGAAACCGTCCAACCACTTCTTGCCTCTCTCGTACACTTGTAACAATGCCACTCGATGATTTTCTTTTTACTTTTGTTGTCCAGGTGAAAATTCAATACTCTTTAACGCGGTGCCCCGCCAGGTACCACGACCTCGCGCACTGTTTGTTTTCACTGATCTTTTCGCTTTTGCAATCGTCCAAACACTAACTTGTGCCAAAATTCTGGCCGGCGCCTTGAGCTGTGTCTGCCTTTTCGCTGTCCATTCCTCTGCCAGCGTCGACCGTGGAACTGCCTTCCCAAAGCGCAGTTTCTGCTGCTATCGGCGACTCCGGTCATCTCGCTTACTCTGCTGGGCGATCCTCGGCGTGTGTGTTCGAGTCGTTGGCTTGGCATCCGTTAGTTTTTAAAACTGCAGCTGTGTGTGTGTTCTAGTTGCTGGCGTAGCATCCGTTAGTTTTAAAACTGTAGCTGTGTGTGTGTGTGCGTGTGTGGCCGGCGGTGATGACACTGCTGTTAGGGGTGGATTGTCGCGTGACACGGCTGCTAGTGGTGGCCTATCGGTTAATGAAAATATACGTTGGTTCTTTGCTCTCCTCTTCGTGAGGGATTATTTACTAATAAAATTATAAGCTAGGGTCTAGGAACCTTCTTGGTTTTTTCTTATATTCTAGGTATATATATGGGTAAATATGAAAGAAAATAAATGTGGCGTGGAATGCTACGCCACACCCCCCCCTTACTTCGTGGGGCGGATGTTAATAGACACCTGGTTCCGGGTGTTGATTCTAACTCGAAATTTTTTATTATCACCTGCCTCCAAGAAACGTATGTTTCGGTGCCCGTTGCGCTCAACCTTGGCTCGGATACGCGCCACCACGGCCGCTGGTAGTCTCCTATTCGGAGCGTCAACCTTCCAATCAGGGGGTGCCACTACCCAACCCTCTTGTCTCGGTGGCTCTTCCTCGATGTCTTCCCGTGCCAATGCTACGACAGCGGTGTCGGGTATCAACACCGATTCTCGGCGGTTGTTTCCATGGTACGTTGATGGGATTTCGGCCAAAGACGCTAAGAGAGGGCGCTCTCCCATACGCAGATCTAACGCTTGCATAGCGGGTACAAGGGTGGGTGTCGTATCCACGTTACTCCGTCGTGGTGGGTCGGTTGCTAGCCGTTGCTGAGCGGCGGCTGACGTGCTCTGTGCTTCCGTATCGATGGTTTGCTGGGTGGCCTGGGTCGATTGTCTGGCTGCCAAAGAAGCTTGGTTTGGGCTTATCGTCTCCATCACTCGAAGGTCGAGAGCTTTATCCTCGGGGTTACCAAGGGACGCTACTTGCAGCTGTTGGTGGTTCACACTGCTACCCTCTGACTGGACTCGGGTGGTGGTTGTTAGCGTGTCCTGGTCTTCATCCGAGCTAATGTCGGAGTATTGGGTCCTCTGTGAACTGGCTCGTTTTGGGGCGAGTCTGCCAGGTTGTGCCACGCAACCAAAGGTTTCTTCGAAGCTTGGTGGTGGGGTCTCCGACGCTTCCCATGAACCATAAACCGGAGGAGGATCCTCATCCGCTCGTGGTGTCGGTGAACTACGGGGAAGTGTAACCGCGTCTTCGTCCTCGCTGAGCTCAATAATTTCTAGCTGATTTGCGTCACGAATGGGTGTCTGCTCTTCGGGTGTAGAATTAGCAATGCTGATGACCTCGTCACGATGCGATACCAAAGGGCTCACTACCCGATGGACTAACCGGGCGAAATGTCCTTCCGGGAAAGGAACTTCCTCGTCCGAGCTACTAATTAGTGGTTCCAGTGGCTCGTTAGGCTCTGGGTTGCTACCGAGTACTCCGCTATTCCCTGCAACCTGTGCCGCCAGATCTCCAGCCAACGGGCTCATCCGATCCCAATCAGGCAAATGAATGGTCTCTAGGTCCTCCCAGGACAATCTCCAGGATGGGTCCTCGATGCTAGGGGGAGAATTGGGCGGCCGGCCACAGCTAGTGGCGACCTCGCCGGGATCGACACGGGGTCGATCCCGGACAGCTGACTCGATGTGAGAACGGGAACTCGGTTGTGGGCTTGTGGTTCGGCGGTGGGGACGCTCTAGTCCGGGCGGAATGGAGTTGGCTCGACCTGGGCTTGCTTCGTCTATACCACGACGTTGACGCTGAGTGTTCCTAGCCGGTGGGCTAGACAAGTGCCGCGCAGTGTTGCGGCTGTTACGGCTGGTACGTCTGGCATCCGTTGCGGAGTGTTCTGCCCGGATACTTGTATGTTGCTCGCTGTTGTGTGTTCGGTTGTGACTACGAGAGCGCGCCGTTCGTCTACTTCGGTGGCGTGACGACATAGTGCGTTTTCTGGAAAAAGGTCTTATTAGGATCGAGTCTAAATTCCCTAGCGGTTCCCTGGGTGCGGTTTACAATAGCTGATCGAGAAGATTATTTATAAGGGATAGTTAATAGCTACAGAGGGTTACTTTAATTTAGTACTACTTGTCTGCTGGCTCATCTGGCGGTTCGCCTGCTGGTTCGTCTGCTAGCTCGTCTGGCGGTTCGCCTGCTGGTTCGTCTGCTAGCTCGTCTGCCGGTTCACCTACGGCGTCGTTCGAGGTTTCATTCTCTCCGTGGAAAGTTTTTAGGTCGGTGAGATTGGCTGTTCGACGACGTCTTCCCTCTGTACTTTGTAACCGCACGATGTTTGGCGAGATAAACTTGATAACCTTAAACGGTCCTTGGTAATTAGGCGCCAACTTGGCTGCGAAGCCTTCGGCGGCGTTGGATAGATGATGAGTGCGCAGCCACACAAGTGATCCGATTGTCGGCCTCCACTCGCGTCTTCGTAGATCGTAATGACGACTTTGCCCCTCGGTCGCACGGTGCATATTATCGATGGCCACTTTGAAAATGTTTCTTAGCTGTTCGGCTCTAGTATCAGGGGCGACTGGATCCTTGCCGAGATCAGTAGTCACCTCCTCGTAAAATGCGCCTGGTAGTCTGGGCTCTCGGCTTTGCAACAAATAGGCTGGGCTATAACCGGTGGTATCGGAAGCGCTGCTGTTGATGGCCAAACTGATCTCCGGGAGGAGTTCATCCCACTTATTTTGCTGACCATCAATATACTGGGCGATCATTGTCTTGATGGTTCGATTCGCACGCTCCGTGGGATTTTGTTGGGGAGTATAAGGAGCCGTGTGTTGCAATGTCATCCCTGCCTGTTTGCAGAAGTTTCGAAACGCTCGGCTGGTAAATTGTGTACCATTGTCGCAGACGAAGGTTTTTGGTATTCCAAAACGAGCTAGGATACGTTCACGAAAAGCACGCTCCAGGTGAGCAGTGGTTGCTCTGCGGAGGGGTACCAGTTCTACCCATTTGCTGAATAGGTCGAAGAAGACCTAAAGCACGGTGTTGCCATGCCTGGATTGAGGAAGTTTGCCGACGAAATCAGCGCACAAAACCTCAAAAGGCTCCTGGACTTGTCGAGTGTACTTACGGCCGGGCGGTTTGAGTTGACTCACCTTGTGCTTTTGGCAAGACCTGCACTTGCGAACGTATTTGGCCACGTCGCGAAAGATTCCAGGCCAATAGTAACGCTGAGAAACTCGATTTGAGGTCTTCCGAATTCCCAGGTGTCCGGCGCTTGGCTGATCGTGACATTCTTCGAGGACCCTTTGTCGGTGCTCTGTAGGGACGCAGAGTTTCCATGGAATGTAATCCTCTTCCTCAGGTCGTTGTCCAAAGCGTCGGTATATCTGGTCGTTTTCTCGCACGTACTCTGGATATTTTTCCGGTTCTCGTTCGATCCTTCGTAGCGTGCGCAGGATCCATTTGCAGTGGGTCTGGTCTTGCACCGTCTGTTGTAGTACCTCCAGTGGCTGTCTGGAGAGGGCATCGGCGACGATATTTTGGTTCCCTCGGCGGTAGCATACATCAAACTGGAACTGCTGCAATTCTAACGCCCAACGAGCGATGCGTCCAGTGGGGTTCTCGATGGTGTTAAGCCATTTGAGTGCCAAATGATCCGTAACGACATCGAACCTATAGCCTTCCAGATAGCAACGGAGTTTGCGAATCGCCCACACAATGGCTAGGCATTCCTTCTCGGTAGTGGAGTAGTTGGTCTCGGCGGCATTAAGACGTCTGCTGGCATAAGCAATTACCCGTTCTTTCTCCTGGATTTGTTGTGTCCATACGGCGCCCAGGCCGTAATCACTGGCGTCCGTTTGTAAGCAAAACTTCTGGGAGAAATCCGGGCAAGCGAGTACTGGGGCTTCAGTAAGACAACGTTTCAGCTCGTCAAATGCACTCTGCTGTTCGTCGCTCTATACCCATTTACGAGATTTCTTTAGCAAGGACGTTATAGGTTGAACGATGTTTGCGAAGTTGGGTACAAAGCGACGGTACCATGATGCGATACCCAGACAACGTCGCAGTTCCTTTACTGTGGTAGGCGGCTTCAGCTCCCTAATAGCGTCGATCTTACTCGGGTCAGTATGGATACCTGCCTCGCTTATTACGTGCCCGAGGTAGACGAGACTTTTCTTGAAAAAACTGCATTTGTCCCGGTTGAGTCGCAAGTTTGCTTCTCGGAGTTTTCTGAAAACCTCTCGCAGGTTCTGCACGTGCTCCTCCAGCGTTGCACCTATGACGATAATATCGTCAAGGTAGGCGAAGGCATGGGGTTCCATCGATGGTCCAATGACGCTATCCAATGCGCGCTGGAAAGTCGCCGGGGCCGAATGTAAACCGAATGGCATAACCTTCCAGTGGAACAACCAGCGCCCCGGAACGGTGAACGCTGTATACTCTCGGCTTGCAGGTGCTACCGGGATTTGCCAATATCCACTTTTCAGGTCCAACGTCGAGATGAACTTGGCGTTACGCAACTTCTCTAAGATTGCTGAATTCGTGGCAGTGGGTAAGCATCTGGGACAGAGCGAGCATTTAAATCGCGATAGTCGACACATACGAGTGTCTCCGGTTTTCTTGCCCACTAAGACGATCGGGGCACTGTGCGGACTCCGCGATGGTTCGATACGATCTTCCCTCAGGAGTTCATCAACTTGTTCATTGATGATCTGCTGCATCGCAGGATTTTTCGGGTAGTACCTTTGCTTAATCGGGCGTTCATCCCGCAGTGTAATGGTATGCTCTGCGATGTGTGAAACTCCTGTCAGCTTATCAAACTTGCTGAGTTCCTCGTCTAGGAATTGGTGTAACCAAGCCTCCTCATTTTCGGGCGACACCATTTTGGTTAAATTAGATGTCTCCTCCAAGCTGGCGAGAGATTCGTCGGACTGTTGAGGCAACAGGACCGATAGTGAGGGTTGGGTCACTGCTGGCGCCTGTGTCACAGTGGGCGTTGGCGAAGGTATTATGGATACGTCTGCAGAGATCGGCGTTGGCTTACGAAAAGGGTTGTTTCGCACTGCTGTTGCGTTGCTGGCGGGTAACACGGGGGTCATCTTTAGTTCGGTTGGGACAATGATCTTCTGCGATGGTGAGGTCGTCGCCTTGGTGGGTGACTTCGGTCGCTGTTCAGGCTGGGTCGAGATTTCTTGCGGTCGGACACTTGATGATGGGTTTTCGGCTGTTACCTGATTCCCGCTGTAAGTTGGCGTTGTACACGCGGTATTCGGAGAGGACTTGGGTGGCGAAATTGGTTCTAGCTTGAGAAAGGCCTGACCACAGAATAAGATCGCCTCCATTCCACAAAGGAAATCGATCCCTAGGATGACGTCGTCTAGTACAGTGGGCATAACTAGGACTGGCATGGTCACCTCGCGTTCTCCTAAGCTGATACGAACCATCAAAGCGTTGGTTATTTCACGTCGTGAGCCGTCTGCTAAACTGATGCGGGTCAGCACGGTACGACGATTTTGAACCGTGCCAATTCTCTGAGCTACCTTCTCGCTTACGAAACTGCGGGTAGCCCCTGTATCGAGCGTAGCTGTCAGCGTTGCTGCTTCCATCCTGATCTGAGCCACAACGCGACTGTTTTCGAATCGTAAGGAAGATTCTAGTTGGGGGTGTTGGTCTGCGTGTTCTCCGTCCTTTCCCCAGGTGGACAGGCACGCGATTCGTTTCCCGGCGTTTACGTTCGACAGCAGTCTACAGTACGCGTCCCACGACGGCCGCAATCCCAACAGAACATCACTCGTGTTTGGCGACAATCTTTGCCAAAATGTCCAATTTGCCCGCAGTTGCGACAGGCGTGGCGAACGTCGATCGGTGCTTCCCCATCCGTACTCCCCTGGAGTCTAATGTTATTGGGTTGGGTACTCGATGGCTTGCCTAGCCTGCCCGGATCTTGTGGCGAAGTGACGAATGCTGGTTGCCGAGTTGTATAATCGGAAGGTGGTCGTCCCTGGCGCTTTTGTTGCATATCACTATCCCGAGCTGTCTCATAGTTCACCACCAGTTGTGTCAGCTGGGACAATGAGGTGAATTCGTGGCGACGGATGAACATTTGGCTTTCTGGCAACAGATTTTCGTATAGTCGATGTAGTTCCTGGGTCTCGTTAAATCCCGCTCTGTGCATCATCAAGCGCAGATCGAGCATAAAGTTTTTGAACGGTTCCCCCTGCTTCTGGAATCTAACTCGGATATCGTCTTCTAGTCTCTGGAAGTAACGGGGTGGGAGGAAAAAGTCTAAAAACTCCTGTTTGAATTTTTCCCACGTGGCGCCTTGTAGTCTGCTAACCCGAAACCAATTCTCAGCCCGATCTGTTAATACTCCAGAAATAGCATAAGAAATTTGTTGTAGGTCGATTTGGTAAGCGGTCGCCTCCTCTTCCTCCAAGTGTTCCATGAAACGCAATGGATCCGATTTTCCGTTGAAGGTGACCCCCCACTTTCGAAGTTGATCAGCCAAGTTCGGGTACGATCGAGGTTCAGTGGCGACTAGAGAAGGATTAAGTCCTCTGGCAGGGCGTTGCTCGATACCATGTCCGCTGACGACTGCCGTGGTGGGGATTGGTGGATCAAATGGGGACACCGGAACATGGAGTGTGTTAGCCGCTTGGTTAGTCACTTCGCATTTCGCTTCGGAAAGTTCTTCGGGTGCCGGGGAATTTCCTCGGGAGCGGCCGGTGACGACTTTTGGATCTGGGGTAACGGCATTTCCGTAACAAATCTCCAACTCTCGGAGGCGAGATACGATACCAAGAGGCAAGTCGGGTTGTCCTGAAAAAGCGGCCAAGCGGCTTCTTAGTTCCTCAACGGTACCAGAGGTTTCCTGTTCGAATTCCTTGAGGATAGTTTGCAGTTCGGTTTAGCGTCTATACGAGATCCATTGTTCTCCCATGTTGAACGGGTGAAATTAAAAAGGCACAGGATAAAAATTATTTTCTTCTGCTGGCTACGGGAAATCGTATCCTTGTGCGGCTCTCGTCGTCGACTAACTCTGCTTGTCTCTTACTCTCGCCAGGGGAACGTAACCTCGCTAACCCGGCGCCAACAAAATGATTAGAGTAAGAACTTCGGTATGCGGTTAGAACAAGAATTGAGAACAAATCGCGTTTTGACTTGACTGTACTTGACTTTACTGGGTCTCGTGGTTTCTTAAGACTTTTTTTTTTCTTTGCTTTGAAACTGGGTTTTCTAATGCTTGGCTGAGGTATGACTTGGAAACTGTACATTTACATATATATATAAAAATCCCAGACTGGTATAAGAAAATATTTTCCCAACCGAAAAATTTTCTACCCTCAACTAAGTAGTTTTTCTTTCTGACGTTTTTTTTTTCGACTGGTGGGTCTTTAGGCCACGAAAGATGTAAAATTACCCTCAGAAATCAAAAAATTTTGTCCCAGGGTCCCTGCTCGGGCGCCATCTGTAAGGTAGTATCTAAGGCTGAGGTAGAACTCAGTCTGGCCAGGGCCACTTGCAGCAAAATTTATAAGTGCTGGGACTACCAAAGGACGAATGAGGGTACGTGCTCAATAAGGATCTTTACTTGAGACACGTCGAAAGGATTTTATGACAGAAAGACAAACGTTTGGGGTAGTTTTGGGCTCAGGTAAGATCAATCGACAAAAAGAAACAAATCCGATATAACTTAACGTGCGTTGCCCATGGCCGGCGTTACCTCAGGTTTATCACCTAGAAGGCCTAACACAGCCCAGACACGTGGCACCTAGGATCCATCCCACCTGAGGTATAACACCTTGCAAGTGCGAAGGAACAAAATGGGCTAATCCTATACGAGAAAAATGTGCGTTGCCAATGGCTGGCGCCACCTCAGGTTTATCACCTAAAAGGCACAACACAGCCCAGACACGTAGCACCTATACTCCTTCTCACCTGAGGTTTTACACCTTTGCAGGCGCGAAGGAACAAAATGAGCAAATTCTTATACGGAGAAATGTGCGTTGCCAATGGCTGGCGTCGCCTCAGGCTTAACACCTAGGAAGCCCCAACACAGCCCAGGCACGTGGCACCTATGATCCGTCTCACCTGAGGTTTTACACCTTTGCAGGCACGACGGAACAAAAATGTGGAAAAAATTCTTGTATGGAGAAACGTGCGTTGCCAATGGCTGGCGTCACCTCAGGTTTATCACCTAGGAAGCCACAACACAGCCCAGGCACGTGGCACCTATGATCCGTCTCACCTGAGGTTTGACACCTTTGCAGGCACGAGGGAGCGAAGAAACTAGCCAGAAAACCCTATTGCCCTAACCGCATCCGAGGTTGTCACCTAGGCGAACACGTTAGGTGGAGTATGGCCCACTGATTTCCCGCCCAGGGGTTAAATTTTCCTACAACTACGCCAAGGTTAATTGATACGTTATAAATTTATTACTACAAAAAAAACGGTTAGATTTTTCACAAAATGGGCCTATACCGCACCCGGGAGTTACTTCCTCGGTCACTTTATCAGCCACCGGCCAGCTTACCCGCCGTTCCACACGCTCGCCTTGCTCTAATCCCCACACACACGCAGCTACGCCTCTCCGCTCCAGAAACCGTCCAACCACTTCTTGCCTCTCTCGTACACTTGCAACAATGCCACTCGATGATTTTCTTTTTACTTTTGTAACTTTACACGTGTCCAGGTGAAAATTCAATACTTTTTAACGCGGTGCCCCGCCAGGTACCATGACCTCGCACACTGTTTGTTTTCACTGATCTTTTCGCTTTTGCAATCGTCCAAACACTAACTTGTGCCAAAATTTTGGCCGGCGCCTTGAGCTGTGTCTGCCTTTTCGCTGTCCATTCCTCTGCCAGCGTCGACCGTGGAACTGCCTTCCCAAAGCGCAGTTTCTGCTGCTATCGGCGACTCCGGTCATCTCGCTTACTCTGCTGGGCGATCCTCGGCGTGTGTGTTCGAGTCGTTGGCTTGGCATCCGTTAGTTTTTAAAACTGCAGCTGTGTGTGTGTTCTAGTTGCTGGCGTAGCATCCGTTAGTTTTAAAACTGTAGCTGTGTGTGTGTGCGTGTGTGGCCGGCGGTGATGACACTGCTGTTAGGGGTGGATTGTCGCGTGACACGGCTGCTAGTGGTGGCCTATCGGTTAATGAAAATATACGTTGGTTCTTTGCTCTCCTCTTCGTGAGGGATTATTTACTAATAAAATTATAAGCTAGGGTCTAGGAACCTTCTTGGTTTTTTTCTTACATTCTAGGTATATATATGGGTAAATATGAAAGAAAATAAATGTGGCGTGGAATGCTACGCCACAATATTTTAGTACATTATATATAAAACTTACATGGGATATTCGGATTCCATATTTCTCGTTTTCCATCCTTGCATTTTTGTTCGTAGTAAAGGATCCTTCAAATCACCTAAATATTCTGAAAGCCATTCCTTTTTGTTGTTGATTTTCAAATTCTGCAATAAACGAAAAATACGATGGAAAACAAGTAAGTGCCAAAGTTTATATAACTCTTAACTTTAAAATGGGGCGTCACACGAACTGTGTGGACAGCTGCATAGGTGGATCTAGGGGCTTGGCTTTTTAATTTACAACAATTTCGGTGAAGACAAAAAAGGACTTACAATACGGTGAATAGATCTTTTGCCTTTACGATCACGTGCCTAGAACATTACCTCTGGGCTATTATGTGTCTTCAGAGTTGGTTGAAAACTTTATGGTTCATGGTCTGAGAATATATATGATTGCCTGTAAAAAGTGTTTACTTCTTGTTCTCACTCATGAAGGGCAAATTGTCCTCAAAGTTAAACAAATTTAAATATATGGTTTTTTTTTTGTTACCGCCCCCGCAATTTAATAAAAACCTCATATATCCCACAATTTTATCGCATACATATCGACAACTTTGCACGAAATTTTCGTAAGCTACATATTTGAGGAAATTGACATTTTTATGTCAATTTGATTCAAAGACACTAACTCAACACGTGTTAAAATACCATAGCTATATTCGCTGTGGTTACAAAGATAAAACAGAACCAATTTTATCGTAAGTGCCATTACTTAATTTTTAGCAGACATTACCCGTCTTCGCCGGGTGCCCATAGTGTGAAAAGTTGGATCTATATTTCGTCGATGGCTTTTTAGTTTATAACAATTCCGGTGAAATTATTCATTAAATTTGGTCAACCTCGAAGACAAAATAAAAGGACTTACTATACGGTGCATAGATCTTTTGCCCTTACAATCACGTGCCTAGAACATTACCTCTGGGCTATTATCTATCTTCAGAGTTAGTTGACAAAAAGTCAACATAATGGTTCATGGCCTGAGAATGTATATGAGTGCCCGTAAAAAAGTGTTTCCTTCACGAACAAGGAAAAAGTGCTGATCAAGGGCAAATATTCCTGAAAATTATATATATATGTTTTTATATTCTTGCAGAGGGTATATTAAAATTGACACGATGTTTGTAACGCATAGAAGGAAGCTTTTCCGAACACATAAAGTATATATTTTCTTGATCAGCATGACGAGCTGTTTCCGTCTGTCCGTCTGTTTCTATGCAATCTCCTCCCTCAGTTTTAAAGCTATCGTGACCAAACTTTGCAAAAACTCTTTAAATACAAATACGCTGCACATTTGTCGGAATCGGTCGTATCTGATGACTATATCATATAGCTACCATATAAACGGTCGGTCTAAAATCTAGTTCTAGTGAGAAAAACTTTTTTGTTCTCCATCTTAGCGTCACCAATCGTGATATATATTAGTTTTAAATGCTTCCACACAATTCTGGAAAAATTTATCAAAATCGGATAGCTATAGCTTATAGCTGCCATATAAACGGTCGGTGCAAAAACTAGTTCTAGCGAGAAAATCTGATTTGTTTTCCACTGTAGCATCAATAATCGTGGTATATATTAGTTTTATATACTTCCACACAATTCTGGAAACATTTATCGAAATCAGATGACTATAGCATATAGCAGAGGAAATCGAGAAGTGTTGCTCAACTAATATCGTTTTCCCAATATATAAGAAGGGGGACATAAGCCAGCCAGAGAACTACCGGGGCATTTCCTTTTTGAACTGCAATGTAAAAATTTCAATGAGTATCCTAAATTAAAGGTTAGCTAAATGGGTTAACTGTCACAACTAACTCAACGAATACCAAGCAGGTTTTAGAGAAGGCTACTCTACGATGGACAACGTGTACAACCTTGTCGGGATTGTTCATTTAAAGCTGCAGGAAAGAATAAAGGTATACGCTTTCTTTGTGGATTTCAAAGCTGCCTTCGATAAGGTACCAAGGAAACTACTCTGGTACAAACTGCACACTATGGGCGTATCATCAAAGCTAATAAATTAACTCAAGCGGATTTACGATCAAACGGAAGCTGCAGTATGGTCAGGAAAAGCCTTATCTAATTACTTTGAGACGGAAATCGGCGTAAGACAAGGATGCACACTATCTCCCCTACTCTTTGCGCTTTATCTCAACGATTTGAATGATGCTCTAGGAGGCGGACTGTTTGTAGGAGGCCACAATATCCGCCTATTAATGTATGCAGATGACATTGTTATCTTGGCTGATGAGACCCAAACACTTCAAAAAATAAACAACCGGTTGGAAGAGTACTGCAAGAAATGGGGAATGGAGGTGAATCTGAATAAGTCTGAGATCATGGTATTCAGGAAAGGAAGCAGACTGTCGGCATCTGAAAGGTGGACATACCAGGGAGAAGAAATTAAAATATTGTCTGAGTTTACATATCTGGGAGTTATTTTCACCCCGTCTGTTTCATTTAAAAAGCATGTACTTAGAAGGAGCATTGAGGCCAAAACAAGCATAAATATGACCTGGAACAACTTTTTGGGGAAAAAGGAAGTACTTATAAATCCCAAATGGAGTCTCTTCAATGCAGTAAGCCGTATAATCCATGGATATGGATCAGAAATCTGGGGAGGATGTTATTTTGCAGAAGTCGACAAAACTCAACTTCTCTTTTTAAAAAAGGTTTTATACTTGCCTGCAAACACACCAAGCTATGCCCTATTTCTTGAGACCGGTTTGGAAGAGGCCCATCTGTATACACTCGACTTGCACCTGCGCTCTGTAGGAAAATCTATACTCGTATACAATGAGAATCGCCTCCCTCATTACATTAACAGCATGCTTATAGAAGAGAATATATTTTGGGTAAAAAGTCTGGATGAACTGTGCAGCCCGCTTGAAATAGACTGGAGAGGCTCCTTAGGATCAGTAAGGGAAAGGACCTTATTTCGGATTACTATTCATGATGCCCTCAAAGCAAAAGCAATGCAATACAACCATCACCGACAGGTCACCAGCGTCACAGGAATCTACAAACATTTGGACAACTCAGTGGCTAAAAAGTTCCAATTTCTGCCAATCGCCACAGTTTCCTGGGTGCTTAAGGCCCAGTTTGACCTGATTAAACTGGGGTCCAATACTTTCAACCGACAGGATTATGTAGTTTGCCCCTTATGTAACACTGGAGAGTTGGATGACATTGAGCATTTCCTAGGACGATGCCCAATTTTAAAAGAGCATAGATTGTTAAGCTTTAGGAAACTCTTGCTAACAAAGGCCGAGATATTAAATATTCTGGATGATAAAGATAATAATTACTGGGTAGAGTTGGTCGAATTTATTAAGCAAGCTTTAAAATATCGAGCAACAATTTTAGAAATTTTAAACTAAGAGCCTGCGTGCGATGTGCCACACTTGCTAAATACTGATGAACGATCTGGTATCTGGGAAGACCCGGGCAGCCAGGTGTAGTAATCGGTATAAGGCGGGAAGCCATGCGCACGGCCGACAGACGGACTTTTTATATCTATGTTGGTTAATTTCGTTTCTCTTTTTAATGTATGTTTTATATGTATGAATTATATGTTAGTATATTAATTATTTGTTGTTTTTTAAATTATTAATATTGTATAACTCCTAATATTGTATAACTCCTGCATTAAATAAAGAATTAATTATTATATATATTCAAAAACACTAAGAAGCTTGCCGGCACGCACATTTTTATTGAACGAGATCTATCCTCCGAAAAGCAAATTAGCAGGTCCTAATATCACTAAAGAATGTTATCAAAGAAAAACATCCCTCGCAAAAAATTATTGTCAGAAACGACTCGCTCAGAATTAATAATATGTGGATGTTCTATGACTTCAATCCTGTCCTAATAACGAAAGGGCAACCAGCAGAGGTGATACTAAGAAACATGTTCCACGACAAACTCGAAAATATGAACCTGTCCTATGAATATCTGCTCGGACAAATCAAGAAACTAAAAAATTTCTTCACTTTCGTAACGGCATATGATATATTCTTTCTATATGAAACGTTTATCGAAAAAGACATGGAACATTACGAAACTTACTTTCCCAATCACACTTTGCACTGAATTCCAGCACGCTGGTTCGCAGATCGATGACGAGCGAGTGGAGGCGTGCTGTATGGAATCAATAAATCAACATGTCTTGGGGTAACTTATTCAATTACAGGCAACTCAGAAATAATAAAAATAGTAATACGATCAAACACGGAGCTTCCAAAAGAATATAATTTTTCCATTGCAGAAAAAAGGAGATGCAACAGAGGTAGCCAATTACAGAGGAATATCATTTTTAAATGATACTACAAAAATATTTACAAGCACAAATATTTACTTTCGGAAGGGCTACTCAACAGTGCTAAATATTCTTCAAAGTTTATATGAAAAGAATTAAACAGCGGTATGGGATGGAAAAACACTGTCGGAGTGGTTTAAGACCAATCTTGGAGTAAAGCAGGGATGTTTGCTAAGCCCCTTGCTCTTTGCATTATACATAGATGACATTGCGGAAGTACTACCAGGTGGAGCAGCGTTTGGAAATGAAATGTACAAGGTATTAATGTACGCTGACGACATGGTCCTCCTGGCCACGTCTCCGAAAATGCTACAAGACATGATAAATGCGACCAATTCTTACTGTTAGACTTGGAATTTAAAAATAAATACGAGCAAATCAAAAGTCATAAGCGTTCGAGAAGGCAGGGGTCGACTTGCTGGGTGTAAACGTTGGTTTTTAAGCGAAGTAGAAATAGAAACTGTCAAGGAGTACAAGCACCTGGGAGTAACTTTAACTCATAACATGTCTTTTAACAAGCATATTGAACAAAAACTACGTGACTCGAAGATCGCTCTTAATAGCACATGGAGCACCTTTCTAAGTCGGACCAAGTACAAAATGTTCCAAGCTACAGCAAGAGCAATAATGTGCTATGCCGCACAGGTCTGGGGTTACATGGAATACGACGATGTAGAAAAATTACTTCGCTTTTTTGTGAAAAAAATTTTTATATTATTTGGATTTATTCTATTTATTTGGAAACAGGACTGGCATCTATGTTTGAACACACTCTGCCAACCCACTTCAACTATATTGGGAGATGCCTTAAACTTGCAGAAAGCAGGGCTCCGTATGCCGTGACAGCGATGTTACTAGCATCAAGAACACAATGCTTTGAACACTGGCAGCAGCTAGCTAGTATACACGACGTAGCGCTTAACCTAAGCAGCCTTGACTCATGGCTGGCATCTAAGGATATGTTATTGCTGAAAATAAATGAAAAGAAGAGAGTAATATACATACAGCAGGCTCAGCAGAGCAGTACGCGAGAAATCTACAAATCCCTGCAATCCAATCTCCTCTAGAATAATTTTTTCCAAGATCGTTTTAGCCTGTTCACCATTTCAAAAATTATTAAGGCCAGAACTGAGACGCTTAGGCTGGGATACCAACCACATTATGCGACGGAGAACTGCACGTTATGCAACCTAAGGTGCGTGAAGATATTGCGCACTTTTGTGCAATATGCCCAATTTTAAGCGAAATCAGAGTGAACGCCTGGGGAAAAGCGGTGCTGACAAATGAGGAGTTAACTGACATTCTGAATTGATTAAACTGGAATTCGCTGGGACGTTTCTTGGCACAAGCAATTAAATATAGGAAGCAGATAATATCTTGTCAATTTTGATATTGAGTAAGTATGTTAATCATATTCAGAGGGTGGAAGATCCACTATTCCGCGACGAGCGGGGAAGGTGGGTGGAGTAACCTGAAGAAAGTGACACATCTTGCTAATATATTTCACATATTTTGTAATCAGTTTCGATGTTGTATGTTATATGTAATTTTTAATTTTAAGATCGATGTAAATGTTTTGAACAAAGCTTGTTATCATTAGTTATTTATGTTATATTATATATGTAAAAGATTTTAAATTTTTAGGCTGACGGCTAAACACAGCCAAGCCACTAAATAAAAATGAATACTACACTGTGGAACGTCATGTATGACGCGATATTGCGGCTCCCAACACCCCCAGAGACTACCATAATCGGATTTGCGGATGACATTGCGATCGTCACGGCAAAGAACGCTGAGCAGATAGCCAACACAACTATCGGACTGGTTGTTGAGTGGCTAGAGGCAATCTCGCTTAACCTAGCAGCACACAAATCAGAAGCGGTGCTCATAAGCAGCAGTAAAGTTGTGGAGGTAGCCACAGTACAGGTCGATGGCTGTACAATAAGGTCGAAGCCTGCCCTAAAATACCTAGGTATGATGGTGGACCACTGGCTGACTTTTAAACACCACCTACAATATACTGCCGAAAAAGCCGCGAAAGCCGTGTCCGCCCTATCTGGCAAGATGGATTGTAGGACCACGCCAACACAGCAGAGGATTAATAGTCAGCGTAGTGAAGTCGATCATAATATACGCAGCGGCGATTTGGGCACCAGCAATGTCGTGCGTATCCTATGGCAGAGGATGCAGATCGGCATACCGCAGTGGTGCGCTGCGGGTCTCATGCGCCTACCGGACTGTCTCCGAAAATGCTGCACTCGTCCTCGCAGGAATGGTCCTACTCGACCTGCTAGCGGAAGAGTGCGCAAGCCAAGATCTGCCAACGTGTCGGAGAGCTAGGTCACTGGTCAAATGGCAAGACAGATGGAAGACTGCCACCGACGGTGAATCCCGGACATAAAGCTTTGGGTGAGCAGGACACATTGGCAAACCGATTTTTATCTGACGCAATTACTGACAGGACACGGATGCTTAAAGTCATATCTATATTACTACAAGCATGAGACTGATCCGTTTTGCACACACTGTGCACGGACCGTAGAAGACGCAGAACATGTCTATTTTGTCTGTCCTAGATATTCTGCTACACGGGAAGAGCTAAGATTAAGCTTTCCACCCTTTACAAAAAAATAAAAATAAAAATATACACATACTCCTGCACACTTACATACCCATACACAGGGCATCTTCAACGCTTACAACTGGAAAACACTGAGGAAGGAAGGACCCAGGAGGGTCAAACAGAAAATGTTGTAGGTTAAGCTTTCGCGAAGACAAAAAAAGAACTCCGCCGTGCGCTACTCAGTTCCCAGCATCAGCGCCGCCAATCGTTCAAGAGATCAAATTTTTCTTGTTAACACCACAAGACAAGAGGCAGGGATGCAGGAAGCACGGCAACATAACCTAGGAATACAGCACCCAAGTAAGCCAAGGAGCACTCGGCGTTTTCGGAATCCCACCCTACTTTATCAAAGCTATCATAAGCTATTTTGACGGAAGACAGCTAAGGTACGCGACAGACAGCGGCACAGAGACATACAACATCACCGCAGGAGTACCCCTGTGCTCAGTCCTGGGGTCGCTGTTGTGGAACACGATGTACTATGGCATCCTTTGACTACCGCACCCAAACAACACGCACATTATTGGCTTTGCGGACGATGTGGCGATGGAAGTAGTAGCCAAGGACCGAATAACGGCAGAGAATAGGTGCAACGATGCATTAGCCAGGGCAGTGCAATGGCTAACATCTGACGGGCTAGACCTAGCGGGTCACTAGACCGAGGCAGTCCTTATCAGCAGCAGAAAAGTGGTGGAAACTGCAGAAATCGATGTCGGCAGCACGAAAGTTATATCCAAGAGGTCAATCAGGTATCTTGGAGTAATTCCGGGAGCATCTCCAATTCGTGAGCGAAAAGGCAGATTCTACAGAGAAGGCACTATGCAGAATCCTGCTAAATAAGATAAGGCCAAGCAGGGGCGATGGCTTCTTCTCGCGAGTGTCCTCAAATCGACGATTCTGTATGTTTCTTCCATCTTAGCGGGAGCCAAAGCGGTTCCTAGTTACAGTAAAGAAGTCCGTGCCACATATCGTCTATGCGCCCTTAGAGTTTTCTACGGCTTCAGAACAGTCTCTGATGACACTGTCCTAGTCATTGCTGGCATGATGGCGTTAGAGACTCTGTCTTTGGAAGCGAAAGCCATTGCCGATGCGTCCAGGATCGAGCCAACATCAGGTAGATAGCGAGAGGAAGTCAGGAATGAGAGCATTCTTTCCTGTCAGTCCCCAACATAAGAGAGTTAATACAGCGGAGACATGGTGAGGTAAACTTCTGCCTTACCCAAATGTTCAGTGGGCACGAGTGTTTTATAAGCTACCTGTATAGGTTCGGGCACGACACCTCGCCAAAGAGTAACTGCCGAAAACCTAGAGCCTGCAATGATCGCCTGCAATGAGCTATGGGCGAGCTTCTCAGACTGGAGAGGCAACGTGCGAATGTGGTGTAAGGACCGGCATTACCCCTGCGAAGCATTGCTTTGCGGCCGTCCCGCAAATCTTTATATCGCCAACTAGTAATAAGTTAAAATGTTTGCTATAATGGAAATAAAAAAAACACTTACGTACACGTACACAACCACCCACTCAGGCACACTCCCACTGCACACACCCAGTCCCACTCGGGGAACCGTTTCAGTTTCCTGCCACCCTCCTGAGCAGTATTTTTGTTAATGCTTCGCCCTATGATATTTACGTTTTATTTTCAAATATTTGAGTTTCGAGTGGAAAAAGAATCAAAATAAAATAATATATATAGCTGCCATAGTAACGATCGGTCTAAAAACTAATTTTAATGAGAAAAACTTTTTTGTTATCAATGGTAGCGCCTTTTAAAAAGGGTATTTAAAAAATCGGCGTATCCGATGTTAGCCTTCTATATTTTTTTTTAAATATATATATTTAGAAAATTATATATTATGTTTTAGCTTCTTTGTTTTTTCTCGATATTTATCTGTTTTTATACCCTTGCAGAGGATATATTAAAATTGTCACGATGTTTACTATATCATATAGCTGCCACAGGAACAATCGGTCTAAAAACTAGTTCTAATGAGAAAAACTTTTTTGTTTTCCAACGTAGCGTCACCAATCGTGGTATATATCAATTTTATATGCTTCCACACAATTCTAGAAAAATTTATCAAGATCGGATGACTATAGCATATAGCTGCCATATAAACGGTCGGTCCAAAAACTAGTTCTAGTGGAAAAAACTTTTTTGTTTTCCATCGTAGCGTCACCAATCGTGGTATATATCAATTTTATATGCTTCCACACAATTCTAGAAAAATTTATCAAGATCGGATGACTATAGCATATAGTTGCCATATAAACGGACGGTCCAAAAACTAGTTCTAGTGGAAAAAACTTTTTTGTTTTCCATCGTAGCGTCACCAGTCGTGGTATATATTAGTTTCATATACTTCCACACAATTCTGGAAAAATTGATCGAAATCGGATGACTATAGCATATAGCTGTCCAAAAACTAATTCTTGTGAGAAAAACTTTTTTTGATCAATGTTAGCGCCTTTCAAAAACTGCAAGGGTATTTAAGTTATTTATGTTAGCAGTCGCCGACTAACTCTTCACGGGTACAGACGTCATCGTTGATAAGCTCGTCAAGTATAAGTCAAAGCCTTCCTCTCTCTCTCTTTAATCGGTTTAATTTTTCATACCTCTTTCTCGCGCACGTGATATTATCTCGTTTGCATAGGACGAGAAAAGAAAAAACGCAATCATGGCCTCAAGGCCACCAAATCTTAGGGAAACCCAGTTTTTCCTTTTACGTGACAGCCCAAAAACAAAAAACGAAAAGACAATACCAGTAAACCCCACTGGATTTCCCAGACCTTCCCGAATTTGCAGCCCATAACCCAAAATTCATTACTCTATCTGCTAAAAATGAAGAAAAACCACTAACTGATCTCTCCTGCTTTGCGGTGCATAGAGCAATCAACCTCATTCGCAAAGAAATTCTAACAATTTCAACACTCCGTGATGGTAGCTTATTAATTCTTGTTAAGAGCAACGAAATAGCTATAAAATTCCTTAAGGCTAAAGAGCTAACAAGGATATGTGAAATCACATGCAAACTCCACGATTCGCTCAACAACATTAAAGGCACCATATACGCTCCATACTTGAATAACGTATCCGATGAAGAAATCGTTGATGAACTAAAGGCACAACATGTCACATCGATCTACAAATTCACTAAAATAATCGACAGAGTCGCCAAACCATCCGGGGTAATCCTTTTGACTTTTGACCTTTATACTTTGCCGAGTAAAATAAATATTACATGGAACAACGTAAGGGTAAGGGAATATATACCCCACCCAATGCGCTGCAAAACCTGTCAATTGCTTGGCCATACGGCCAAACATTGCAAAGGCTCTCCAGCCTGCCAAAACTGCAACCTACCCCCTCCCTCCCCAGTTAACTGCACTCGCACACAATGTGCCAACAGTGAACAAGAGCATGCAGCCTCATCTCCTTCATGTGCAAAATATCAAGAGCAAAAAGAAATATTAAAAATCAAAACAAGAAACAAAGGCAGCATGCGTGAATCCCGCTTATTACAAAAACAACAAGCCCAACTACCATCAACTTCTGCTCTCAGTTATTCCGCGGTCGCCGCAAAACCCATCACACAATCAATCAATAATAATAAAACAGAACTCAAAAATAACGGTCCCCATGCCGTATCCATCAAAAAAAACCACCAACGACTCAGCACATCAAGCTACCTCCCTCTCTTCACCAATGCCTCTCTCCACGGCATCTTACTCTTCTAAATCGCTATCTCTGGATAACAATAACACCGACGAATCTAAATCAAAAACAAATATAACAGAATACAAATTTAAATCAAACCTCTCTTATAAATCAACTCTCTTACTTTCTACCAACCTCTTAAAAAAACAAAAACATATCTAGCTCAAGCGACTCAGACGAGGAAATGGAAGTTGCTGATTCATAATCAGTCTCTTCTATTCCCTCCTCCTGTATACATATAACATCACTTCTTTTTTTTCCAATGTCCATTAAAATAGTTCAATGGAATATGAACGGATACATAAATAATTATCACGAATTAACTATTTTTATAAAAGACATGAACCCGGATGTTATATGTATACAAGAAACTCACTTGCCATATCAAGCTAAAAATATAATTTTCCCAAAAACTTACAATGGATACTTTAAAAATTTAATAATTAACACGACAGCTAAACAAGGGATTGGCTTTTTAATAAAACACCACATTCCACACAAATACCCTCAACTTACCTCCCGCATTCTCTGCGACTCAGTGCAGTTAGAGATCGACCAAAGAATAACAATAACAAATTGCTATATACCACCTTGCCAGAACTTTACTGCAACTGAACTTCTCCCGCTGACTAGCCAATCCACTATTCCATTTGCTCTTACCAGAGACTTCAACTATTGGAGTCAACTTTGGGGATCCAATTCCACAAACTCCCGCGGGACAAAAATAGAAAAAACGATCACAAACCCCCACCCACTTTTCATTCCATTGCTCTTTTACACACGTGGACCTCACTATAGTTTCCCCTCAAATCGCACATAGATATCAATGGGCTGTAGCAAGCTCGTTGTACGGAAGCGATCATTTTCCGATTCGTACCAACTTAACTACAAACCTCCTGCGAGAAAAAATTACTACTCCTCCGAAATACCAAACTGATGCAGCCAACTGGGATAAATTCCCGTATCAGTTGATCTCTTACGCCGAGATTCACGATAACAATAACATTAATCAGGCTGTAGCATTTATTACCAAATCAATAAGAAGGGCAGCTAACTGCTCAATCCCCCAAACAAAACCGTTGCCACGTAAGGCCAACAGGCTTTACACCGATGCTTTAAAAAACAACGGAAACACTGGTTTCGCGGTTGTCGACAGCAGCAATTGTATCATCGCTGGCGGAATTCTTCCCGAACACTGCTCAGTTTTCACCGCAGAGGCTACGGCTGTGCTGAAAGCCTGCACACACGCCCACGTTAACAAAGGTTCCTACACACTCTGCACTGACAGTCTATGCACCATAACAGCTGTAAAAAATCTGAACTGCCACAACAACATAATTGCAGAAATACGCAATTTATGTATTCAAAATCCGAAAAAACTATCACTGTGCTGGGTGCCAAGACACCAAGGCATACCCGGAAACGAAAACGCCGACATAGCTGCAAGCACCATGATCAACGCTCCATCAATTCTGCACAACCCTCCAGATGACAAAGACCTTCTAAGACATATCAAGGAAATTATAACCAATAAACACACTGAAGACTGGTTTACATTCCAGCATAAATACAAAATGATCAATCAGGACGGTACTGGTTCGTCCTACCCAGCAAGCTGCCCAAAACACATGTGGTCAATGTTTGTTCGCTTTCGTATAGGTCACATCCATATTACGCACGAACACCTACTAACTGGTAACCAGGCCCAACGCTGCTCCTGCGGCGATACCATCACCATCGACCACATCATAGACAACTGCCCGGATACGGCGAGTAAAAGAATCTCACTCTTCAATAACAAAAAACCCCCCGATCTTCTAGTAAAGCCCACAGCCAACAATATACACTTGCTCCACGCATATCTAACCTCCCTAAATTTAACATCGAAAATTTGAACTGCTTCAATAGTAACCATAGAGTCGTAGGCCCAAGTAGCTAGTACTCTAAAGTAATTAGATAGTTTATTCTATAAGTTATCTAATGTAATAAATAAACAAGTAAGAAAGTCGCTCAAGCCCGACTGTAATATACTCTGTACCTGTTTGTACGAAACTAATAACTTTAAAGTGTGAGGTTTTTTCAAAATCTGAGGGTGGCAACTCTTTCAACCATCATTCATCTGGTTGAAAAACGATGTATGGGGGCTAGTACCTAGGACAAACCCGTAAAATTATAAAATTTGTATATAATTTCCTATTAACAAAAACGTATCTATATTAGTCACGCGGGAATCACGCGTGATTTCTGTACCGCAGGCCATCTCAATTATATCGCTCCACTCATAGCAAGGTCCAATTGGGAAATTACCAGTTAGCTATTGCCTTCTCGCTCTCTCTTTCTCGTAAGTTCTACCAATGGCAACGGTGTTGTTGTTGGCGTTGGTTTTTATTTTCTTTTACATATAGCTCTAATATCGTTCATCTGATCGAAAAATGATGTATGGCGGGTCGATTCAAAATAAGTAGTAGAATATATGTCTAGAATGTTCGAACTATCTATCTTGAAAATTGTGGGAGTTATTTCGTTTTTTTAAATTTGCGGGGGAGGCAGGGGGCGTGGCAAAAAATCAAAACTAAACTTGATCTGCCTGCAAGTATAAGAAATATATGTTCCATACACTTCAAACCTCTATCTCTTACCATCTCTGAGATCTCTTCGTTCATACGGACAGACGGACAGACGGACAGACAGACGGACAGACGGACATGGCTATATCGACTCGGCTGTTGATGCTGATCAAGAATATATATACTTTATGGGGTCGGAGATGCTTCCTTCTGGCTGTTACATACATTTGCACAAACCCAATATACTCTGTGTACCTTCGGTACAGAGTATAATAAATATTTATGTTAGCCTACTATTTTTTTTTCTTCTTTTTTATACCCTCGAGAAGGTTTATAAAAATTACACGATGTTTGTAACGCATAGAAGGAAGCATAGAAGGAAGCACCCCATAAAGTATATATGTTCTTAATCAGCATGACGAGAAGAGGTAAATTTATTTTCGTCTGTCCGTCCGTCTCCTTCCTCAGTTTTAAAGCTACCTTGACCAACCTTTGTAAAAAGTCTTTAACTACACATAGGCTGGACAATTGTTATAATTGGCCGGATCGGGTGAATATATCGTATAGCTGCCATAGGAACGATCGGTCCAAAAACAAGTTCTAGTGAGAAAAACTTTTTTGTTTTTACTAAGTAACGAATTTTTCTCAAAGATTTGGAATTTATAAATATCAGATATCTATATACAATATACAGGGTGTATTCTATAGTGGAACCCGATGTTTTTTTCAAATAACTTGACAACCCGGTGATCGATCACCATTATTGTTTATGTTTTGGATGCGTCAGTTCAGTACAATTTTAACCATGAACCACTTTACACCGCAGCAACGTGGTGAAATTGTGAAAATTTATTTTTCGCTGACTCAACATGCGTTCAGAGCGAAGTATCGTGGGACTATTCGTGATTTGGTGGCAAAATTCAATGCCACAGGATATTTGGCAACCTCTACTCGACGGAATAAGCCGCGTACCAGACGGAGTTTGGAGGCAATAGCAGTCGTAAGCGCCGACGTCGCGGAACGTCTACAAGTTTCGGTCCGACATCGTGCTCAGCAGTTTGGCATGACCCCCATGTCCATGTGGCGGTTGTTAAGGGTCGATTAGCGTACCTTTCCATACAAAATGCAGACCGCCCAACAATTATTGCCAATCGATAGGCCGCTTCGCATCCAATACGGTCTCAACATGCAGGACATTCTTATTGGTCGTCCTGATTTCTGGAGCTGCTTGAAGCATGAGATGAAGCACTTTTCACGTTTAATACGCAAAACACCCGCTTTTGGGGCATTGAAAATCCTGAAATGATCTTCGAAGAGCCGTTGCATTCCCCCAAAGTCACTGTTTCGCACTGTTTCGTGTTTGTGCTGAAAGAGTCATCAGCCCGTACTTCTTCGAAGACGATAACGGCGCCACGGTAACAGTCAATTGCGACCGATATCGGGCCATGATACGCGATTTTGTGGCAGATGACCGAACACAAACGTGCAATAAAATAAAATAAAGAACAAAAAAACCTGACGTTTACAAATCAGGTGTGGGGTAAATCCCAAGCAAATGCGTTACAAATAAAAATGGCCACCGATAATGAAAGTGAGTCGTGTGCATCTATAGTTGTGAGCGAGAGGGAGATGGCGTTATTGACCGAATTGAACATCGCACGTGAGAACATGAATGAACTCAAACTGTCTATTGCTGAGTGTAAGAAGAAAATCGAAGAAGCATCTAGTGGCCCCCGTATTGAACTTAGTGACGTTACCGCCATGATGCCCTTATTTTCCGGAGATGACACTTTGTTCGTACATGTTTGGGTTGCTGAAATGGACAGAGTGGCAGAAGTCCATGGCCTTAGTCCGTCACAATGTATGTCCCTTGGAATAAGATTGCTGCGAGGATCAGCCAAGGAGTGCATTATGTATGAAAGGGTAACTACTTGGCAAGAACTGAGAAAAATATTAGTGGATGTTTTTTGATACAAGATGACCAACCATGAGGTGGCTAAATTGCTAACAGACCGTTCGTTGGCCAAAGGCGAATCGTTGGTCCAGTATTTCGTCACAATGCGTAACATTGCCAGGCAAGGAAACTTTGAAGATGCGGATGTAATTAAATATATCGTCGATGGACTGGGAGACCGTTCCGGCTGTGCTTCCGTGTTATACTTCTGCTCAACACTGGATGATCTGCGTCAAAAGTTGCTGCGTTTTCAATTTGTACGTCCCGAACTTGATCGCAAGGTGGCTGCAGCCAGTATAGTTTCCGTCAAACCTTCCGCTAAACCTGCTGGGCCGATACGCGATGGCACTGCCGCAGAAATCCGTTGTTTCAATTGCCGCCGTTTTGGCCATGTCGCTGGGGATTGCAAGAAACCGAAGAGACCCCTTAATGGCTGCTTCAATTGTTTTGAAGAGGGACATCAGTACCGCTAGTGCCCGAAACGAGCTGTTGGTATGGTTGAAGTCGACGAAGACGCTGCCCCAGATGATAAATCGTTTTTAAGACTTGTAAGTTTAAAAGTAAAAAGCAAAGAGATATGCACAGATTTTAACAGTTTATTTGCGTTATTAGATACCGGAAGCCCAATAAGTTTTATAAGTAAATCCCTTTTGCCAAATTCGACGAAGGAGAGAGCCCTTAAAAGAAGTGAATTCCGCGGACTAAATGGAAGTCCTATTAGTACATATGGAAAAGTACAATGTTTAGTTAAAATTGACAATGAAACAAATGAAATTACCTGTCATGTAATTCCTCATTTAATTTTGACAACACCTCTACTATTGGGTAGAGATGTTCTGAGAATTTATGATTTAAAACTAGTAAGAAGATTAAGAGAAATTGAAGACAAATCTGTTCTGAACATGAAAAATAAAAGAATTGCCTTTATTTATGAATTTTTCAGTGCATCCCTGTTTGCTAAATTATCTAAGCATGTATCCGATAAGAGTTTTGATATATCTGTGAACAGTAATGCATCCCCGACTGAGAGCGAAAAGTATTCAAATTGGTTATCAGAGTTGCAAAACGTGTGTGCTGGAGATAGTGTGACAGATGGAGATAGTTTAACCTATGTTTAAGTTCGGTAGCAACGCGGTTAAAGACTGTAGAAAGGTTTTATACGAGCACTATATTGATAAACGAGATACGTGCAGCAGCACTCCTAAATGTTCGATGAGTATCCGACTGTCAGATACAACGCCTTTTCATAGCGCTCCCCGTAGGCTGTCTTATTATGAGCGAGGTATCGTAAATGAAACCGTTAAAGAACTATTGTCTAATAACATTATCCGACCAAGTGAGTCTCCGTATGCCTCACCAATCGTATTGGTAAAAAAGAAAACTGGGGAAATCAGAATGTGCCAAGACTTCCGTGGAATAAATAAAGCAACCATACGAGATAATTTCCCATTGCCATTAATAGAAGACTGTTTAGAGTATTTAGAGGGAAACACCGTGTTTTCGGTAATCGACCTAAAGAATGGATTCCATTAGATAGGAATTCATCCAGATTCGGTGAAGTATACCGCATTCGTAACCCCTGATGGACATTTTGAATACCTGAGAATGCCATTCGGTTTGAAGAACGGACCAGCCGTATTTCAGCGATTCATTTCTAATACCCTTTGTTATATGGTCCGGAACAGACAGATCTTTGTTTAGATGGATGATATCATCCTAGCTACCCGAACTGTAGAGGAACATTTTGAGCTTTTGGCTAAATTGTTAAACCGTCTTACGGAGAGCAATCTGTTGATCAATTACAAGAAAAGTATATTTCTTCAGAAGCGAATTGATTATTTAGGATATGATGTCAGCTCCGAAGGAATATTGCCCAACAGTTCCCACATTAAAGCAATATTAGAATATCCCGAGCCGCTAAATTGTAAGGCCTTACATTCTTGTTTGGGTTTATTTTCGTACTTTCGCAAATTTGTTCCGTCATTTTCCCGCATCGCCAAACCGTTAACAGAACTTCTGAAAAATGGGGGTCCATTTCCCATGAGAAAGCATGAAAAAGAAGCGTTTATGACAGCTTTATCAAACCCTCCAGTTCTTTCTTTGTATAATCCCCATTATGAAACCGAATTGCTTACCGCATAGTTTTGAACTTGAAACTTTGGCAATCTTTTATGCCCTTCGCCGATTCCGTGTTTATTTAGAGCACCGTCCGTTTTTGATTGTTACGGACTGTAATTCCCTGGCACAAACCTTGGACAAGAAGTCTATACATCCCCGTATCGCCCGATGGTCATTGGAATTAGAAAATTATAATTATTCGAAAGCCCACCGACCAGGTTCGAGCATGCCACATGTGGATGCCTTAAGTAGACAGACCGAACTACTAGATCCCGAGATTGATAATCTGTCCGATCTTTGTGTTAAATCCGTAGACCCTTCAGACCCTAATAGATCCGAAGAACCGTCGGAACCTTGTATATCCGTAGACCCGCCAGACCCGACTAGATCCGAAGAACCGTTAGAATCTTGTATGTCCGTAGACCCGTCAGACCCTGATAGATCCGAAGAACCGTGTATATCCGTAGATCAGTCAGACCCGACTAGACCCCTAGCGCCGTTGAATCCGAATGGTTCCGTGAACTTACTAAGCCCATACCCCCAGAAAACTATATTGTCAAATTCTCCCGTTCCGCCATTGTCGTTAAGCCAGTCTGTTGGGAACCTTGTTGGAGTAGTTGGTGCAACACCGAATGATATAGATTTGCTTCTGCATACAGAGCAAATGAGAGATCCTGAGATATGCAAGCTTCGGGATAAATTGGAGAGTGCAGCCATTGATGATTTTGAACTGATCGATGGCATTGTGTATAAACGTTATGGTGGAGATAAATTCCTTTTGTATGCACCCGAATTTCTGCAAAATCAACTGATCCGAATGTGTCATGAAAAGTTGGGACATCTCTCCAGTGATAAGTGTGTGGATAATCTTAAAGCAAAGTATTGGTTTCCATCTATGAGAAACAAAGTGGATCTTTACACTCGAAATTGCTTACCTTGCATACTACACTCCGTTCCGAGAAGCATTCACCACCGTACGTTGCATAGTATACCGAAAGCTGCAATTCCGTTTGATACGATTCACATCGATCATTTAGGTCCGTTGCCAAGTATCACGTCGAAGAGAAAACATTTGTTGGCCGTTATTGACGCTTTTACAAAGCATGTTAAATTGTACCCGGTAAACTCTACTAGTACTCGTGAAGTAAATGATTCCCTGAAGAAATATTTTGAGTATTATAGCAGACCACGTAGAATCATATCATACCGTGGTACCTGCTTTACGTCCTTCGAATTCACTGAATTCCTTCGAGCGAAATATTGAACATATAAGCCAAGCCAATGGTCAGATTGAGCGAATAAATAGAGTATTGACGCCTATGTTAGGTAAACTGTCCGAGCCCCTTAATCAGTCCGACTGGTATAAGCTTGTAAATCGAGTAGAATTCGCTTTAAACAACTCTGTTCAAAAAAGTACTGGAAAAACCCCGTGTGTATTGTTGTTTGGATGTGACGAAAGAGGTCCAGTTGTCGACGAGTTGACCGAGTATCTCGAGGACAAGTTGAATTCCGAAAGCCGTTGCGATTTTAAGTCCGTAAGGCAAGAAGCCGATCTCAAAATAAGACACGCCAAAGAGCAAAATGAAAGCAGATATGCTCTTAAACATAGTGCTCCTTTGCAGTATAACGTAAACGGTTTTGTCGCTATCCGTAATGTAGATACAACTGCAGGTTCCTGTAAAAAGCTTGCGCCGAAGTACCGTGGACCGTATAAGATCAGTCGCGTGTTGCCTAACGATAGATATGAAGTTACAGATGTTGACGAATGTCAGCTTACACAGATTCCATACAAAGGAATATTAGAACCCGCTAGACTTAAACCGTGGATGCAATGCTGTAGGAAAACTCTTGAATCATGCTGAGATCGAGGTCGATCTAATAGTCAGATTTGCCGAATGTAGGCTTTGTACAAATTGTTTAAAAATAACCGCCAAATGTAAATATGTATAAATATATATCGATATATCGATCATTAGTATTTTAGTATTAGCAATAAGGTAATTTTAAGAAAGACGTAAAAGGTCACACTGTATATTTTGGACGCCGAACACAAACGTGCAATAAACGACTGCGGAGAAATAAAAATATAAAATAAAGAACAAAAAAACCTGACGTTTACAATATTAACAAATTTTATGGTTTTTAAAAAGTTACATTTGTTATACCCTTGCAGAGGGTATATTAAAATTGTCACGATGTTTGTAACGCATAGAAGGAAGCATTTCCGACCACATAAAGTATATATATTCTTGATCAGCATGACGAGCTGAGTTCATTTCCGTTTGTCCGTCTGTCCGTCTGTCCGTCCGTCCGTCTGTCCGTCTGTCCGTCTGTTTCTATGCTATCTCCTCCCTCAGTTTTAAAGCTATCTTGACCAAACTTTGCAAAAAGTCTTTAAATACAAATACGCTGCACATTTGTCGGAATCGGCCGGATCGGATGACTATATCATATAGCTGTCATAGGAACGATCGGACTAAGAACCAGTTCTAGTGAGAAAAACTTTTTTGTTTTCCATTGTAGAGTCACTAATCTTGGTATATGTTAGTTTTATATGCTTCCACATAATTCTGGAAAAATTGATCAAAATCGGATGACTATAGCATATAGCTGCCATATAAACGGTCTGTCCAAAAACGTGTTCTAATGAGAAAAACTTTTTTGTTTTCAATCGTAGCGTCACTAATCGTGGTACATATAAGTTTTATATGCTTCTACACAATTCTGGAAAAATTTATCAAAATCGGATTACTATAGCATATAGCTGCCATATAAACGTTCGGTTCAAAAACTTGTTCTTGTGAGAAAAACTTTTTTGTTTTCGATCGAAGCATCACCAATCTTAGTATATATTTGTTTCATATACTTCCACACAATTCTGGAGAAATTGATCGAAATCGGATGACTATAGCATATAGCTGCCATAGGAACGATCGGTCCAAAAACTAGTTCTAATGAGAAAAACTTTTTTGTTTTCCATCGTAGCGCCACCAATCGTGGTACATATAAGTTTTATATGCTTCCACACAATTATGGAAAAATTTATCAAAATCGGATGACTATAGCATATAGCTGCCATAGGAACGATCGGTCCAAAAACTAGTTCTAATGAGAAAAACTTTTTTGTTTTCCATCGTAGCGCCACCAATCGTGGTACATATAAGTTTTATATGCTTCCACACAATTCTGGAAAAATTTATCGAAATTGGATGACTGTAGCATTTAGCTGCCATAGGAACGATCGGTCTAAAAACTAATTCTAGTGAGAAAAACTTTTTTGTTATCAATGGTAGCGCCTTTCAAAAACTGCAAGGGTATTTAAAACATCGGCGTAGCCGATGTTAGCCTTCTATTTTTTTTCTTTTAATTTTAATTAACGAATTAATTTATTCACTCTTTTTAGCAAAAGAAAGAGCAACATTCAAAATATATTTGGACATAAGTTTCATTTAAGAATATTGAAAACTCAACCACTGAGAGCTGGTTTCCGAAGACACCTAAAAAGTCTGCACGCGGTGGACACGATAACTGTTAATAGATTAAACTGAAATCAATAACACAATTTATTTCTGTTAGTAGGTGAGTATAGCTCGTGATAAAACGAAGAGATTAAAAATAAAAGAAAAAAAAATTTTTTTAAGAAAAATAATACCCATGTTCTATGTACAAATCGCTTTCGACCTAATTTTCATACTATTTGGGTCGTTTTTGGATTGAAACCGATTTGCAGAACACATGGGATAAATGTGAATATAAATATGAATACAAATTGCCAGAAGTTACCTTGTGAAAAAGAATGCTTCGTTTAATCATTAGCATATTCTATATTGAAGGAGGGATCAAATTTTAAGAAAAATTGGTTGACATGTTTTTACGAAAACGTGTCCAAAGTCCTCAAAAAGCATTTTTTGAGAAAAGCCCGACCTGCCCTATATGGGCCACTTTAAAAAAACTTTCAGAGTTTTATTCCAATTGACTTAGGAAAAATATTTTAAACATATGTATTGTTGTATTATATCTCAAAACCCATGTAACCCTATAAGCCTAGTGCTCAGATCAATAACAATATTTATTTTGTCACAATACATCATACAAATAGAAACACTTAGACATTGCTTTGATACTCAAGAGATGTTCAAAAATGATTCTATTCATATAACAAAATGTAAAAATGTATTTAAAAACTTTTTTAAAAGGTAACTTATGTACCATGAGTAAGGCAAGTAAGAAAAACGTTATCAAACGATAGAATAGTTAGAATAATCTCCCTCTTCTATTTTTTTTTTCATTATCAATTTTGTAGGTTACTGAAAAATATGTTAAAATAATGAAAATGTTTGTTGATTTCGAGAAAGACTTTCCTTTAGTGAAACAAAGGAACGACACCTTAAGCAACCATTATTTCTTTGCTAAACCATGCTGAACAAAACGATTTTCACTGATTTGAAAGAAATCACCAAGCGCTAAACCAAAATTAAGTTATATTAGTAAAAGAATGTAATATTGCGCATACGGCAGGATATTCCCAGAAAAATTTTTTTTGGAATTTTTGGCCGCCCCCCCCCCTTGATGGAAAGCTGGCTACGCCCTTGACCGCACCTGACTTTTTTCTGTAGGGATACCTGAAGGGAAATGTTTATGCTGACGAACCAGGCACTTTCCAACAACTTAAGACCAACATACGCCGAGAAATCGCTGCCATTCAACCCGAAACACTCAAAAAAGTGATGGAAAATGTCGAAAAACGGGCCGACTTGTGTGTGGCATCTGGAGGTGGTCACTTGGCCGATGTCATTTTTAAAAAAACCAAACAAATTAAAAGGGATCCAATTTCAATAAAAAACATTTATTTCAAAAAATTCATTGGTTTTCAAATTATTTTAAAAAAAATTCAGATACCACGTTAAGATACAGGGTTATATATTCTACCGGTTAAATCAGTTGGAGTGAACTTTAGCGAATGTATTAAGACATCGGCACAGTCGAAGTTAGCTTTGCCTTCTTGTTTTTGTTTTGTTCTTGTGGAGAATTTAACATTCTTCCTTTCCTTCCTGCCTTTTTTTTTTCTTTTAATTTAAACCTTTTACCTTTTTTTCCCATTTATAAATACTAGCATATAACCCGGCGCGCTTCGCTTCGCCGCCATCAGTATACCCACCATAATGATATCAAAATCGGATTTATTTTTTAATATTTTAATATATGTTTCTTCCGCAGAGCTTGCAAATTGAATTAACTCCAAAACCCCACCCCGAAGTGAAATATCAACCACTCCCCATTTTTCCACATGTTGGGATAGTTTAAAAAAATTAGAACATTATTTTTCATCTACAATATTTGGTCAATACCATACTTACCAACCATATTTTAATTAGATCCGCTGGAAAACAACTTTTGGTAATGAAACCACCCTCGCCTCCCATTTTCCGACCTTCAGAAATGAGAAAATTATTTTCCACCTATTTGGCCCATTGAGCGTATAAATCCTGCAACCACTCCCGCAACCCTTTATCCGACCTTGAGGGTGAGTTTGAGCAAAGCTAAAAACTTTATCCTATTTAATTGGCCCATAGAGCTTACAAACCAAATTTAATACAAATCGGCTCAAATATTTTCCGACCTTCAGAAATGAGAAAATTATCTTCCACCTATTTGGCCCTTTGAGCGTACAAATTCTGCAACCATTCCCGCAACCCTTTATCCGACCTTGTGGGTGAGTTTGCGCAAAGCAAAAAACTTTATCCTATTTAATTGGCCCAAAGAGCTTTCAAACCATATTTTATACAAATCGGCTCAAATATATTTTCAGCCATGAACCAAAAATTTTACCACCGAGAAATCACATGTCTAATTATTTTCTATAATGTGTTCACAAACAGAGTTTGAAGTCAATCGGATGAAAATAGTTTATTTCATATAGAATTTTTAGGGCATTTCCCGACCTTTCGTGCCGATTTTCCAACATGGGAAAATCGCATGTATAATTATATTGCACTCTATAATTACAAACAGAGTTTGAAGTAAGTCGGATGAAAATATAGATTTTTCAATAAAGAATTTTCCAGGATTTTTCCTTGTGGGTGAAATTTCCACAATCCAAAAATCATATGACTAATTATTTGGCATACTATCCTTACAATCCGAGCTTAAAGTCAATCGGAGAAAAAATGTTTTTTTCCAAAGAGAATTTTCGGGAAATTTTCCCGACTTTTCAGGGCAGATTTTCCATCATCGGAAAATCTCAAGTCTAATTATTCTGCTTACCATCCTCACAAACCGAGTTTGAAGTCAATCGGATGAAAAATAGTTTTTTCTATGAAGAATTTTCCGGCCATTTTCCTTTTGCTGGATTTTCCGAAATCTGGGAAACAGCTGTCCAAGCCAAATTATAAGTCAATCGGATGAAAATCAAAATTTTTCATATAGTAGCTTTTCCGGGAGTTTTCCATCCCTTAGGGGTGGAATTTTCCAAAACACCGCCCTAGTGCCCACTTTCAACTCATATGGAAACTTCTGTAAGAATTTTAGCTATCTATCTCTTACCGTTCAGGCTCTGCGTAGATTGCCAATCAGTGAATCAGTCAGTCAGTTAGTGAATCAGTGAGCACAAACTCTTTATTATATATAGAGAGATTATTAAATAATATGTTTTTTTTTTGTTTTTGTGGATGGGAATTTAACATTCTTCATTTTATGCAACATTTCAACCAATTTACAATATTTTTCCCAATTTCAAAATTCTTTATTTTGAAAATTTTAGATTTTACATTTTTCAGGGTATGAGAATTTTATCATTCTTCACCTCAAGAACACTTTTAACCATTTCATCCTTGTTTTCATTTTGAAACTTTTTAATCCTGAGGATTTCCACGTTTTTTTATAAGATTTTGACTATGAGAATTTTACATTCGTCACTTCCAGCCACATTTTTAACCAATTTTAACCTAATTTTCCAACTTTCCCTTTTCTTGACTATGAGAATTTTCCATTCTTCATTTCAAGACTTCTTTTTTCAGCTTATTCTTCTTCCTGACTACTTATTCCTGGCTCTTGATCCGCTGGTGGTTATATTCTTTTTCCTCTGCCGCGAAATATGGTTTCAGTCCACTGACATGTGCGGTCTTAGTGCGTCGTTGACCGTTTTTCCGAACCTTACAAATGACCGGCGAAATGAAGCTCAGGACTTCAAATGGACCTTCAAATCTGGGTGCCAGCTTGGTAGCAAATCCATCTGCTGAATTTGACAGTTTTTGCTTTTTCACCCAGACTCCTATCTTTGGTTTCCACTGTCGTCGCCTTAAATTTTAATGTCTGGCCTGATCCTATGCAGCCCGTTCCAAATTTCGCCTTACAAGTTCAAAAATTTTCTTTAGCTTGTCAGCGTTATTGGTGGGATCTTGCATAGCTTGCCCCGTACCCAACACTGTTCCGTCATACAATGCTTTCGGTAATCTAGGCTCACATCCCTAAGTCACAAATGCGGGACTATATTCGGTGGATTCGACCACACTCGTGCTAATAGCCAGCATTATTTCAGACATCGCTTCATCCCACATCCTTTGATCATCTCCTGCAAATTGGTCTACCATTGTTTTAACCGTTTGGTTGACTCTTTCGGTAGGATTTTCCTGTTGTGTATACGGGGCCGTATATTAATGCCGCACGCCTAAATTTTCAACATACTTTGTGAATATATTATTTGTTTATTTGTTTATTTGTTGAAAAAAAAGTCGACAAATGGTGGCTGTCAACCAAAAAAAAGAAAAACTGAATACGTTATAAAAAGGCTTAATGAACTAAGAAAGCCTAACAAGGAAAATCTAACAAAATTACAAATCGACTAGTAACGACTCCGACACGGTGGGGGAATTTTATTTGCCCGTCCGGCCAGCTATGCCCCAGTTCACAGCCAATTAAAGCCAGAGACGTTACTAGACCTAACACAAATTTAAATAGTATAGAAGTCGAAAAAGAGAATAGTGAGGAAAAAGAAAAAGAGGAGGCTTAAAAATATGTTTACAAAATCATAAACACAAACAATAAATAAACAATATTATAGAATGAACAAAAATAATATAAAATAAAACAATAATGAAAATAAAATTTAAAATTAAAAAATTAAAAAAAAGGAAAAAATTAAATTAAATTAAATATAATAAAAATAAAATAAATATAAGCTAAAATAAAGATGAATTAAATCATCCGGAAAATCTCTGACCCGGTGGGGGAATATTTATTAGCCGGTCCGGCAAGCTAGGGACCTGCTCCTGCTGGATGTGGTCAGAGACTTTGCCGGAGATGTGCAAAAAGAGATAACTTTATGGAAAAGAGAGAGAGTTCTGTTGAGAGCAGGTGATAAACATCATTATAATTTTGACAAACCCGAAAACGGTTGTGCTGTGCGTAGTCGGTTGTGCATCTAGGCAAGATTAAAGGCAAATCATTTCTAGTTGGTCTAGAGGGAACAGAGAAGTTAAGGCGACCTAAGAGTTCAGAAGAGTCTACATCACCGATAATTAACTTATGAAGAAAAGAAACGCCTAGGACAGTTCTACGGTTAGCCAACGATGGAAGGTCAATAAGCAAAAGCCTACTAAAATACGATGGCAACCGAAGGTTGGGATCCCAATTTAAGCCGCGGAGGGCAAAAAGCAAGAATTGCTTTTGGACAGACTCAATACGATCCATATGCTTTTTATACTGCGGACACCAGACGGATGAGCAGTATTCAAGCACCGGGCGAACTAAAGATGTGAAAAGAACTTTTGTTGTATAGGGATCATTAAATTCCTTCGACCAACGCTTAATGAATCCAAGTACACCATTCGCCTTATTAACTATACAGGATATATGATCATTAAAGCTTAATTTGCAATCAAAAATAACTCCAAGATCAACGACAGTTGATATTCGTTGCAAGGGTTCATTGCCAATCGAATAGGAAACTAGCGAAGGTTTGCAACGATGAAAAGACATAAACATACATTTTGCGCAATTAAGAAATAAATGATTAACCAATCACCAAAAATGAAGCGAGTTTAAATCATCTTGCAACCTAATAGAATGCATCGGGTCGTTGCAAGATAAAATGAGTTTAACGTCATCGGCATACATAAGTATCCGAGAATGAGATATAGTCGAGGGGAGATCATTAATAAAAAGAGTGAAAAACAAAGGGCCGAGGTGGCTTCCTTGAGGTACACCGGATGTTACGTAGACAGGTTTTGAAATATTAGATCTGAGCAGAACTTTTTGAGTTCTATCTTTTAAATATGAAGAGATCCAAAAAAGAAAAGGGGAGGGAAATCCAATACGATCAAGCTTAAGGAGGAGGAGATCATGGTTCACGGAGTCAAAAGCCTTACTGAAGTCAGTGTAATGCTGCAATGTAGAGGTTATAATTTCTTCAAACAACTTAGGAATAGCAGATAATTTGGCGATACCTCTATAATTGGAGATATCTGATTTTCCACCCTTTTTGTGAAGAGGAATAATGAAGGATTCTTTCCAAAGATTTGGAAAAATAGTAGAGTCAAGCGATAGATTAAAAAGCTTTAGTAAAGGTTTGCATATGGAATTACAACACTCTCTGAGGACACAACTAGGGATGTTGTCAGGTCCAGGAGAGTATGAAGACTTTAGAGATTTCAAATATGAAAGTAGAGAAGATTCAGTAATTATGGGAGCATTAAAAGAGTTTGAAGAAGAAATGTCATTTGTTTATTTGTTGAAAAAAAAAGTCGACAAATGGTGGCTGTCAACCAAAAAAAAGAAAAACTGAATACGTTATAAAAAGGCTTAATGAACTAAGAAAGCCTAACAAGGAAAACCTAACAAAATTACAAATCGACTAGTAACGACTCCGACACGGTGGGGGAATTTTATTTGCCCGTCCGGCCAGCTATGCCCCAGTTCACAGCCAATTGAAGCCAGAGACGTTACTAGACCTAACACAAATTTAAATAGTATAGAAGTCGAAAAAGAGAATAGTGAGGAAAAAGAAAAAGAGGCTTAAAAATATGTTTACAAAATCATAAACACAAACAATAAATAAACAATATTATAGAATGAACAAAAATGATATAAAATAAAACAATAATGAAAATAAAATTTAAAATTAAAAAATTAAAAAAAAGGGAAAAATTTAATTAAATTAAATATAATAAAAATAAAATAAATATAAGCTAAAATAAAGATGAATTAAATCATCCGGAAAATCTCTGACCCGGTGGGGGAATATTTATTAGCCGGTCCGGCAAGCTAGGCCCCTGCTCCTGCTGGATGTGGTCAGAGACTTTGCCGGAGATGTGCAAAAAGAGATAACTTTATGGAAAAGAGAGAGAGTTCTGTTGAGAGCAGGTGATAAACATCATTATAATTTTGACATAAAACCCGAAAACGGTTGTGCTGTGCGTAGTCGGTTGTGCATCTAGGCAAGATTAAAGGCAAATAATTTCTAGTTGGTCTAGAGGGAACAGAGAAGTTAAGGCGACCTAAGAGTTCAGAAGAGTCTACATCACCGATAATTAACTTATGAAGAAAAGAAACGCCTAGAACAGTTCTACGGTTAGCCAACGATGGAAGGTCAATAAGCAAAAGCCTACTAGAATACGATGGCAACCGAAGGTTGGGATCCCAATTTAAGCCGCGGAGGGCAAAAAGCAAGAATTGCTTTTGGACAGACTCAATACGATCCATATGCTTTTTATACTGCGGACACCAGACGGATGAGCAGTATTCAAGCACCGGGCGAACTAAAGATGTGAAAAGAACTTTTGTTGTATAGGGATCATTAAATTCCTTCGACCAACGCTTAATGAATCCAAGTACACCATTCGCCTTATTAACTATACAGGATATATGATCATTAAAGCTTAATTTGCAATCAAAAATAACTCCAAGATCAACGACAGTTGATATTCGTTGCAAGGGTTCATTGCCAATCGAATAGGAAACTAGCGAAGGTTTGCAACGATGAAAAGACATAAACATACATTTTGCGCAATTAAGAAATAAATGATTAACCAAGCACCAAAAATGAAGCGAGTTTAAATCATCTTGCAACCTAATAGAATGCATCGGGTCGTTGTAAGATAAAATGAGTTTAACGTCATCGGCATACATAAGTATCCGAGAATGAGATATAGTCGAGGGGGAGATCATTAATAAAAAGAGTGAAAAACAAAGGGCCGAGGTGGCTTCCTTGAGGTACACCGGATGTTACGTAGACAGGTTTTGAAATATTAGATCTGAGCAGAACTTTTTGAGTTCTATCTTTTAAATATGAAGAGATCCAAAAAAGAAAAGGGGAGGGAAATCCAATACGATCAAGCTTAAGGAGGAGGAGATCATGGTTCACGGAGTCAAAAGCCTTACTGAAGTCAGTGTAGATGACATCAGTTTGGCATTTCATAAGGAATCCATCGTTAACTAATGATGTGAATTCAAGCAAATTGGTCGTAGTTGACCGACTCTTTACAAATCCATGCTGGAAAGGTGACAAAACCGATTTGCAGTAATGCTGCAATGTAGAGGTTATAATTTCTTCAAACAACTTAGGAATAGCAGATAATTTGGCGATACCTCTATAATTGGAGATATCTGATTTTCCACCCTTTTTGTGAAGAGGAATAATGAAGGATTCTTTCCAAAGATTTGGAAAAATAGTAGAGTCAAGCGATAGATTAAAAAGTTTTAGTAAAGGTTTGCATATGGAATTACAACACTCTCTGAGGACACAACTAGGGATGTTGTCAGGTCCAGGAGAGTATGAAGACTTTAGAGATTTCAAATATGGAAGTAGAGAAGATTCAGTAATTATGGGAGCATTAAAAGAGTTTGAAGAAGAAATGTCATA
Organism: Lordiphosa mommai; assembly: GCA_018904225.1. Lineage (NCBI taxonomy): Eukaryota > Metazoa > Arthropoda > Insecta > Diptera > Drosophilidae > Lordiphosa > Lordiphosa mommai. The sequence goes on from JAEIFT010000144.1 coordinate 275,559, forward strand.
AGGATAAGATTTGTTATTAAAAGGGACAGAGGAGTAAGTTGATTGAAAAAAGTCAGCGAATAAGTCCACGGCAGCGGAATCGTTGCTAGCCTTTTGGTTATGTAAAAAGAATGAAGACGGTAAAGTCGAAGTTTTACGCTTAGAGTTAACAAATTTGTAAAATTGTTTAGGGTCTTGTGCGAATTGAATTTTACAGCGAGCAAGATAATTATTATAGCATTGAGAATTAAAAAGGGTAAAGTTTGACTTGGCTATCAAGTATTTAGAAAAGTCAAGATTAGAACAAGTTTTTTTATACTTTTTAAAACATCTAGACTTAATATTTTTTAAATTAGAAAGCTTAGGACAGTACCAAGGGGGTTGAAGAGACTCAGAAGAAGCAACACTATTTGGAACAGAAATATCAAAGAGAGAGTTAATAGAGTCATAAAAAAAGGTAACAGCGACTTCAATGTCAACTGCATTGTATAAAGGAGACCAATCTTTTGAACAAATAAGTTGATTAAGCAGGGTAAAATTAGCTTTACGGAAGCATAAGGATAAGATTTGTTATTAAAAGGGACAGAGGAGTAAGTTGATTGAAAAAAGTCAGCGAATAAGTCCACGGCAGCGGAATCGTTGCTAGCCTTTTGGTTATGTAAAAAGAATGAAGACGGTAAAGTCGAAGTTTTACGCTTAGAGTTAACAAATTTGTAAAATTGTTTAGGGTCTTGTGCGAATTGAATTTTACAGCGAGCAAGATAATTATTATAGCATTGAGAATTAAAAAGGGTAAAGTTTGACTTGGCTATCGAGTATTTAGAAAAGTCAAGATTAGAACCAGTTTTTTTATACTTTTTAAAACATCTAGACTTAATATTTTTTAAATTAGAAAGCTTAGGACAGTACCAAGGGGGTTGAAGAGACTCAGAAGAAGCAACACTATTTGGAACAGAAATATCAAAGAGAGAGTTAATAGAGTCATAAAAAAAGGTAACAGCGACTTCAATGTCAACTGCATTGTATAAAGGAGACCAATCTTTTGAACAAATAAGTTGATTAAGCAGGGTAAAATTAGCTTTACGGAAGCAACGACGAGGTTTTACTAAAGTCATTGAAGATGAAGGGGTAAATCCAGGGTTTGTTAGAGATATTTCTAATGTAGGATGGTAAGAATCCTCGGGTAGTGTTAGGGGGAAGACCTAGAGACAACAGCATTAGAACTGTCAGTGACAAAAAACAAGATCTAACAATTTGTTTAAATGATTTGGAACTGAATTTATTTGAAACAAAGACAGATCAAGCAAACAATCTAAAAAATCATGCTGTGCAGATGGTACAAGATAAGTTGACCCATTAAGATTTGACCATGCGATGGTTGGCAAGTTAAAATCACCAACAACAACCATATAATCAATGTCTCGTAATTGAGTAAAAACATATTTTATGCAGTTTATATGGTGCATATATACTTGAATATCGGAAGAAGGTGGGATATAAGAACAAGAAATGAATACAGAAAAGGAATTAAAAGTTACCTTAACGGCAACAAATTCAACATCATCAGGCACAATTACAGATATGCATTCCTACCGAAGGTTAGATTTTACTGCTATCATAACACCTCCACCTCGGCGAGCCTGTCGATCACGACGGTAAACAATATAATCATTTGACAATATTTCACAATCAGAAACGGAGGGATTTAACCAGGTCTCTGAAAATGCAATAATGTCAAAATCAAATGATGCGCTATTCAAAAATAAAGAGGTAAGTTTGGACAAAAGACCCCTAACATTTTGATAGACGATACTAAGAACGGAGGACTGGACTAGTTTTTTGGAGCACTATTAGAGGCAACTAGTGCCCTAAAACTGTTAGAGGGCAAGCTGACAGGCATTATCCTGCGATTTCTTTGCCTGTACTCGTTAACAATAAGTAGTGGCGGCCAAAATTTTGGGTCACATATAATTGGGAATTCTTCGGAAGAGACACTAATTTTAAACGAAGCTATATCCCGAGGCTCAGCAAAACTAAACTTCGAAATATAAACTCTTGCTGAGGATTTGTGAGCAATGTATGCTGCAATTGACTCGCAAGTAGTTTCAGGAGACAACCTAGACACAAAAACTTGTCTACGAGGAGCTACAACATTAAGAATGGGAGGCTGAGGAGAAATAGAAGCGGAACCTATAACATTGTCTTGAGGTTCGGAAGGCACTATTAGCGAATTAACAGACCTATCTAATGGTGCATTGGGCAAGTCGTTAGTTGGTTGAATCAGGGAGCGTAAGGGTGAAACATCCAGCAAGTTTCCTGGAGAAGCAGACAATGAAATTGTTGGCGACAAGTCAAAATTCAAGGGAGTGCTTGGCAACGATGGAGGAGGTTGGGGCGATTCACCAGAATCAGGCGGTGGCACAACTAAAAATTGCGGCTCCAACCGACGCATCGATGCCGACTCGAATTTGAATTGACTACGCAACTCAGAACTGGAGCTAAACTCGCTTGAAAGTTGCTTGGACACTTTGTGCAGTTTATCAAAACTATTTTTCACGCTGTTATACATACGCGAAAAATTGAATTGAATGGCAAGACCATTTCAAGGCACCACAGCCCTTTTTAGGGGAATAAACCTTGTCAAGGTCACGTCAAACCGCCAAAACAGATAAGCAAAACAATTACACAAACAAAATATACACAAAGCTGACGCCGCGATTATTTAATTTGTGAAATTGATTGTTTATAAGCACACAACCGAAGCGCGAAGCACAACACGGTAAAGGGGTGAAATATCGAAATGATTTAAATAAAACTTTGCAACAAAATAGGCAAGTTAAACAACACAAAATAATTTTTAATTGCGGCACACAAATAACACACGTCAATCACTTACAAGACTCTCTTGGCTTAACATTTTCCCTGCAGTCTTCAGTTGGCTATTTTTGTATTTTTGGCAGATTCCACACCTGCTAACGCAGCCTCTGACGTCTCGATGTATTCCAGGCCAATAGTACCTTTATGCGTTTCGAGGGATAGTTTTTCGACTTTCCGCATGACCGTGGCTTCGTCGTGGTTTTCGTAGAGAACCCTTTTACGCTGGCTTTTTGACACGCACAGCTTCCAAGCTACCACATTTTCTTGCCCTGCTCGGTGAGGAATGTGTCGAAAAACATTCTCCCATTCAATCAGATAATCCGAAAATTTTTGTGGGTTTGTCTTGATATTTTGTCTGTTGGATCCAAGAGTCGCTTTTAACTGGAAGTTCTTGCGATCCGAAAACCTCAGACATGCTTAAACATCTTTTATCCTGCATTGGTTGGTGTGACAATGAGTCTGCTACCTCATTTAATTGCCCTTTCCGATATTTTACCTCAAAATCGCACTGTTGAAGCTCTAAGGCCCGTCTTGCTATCCGCCCTGATGGACTTTCGATGCTATTCAACCATTTCAGGGCCATATGGTCTGAGATTATAGTGAAATAATAGCCTTCTAGATATGGACGCAATTTACGTATGGCCCAGACCACTCTGTTCCTGAGTAATTTCTCTCAGCTCCGTAAAATGCTCTACTGGCATATGATATAACTCGATCTCCCCTCTCTCCGACCTGCATGAGAATAGCCCCCAGTCCATAATCACTTGCATCAGTTTGTAAAATAAAAGACCTTTCGAAATCTAGACATGTAAGAACCGGATCCGAAATGAGCTTTTCTTACACTTCCTCTAATGCACTTTGTCGTTCTGGAGTCCATTCCCACTTCGTGCCTTTTTTCAGCAGTGCACTCATTGAGTGGACCAATGTCGCAAAACCTGGTACAAAGCGTCTGTACCAGGAGCCACTTCCATATATTGGTGTAGCTCTTTAACATTTGTTTGAGGTTTTAATTCTGCTATAGCTGCTACCTTTTCGGGATCAGTGCGAATACGCAGGTCTGTTACCAAATGGACTAGATATTTGAGTTCTTTTTTGAAAAACTCGCACTTATCTTGGTTAATCCTTAATTTTGATACTCGTATTTGACGAAATATTTCTTTTACGTTGGACATGTGTTCCTCCATCGTTCTGCCAATGACGATAATATCGTCCAAGTCTGCAAGTGCTTTTGGCATCATTTCTGGACCTATAACTTGGATCGAATGCCCTTTAAAAGGTGGCTGGGGCAGATGTGAGCCCAAATGGCATTACTTTCCATTGAAAAAGCCCTCTTCCTGGCACCGAAAATGCCGTTAAGGCTCGGCTGGAAGCCTCGATTGGAATTTGTCAAAACCCATCCTTGAGATCTAAGCTACTGATAAATTTAGCTTTTCTCATTTGATCGAGTATATGGTTAATCCTTCCCAGCGGCGCACTGCTAAATGAGGTGAGCCCACATCATGCATTACAAAAGCCCACAAGTATAGAACACTAACGCATTACTTTGTATATAGAGTTGTCATATGGGATTTGGCATGGCTTCGGTGATTCGGCCGTCGTTGATTCGAAAAGCACTCGTGTTTAGTGTTTTCTACTTTGTGTTGGTTTGTCTATTTGCTTGTTCCTTTTTTCCTTTTTTAATTAATGCTTACACAGACATGTGTGTAGTTTTAAGTGATTCTTCAAGCGTTGAAGACGCTAAAGGGATGCTTGGCAGAACAAAAATATGACGGAAAACTAAAACAAATTTTATAAAATATTTTTTAAGTCTGAAATGAATTAGTATTTTATTACTTTTGCATTTATTCTTTTTGTATTAAAAAATATGGAGCAGTGCTGCAAATACATAGCTATTCTATTAACTTTTGCTAAGTGTGTATACATTTTACTCAATAGTATGTTACGTCGTAAAGTATCTGCATTACAACTGCGCTTACTTATGAAGAAATTGTGTTTCGTTTACAATTATTAAATAAGTATATGCAGTTGTAATGGAATCCCGAAGAACGTTCGGCTATCGCCCACATCTTCGATTACAAGTAACGAGGTTTTGAAAGCAGGTAGCCCACAAAGCGGCCATGCCTATAGAAAAGTATGCCATGTTGTAGTCCATTCTGTCTGCCACATTGCGTGCGAAGTGTTAAGGAGGAGCTCGATTCTGTCATGTGAATTTTCACCGCTGGGTTGGCTGTAAATAAGCGTCCTCTATAGTCCGCTCATTCATATCCCGGAAATCCATGCATTGCCTCCATTTTCTTGTTTTCTTTTTTACCATGACAATTGGGGCTCTATGAGGACTGTTTGATGGCTCAATACAGCCTTTCTCCAATAGTTCTTCCACCAGTGCATTTATTGCGCTTGCATTTTTAGATTTTTATGCAGTGTTCTCCAACAGTAGATGTACAAGAAATTTTGGTCTAACTCCTCCTCTAGAAACTCTTCTACTCTTCCCTTTTCCGATAACTTTTCCTCATTTTCTTCCTGTTTTACTTCAACAGCACTGCTTAGCTTTTCTTTTAACCATCCATTTCTCCTCCCACGTTGTGGAACGCTTATATAATGTCCTCCATACGACATTTCTACTCCCATTCCCAAAAGAAAATCCCATCTTAATACCACGGCGTCTATAATTCCTGGCATTATTAGCAAACATATTTTTCGCTACATATTTCCAAATGCGATCTCTACCTTGATCGATTTTTCTATACAGCTTCCTCTGCCATCCGCCAACTTTAATTGTTTTTCTAGTACAGAAATCTTTTCCAACATCTCGCAATGACTCAGCCAAGGTCTGGCTGATGAAACAGGTCGTGGCCCATGTATCCACCGTAGCCTTGACTTCGTGCTTTCCTATTTGTACTATTGCTGTCAATTGCTCTCCTCATCCTGCAGCTTTCCTATTAGGACCGAGGAGCTGTTAGTGACGACGCCCGCACGTCCCTCGCTTGATCGTTTCCGGAAGCTTTACAACAATTAAAGCTTCTCACTCCGATTCTTCCGCACTGCCAACAGAACAACAATTGTTGGTTTAGAAAACAGGCCAGAAGGCGACTAGTTGGGTTTGAGACCGTAGGCGTCATATAGAACGCATCGGGCATGCCCATGCAGCTGTGCATGGAGTATCTTTGGAAGATCTCCCAACCATGGTTCGCATACCAAAAAAAATAAAAAAAAACACATCGGCGTAGCTGATGTTAGCCTTCTATTTTTTATATTTGATTTGATGATTGAAATTTTTTACACACTCGAAAAAGAACAGCAATTTTTTCAGCTATTTCTGTGTGGTTAGCTTGAGGATCAAATCTGAAAAAACTCGATCTGCTTATAGCATACACCTACTTACTATCCAATGCACATGGCTCGATCTCTGATAGTCTCTGAGATCGACGCTTTCATACAGACAGACGGACAAGCGGACATGGCTAAATCGACTCGGCTGTTGATGCTGATCAAGAATATTTGTACTTTTCAGGGTCGAAAATGTTTCGCTCAGTCTGTTACATAATTCATGATACCATTTTAACTCATTTTTATGGGTACAGGGTATAAAAAAGGGAGTATCGAGATGTTAATTTTGTTTGTTTCATTTATAAAAAGAAAATCTAATCTGAGCAAAAGCCACAACTATTAAAATTATTAAATATGTAGTATGTACGCAGTGTGTAAGTAGTCAGTAAATAGTTATTAAGCGATACACAATGTGCAATATCTTTATAACTAGCTGGCAACGCTACGCTCCTTTATATGTAAGTTAACAAGTAACAATATTGCTGACACACCAAATACCAGCGTTCAGTGCCCTGGCCAGCGTGGAAACCTGATCCCTTGCTTGGCCGCAAGAGCAGTGTTATCACTTATACTGAGTTAGCAGTTATCCATGTAGCTTCAGTATTTGTAGCTTTGCCTTTTGTCGCTTTTGCCTTCAGCTTTAGCTGGCATTTAATTTAGCTTTAGTTTTGTTTCGATTTTAATAAAGAGCACTTGGCTCATGCGCATTACACCGGCCAAGTCGTAATAGTTAATATTTTGCATTGTTGAGCCAGAAGGCCAATGATATAGGAGGGCAGTCACCCTCCCAACATAATCTTCAGATGCGGTACCAACCAATTGGACGGACCATAGAAGGAAGGGACAGCAAACATTCCTGCAGCTCAAGATGCGTATGAACTTTTCAAGCCATATAATGGCAGCAGTTCACATTATCAGGCCGTCACGATTATTAAAAACATGCTTTAATAGCCAGGTTATAGCTTATTTCCACTGGCACATATATGTACATTCGAAATTTTTACATTTTCGATTTTTAACCATTAAATTCGCGTTTTTTTCAACAAGTGCGACGTCAATGCAAACATAGTTGCTAAACTTACCCAAAGATTGGTCAACTTTCACTTATCGGCTTAGAATGTATATTTGCTTTGGATTTTTAATATTTTCAAATGTACATATATGTGCCAGTGGAAATAGGCTATTAGATTGCACATATGCCGACAAGAAATTGTTACTCACTCTACGACAGGGGCTAGAGATGGTCAGACAGGGCAATCTGAGCCTTATGCAGTAGAGGTAGAGAGGAAGCTGACCCTTGTTACAAATAAACATAACACTTAGTCCCTAAGCAACACTGGAGAGAGCCAGGCCGGGCTATTGGTTTCGATTGCCTTCAGACAGTAGTTGAAAAGGAACGCGAGCGAGAGGCATAAGGGCGTATATGTGGCAAAGGCCACTTCAATCAATTTATTTAATTAAGAAAACCGTTGACGGAAAAAGACGGCAAAATGAAGCCTAGTAGTTAAGTTTAATAAACTAATTACGTAAAGCCCCTAAAGGAGCTAATAGGCGTAATTCCTGTCGATAAGCCCTTCACTGTGAGTTCCATACATGGCTCCAGTAAGATGTTCGATAAACATTTTTGGGAAATCGTCCTCTTTCTTTTTGCTGGATATGCTAGGTTCGTTTGATGCTATCATAGGCTTCGGCTTGCTAACGCGAGCAGGAGTGACATTAGACCTACATAGCGGAATTATTAAATACGGTAATACCTCGGAGCAGTTTCAATTTCACTAGTGCGATAGCGTAAACTTCACACACGTTGATGACATAGTGGTACCATTTTCCGTAAAGGCAGAATTCAAAAAGATGATACTGAACAGAATTAAGGCATTTCGACCTCTAAAGAGGCGTTACCCTTCAACACTTCAGTAGTCGCCATAATACGTATAATTGATAACGAACCGATTTATTTCAAGCTATACCCACATCCTATGGGGGTAGCAGATTTCGTAAACAAGGAAATCAAACAGCTTTTGAAAGATGGAATTATTAGGCCATCAAGGGTCCCCATACAACAGCCCGACATGGGTTGTTGACAAAAAAGGAATAGACTCAGAAGCAGGGAATTAAACCGAATCGAAATTCGGTTCCGGTTCCGGTTCTGGTACGTACCGAATCTAATGTTTCGGTAAAAGGTTCTGTTTAGGTTCTAGTTAATTTCGGTATTCGGTTCCGTACCAGTACCTTGGTTTTTATTTCGGTATACCGGTATGTACCGGTATAATTTAAAAATCCTTTAATCCGAAGATATAATAGAAATGGTAGCAACCTACACAACAAAAAGTAGTTATAAAGAAGGAAAATGAAACATAATAAGCTTTTCCTCAAATAAAAAATGTCCTAATAATAGAAGAGCAAGAAGATATTTTGATATCTGATGAAATGTTAAATACACTGTTTTCAGGTAACGTTACCGATCACAATTTAACGCTGCTATTAGGTTAAGTCCATTTGGGACAATTATTAATTAGTAGTAGTAGTAGTAGTAGTAGTATATATTTATTGTAATAATAGTTTGGCCTTAGCCGTTAGCCGTTTTTTTCTTTAAACAATTACATTACAAAATTATAATTAACAATCTGACAGAAAACAATACAAAGAGGTTGATAAAAAAAGTAAAAACAAAGAGGTTGGTCCGGTTCAAAATCAATACACCCTAGCAGATACTACCCGCAGCTGCCCCACTCGTCGCGAGATACCACGCCGTTCTCCCCTAGGATGTAGTTGAAAATGTCCCGTGCCTTCAAAAACCTATTCTTCTGCTTAATCGTACAGCATGATCTCTTGCCTGTATTTTCTACCAAAAGTTCTTCCACAATGATTTTCGGGAGCCGTTGCGAGTCCATTAGCATAGCTTTGTTAATGTACTTAAAATGCTGCTGTAATGTATACTGGAACAGTGTCGGAAGACCCGTTTCGATGTATATTGCGTAGTTTGGAGAGTTAAACGGCAGGTAAAAGATTTTTTTTATAAAAAACGAAGCAATCGATCCACATCGTCGAAGCGGCAAAAACCCCATACGGGAGCCGCATAACACACTAGTGCCCTGGCAGTGGCTAAAAACAGCTTGTATTTCGTACTGTTGTTGACATTCTTCTTTCCAAGCAGATGTTTCCAGGTACTGTTGATGGCAACTTTAGCGCTTGTCAATTTCTGAGCCAAATGTTTTTTAAACGACATATTAAAAGTCAACAGAACCCCTAAGTATTTGTACTGATTAACTGTTTCTAGTTCCACTCCGTTTAGTGTCCATACATCCGCTCTGGCTCTTCGTCCACTTCCGTTCTTTACCACCATCATTTTCGACTTCTCGGTATTTATTTGCAAACTCCACGTCTGACAGTATCTGCTAAGAGCCTCAATCATTTGTTGCATTACCTGTGGACTATCCGCCAATAAGACCATGTCGTCAGCATACATCAAAACCTTGATGCGGTGTCCTCCGAACTCAACACCTCCTGGAAGATTTGCAACAATATCATCTACATACAGTGCAAAGAGTAGTGGACTTAACAAGCATCCCCGCTTTACACCTTGGTTGGTTTCGAACCATTCGGATAGTAGCGTACCATCCCATACCGTGGTTTTATTCATAGTATAAAGACTTTCTATTATGGCGATGAATTTAGTTGAATTTCCAGCAATACTTAGCTTTAGATAAAGACTGCGCCGGTCGATCGTATCAAAAGCGGCTTTGAAGTCCACAAAAAAGGTATACATTTTTCTCTTCTGGCCCAAGAAGTGTTTGACAATTGCAGTTAATGCAAAAATACTGTCCACGGTCGAGTAGCCCTCTCTAAAACCCGATTGGCATTCACCTAAAATGTTATGAATTTTTACCCAGTTTGTGATACGCGCTAAAAGTACAGATGTAAACACCTTCATCACCGCATTGAGGAAGGATATTCCTCTATAATTTGATGGCTCTATTACACTGCCTTTCTTATGGATCGGGAAAATTACATTTTTTCTAAAACTGTCGGGCACCAATCCAGTATCGAAAATTTGATTTAAAGTTTCTGAAAGCTGGTTAATAAACAGAGGCGTTGCATTTTTCAGAAATTCGGCTGGAACTCTATCTTCACCCGGAGCTTTCTTAGCCTTGCTACGTGCTATGGCGTGTGACACTTCTGCTGCCTGTATCGCTCGATCTAAAGCTGGTGTCGTCGAGAATGGGAATGACATCAAACAATTTTCATAATCCATTTTTTATACATAGGCGCTCTTCATTACACACAATATCTACTATGGTTGTATTGGGTGTATTTGCATTTTACATCTTCGCTAAGTTCATTGCGAACCTTTATAAGTATTCGCTTCGCTTTTGTCTGCTCAACAATCTTGTTTAACTCTTTTCTATCTTGAAGTCTATCAGCTTTCATTTGTAAAATTTCATCTCTGAGCTTTGTTTTCCCTTTTCAGAGATTCAATTTTCTGCTTAACGCCTGCTGCGATTTTAGATCTCCAATATCTTCTTTGGTTGCCACAGTTTGTACGAGACTGCTAATCTGAAGATCAAATTGGTCACTCATATGCTTTATGGCGGTCATAATATTGCCTAGAGTGTTTTCAGGAGAAAGATTCGAGCATTTCCTCTTCTCTGCTTGAGTTACCTCACTTGATGCACCCACAGTTGCTGGTTTGTTATTTGATGGGGTAGAGTATCTATTGGGCGACTTGAACATATTTCTGCTTTGTACTTTTTTAATGGGCAGCCTAGAGGTATGCTTTAATAAATTCACAAAGCTTTGCCGATTATCTTAAGCTTGCAGCGAGCTTTTTATGCCAGAACTTTAAGATAGGTTTCAAACTGCGCTTTTCTGCAATGCTTTTGCTTACTCACAGACTGTCCGGTGTGTATGTAGTGGTTGGGGCTCCGCCGGCCGGCTGTTTATTATTATTTTAAGTAAAGTGCGTTGGAAGGTTGTTTTGCCGTTCTGTGACTTGCCTTCACTTGTTGATGTTCCGTATTCAGTACCGAGGAGAATTAACACATGCAAAAACGCTATCTGGACAGTTTGAGACTTGTTATTTTATTTTTTGATGGGACCAGCTGACGCCGCTTTACCTCTTCGCACTAGGGTTACTCACTCCAATTATTAATTCATTTCCTTTGTAATTGCAAAAATTAAGAATAAATTAATAATATTTGGAATTTAATGAACCAAAATAGATGCAACGAAATAAGATGAAATTGTTATCTTTATTATACACTTGAAAAGTGTATATTAATTTTGCCCAGAAGTTTGTAACGCATAGAAATATTCACTTCCGACCCCATAAACTATATATATTCTTGATCAGGACGACGAACTGAGTTCATTTCCGCTTGTCTGTCCGTCTGTCTGTCCGTCTGTCTGTCTGTCTGTCCATCTGTCCGTCTGTCTGTTTCTACGCGAACTAGTCTCTCAGTTTTAAAGCTATCGAGCTAAAATTTTGCACAGAGTCTTCTTTTTACTGCACGCAACTAATCGGATCGGATGACTATATCTTATAGCTGCCATAGGAACGATCGGTCGAAAAATAAGTCTTTGTGAGAAAAACTTTTTTGATTTCCATCGTAGCGTTTCCAATTGTAGTATATATTAGTTTTATATGTTTCCACACAATTCTGAAAACTTTTTTGTTTTCTATCGTAGCGTCCCCAATCTTGGTTTATATTAGTTTTATATGCTTTCACATCATTTTGAAAAAATTTATCAAAATCGGAGGACTGCCATAGGACCGATCGGTCGGAAAATGTGTTTTACTAAGAAAAGTTTTTTTATGGTATAATATTTTTATTATCAATGATTTTAAAATTTTAAATATCTGATATCTATATCCAATATATGTTTTACCGGTTATAATAGTTGGAGTAAAGTTTTCAAGTGTATTAAAACATCGGCACAGGCGAAGTTAGCTTTGCCTTCTCGTTGAAAATTTCAGTATATACCAGATGGTCCCTTAACTTTACATTTGTAAGTTTTTGCTTACCCTGCGTTTTACCCTAAAGAAATCCCTGATTGAAGCAATTAAAATGAAATAACAAAAAAAAGTCAGAACCGAAACTGTACCGGTACAATGTTTTAAAAATAAAGGTGCCGAAATACCGGTACGCAAAAAATAAATAATTACGGTTCCGGTTCCGGTTCTGAGTTTCAATCGGTTGTTTTCGGTATACGATTCCGGTTCGGGTTCCGGTTTGACACCCTGCTCAGAAGGTAACAAAAATAAACGGCTGGTACACGACTTCAGGAAGCTGAATGAGCGAACTGTCGCCCATCGGTACCCAATGCCAAGCATTCCCATGATTCTGGCTAACTTGGGAAAAGCTAAATTTTTCACTACCCTAGACTTAAAATCAGGGTACCATCAAATTTAATTGGCGGAACAAGATAGAGAGAAAACGTCATTCTCAGTAAACGGGGGAAAATATGAATTTTGTCGGTTACCATTTGTTTTAAAAAATGCGGGAAGCATTTTTCAAAGAGCCATCGATGACGTATAGAGAGACCACATTGGCAAAATATGTTATGTCTATGTAGACAACGAAATTGTTTTTTCTGAAAATGGGACCGATCATGTAAAACACATTGACATGGTATTACAGTGCCTATTCGAAGCAAACAGGACAGTCTCACAGGAGAAAACCAAATTCTTTAAAGAATGCGTCGAATACTAAGGAGAGAACAGACCCAGAAAAGGGTCTGAACCAAAAAATTTATTCAGTCTCAGATCCTTCATCGGCCTCGCACGCTACTACAGAGGAAAGTCTTTTGCGTCAATAGCAAGACCATTGACGGACATATTTAAAGGTGAAAATGGCACCGTCAGTAAGCATATGTCAAAAAAGGTTCTGATAGAATTTAACGAGACACAGCGCAACGCGTTCGAACGCTTGAGAAACATCTTGGCATCAGAAGATGTCATCTTGCTATACCCTGATTTTAAACAACCCTTTGATTTGACTACTGATGCCTCCGCAAGTGGTATAGGAGCTGTATTGTCCCAGGGAGATAAGCCGATCACAATGATCTCCCGAACACTTAAACAATGTGAGGCACACTATGCCACAAACGAGAGGGAACTGCTAGCCATTGTTTGGGCTTTAGGTAAGCTACACAACTATTTGTATGGCACCAAAGAAATCAACATCTTTACTGACCTTCGCAGTTTCGGAAAGAAACACGAATGCCAAAATCAAAAGGTGGAAGGCGTTCATTGACGAACACAACGCAAAAGTGTTCTATAAGCCAGGCAAAGAAAATCATGTCGCTGACGCCAAGTCACGACAAAACATAAATGCTCTACAAGACGAGCCTCAGTCTGATGCTGCCACAGTGCATAGTGAAGCATCATTGACCTACACGGTTGAAACAACAGAGAAGCCTCTAAATTGTTTCAGGAATCAAATAGTCCTAGAAGAGGCAAAGTGTCCGCTCAAGCAATACTTCATAATTAAGGAAATAAGGCCCGTCACATTATCCACTTGTGACTTGCCAACGTTGGCCAGCATTCAACACGCATTGGTGTTAAACTTCCCGGCGACCAAGTTTTGGCACTGCAAAAATCGTGTGGCAGACATCTTTGATAAAAATGAACAGGTGGAAATAATCACCGCAGAACACAACTGAGCACACAGAGCGACTCAGGAAAATATTAAACAAGTTCTTCGCGACAATTATTTTCCAAAGATGGCCAAATTAGCAACCAAAGTTGTGTTAAATTGCAAAATTTGCAGTAAAGCAAAATACGACAGACACCCCAAGAAACAAGAACTGGGAGTAACACCGGTCCCATCATATGTAGGCGAAAGGCTGCATATTGACATTTTTTCCACCGATAAAAAACTATTTCGAACTTGCATCGACAAGTTCTCAAAATTTGCGGTCGTACAACCATTGGCATCTAGAGCAATAGTGGATGTGAGAATCCATATCATCCAACTTATAAATTTATTCACAAACACAAAGACAATATACTGTGATAACGAAGCAGCTTTCAACTCTGAAACTATCAAGTCGTTACTCAAGAATCAATACGGTATAGATATTGCAAATGCACCCCCACTACATAGTAGTTCAAACAGACAAGTCGAACGCTTTCACAGCACTCTAACGGAAATTGCGAGGTGTATCAAAATGGATAAAAAAAATCGATGACACAGGAGAGTTAATCATGCGGGCGACCGTTGAATACAATAAAACATTGCATTCGATCACAAACCAAAGACCCATTGATGAAATTCACGCAGCCTCTGATGAGGTTAATCAAGCGATACAAGTAAAGATCGCGAAAGCACAACAAACTAATCTTGACAGATGTAACCCAACGAGACAGAAAAAACAATAGAAGGCTAGGTAACAAGCTGACCCCGTTATGCACGGTGAGTGAAAGTATTGGTATGGGAACAGAGGGATTTCATAGGGCATTTAAGTAACTTAAGTGAATTTTCAAGCAACCATATCAAGAGCCTTCTGTCCGTGTTAAAGGTCCATCATAGAATGGCCAGAAGTTTAAACTTCCTAGGCACAGCACTTAAGGTAGTTGCTGGGACACCAGATGCCTCAGATTTTGAAAATGCTAGATGGTTCGAAGCCCAACTCATTGAGTCAAATAATAAGCAAGTAGTGATTAACTCGGAGAGCCAAAGGCAGATAAATCAGCTAACCGAAACAGTAAATGAAATAATTAAAGCAAAGCGAAATGAATTAGTTGACACGCCCCACTTGTAGTAGTACTAGTAGAATTATCATTTATTTTCTTTCTTTCTCTTATGTAGTTTTATAATGATAACATTGTAGAACAAAATAGGTCTGTAACTAATAACAAAAACAAAAAAAAAAACAAAAATTATAATAGTGGTATCCTCGGCATGACTTAAAGCCGTCAGCCGATCACTATACGTTTTTCTCCACTTCCCCGACTACTACATCTGGCTTCCCAGGTCTTCCCCAGATCCCAGATCGTTCGTCAAAGAAGCTTCCATATGCGCAAGTGTCTATTTTTGCTAAATTTTAAATAAATTCCTCCTTTACCAATATTCTATATTTTTGTGCTTCTAAAATATACCCAATGAGCTTCGGCCAGCTTACTCCATTCAGAACCTTAAGATATTCCTTTTTGCTTAGGCTGTCTCTTTCCCAGTAGATGCGTTATCTTTCTAAGGATCGGGCATTTCGCTATAAAGTGATATGTGTCCTCTCTTTCTCTTAAATTGCATGAGGTGCATTCTTCCATGCGATCGCTTCTGTGGGGGGAGTATTCTAGGTTTAGGAGCTGAAAATTGCACTTATGCCGATAGCATCGTTAAAATAATTTTTATCCCCAAGGTTATAGTCCAGAACTGTGTAAGTTGGGCATGTCTCGCTTCGCCTTGCCCTGGCCTCCGCTTTTTTTCGAGAAGATTTTTTCACCTTTTCGATCAGCAATCCATGGATGATTTTTCAGGTAGACTGGTTCTCGAAAGAGCAGTGCAGGTCAACGAATGATGCAAGAGATTCCAATATTTGGAAGCACTGCGTTTTTGTTTGCATCAAGTGCGTAGCGACTATTTTTGGCTGCCGGTGCTCTTTCAGGTTCATGATCCTCGTCATATAGCTGACATGCAGGTGTAGGGTGTTTACATAAATTGGCGACAGACCGGTTTCGAGTAGTATTGCATGATTTGCCGTGTTTATTGGAAATCTTAACATTCGTTTTATGAAACCCATTTGCAATTTCTCCACCTGTTCATATTGCGTGTGCCCCCATACTTGGGCGGCATAGCACATAATCGACCTCGAAGCTGCTTCAAAGACTTTGAACTTTGCGCTGCTTTTGACCCCCTTGTTTGCTATAAAAGAACTCCATGTGCTGTTTATTGCAATCTGTGCATCCTTCAGTCTTTGGCTCACATGTTTGGAGAAATTCATTGATGGGGTCAAAAGTACACCCAGGTACTTGTACTCTTTGACTACTTCAATTTCCGCGCCGTTTAATGTCCACTTCTTATTTCGTGCTAGTCGACCTCTTGCATCCTTCACGCAGAATTATTTTTGATTTGTCCAGATTTATTTGCAGGTTCCATGTGGCACAGTATTCATAAGTGCAGTTGATCACTTCTTGCAGGCTGTCCGCCAATAGCACCATGTCATCTGCCTACATCAGTACATTGATGACTTGTGTTCTGATTTCTACACTTTCTGCCAGAATTTTCGTGATGTCATCTACAAAGAGCGAGAACAGCAAAGTGCTAAGAAGGCAGCCTTGTCTCAGGCCTGTATTTGTCTCAAACCACTCTGAGGCCGTTTTCCCATCCCACAAGGCAGAACGGTTTTCGCTGTACAGGTTGCGAACTAATTACAGCATTTTGGATGACATTCCGCAGTTTGGCAGTTTCAAAAGCAAAGTCCCTCTCTCGGTTGTATCGAACGCTGTTTTAAAGTCTACAAAGAATAGGTACATTTTTTCTTTTCGTTGGAAGTGTTCTGACGCTATAGATGTTAAAACAAAAATGCGGTCTACAGTGGAGTACTCCTTACGATACCCCGCCTGAAATTCGCTCAGTATAGCGTTGCCATTTACCCATGCCGTGATCCTTTCCAGTAGTATTGACGTAAACACTTTTTGAATGCTGTTCAAAAATGATATCCCTCTGTAGTTAGCGGCGCTGCTTTCGTCACCTTTCTTGAAAATAGGGTATATAAGATTCCTTTTAAAACTTTCTGGCCTTCCTCAAAAATCCGGTAGTAAACTTGTGAAAAGCTCCTAAGTCGCATTCTTCTGAAATTCTCCGGGGACTCTATCGATGCTAGGGGCTTTGTTTACTTTGGTACGTAGGACCGCTTCATTTTGTATATAGCCGCTTTTATAGTTCTTGGTTGTAAATGAAGTTTTTCAGCTGAGGTACGACTCAGTCCTGTCCAAGGTCACTCACAAAAAAATTTATAAAGTGCCGGGACCTGGGATATGGGGAAAAATTCTTGGTTATATGCAAATATTACTACGTCTAGGCGTTTCTCTTTGAAATCCACTACGTTGACGGCAACCCAGCTCAACGTAGCAGATTCGAAAAAGAAATGCGCCTCCTATGGACGACGGAGGTTCGAATTCGGCCACTTGTCGGCAACCCAGCACAAGTGAGCCAAATTCGACCCTCACGCCTATCCCAAGGTTAAACCCTGACGCTTAGGGTACCCCGCGTGCACACTACGTCAAATTGCCGGCGACCCAGCGCAAAATGACGCCTTGTCCACTGACCCTGACCAGAGCCGATCACGCCACCGTGCCTCCGGCGACCCAGCAAGGCACAATAGACTAATCGGCTAGAGTCAGTTGGGTTTCCTAAGGACACAACATACCAGGCAATACAAAAAAAAACCGCGTGGAAAAATACCTATGTGACCCACTGTGCGCAACGCGCCACGTTGCCGGCAGCCCAGCGCAAAGTGACGCCTTGCCCACTCGCCCTGACCAAGGTGATCAAAACGCCACACCTCCGGCAACCCAGCAAGGTGTGAGGAATTGGCCCACTTTGGTCAGTTGAGTCTTGAACAAAAAAAACTTTGTACCCCTTTCCCTTTCGCACTCTCGTAGTTTTCTTTGTTAATTTTTTTAAATTTCTTTTAATTAAATATCTTTTCGCACTCTCGTTACAACATGTTTTAGGACAAGGGGGGGGGTCACATAAATGATTGGAAAAAAAAAACTGCCCTAACCGCACCAGTTCTTCGATCCCTACTGTTTTCTCTATTGGCTAAGGCCAAGCCTGGCTTACCCGCTGGAGACTTTCTCGGCTTCTTTGATTTCCTGGGTTTCCTTGTGCTCCTTAAGGTGTTACGAATCTCGGAGGTCCTGGGCACACGGGTTTTTGGTTATCTACGGCGGAGGCGTGGCACTAAACTTTGCGAATATTTTCCGAATTCCGTAGGCACGTCCGATCATAATTAATCTCCAAAGTCAACTCCTCGCCGGTGGCTTGCCAAAATTTTCAAGAGCCCTCCTCTGCCCAGAATTCTATTCTGCCGATCCTCCTTCTCGCTCTCACACACACTTTTGGCGCGTGCCAAACTTGGGGTGGGTTTTGCGTATGCTGCTTGTTGTTGTTGTTGTTGGTTGCGCGCGACACTTTTCTTTGGTTGTGTGTGTGTGCGAGCCGGCTGGATGCGCGTTTGTCTTTGCTCGTGTTGGGCGGCTGCTCTGTTGGGTTTGGGGGGGTGGGGGGGGGCTTTTTTGTGGGTGGGGGTGCGAGCCGGCTGGAATGCGCGTTTGTCTTTGCTCTGCTGGTTGTTGTTGTTTTTGCTGGCTTGCATGTTGCTCTGCTTGGGTCTTCGCTCTGCTGTTTGTTGTTGTTGTTGGCTTGCGCGCCACTTGTCTATGCTTGTGCGTGTGTGTGCGAGCCGGCTGGAATGTGCGTATGTCTTTGCTCTGCTGCTGTACATGTGTGTGTTTGTCTCTCTGGCTGCAATCAGTGCTGGACGATCGCGCTAGAGATGACTAAAAATGAGCTAGTTCCGCTCCATTGCGGGTTTAAACTAAAAATCCTATGCTATATACTTAAATGCTACAAAACAACTTACAAACTATTAAAAACGTCCCTAACCATGTTTCCTTAATTCCTACAAAACAACTTAAAACTACAAATATTTCCCTAACTCCTTAAATCCTACAAAACAACTTAAAATTACAAATATTTCCCTATATCTTAATTCCTACAAAAAATGTGATTCTTCACACCCCCCTCTTATTTCGGGGTATGAAAAGAAACAAAAATACTTCTCGTTCGACTTATTTGGAAACGGAAATTCTGGTGGTCGAACCGGCGGAGAAAACGTACCCCTCCTCTATTGCCTTCGGTAATTTCTTGTTCGAGGAAACGGATCGCTTCTGGCGGTAAACGTCGCCCAGGGGTTTCCACTCGCCATTCCTGCGGTGCCTCTGACCAGTTGTTCTCTTCCGGGTGGTTGTCGGTGCTATCGTGGTGTGAAGTGGACGATGACGAGGCTGGCTGTAGCAACATATTCCCCAATATGACCGGCCTATCTGGCAAATGTTCCGTACCTGAAGGTTCTTCGTCCTCGCTGACGTCAGAGTATTCGGAAGACCGCGTTGTGGGGATTGTCCAGACGGCTTGTACCGCGGCTTGAGGCGACAAATTACCCCCCGGGTGCTCTTCTTCAACACCTTGTGCTCCCGGGGCCAAGTCCAGTGACAACACATTGGACGTCTCGCCAGTTTCTTGGTCCTGCGACGTTTCTTCCGGCCGCCTTCCGACTGTCGAAAGGTCCACAGGGATGGAATCCTCCGGGTTGTCCAAACGAGCAAAGTCTCCTGGGTTTGCGCTCCACCAGGACCCATAAAATGGAGGCAGACTCGAGCGAGCCTCTTCGCTTCCAGCAGGCGTGTATGGCGGCGGTTGTAACTCACCCCCCGGGTGCCCTTCATCAACACCATGTGCTCCCGGGGTCAAACCAACCGTCTCTGCTTCCGGTGGTAGTATGGCCTCGCCGTCGGATCTCGACCGCTCCCAGTCGTCCATTCCGGGGAATCCTCCATCGTTGACGTCCCACCATGAGCCATACATAGGGGGTGGGGTTGGCAAACTCGGGGCCACCCAGTCGTCGTCCTCGAGAGTGGCTACCTCGTCCGCATCGAACGGCAAATCAAATACCAGAGGGCTCGTCAGGGGACTACGATTTGGCACGGTCGACCGGTCATCCTCGATGTCCTGGGCACTCCGTTGTGGAGCTCGCTCGCCGTTCGTGAAGAACCGTCCATCGGGGGGAACTTCGGAGTCGTCGGAGTCTGTATCCGGATCTCGTGGGCGACGATAGATTCCCGTCGGGGATACGCAGCACCCGTCATCTAAGGCCTCGAAGTCGGGGAACCCAATGAGATTTCCGACAAAACCTGGGCTGTTGTCATAATCATCGAAGATCTGCCGCAAAAACTCTTCCTCTTCTGGGGAACCAACGTCTGGCGCCGGATCTTCTCGTGGCGGCCGGGCTTCTCCTCGAGGCGGGGTAGCCATGGCGAATATCTATGGACTTGAAAATTAGTACCTGACAATGAAACCCTAATACCCTATGCTGAGCCTACCTATGGTGCGGTTAACAATATTTCTTAAAATTAGGTCTTACTAAGTTCTTCGAGTCTCGATAGCCAGGCCGGGAGTTTCCCCTTACGGGGGCGGGGACGTTGTTGTGGCGCACCACTCTCAAGTGGCCCCCGCTGACTCAGTGGCTATGCTACTCGACTCTGGTTACTCCTGTTGATCTTCCTTCTCGCCGGGGGTGGCGCAACGTAGCTCAGGTTCGTTTGTCTCTCTGGATGGGTCATCTTGTGTTGTTGATGCTATGGCCGGGGCTGGGTAAGCTTCTTCTTGGTCCTCGCAAGCTTCTTTCTGTTGGAAAGCCTTTAGGTCGGCCAAGTTGGCAGTACGTCGTTGGCGACTTCCCACTAACTGGATACGAGCTATATTAGGGGAAAGAAATTTGATTAGTTTATACGGCCCGTCGTATTTGGGCGCCAGTTTGGCCGCAAAAGCATCCGTTGCTTTGGACAGGTGGTGTTGCTTCAGCAGAACTAATGATCCAAGCTCTGGTCTCCACTCTCGACGTCTGAGATTGTAATGGCGACTTTGGTCCTGTGCTGCTCTATGGGAGTTATCTCGTACCACAGTGAAAACGTCTCGCAACTGTTGTGCTTTGCATCTGGGCTCTGGGGTGTCCTTGTTTGATCCCGGGGTTACTTCTTCATATAGTGCTCCTGGAAGGCGAGGTTCTCTTCCTTGGACGAGGAAAGCCGGGCTGAATCCTGTCGTATCTGAGACACTAGTATTAATCGCCAGGGTAAACTCAGGTAAAAGCTCGTCCCATGTTTTGTGATCATCCTGTAGATACTGGGCTATCATCGTCTTAATCGTCCTATTGGCACGTTCCGTCGGGTTTTGTTGAGGGCTATACGGCGCAGTGTACTGTAGTTCCATTCCTGTTTGTTTACAGAACTCCTTGAATGCCCGGCTTGTAAATTGTGTACCGTTGTCACAAATAAAAACGCGGGGGACTCCAAATCGGCTCAGTATTCGTTCTCGAAATGCTCGTTCTAAGTGCGCTGTCGTAGCCTTCCGCAATGGGATTAGTTCCACCCATTTTGAGAACAGATCCAAGAAAACTAGTAGGACAGTGTTCCCGTGTTTGGAACGCGGCAAAGGTCCAATGAAGTCAGCGCAAAGGGTCGAAAAGGGCTCTTGTGTCGTACGAGTGAGCATCTTCCCTGCAGGTTTCAACTGGCTTACCTTGAATTTTTGGCATGTGGTACACCGTTGTACGTACTTGGCGACGTCTCTGAACAATCCGGGCCAGTAGTATCGCTGAGTGATCCTGGTCGTTGTTTTCCTGATACCCAAGTGGCCTGCGGTTGGGTGATCGTGGCATTCTTCTAGAACCCGTCGTCGATGATTGCTAGGAACGCACAACTTCCAGGGGATGTATTCTTCTTCGGTCGGACGATGTCCCAAGTGCCTGTATAGTTGTCCGTTCTCGTATGTGAAATCCGGAAATTTGTCTGGTTGCTCTTGGATTTGTGACAGCTTCTTCCGTATCCAGGGGCACTGTACTGGTTCCTCTGTTGCCTGCTGTAGAGTCTCTCTGGGCTGCCGTGATAGTGCGTCCGCGACAATGTTTTGCTTGCCTTTCCTGTAGTGGATATCAAATTGATATTGCTGAAGCTCAAGAGCCCAGCGTGCAATTCGCCCCGTTGGATTATCGATTGAGTTAAGCCACTTTAGGGCCAGGTGATCAGTGATGATGTCGAAGCGGTAGCCCTCCACATAACAACGTAGCTTCCGAATGGCCCACACTATGGCCAGGCACTCCTTCTCGGTGGCTGAGTAGTTTTCCTCTGCTTTGAGGAGTCTCCGGCTGGCATATGCTATGACTCTTTCCTCACCTTCAATCCGTTGGGTTAGCACTGCTCCCAACCCATAGTCGCTTGCATCCGTCTGCAGCTGGAACTTTTCGTTGAAATCTGGGCACGCCAACACTGGGGCTTCCGTCAGCTTTGTCTTCAGTTCTTCAAACGCCAACTGTTGTTCATCGCTCCACACCCACTTTTTACCTTTTCGAAGTAGGGCGGTCATCGGCTGGACGATGGTGGCAAAGTTTGGGACAAAGCGTCGGTACCAGGATGCAATCCCGAGGCAACGACGTAGCTCTCTGCAAGATGTAGGTGGGGTAAGTTCTCTTACCGCTGCGATTTTGTCTGGGTCCGTGTGTATTCCAGCTTCGCTTATCACGTGTCCAAGGTAGGTTAGGCTGCTTCTGAAGAAACTACACTTTTTCTGGTTAAGCTTCAAATTGGCGGCTCTCAGACGTCGGAACACTTCTCGCAAGTTCTCCACATGTTCTTCCAGGGTGGCACCAATGACTATGATGTCGTCTAGGTACGCGAATGCGTGTGGCTCCATATCGGGACCTATTACACTGTCTAAGGCTCTCTGGAAAGTGGCTGGGGCCGAGTGTAACCCAAAGGGCATCACTTTCCAGTGAAACAGGCCACGACCCGGAACGGTGAATGCGGTACATTCTCTGCTATCTTTTGCAACAGGGATCTGCCAGTATCCATTCTTCAAATCCAGGGTGGATATGTATCGGGCATTTCGCAGGCGCTCCAGGATATGAATGATCCTCGGCAACGGGTAGGCATCAGGAACTGAACGCGCGTTTAGGTCCCTGAAATCGACACACATTCTCGTATCGCCAGTTTTCTTACCCACTAGGACAATGGGCGCGCTATGGGGACTCTTCGAAGGCTCAATCCGGTCGTCTCGCAGAAGCTCGTCCACCTGTTCGTTGATTATCTTCTGCATGGCCGGGTTCTTTGGGTAATATCGTTGCTTAACTGGTTTGTTGTCTCGCATGATGATAGTGTGCTCAGCAATAGTTGAGACTCCTGTGAGCCCTTCAAACTTTTCCAATTCTTTCTCCAGAAATTCACTCACCCATGGCTCCAGTGTCTCTTCCGAGGAAATGGATTCGAGTGCGGCTTGCGGTGAGTGCTCGTCGGGAATATCTGGGTCACTGTTCACTGTTGCCAGTACGACTGCTGTGGAATCCATTGTTTTACCGGTTTCCGTTTCCGAATTCTCCCGCTTTTCGAGAACGGGTGTCATCTGTAAGCTGGGATTATCTAATCCATTGATAATGTGGGCTCTCTGTGATCTCCGGAATGGGTTTCTTTGCCGAGCAATGGCCGAGTCGGCTAATGGTTTCAATGTTGGGCGTGTATAAGGCTTTGTGGATGTCTTGTCCCTGGGCTGGGCTAGGGATACCTGACTACTCTCTGGATAAGATCTTTGTGCCGTCGGCGATGTCTTCTCAGGGTTCCTCGGCTCTGTTGGTGCCCTTTTCTTTGTTGTCTCTCTGTTCTCTTCTTTTTATTCTCTGTACTCTGTTGATTCCTTTTGTTCTGTTGGTTCTCTGTTCTCTGTTGATTCCTTTTGTTCTGTTGGTTCTCTGTTCTCTGTTGATTCCTTGTGCTCTGTTGGTTCTCTTGTCTCTGTCGTTGGTTCTATGTTCTCGGTCGATGATTCTAAGGTGGTGGGTGCTGAAGAAGGTAGCGTTGCTTTCTTATCATCTGTCTTTTGGATTCCAGTGCTGATCTGTAGGATTTGTCCCTCTGGAACTTTCTTCTTAGGGTTCTCTTCTGGGCTTGATGGTTCTAATGGCCAGACTTGGGTGGGAGAACTGGCTAGCTGCAAGCGGGCCCGTCCACACTGGATTATGGCTTGTATCCCGCAAAGGAAATCCAAACCCAGGATGACATCCTCCAAAATGCTTGGCAAAACCAACAAAGACATTTGTGTTTGGCGTTGGTCCAGGCCTACCTGGACAACCAAAGCTTGTGTCACCTCCCTCTTTGATCCGTCTGCCAGTGTGATCCTTGTTCTTACCTCTCGTCTGTTGCTTGGATTAGTCAGCCGCCTTGCCACCAGTTCGTTAACAAAGCTCCGAGACGCACCCGTGTCCAAAGTTGCCGTGAAAAACTGTCCTTCGATCGATACCAACGCTGCTATCCTCCTTCCTTCGAGCCACAAGGGATGTTCTACCATTGGGACTCGGGACTGCTCGTCTCCGCCCTGTTCCCGGTGGGATGGAGACGTGATCCGTTTCCCGACTTCTGCTGCTTACAACAATCTATAGTGCGAACATTGCGTAGTCCACACTCCCAGCAGAATAGCATCCGGGTCTTACTACAATCCTTGGCAAAGTGTCCTATAGTTCCACAATTGCGGCAAGCCCGACGTACGTCAATCCGTTGGTCCTGGACCATCTTGTTGGTGGCCTCAGCTGGGGCCAATGGCAACGTATTCTCTGCAGGCGTCTTTGTTGGGCTCACTCCCAACGGATTTGGGTTAGGAACTGCAAATCCCACTTGTGGGACTGGGGTCATCGCTCGGGGTGGAGCTGAGTCAAAACTGGATATTGGAACAAAGAGATTTGGTCGCACAATGTCTTGCTCCTTTTTGGACTCGTAGCTAATGATCAGCTGCATCAGTTCCTCCAGTGTGGTAAACTCGTGTCTCCGGGTGAACAATTGGTACTCGGGCAACAAGTTTTCGTACAGTCTTTCTAGTTCCTGCTCTGGGCTATAGCGTGCTCGCTGCATCATCAGTCTAAGTTCCACCAGATATTGTTTAAAATTCTCCCCGGGAAACTGTCGACGAACCCTGATGGCATCTTCCAGACGTTGGAAATATCTCGGTGGTAAGAAAAAATCCAAAAACTGCTTCTTAAAATCCGGCCAGAGAGTGTTCTGCATCTTGAAAGTGCGAAACCAGCTTTCAGCTCTTCCGGATAGCAATCCCACGATGGCCCGGGGCATTTGACTCGTGTCCACTCGGTAGGCAGCTGCCCGTTCTTCCATGCGCTCGATGAAATTCAAAGGATCAGAATTCCCATCGAACAGCACTCCCCAATTGCGAAGTTTTTCAGCCAAGGCTGCATATGAAATTTCGTCCTGGGGTACTCGTCTGGGGACTGGTAATACTTGTTCGCCCTCCATAGGCGAAGGTCCTAGGAGTGAGACTCCTTTTGGGCTGCACCCAAGGGGTGCCTTCAGATGGGTACCAGTCGAAGGACCTGGTTTCTCCTCGATGAACACTACCGGAGAGCTGGATCGGGATTTTCTATCTGCCTCTGGAGTTGGTGCTTCTCCAAATGTGGCCTCCAGTTCCTCCAATCGGGTCTTTATGTCCCCGGAATATTTCCCATTGGTGATACATGTTGAAATCCGGCTGCGCAATTCGTCTACGGTGCCGGTCGGGTCGAGCTGAAGCAACTTGGCTATGCCTTCCAACTCGCTTTTGCGACGAAAGGATATCCAGCGTACACCCATTTTATTCGATCAAGGATACGGCTATCACAAACGAGAACTTAACCGCTGGCCGTATTAGGATTAGATCTGAGAGGAAACTTTCAAGTAGCAAGGACCACGAAAAAGGATACGATGGGTTACTAGAACTTTGTACGACTTGATATGATTTGAAAATTTTTTTTCACGATGGTTTTGATTACTGCGTTTGATGTGCTCTTGTCAAGACTCCGCGTAAGACTGTGTCTATCCAGACTTAGTACTCCTTTTATATACCCGTTCCTGCTGACGCGCTGGTGCTGCTTTTATTTTCTATTTCCTCATTCGCGCTTTTTTTTCAAATTCCCGTTCCTCTGCTTGCGTTTCTTTCCCTCCTTTTCTTCCTATGTCTCCGCTACCTCTGCTACCGCTGCCTCTGCTTCTGTTGAACCGCTGTCTCTGCCTCTGTTGATTCTCTGCCTCTGCTTCTGTTGATCCTCTGCCTCTGTCGATTCTCTGCCTCTGCTTCTGTCGTCTCTGGTTCTCTGCTCCTCTCGTACCTCTGTCTCTCTTCAACACGTGTAGAAAAATATATACGAGAGACACGCTCCCAACAAGAAGATTAGCGGTAACTTAGCCTAGGCTTGCCTTGGAGTGATAAATGGAAACCAAAATCGTGGTGCGGGGGGGGGAAGAAAAACGCAAGATAAGATATTCGGCGTGGCGCCGCTTGAAATTTTGCTAGATCTTGGGGTGTAGACTGTACCAAATAAAATTTTTCAATTTTATTATTCCCACGTCGTTTGCTTTCGGAATAGTTTCTTGCGTTGACTGTACTGGAATTCGAATTTCTGACTCATCCCACGTCGAACTTTTGCATAACGGACTGGACACGAGGTATTCTTATGCGAAAAATTTTTTTTTTTTTTCTTAGCTACCCTTGTGAGCAAATGATTTTCTTGGACAATGCTGCTGGGCAGAAACACTATACCAAATTTTTTTTCTGTGGGTGCAAACGATACTCTGACACGTGTTGTTTTTGAGATGATTTTACTTTTATTTTTCCCCAAAAATAATATGAAACGCCCGAAATTTACGTACAAATTTGCATTTTAAACCAGAATTTTCTAATGGGTCTTTAAGCCATGGAAGATGTTACTATCCCCTTTTGTTCAAAAAAAAAAAAAAAAAAACTATATCCCAGAGTCCCTGCTCGGGCGCCATCTGTAAGGAAGTTTTTCAGCTGAGGTACGACTCAGTCCTGTCCAAGGTCACTCACAAAAAAATTTATAAAGTGCCGGGACCTGGGATATGGGGAAAAATTCTTGGTTATATACAAATATTACTACGTCTAGGCGTTTCTCTTTGAAATCCACTACGTTGACGGCAACCCAGCTCAACGTAGCAGATTCGAAAAAGAAATGCGCCTCCTATGGACGACGGAGGTTCGAATTCGGCCACTTGTCGGCAACCCAGCACAAGTGAGCCAAATTCGACCCTCACGCCTATCCCAAGGTTAAACCCTGACGCTTAGGGTACCCCGCGTGCACACTACGTCAAATTGCCGGCGACCCAGCGCAAAATGACGCCTTGTCCACTGACCCTGACCAGAGCCGATCACGCCACCGTGCCTCCGGCGACCCAGCAAGGCACAATAGACTAATCGGCTAGAGTCAGTTGGGTTTCCTAAGGACACAATACAAAAAAAAAACCGCGTGGAAAAATACCTATGTGACCCACTGTGCGCAACGCGCCACGTTGCCGGCAGCCCAGCGCAAAGTGACGCCTTGCCCACTCGCCCTGACCAAGGTGATCAAAACGCCACACCTCCGGCAACCCAGCAAGGTGTGAGGAATTGGCCCACTTTGGTCAGTTGAGTCTTGAACAAAAAAAACTTTGTACCCCTTTCCCTTTCGCACTCTCGTAGTTTTCTTTGTTAATTTTTTTTAAATTTCTTTTAATTAAATATCTTTTCGCACTCTCGTTACAACATGTTTTAGGACAAGGGGGGGGTCACATAAATGATTGGAAAAAAAAACTGCCCTAACCGCACCAGTTCTTCGATCCCTACTGTTTTCTCTATTGGCTAAGGCCAAGCCTGGCTTACCCGCTGGAGACTTTCTCGGCTTCTTTGATTTCCTGGGTTTCCTTGTGCTCCTTAAGGTGTTACGAATCTCGGAGGTCCTGGGCACACGGGTTTTTGGTTATCTACGGCGGAGGCGTGGCACTAAACTTTGCGAATATTTTCCGAATTCCGTAGGCACGTCCGATCATAATTAATCTCCAAAGTCAACTCCTCGCCGGTGGCTTGCCAAAATTTTCAAGAGCCCTCCTCTGCCCAGAATTCTATTCTGCCGATCCTCCTTCTCGCTCTCACACACACTTTTGGCGCGTGCCAAACTTGGGGTGGGTTTTGCGTATGCTGCTTGTTGTTGTTGTTGTTGGTTGCGCGCGACACTTTTCTTTGGTTGTGTGTGTGTGCGAGCCGGCTGGAATGCGCGTTTGTCTTTGCTCTGCTGGTTGTTGTTGTTTTTGCTGGCTTGCATGTTGCTCTGCTTGGGTCTTCGCTCTGCTGTTTGTTGTTGTTGTTGGCTTGCGCGCCACTTGTCTATGCTTGTGCGTGTGTGTGCGAGCCGGCTGGAATGCGCGTTTGTCTTTGCTCTGCTGGTTGTTGTTGTTTTTGCTGGCTTGCATGTTGCTCTGCTTGGGTCTTCGCTCTGCTGTTTGTTGTTGTTGTTGGCTTGCGCGCCACTTGTCTATGCTTGTGCGTGTGTGCGCGAGCCGGCTGGAATGTGCGTATGTCTTTGCTCTGCTGCTGTACATGTGTGTGTTTGTCTCTCTGGCTGCAATCAGTGCTGGACGATCGCGCTAGAGATGACTAAAATGAGCTAGTTCCGCTCCATTGCGGGTTTAAACTAAAAATCCTATGCTATATACTTAAATGCTACAAAACAACTTACAAACTATTAAAAACGTCCCTAACCATGTTTCCTTAATTCCTACAAAACAACTTAAAACTACAAATATTTCCCTAACTCCTTAAATCCTACAAAACAACTTAAAACTACAAATATTTTCCCTATATCTTAAACTAAAAATGTGATTCTTCACAATTTTTGACATAAGCTTTTTTATGTTGCGTTTGTTTGGCGTTACTTACTCTTCACTTCTCTTCTTGTTCATCAGTTGTTAATGTGATTGTGCTGCCTTTTGTATATCATTGGTTATATCTTCAATGGATGCTTCTCTATGTTCCTTTTGTGTCTCAAACAATTGTTTAATTCCTTTCTATAGGTTTGTGCATTTGACTCACATTTGTTTTGGAAGGAGCTGATCTTGTATCCCTGTTGCATATTGCTCGCTCGTCTTGCACAAATCTCCACGCTTATCGGCTTATGAACTGAATGGATATCTTCCTCAACTTTGACGTCTTAGAGCATTTCGTGCCAGATTCCCCGAATCGCACAGTAGTCAATAATGGAGCAAGCTGCACCATGCATTAACGGAAAATTGCCTTTACTATCTCCTCTCGTTCTTCCATTTAGAATCGTTAAATTATTGGACTCGTATAGTTCGATTAGTTTTCTGTCATTTCCATCTTTCGTTTTATCACAGGCTTAAGGGATGTCACTGAGTGCTTCTGTCGTCATCAGGTTGCTTTCTGTATTAGGTTGAAGCTCGCCTATTCTCGCATTTAGGTCCCCGATGATTAACACATTTTCACTTTCGAACTCAAGCAGCCAATCCAATACACGGAAACTATGCAGAGTTCGTGTTGGCCAAGCGACATGGTTATGCTGGTTATATTTTGGTGTTGCTGGATGTGACATTTTTGGATGGCACTAAATTTTTTGCAGATCCCTATGAGTTGACCCCCACTTGCACGCCCTCTGGAGAATCTCCGTTTAGCAGTTGCTTATGGTTATGGTTGCGCAAAGTTGCTTTCTACAAATGTTTCTGACAATACAAATATATCAAACGATTTTACGAAAGAGAAGAAACAATTAAAAAGATGATTATTTGTAATCCTGCTATATTATATGCTTATATCCTTAACTTATATAGATTTATATTATTCGAATTTTCGGTATATATTGTTCCATGTTGATCGGGTCGGTTCTGCCTTTTTACTTTTTTTAATCATTTACTCTGCCGAGAAGTGCATCATACTCTAGGTGACTCGCCATAACTTTATTTCCGTAGATCTCCATTATTTCGTTGACTGCGAGTTGTTCCTTGTGCATAAGATTTGTTTGGACGTTGAAATGCGTCCATTCTCCCTATATATTTATTTTGTCGTCCCTAAAAAAAAAAAAAAAAAAAAAAAAAAAAGTATATCGTTATCGAAAGCTGAAGGCCGCAAATTTAAGTGTCTCGCATCCAAGAGCATCTTTATATAAAATTTTGACTCTTTAATATCCAAAATAAATATATTTTGTACATAAACCTGCCAGAGAACACTGTTCAATACAAATCGAACAAAATAAGCGCCGTTTAATAACTAAAATTGCATAAATAAATTAGACAGCCGCCAATTTACACATACAAACACACAAACTCAACATACATAGATATCGACCAGAACAATCAACACATATAACCAAAACCAACACTATAAAAACACTCAAAAATACATAGAATCACTCAACACAATAACCACTCAATAGAGATCTTTTGCACACACCATGGCACCTGCTACACCTGCTGCTGGACCAGCATCCAAGCGTGTCCGGGAGAACACCAGCGGAGACATGAAGCCCGGGGCTGCTTCCGATGCGCTGGCGAATAAGCTCACGGAGCTCATTAACCGGCGGTTTGAGGAGCAGGCCGGTCTCATTACTGCTAATATGCGATCAGCTGAGGATCGGATAATGAGTGCGCTCCAGGAGCGCATAAACACCATGTCAGGAGAGATCCAGAACATGGCTCGCCGTGTCCAGCAACTGGAAACTGAAGTTAGTGAGATAAACTCTTTGAAAATGCAGGTGGGGCAACTTGCCTCACAAATCATGACTCAGGCCAATGCAAGCGTAGCATGTGATTTGAGATTGCATGGAGTACCAATTGTGGATGACGAGAACCTGCGAGCGACGTTTAACTCCTTATGTTTTGCTCTAGAACTCACTCCGGCGCCGAAAATAAGAGATATATTCCGGATCAAGCCACGACAAACGCACACTGTGGTTGACCCGGAAATTATTATTAAATTCGAGCACGTGTACGAAAAGGCCAAATTACTGCGTGCAGTTGGTGATTTTCGGCGAAAGTCAAAGAGTCAACTAAAACTTCTAATGTTGGGCTTTGACTCTGATGCACCCTTTTACTTGAATGAGCAGCTGACCAAAGAGAATTATGCTCTCTTTAAAGAAGCAATGAAGCTTAAAAAGCATAAACGTCTCCACGCTGTATTCACACGCAGAGGTGTCGTTCATGTGAAGAAGAATGAGAGAGGCGACATTTTCAGCGTGGGTACTTTGCAAGAGCTTCTGGGTCTGCAGCGTCTGGAAGAGGGAGAAGCCGATCGCTCAGCTACTGCTTCGTCAGTTGGTGCATTTCGCACAGAATAGGTTATACAGCTCTTCTAGCTCTCTTTTTGTTTGTTGTTTATATGTATTCGTGTGTCTTATTATTATGTTTGTGTTTAAATTGTGCGCGCTTCGTAAATCTCTTAATTTTAAACAACTTTTTCTAACTGCCAACAGTAATAGGTAAGTCCACGTCAAGCAGTCATGCATTGATAAGAATTTTAGCAAACAAAGAGAAGGGACTAAGTATATGTCATATCAATGCCCAAAGCTTATCCAAAAAAGATTGACGAGTTTCGGTACTTATTTGTAAACTCAAATGTAGATGTTATCTGTGTATCTGAGACATGGTTTGTGTCTGACTTATGTGACTCGTTAATATCATGTGCAGGTTATAATGTGTATCGCTCAGATCGCATAGGCCATGCAGGTGGTGTTGCCATATATGTAAGTGAACGTCTTCAGTGTAAAGTCATTTGTAACCAGCAACCAGATTGTCCGATTGAATATTTAATACTAGAGGTCTCGAATAAAACAAAAGATACTAAGGTATTAATTGGATGTTTTTATAGACCTAGGCGTAATATTGATTATGGTGAGATGCTTGAGTCTCTTACAAATATTTTATTGTCATACACCGACATAATCTTGGCTGGGGACTTTAACAGTGACATCTTGACAGAAAGGCATCTTGCTGCTAATATGGAAACACTTGGGCTGCATTTAGTCAATGATTCTACACCAACGCATTTCTCACACACTACGGACACGCTATTAGATTTATACTTTGTGGATGAAAAAAGTAAGATTTTGCTTTATGACCAAGTAGCCGTTCCATTATTTTCTCGACATGATCTAATTTTCTTGACATATAAATGTGACATATAAATAGTTCCAATTCCAAAAAATAAATCCGAATATAGACCCATTTCCATTCTTCCCTTTATTTCCAAAGTTCTCGAGCAATTAATTGCTCATCAAATTAATCAATTTTTTTAAGACAATCTGCTTCTAAATAATAACCAATCTGGCTTTAGAAAACAGCGTAGTTGCACAACAGCTATTCTGAAAATAACCGAAGACATACGCAGAAAATATGATAATAGTTTCGTGACATTTCTTACACTTTTAGACTATAGTAAAGCTTTTGACATGGTCGACCACGACATACTGTGCACAAAATTGACGAAACTTTATAACTTCTCCGAGACTGCAAGGAACTTTATGTCATCTTATCTGAGTGACCGTCAACAAGCTGTAGTAACCCCAACGAAGACCTCGTCCTTTCTTAAAACATGTCGTGGCGTCCCCCAAGGATCAGTCCTTGGACCATTGCTTTTCTCGATTTATGTTAATGATCTCCCGAATGCCCTGTCTAATTGCGAAGTCCATATGTATGCCGATGATCTACAAATGTATGTATGTCGTCCAATTAATCAAATGTCTGAGTGTGTGAATCTATGTAATAATGATCTAAGCAGTGTCAGTGAGTGGGCCAAGAAAAACCATTTGTTGATTAACCCAAAAAATCGAAATGTATGGTTATATACAAAAAACCCCTCCAAACGAATTGTCTACAGCAACTCCAAATTAACGATAATCCCATTGAATACGTAGACAGAGCCGAAAATCTTGGATTCACCTTCAATAATACCTTATCCTGGGACGATCATATTAATAAAGCAGTAGGAAAAACATACGGAAAACTAAGACAATTAAGATTTAGTCAACCTTTCTTACCCACTCAAACAAAATTATTAATAGCTAAAACATACCTGGCATCGAGTCTATTTTATGGAATAGAAGTATTTGGTAAATGTGACTCGATTAGCAACAGAAAATTGAATGTAGCATTTAATGATATAGCCAGATATATATTCAATAAGAAAAGAACGGACCATATTTCATTGTACACAGAGAAAATATTTAATATTGACTTGAATTCGTGGATACAGTTTAGAGCCTTAATTAAATTACATAACATATTACAGTCAAAACAACCTTCCTATCTCTTTGAACTCATAACTTTTTCTACTTCCAAAAGAACAAATAATTTAGTCTCCACCAAAAATAAATTGTCCAGCTCTGACAAACAATTCTTTGCATATGCTGTTCGGCTGTGGAACTCACTACCACATGATCTAAAGGCGATTAGAAGTGCAGCGCAGTTTAAAGACAAACTTTTGAATATATAAAAACAACAAATTAGATTAGACACACACCAAAATCATAGAAATTAATAATAATTTAACAACAAACAATTTAATAAATGTAATGTAATCTTAAGATAGGGAACTTAATATATATGTATGTTTATTGTCCATTGTCAAAACTTTTGTGATTAGTGCTTTAGTTATAAGTATTTTCTGTACTTGTAGCGCTAAGAAATCTTAATAAATCTAAATTAAATTAGTAACAAGCACTTTGGGCCTATTGTTTATTTGGGTAAGATCCTTTTTTCGCTCGTGCTTCTCTATACGTAGGTCTTTTTCAATGTAGATTTTGGATCCTGCCAGTTTTTTTCCGCTTCTTAGGGCCGTTTTCTCATGTTGCCGTTTTTGCAAATCTAGGTAAATTTGCTGAATTTGCTGTTCTCATGTACACGAAAAACACCTAGATGGATTTCGTAGCCATCTACTTCATCCTCATGGATTTGAAACCCATGTACATTGTTTTGCTTGGTAGGTATTTAGGTATTTATAGGCACATACGGTCACACCGACAAATGGACAAAACAAGCTGCCGCAAAAAATTTGGTAATTTAAATTACTGCACTTGTAAAAAGAAACCAAAAATGGAAAATATTGGTCGGGCTTTTTATATACAGTCACTTGCAGACATGGCTGAAAAGACAGAAGGGCAAAAGGCAAGTTCACTGCAACGAAAGTTCGCACCGATGAGGATTTGGCAGTATCTGCGGACTGCAAGGGGTAAAATGGATCGGTTGGCGGGGAGTTAAGGTGAATGAGATTGCACCTAAGCCCAACCCCACTGCTTTTTCATATTTAATTGGGCCACACGCGGTGCATGCGTATGCGGTAGAAGTTTCTGCTGCTGGCCAGGCATCTCAGAAACAGTTTATTGGCCAAATCATTGTAATACTCCTAAATATTTGAATTTGTGCACTATCTCATTTGATAGTTCTGACCTGGACTTTCGTTTCATTGAGAAATCCTGTCATCCGCGCTAAATGCCATTAATTTTACTGAGTTTTTCGACAAATTTGATTCACTTCTCCTTTATCTGTTTCCAGGTAACTTTGTTCGACTATTTTTTCTCCAACACATCCTTATTCTCCTCAACGAGATCTACAATATTCAGCTCCTGTTCCACCGTAAAATGCTCGCTTCTTTTTCTATTTTCCTTGTTCGACATTTTTGATTTAAATTGGCGCTTAAAAATCAAAAGAAAAAATGTTTTTTTTACCCGTGGTGCCAACCTATAATTAATGCCTTTGCAGCCCTGCCGGTGTGACCGTACCACAATACCTAAAGCCAAAATCCATATACATGAGAAAAGCAATTGAGCGAAATCCACCTACATGCAAAATGTAGATGGATTTCGAAATCCACCTGGATTGTGCAAAAACGGGAACATGAAAAATCGGCCCTTAGAGCTGCTCTAACCATTTCCGCAGTTTCTAATTCGGCAAGAAATTCAACCATGGAGTTTTTTTTTTAAAAAAGAATTCTCGTGCTTCGTACCGATGTGTGGGCTACTCGAGTTTATCATGCAAAAAATGCTTGACCCCATCAGTCGAGGCACTTTGCTTATGTAAACCCCTAATAATCAAATTGTTTCCCGTACTTTGTTCCACTAGAAGCGTTAATTCCTTCCTTTAATCTGCTCTTTCCTCTTTTATTTTTTCTATTTCTTTTTTGAGGGATTGGTTTTCAAGCTGAAGGGTTTCTAGTTTTTTTTTGACACCCCACCCAATTGGTCCTTTATCTTCATAATATCTGATTTTGTAGCCAGTTTATCTTCTATTGTCCCATTTGGTGACAGTTCACTACATTTACGCTTCTCTGGTTGCGAAACGAACTTAGCTGGATTTGGCGTTAAAGCTGACCCTTCACTTGGAGCACTTCTCAGATGTGGTTGAGCTGCCTCCAAAATGTGCCAAATCCGCTTCTGTTTATGTGTATCCCGCTGAGACTTCTGTGGCCAGGCTTGACAAAATTAATTGTGTCTTCAAACAATTGGTGCACGGATGGGTTGTCCTCGATCTTTCTTTACTTCTTCCAAGCTTGATTCTCAGAACTTGATCTCTCAGAACCGCAGAACTGTCTCTGTTAGTACCCCACTTGTATGAAACATTATTATCTAGAAATAGAAAGATAAAAACCGAAATTGAAAATCTATTGCTCACGATCACTCTTGCTAAGTCAAGCATAATAAATCCTACTATTTTTGACAATAACGATTTGAAGGCCTTACTAGCCGAGCATCCCACAAAAGTCCCGATAGTTAGTTAGCTTCCAACATAAAAATCTTTCAATCTGAAGATGTTGTTCATATAATAACAAGTAAGAAAGTCGGTCAAGCCCGACTGTAATATACTCTGTACCTGTTTGTATATAACTAATAACTTTAAAGTGTGGAGTCACACAAACTGCGCAAGTGCTGCCCAGCGTACTTATTTGATTTGCTTATAACTCGAATATCGTTCATCTGATCTGGAAACGGTGTATGGTAGATCGATAAGTAATGACGATTAAAATATATGCCTAAAAGGTTCTAACAATCTGTCTTTAAGATTGTGGAAGATATTCGATTTTTTTCAAATTGTGGGGGGGGGGGCAACTCTACCATCGTTCATCTGAACGGAAAACAATGTAATGCGGTTCGATAAGTAATGATGAGTAGAATATATGCCTAGAAGGTTCGAAACATCTAACTCTAAAATTGCGGGATATCTGCGGTGTTTTTCAAATTGCGGGGGTGGCAACTCTACTATAGTTCATCTGATCGAAAAACGATGTATGGGTGCTCGATAAGTCATGATGAGTAGAATATATGCCTAGAACGTTTGAACAACCTAACTCCAAAATTGCGGGATATTTAAGGTGTTTTTCAAATTGCGGGGGTGGCAACTCTACTATCGTTCATCTGATCGGAAAACAATGTAAGGGGGTTCGATAAGTAATGATGAGTAGAATATATGTCTAGAAGGTTCGAACAACCTAACTCCAAAATAGCGGGATATTTGAGGTGATTTTCCAATTGCGGTGGTGGCAACTCTACTATCGTTTATCTGATCGGAAAACAATGTATGGGGGTTCGATAAGTAATGATGAGTAGAATATATGTCTAAAAGGTTCAAACAACCTAACTCCAAAAATGCGGGATATTTGAGGTGTTTTTCAAATTGCGGGGGTGGCAACTCTACTATCGTTCATCTGATCGGAAAAAGATGTATAGGAGCTCGATGAGTAATGATGAGTAGAATATATGCCTAGAAGCTTCGAACAACCTAACTCCAAAGTTGCGGGATATTTGAGGTTTTTTTAAAATTGCAGGGGTGGCAACTCTGAAATTATGAGTAGAATATATGTCTAAAATGTTCAAACAACCTAACTCCAAAATTGTAGAAGATATACGGGTTTTTTCGATTTGCGGGGGAGGCAGGGGGCTTGTCAAAAAAAAAAACTAAACTTGATCTGCCTGCAAGTAAAAGAAATATATGTTCCAGACACCTCAAACCCCTATCTCTTACCATATCTGAGATCTCAGCGTTCATACGGACAGACGGACGGACAGACGGACGGACATGTCTTTATCGACTCGGCTGTTGATGCTGATCAAGAATATATATACTTTATAGGGTCGGAGATGCTTCCTTCTGGCTGTTACATACATTTGCACAAACCCAATATACTCTTTGTACCTTCGGTACAGAGTAAAATTAGTTACCCTAGAATTAAGTACATCTGTAAGAAAGTTACTATATTCCCAGTATCCCATGACCACACCGTATTGCAATTATAAGATGACACAATAGCAGAATGCGATAAGGACGTGTTGGCGGTCACCGATTGCACAGCGACCACGGGAGATACCATTTGCAAATTATCACCCCATGACAGATGCGCGCGGGCCCTTCATACGGAAAGCATAGCCAACTGCCATACCCAGCCCAGCCATCAAAAGGCGCTCATACATGTGGACGATGGCGTAATAATTATCAATGAGAGTCCAGCTCGAGTCAGCACAGATGATGGCCTAGTATCTCTGACCAATGGTACGCACCTTATCACCTTTGAGCGTTTTGCCGTCGTCAATGGCACAAAATACCTAAAACAACGAGAGGCCCTGAACAAAATTCCAGGCATAGCCGCGTCACCGTTACTGAACATCATCAACCATGATTCCGTTTTGAGCATGCCGCTTTTTCATTGGATGAATGACCACAATCTACATATCATTCAAGATTTCAAGAATGAAGTTGTAAGGATGCTACTTGTTGAATCGATCACTGGATACACTTTTCTGACCTTGACTGTGAAAATTTAGAGCAACCAAATCGTTCCACCCTTTCGAGACGCGACTGTTAGATAGCGGGTCATACGCTTAAGCATTGTTTTAGTATCCAACTTCGGTATTCTGCCCCAATCGCAATACGGTCACACTCGACAGCTTCCAGGTTGCATTTCCTGGCTTTGAACTCGTTCCCGGAAACCTTGCGCTCAAGGGGGCGGCGTTTTAAGCGCCCATAGTCTTTGGCCCTGCTGAGGCCTGGCCATGAGGTTGCACTAGACCCCAACCAAAGCCCACACCAACCCCAGAAAATCAAGAAGGGAAGAACCTACGTTGGAGGAACTCTTTGTTCACCAAAAGCTGCATTGATATAGCTTTTCGCTCCTAACCTAGCGTGAGGTGTTCACCCAAACCCGTCAGAGATAATTTAATTTTCATTGGCGTGAGACCAACCTCTACAACGGAGCCATTCAAACTTTTATTTGGAAAAGTTCGCGGATTTCATGGACAATCCAGTATCGTTGGAAAAAGTTTTATTTATTAACTAACCTTGTTTTGACAATTGTACTTATAAGTTTTTTCGACATTCCTCATAGCACTGCGCCTCTTTATGATTTTGATGCATCCTTGAATTATTTTAAAAATCCACAGTCACCTCAACGTCAACAGGCCAGCTGGCAGCGATGGACTTTGCAACGTGTGAGTACGGCACAGCCGAAAGAAATCAAAAGACATGCAACAGAACCTTAATAGTCGCAGCGGCTTTATAAAGCCGAGTCTAACGTTTCCCTAGTGTTATAGAAAAGAAACCTTTTGCCAGCCTAATGCTGTGTATGACATACATTTAATTTCCTTTTTATTTTCATTTTTCAATATTCATTTTAAAAATCTATAAATATTCATATTAAATATCCATAAATATCCATATACATTACCCATATCAAATATCCAATTATATTATCCCTATCAATTACTCATATTATTATCCTTATTATTAGTAAACTAAATTTAAGTCGAGATGATGTGTATATTTGAAGACGACCATCATCCGAAACATTTAATGAATTATATTTTATAGTATACATGACTTAACTATTTTCTTTAATTAAGGGCATCTTAATCACTTAACACAGAGGCAATGTAAAGGGTATAATCATAATATTTTCACGAATCTGCAGGTTGGGTGGGTAAAGAAGGAGGTCTTTAACACCTTGATTCCTCCAATATTAGATAAAAATAATTTCTGATAGTCCATTTCCCGTCTTTTTTGTTTGTTTTTCCGATCTTATTACCTTTTGATTGTTGATTGCGATTGAAAGCGTGTTCGTTACAAAGTAGAGGCAAATGGATATCCTATGGAGAGGCAGCAGGTGCAGTCGGATTTGTCCTCATCCTCAACGATTCCATCTTCCTCTACCTGCACCTGAGGAAGAGACGAGCTTCAAAAATGATACAGGACGTCATCAATAAGTTCAGTGTGACCGAGGACGGTCACAGTTATGAGAGCGAAGGAGTTTACAAGTAACCCACGCGACGCAAACTACTCTATCAGACCCCGCACTGATAGTGCTGACACATCAAATACCAGCGTTCAGTGCCTGTCCAGCGTGGTAACCTGATCCCTTGCTTGGCCGCAAGAGCAGTGTTATCACTTATGCTGAGTTAGCAGTTATCCATGTAGCTTAAATATTTGTAGTTTTGCCTTTTGTAGCTTTTGCCTTCAGCTTTAGCTGGCATTTAATTTAGCTTTAGTTTTGTTTCGATTTTAATAAAGAGCACTTGGCTCATGCGCATTACTTCGGCCAAGTCGTAATAGTTAATATTTTGCATTGTTGAGCCAGAAGGCCAATGATTTAGGAGGGCAGTCACCCTCCCAATATAATCTTCAGATCCAGTATCAACCAATTGGACGGACCATAGAAAGAAGGAACAGCAAACATTCCTGTAGCTCAAAATCATCTTTAACTGGAGTCATCAAGGAGGCAGAAACAGGTGAAACTGTATACCACAGAAGCCTAAGCCTACACACACAAATAAAAAATTTAATCAAAACGATGGACAAACTATCGACGACTGAATTGAAGAAATTATGTGAGTTATTGGAGCAGGAGACAACCGTAGTTCAGGATCAAATCTTAAAACGATTGATCAGCATACCGGAGGAGCAGTTAAGTCTGGCCGGCAACAAAATTCAAACAACCAAGTGGTTGTGGAGGGGAATGTGCAGAACGACCAAGAAATGGAGAGTATGTCGGAGTTGACAAAAAATGATAGCAAAATTTATTAAAAAATTACTGACTGAGAAGGAAGATCAAAACGCAAAAAAAAAGGCGAAAACAAACCGTTAATCCAGTGGGCAAAGGCGCCAGCAGAAAAACTACAGTTGTTGCAGCTGATCAAACAACGGTTCGAAGAACAGGTGACTCTCAACAAAGGCAATTTACGAGAGGCAGACGAGCGTATTTTGTCTGTGCTTCATAAAAATCTGATCCGCATCTCCGCTGAGATGCATCAGCCGTGTTCTCACCCTGGAGTCCAAGGTTGGTGAGTTGGAGTCGAGATTGGTAGCCATAAGTGCGGCTGAAGCTAATGCTAGCATAGTCAAAGACTTTCGGCTCCATGGTAATCCTTATACGGATGGGAAGAGCCTGCAACTGTTGTTTCAAACACTTTGTCAAGAGCTTAAACTCACTCCAGCGCCCAGGCTAAAACAAATATTTAGGATGATACGCAAAATACGGCGGTGCACACCAATATAGACCCAATAAAGCTATGCTGCTGAGTGCAGCTGGTGCTTACCGGCGTGAAAAAAGCAACAACTAAATTTAACGATGCTGGGCTACGATTCTCCAACTCCTACTTAAATGAGCAGCTGACCCGTTCCAGTTATGAGATCTTCAAAGAGGCGGTGATCTTAAGAAACAGAAGCTTTTGACTGCAGTATTCTCTAGGCAAGCAGTAGTGCAAGTAAAAGCTTTTGATAAGCTTATATGAGTTGAGAGCAAACATAAGCTTTGCATACTGCAAGCTGACCTTGAAGCTGCAGCTGTTCGCTCTAATGATCTGGCTGCTGACTCCGAGAACACTGAAACAGAGAGTACTGTTCAGAACTCTGATTCCTTTCGCTCTTAAGTTAATTGTCTCTTCCTGCAGTTTTAATTCAAACCTTAGGTTAATTTACTCTTTTTCTTTTTTCGTTACATTTTGGTTCGTAATCTCTTTTCGTAGGTTTTTGTTTGTTGACTTTGTTAATTTTTTGTCTGTAACTATGCGCGCGTCTGTATTTGCAGAACACATTAGTATATACTACTCTGGATAACATAAGCTATGCCAATGCGAACAATGATAATAGTTCTAACAAAACAAAATACAGGGTTGCCCATATTCGACGGACCCATGTTTTTTTTAAAAAAATCAAAGAAAAAAATAAAAATTTGGCGGTAGGCAATCTTAATCATTTAATTTGTTCCAAGTAGATTTGTTTACATCAATTTTTGAATATGATATCTCTCAAATGGCCGCCTCTGGCGTTGATGGCGTATTGTGCCCTTTTTGCAGCATTTTCCATCGTTTTCGCCAACATTTCGGCCGGAATAGCGGCTATTTCTTCACGAATGTTGTCCTTGAGCTCTTCTACGGTCCTTGGCTTGTTAACGTAAGCCTTTGACTTCAAATATCCCCACAAGAAGGCGGCGTCAAATCGGGCGAACGCGGTGGCCAGTCCAAATCACCACTTTTCGACATCAAACGGCCCGGAAACAATTTCTTCAGAAAATCGATTGTTATGCGACTTGTGTGCGGTGGAGCGCCGTCTTGTTGAAACCAGAACTGCCTCATACGCTTTCGACAAATAATTGGCATCACAAAATTGGTCATCATGTCGCGATAACGCTCCTGGTTGATGGTAACAGCATGGCCATTTTCATTTTGGAAGAAAAACGTCCCAATGACCGTTTTCGCACTAACGCCGCACCAAACTGTGACTTTTTCGTCATGAAGAGGCACTTCTTGAATCTCCTGAGGATTTTCAGTGGCGTAAATACGGCAATTTGGCTTATTTACGGTCCCATTCAATGTGAAATGGGCTTCATCGGACATGATAATTGAGTTTTCACAATTGACTTGTTCTGTTGAATGTAAATTTCAACTATTTCAGAGCGCTCGCGTGGCGTGTATTGTTCCATGGTAAAAATCTGCTTGGACTGACGCTTCAAACGCGGTATGTCATTAAGCGATC
The DNA here is from genome assembly GCA_018904225.1 of Lordiphosa mommai. Taxonomy (NCBI): domain Eukaryota; kingdom Metazoa; phylum Arthropoda; class Insecta; order Diptera; family Drosophilidae; genus Lordiphosa; species Lordiphosa mommai. Next base: position 317,341 of record JAEIFT010000144.1, read on the forward strand.
TGACATCTCTGTCAAAAGTTATGGCGTTGCCAGATGGGTCCGTCGAATATGGGCAACCCTGTATATCTGTCATATTAATGCTCAAAGTTTGTCAAAAAAGATAGAGGAATTTAGATATTTATTTGTTATGTTATATGTGTGTCTGAAACATGGTTTATGTCTAGTTTGTCTGATTCGTCGATTAACTGTGACGGATATAATGTGTTTCGTTCAGATCATCTTGGTCATGCGGGAGGGGTGGCAATATACGTAAACAATAGACTGAAGACTAAAATTATATGTAAACAACCGCTACATATATATTATATGTAATATATTATAGTAGTAGTAGTAGTAGTAGTAGTAGTAGTTTTTATTTATTCTATTTTACAAAAAACATCTTAAATTATAGCTGGCTAACTTAATTACAATTAACAAATTTATACAAAATATAATTTTCTTTCTTAGTATTTTTCAACATGGTTTTATAAAAACCGTCCGTTGAATTGAACCTGATTTGAAAAGCCCGCATACGTATGTAATGCCTAAAAGAGTTCGCTAAGGCTTTTATTGCGGTATTGCATAGCCTCTTTGATGAAAGCGGCAAGAGCTATCCAGTTTTCTCCGTTAAGCAGGCTATAAAATTCAATTTCCGATAGAAAAGGACGCTGAAAGTGTGCCATACGAATCTCCTTTAGAATGGGGCAGATTCCTACAAAGTGAACCACATCTTCCTTGGTGCACATATTGCAGAGGGTACAGTTCTTCTGCGTGCTACTCCTGTGTGGTTGGCAGTTAAGGCTAAGTGTTTCACATCTCGTCCTGAAGATAGCGCTGATTCTGTCAACCCCCACTGTCAGAAAAGTAGTTTTTCACTCCGAGGTTAAGTATGAGGGAATTATACTGGTTTCTTTCGGTGCTCCTTTTTGCTTGTGCAATAAATCCGTTCCTTTCTACTTCACATATTTTGGAGATGATTTGGGCTTGGGTTTGTTGCCAAAGAATATGGTTACCAAAATTGATGTTAACTCCGCAGTCATTTGAGATGCTATCCCATCTTTCAAAGAACTGGGACCTTTCGCTCAGAAATTGATTGGTTATGATCTTGGGCAGTCTTGAACTTTCTATATTCATTATTTTGTTTATTTAGTTGAAATGGGTTTCGAGCGTGTACGTAAAAAGCGTGGGCAGACCAGTTTCGATGAATATTGCGTAGTTTGGAGAAGTTGGCGGGAGTCTAAATACTTTTTTAATGAAGAAGATTAGTAGCCGTTCAACATGTTCATAAGATGTGTGACCCCATACTTGAGAAGCATAGCACAGGATTGATCGTACTGCTGCTTGAAATACTGCATATTTTGTGCTAGGTTTGACGTTTTTCCTACTAAGCAGAGTTTTCCATGACGCGTTGATAGCCACTTTTGCATCTTTCAACTTCTCACAAAGGTGGACTTTAAAGGACATATTGTGGGACAGTAACACTCCGAGGTATTTGTAAGGCTTCACCTTTTCGAGGATAACGCCGTCTATCGTCCAATCTTCTGCACGTGCGTAACGACCTCCACCCTGTCTAATTACCATGATTTTAGACTTATCCGTATTGATTTGAAGGCACCAGAATCTGCAATATTAGTGAAGCTTATCGATCATTTTCTGAAGCATTTGCGGGGAATCGGCAAAGAGGCACATGTCATCGGCATACATCAACGTTTTAAATTGTTGTCCAGCAAAGGAAATTCCGCCTGGTAGGGCCTGTGTTATGTCGTCGACATATAGCGAAAATAAAAGTGGGCTTAAGATACATCCCTGCTTGACTCCACAGTTAGTATCAAACCAATCAGATAGTCTGGAGCCGTCCCAAACCGAGGCTGTATTATTGTCATACAGCTGAAATATTACCTTGAGCATTTTGGTAGATAGCCCAATGTTGCTCAGTTTGTAGAACAGACTTCTTCTATTCACTGTATCAAATGCAGCCTTAAAGTCAATAAAAAATATATATAGCTTTTTTTTGGAATGCAGGTAAGACTGAGCAATTGATGTCAGGACGAAGATGCTATCGACAGTTGAATAGCCCTTTCGAAAGCACGTCTGAAATTCACTTAATAATTTCGAATGGTTTACCCATTCGATCAGGCGGGAAAGTAGCACTCCGGCAAAAATTTTCATTATAACGTTTAAGCAAGATATTCCTCTGTAGTTGCTGGCATTCGATGGGTCTCCTTTTTTAAAAATTGGAAATATAATGCTCCGTTTAAACGAGTCAGGAAAGGACCCGTTATTGAACATATGATTGTAGACGAGTGTTAGCAGTTCTATGAAGTTTGGCGTTGCGTTCCTAAAAAATTCAGCAGAAATCCTGTCTTCCCCTGGTGCTTTATTTATCTTCAAATTGGCAATGGCATCGTTGACTTCCGTTATTGAGATGCATCTATCTAGTTCGGTTGACACCGTAATCGGCAAAGCATATTGTATTTGTAATTCCGAGTTTAAATTCCACAGTAGTTGCTTAAAATGCTGAGCTAATGTCGGTGCGTCAACTTTAATTTGCTGAATGGTTGGATTTCTATTTATAGACTTTAAGATTGACCAGTACGTTTTTGAATTACGAGCATTGTATAGCTCTAATTCCAGCTTTAAATAATATTCATGTTGTTTAAAATTACATATGGCCTTATATTCTTTATTGGCTTGGTGGTATTTTCCTTTTGAGTCTTGCGTATTGTCCTTCCTATACTGATTTAATTGATGAAAAACCAAGTCTCTAGATCGCATACACATCGAGTCAAACCATGCTTGCTTATTAGGCATAGTTCCCTTTGTCTGCATAGTTTCTGCTGCTTTTACTATCAACTTTGTAAGATCGTTTGCAGTGTCAATATTATGCTCGGCGCTGTGGCGAAGACGCTCCACTCCTTTATCAAGCTCGGTAACGTAGTTTCTCTCTTTTCTCTGATTCCAGCGAAGTTTTGGCATTAATGTTGATTTAGAGGTTACTTCAGTAACGTTAGTTAGCTCAAAAGTCACAACAAGTGGCATATGATCCGAGAAAATTTGTCCAGACAGACATATCGGTGAAGACTTCCTGTCACTGCCCTTGTATTAAGCAGTAGTCGATTGTAGAGCAAGCGTTTCCTCTAACAAAGGTGAATTCTCCTTCCTGGTCACTCTTGGTACGGCCGTTTACGAGGGTCATTTGCATGGACTCACACATTTCAATTAGCTTGCGACCTCTTCTATCAACAACACCGTCTTTGGCACATCGAGCAGTTTTTGCTAAATCTGTGGCGAGTTCGTACGATTGGGTGACTACCTGTTCCGTACCAATACGCGCGTTGCAGTCTCCAATGATCATGATATTATTGCAGTCAGACGACAAACAGAAGTCATACACAGTCTCATAATCTTGGTCCCATCGATTGCAGTTTATGTATACAGGCAAAATTATAAGTTTTTCGGAACTTTTTATTTCAATGACGACCGTGTTTACTATTGTGACAATTCGGCAATCCGGCTTTAGAAAGAATAGAACTTGTTGAGGATATCCGTAAGGAGATGGATGATGGCGAAGTGACTTTTCTTACCTTATTGGACTATAGTAAAGCCTTTGATACGGTGAATCATGCTTTACTTTGCACAAAACTTCACAAAATGTACAACTTTTCGAACACAGCATAAAATTTTATAAATTCTTATCATCACAGTCCCCGTTATTACACGTTAAACGTGGTGTCCCACAAGGTTCCGTCCTTGGCCCTCTTCTGTTTTTTGTCTATGTTAATGATTTACCAAATATTTTGTATGATAGTGACTGTCATATGTACGCTGATGACCTCCAATTATATGTAAGCCATCCATTAAGCCAATTAAATGAATGTGTTGATAAATGTAACAATGAACTTAAAAAAATCTCAAGCTGTGCAAATATAATGGTCTCTGTCTGAACCCCACAAAATCAAAATGTTTAATAATAAATAAAAAATTGTTTAGTGTAAGCAACATCCGTCCTCTATTAATTGATAACTCTCCCATGGAATATATTGAAAAGCAAAAAAATTTGGCTTTGATTTTAATAGAAATTTAAATTGGAACAATCATAAAGTTAAAGCTGTTGGAAGAACCCATGGCCTTTAAGAAACCTTAACCTCTCTCAACAATTTCTCCCCACTAATATCCGCTAACTAATATCAAAAGCAAACAGCGATGCCTTAAATTTTGACAAATTAAAAGTGGCTCTCAATAATATCGCAAGATATGTTTATGGGTTAAGGCGAAGAGACCATATTTCCAGTTATTCGATCAAATTATTTGACCTCTCTCTTCAAAGTTGGACAAGCTTCAGGGTTTTAATACTATTTCATAAAACAATTTTTAAAAAATAACCTCAAAAATGTTTCATTCGCCCAAAGCCAATGCCAATTCCCCAGCAACCACTAGTGTTGATCTTGCAACAACCACGCCAATTACAACGCAGCTTACGCAACCCGAAAAACGCAAGTATAGTGAGTTATCACCAGAGCAGGCTGTGGAAAACAAACACATAATGCTCGCGATCAGGGAATTGAGTAAAAATTTTGATGCGAAATTGGAGTATATGGTGGAAAAATTGGCCACTATAGATGATATAGTGGAATTAAAGGGGCAATTAGGCGGAGTCACTCAAAAAATCGAAGACCTTCAGCGCGAAAATCATGCCTTAAAGGAAGAAATTGAGATTTTAAAAGGGGAAAGGGGAAATGACCGGAAGGAATTAAAAAGAATTGCAGATCAAAGCCGAAGTAGGAACCTTATTGTGAAGGGGCTCAATAAAGAAAAGGCATCAGCAGACGGCGTTGGAGAGCTGCTACGAGCTACACTGGATATACCAGAAGCTAAGGTGAGGGATACGCGAATTTTGTATGAAAAAGGCAACACTGTTGGGCTTATAGCGGAACTGGAAACGGCGTCTATGGTCAATGCCACGCTTAGAAACGGAAGAAAACTGGCCGGATAGAGGATATATTGAAAAGGACCTAAGCACAGAGAGGCAAGAGCATAAGGCGATCCTGATGTAGTTGAAAAATGAGCTCAAGACACTGAATGGCTGCAAAAGAGTCTTTGTAAAAAGTGATGAAATAAATATTGAGGGAAAATGGATGCATTTCGACCCGAATAATAAGCTAGTTCACAAGGGACACCCAGCTGAACCCATCATTAAAGAGGTCTTCGGAAACGGATTTGAGCCGCCGGCATATGGAGCACTACTAAGTAGAGCCAGGATGCCAAAAAACTATGAATTAATGAATAGAAAATTTTTAATTCAACTAGCAATAATTTAGAAAATAGAAATAATATTAATTTTAAAATCTTGTCATATAACATTGCTGGGCTAAAGAGTAAACTCATCCAAAACAGATTCTTCAAATTGATTAACAGCTATCAGCTCTTCTTTCTGTTTGAGACATTCATAGAATCAGGTACAGATGATCTTGAGCACTACTTTCCGAATTTCGAACTCCACTGGACTCCGGCAGTCAGATTAGCAGAATGGGGGCGAGCTAGTGGTGGCTGCCTCTATGGTATCCACAAAGACTTTAAACATGCGTCAAATTGCACATTTTCTATATAATCAATAGAATAGTCGTTGAAATTGATGGACCCCAAGGCAAGCTCTTTGTAGTGCCTACGTACCTGAATTGCACAAACTGGTTACATGATTACGATTCACTTTATGATTTTTTGCTGCAAGCCAGAATAGAAAATATCATGATAGTCGGCGATCTAAATGGACGGATAGGAGAGAACCAAGCGGTAACAGAAGATCGAGCGAATAGCGTATGGACAACCAGCAGCAGAACGGCAAGAGATAAAACGACGGACTCAAAAGGCACTAGAATTTTAGATATGGGAAAGAGTTTTAATATCACAGTCCTTAATGGAAGAACACAAGGCGATCCCTCAGGAAAATTTACCTTTATTAGAGGCCAAGCTTGCACTACCATAGATTATTGCATGATCCAGGGAGAATGGCACAACCTCGTTAAAGATGTAAAAATAAAAGATGCAATTTTTTCGGACCACATGCCACTGGAAATAGAAGCCTGTACAATCGCACAGCCCCTTGTGGAGATCAGTAAGCTTTTACCAAAGCTGAGGTGGATGGCAAGATATCAACAGGAATACTCAAAGAAATTGGATCATATTATAAATTGCCCATCTCAACTTCAACAAGAGGATAGTATTGAACGTTTGACCCTCTACATAAATGATGCCGCACAAGTAATGCAGAAGCCCAGACTAACCGACTTTCAAAAACCTTGGTTTGATAAGGATTGCGACAGGGCTAGAAAACGCTCTATGCACTGGCTTAGACAGGCAACTCGCACCAACGCGCCAGAAAGTAAAGCAACCTATCAAAGGGAAAATCGGGCATATAAAATACTCTGTGTGGAAAAGAAGCGCATTTACTATCAAAATCTTCAGCTTGACCTCGACAATATAAGGGACAGTAAAAGTTTTTGGGGAATAGTAAGGCAAATAGAAGGATCAAATGGAAGAAAAGGAATACATATCTCCTCCGAAAAACTAGCGGATTACTACAAAGCGCTGCTGTTCAACGACATTTCATTAGCATATACCACGGAGTTGCCGATTATTGAAAACTCAGAGATGGACCGCCCAATCACAATTGCAGATGTGTGTCTTGCAATAAGCCAAAATAAAGTCGGAAAAGCCCCAGGTGAAGACAGAGTTCCAGCGGAGTTTCTGTTACACGCCCCTGCTTCCTTTGTGCAGCAACTAACGGAGGCTTTCAATCAAATTTTTAGCAGTGGATGTGTTCCCAAAAGTTTCCAAAAAAAAAACATAATTTATCCCATTTTTAAAAAAGGAGACCCTAACGATGTTGGAAATTACAGGGGAATCTCGTTCTTGAATACGCTATTAAAAACATTCACTTCTGTAATCCTTACACGTCTAAACTCTTTCCTTGAAGAACATACAATACTAAGCGAAAACCAGTGCGGGTTCAGAAAAGGATACTCTACAGTGGACAGTATATTCGTGCTAACCTCGATATCCAGAGAATTTTTAAGGGCAAATAAAAAACTGTACCTGTTTTTTATCGACTTTAAGGCAGCCTTCGATACAATAGACAGAAATCTTCTCTTTTACAAATTGTCGGTTATGGGCATCTCAAGCAAAGTTATTAAAGTATTAAAGAGTATGTACGAGGAAAATAAGACTGCGGTATCGGATGGAAATAACCTTTCATCGTGGTTCGAAACAAATCGGGGAGTCAAGCAGGGCTGCATCATTAGCCCACTGTTAATTTCCTTGTTCATAAATGATATCGGCGATCAACTGAATGGTGGCGTACATCTTGGAAATAATGTCTTCAAAATTCTGATGTATGCGGATGACATGGTTATCCTTGCCAATACACCAGCGATGCTCCAGGACATGATAAGAGTCTTGTAAGTGATTGACGTGTGTTATTTGTGCTCCGCAATTAAAAATTATTTTGTATTGTTTAACTTGCCTATTTTGTTGCAAAGTTTTATTTAAATCATTTCGATATTTCACCCCTTTACCGTGTTGTGCTTCGCGCTTCGGTTGTGTGCTTATAAACAATCAATTTTACAAATTAAATAATCGCGGCGTCAGCTTTGTGTATATTTTGTTTGTGTAATTGTTTTGCTTATCTGTTTTGAGTTGCTTAGTCAATTCAAATTCGAGTCGGCATCGATGCGTCGGTTGGAGCCGCAATTTTTAGTTGTGCCACCGCCTGATTCTGGTGAATCGCCCCAACCTCCTCCATCGTTGCCAAGCACTCCCTTGAATTTTGACTTGTCGCCAACAATTTCTTTGTCTGCTTCTCCAGGAAACTTGCTGGATGTTTCACCCTTACCCTCCCTGATTCAACCTACTAACGACTTGTCCAATGCACCATTAGATAGGTCTGTTAATTCGCTAATAGTGCCTTCCGAACCTCAAGACAATGTTATAGGTTCCGCTTCTATTTCTCCTCAGCCTCCCATTCTTAATGTTGTAGCTCCTCGTAGACAAGTTTTTGTATCTAGGTTGTCTCCTGAAACTACTTGCGAGTCAATTGCAGCATACATTGCTCACAAATCCTCAGCAAGAGTTTATATTTCGAAGTTTAGTTTTGCTGAGCCTCGGGATATAGCTTCGTTTAAAATTAGTGTATCTTCCGAAGAATTCCCAATTATATGTGACCCAAAATTTTGGCCGCCACTACTTATTGTTAACGAGTACAGGCAAAGAAATCGCAGGATAATGCCTGTCAGCTTGCCCTCTAACAGTTTTGGGGCACAAGTTGCCTCTAATAGGGCTCCAAAAAACTAGTCCAGTCCTCCGTTCTTAGTATCGTCTATCAAAATGTTAGGGGTCTTTTGTCCAAAATTACCTCTTTATTTTTGAATAGCGCATCATTTGATTTTGACATTATTTCATTTTCAGAGACCTGGTTAAATCCCTCCGTTTCTGATTGTGAAATATTGTCAAATGATTATATTGTTTACCGTCGTGATCGACAGGCTCGCCGAGGTGGAGGTGTTATGATAGCAGTAAAATCTAACCTTCGGTCGGAATGCATATCTGTAATTGTGCCTGATGATGTTGAATTTGTTGCCGTTAAGGTAACTTTTAATTCCTTTTCTGTATTCATTTCTTGTTCTTATATCCCACCTTCTTCCGATATTCAAGTATATATGCACCATATAAACTGCATAAAATATGTTTTTACTCAATTACGAGACATTGATTATATGGTTGTTGTTGGTGATTTTAACTTGCCAACCATCGCATGGTCAAATCTTAATGGGTCAACTTATCTTGTACCATCTGCACAGCATGATTTTTTAGATTGTTTGCTTGATCTGTCTTTGTTTCAAATAAATTCAGTTCCAAATCATTTAAACAAATTGTTAGATCTTGTTTTTGTCACTGACAGTTCTAATGCTGTTGTCTCTAGGTCTTCCCCCCTAACACTACCCGAGGATTCTTACCATCCTACATTAGAAATATCTCTAACAAACCCTGTATTTACCCCTTCATCTTCAATGACTTTAGTAAAACCTCGTCGTTGCTTCCGTAAAGCTAATTTTACCCTGCTTAATCAACTTATTTGTTCAAAAGATTGGTCTCCTTTATATAATGCAGTTGACATTGAAGTCGCTGTTACCTTTTTTTATGACTCTATTAACTCTCTCTTTGATATTTCTGTTCCAAATAGTGTTGCTTCTTCTGAGTCTCTTCAACCCCCTTGGTACTGTCCTAAGCTTTCTAATTTAAAAAATATTAAGTCTAGATGTTTTAAAAAGTATAAAAAAACTGGTTCTAATCTTGACTTTTCTAAATACTCGATAGCCAAGTCAAACTTTACCCTTTTTAATTCTCAATGCTATAATAATTATCTTGCTCGCTGTAAAATTCAATTCGCACAAGACCCTAAACAATTTTACAAATTTGTTAACTCTAAGCGTAAAACTTCGACTTTACCGTCTTCATTCTTTTTACATAACCAAAAGGCTAGCAACGATTCCGCTGCCGTGGACTTATTCGCTGACTTTTTTCAATCAACTTACTCCTCTGTCCCTTTTAATAACAAATCTTATCCTTATGACATTTCTTCTTCAAACTCTTTTAATGCTCCCATAATTACTGAATCTTCTCTACTTTCATATTTGAAATCTCTAAAGTCTTCATACTCTCCTGGACCTGACAACATCCCTAGTTGTGTCCTCAGAGAGTGTTGTAATTCCATATGCAAACCTTTACTAAAGCTTTTTAATCTATCGCTTGACTCTACTATTTTTCCAAATCTTTGGAAAGAATCCTTCATTATTCCTCTTCACAAAAAGGGTGGAAAATCAGATATCTCCAATTATAGAGGTATCGCCAAATTATCTGCTATTCCTAAGTTGTTTGAAGAAATTATAACCTCTACATTGCAGCATTACTGCAAATCGGTTTTGTCACCTTTCCAGCATGGATTTGTAAAGAGTCGGTCAACTACGATCAATTTGCTTGAACTCACATCATTAGTTAACGATGGATTCCTTATGAAATGCCAAACTGATGTCATCTACACTGACTTCAGTAAGGCTTTTGACTCCGTGAACCATGATCTCCTCCTCCTTAAGCTTGATCGTATTGGATTTCCCTCCCCTTTTCTTTTTTGGATCTCTTCATATTTAAAAGATAGAACTCAAAAAGTTCTGCTCAGATCTAATATTTCAAAACCTGTCTACGTAACATCCGGTGTACCTCAAGGAAGCCACCTCGGCCCTTTGTTTTTCACTCTTTTTATTAATGATCTCCCCTCGACTATATCTCATTCTCGGATACTTATGTATGCCGATGACGTTAAACTCATTTTATCTTACAACGACCCGATGCATTTTATTAGGTTGCAAGATGATTTAAACTCGCTTCATTTTTGGTGCTTGGTTAATCATTTATTTCTTAATTGCGCAAAATGTATGTTTATGTCTTTTCATCGTTGCAAACCTTCGCTAGTTTCCTATTCGATTGGCAATGAACCCTTGCAACGAATATCAACTGTCGTTGATCTTGGAGTTATTTTTGATTGCAAATTAAGCTTTAATGATCATATATCCTGTATAGTTAATAAGGCGAATGGTGTACTTGGATTCACGCACAACCGTTTTCGGGTTTTATGTCAAAATTATAATGATGTTTATCACCTGCTCTCAACAGAACTCTCTCTCTTTTCCATAAAGTTATCTCTTTTTGCACATCTCCGGCAAAGTCTCTGACCACATCCAGCAGGAGCAGGGGCCTAGCTTGCCGGACCGGCTAATAAATATTCCCCCACCGGGTCAGAGATTTTCCGGATGATTTAATTCATCTTTATTTTAGCTTATATTTATTTTATTTTTATTATATTTAATTTAATTTTTCTTTTTTTTTAATTTTAAATTTTATTTTCATTATTGTTTTATTTTATATTATTTTTGTTCATTCTATAATATTGTTTATTTATTGTTTGTGTTTATGATTTTGTAAACATATTTTTAAGCCTCCCCTTTTTCTTTTTCCTCACTATTCTCTTTTTCGACTTCTATACTATTTAAATTTGTGTTAGGTCTAGTAACGTCTCTGGCTTCAATTGGCTGTGAACTGGGGCATAGCTGGCCGGACGGGCAAATAAAATTCCCCCACCGTGTCGGAGTCGTTACTAGTCGATTTGTAATTTTGTTAGATTTTCCTTGTTAGGCTTTCTTAGTTAATTAAGCCTTTTTATAACGTATTCAGTTTTTCTTTTTTTTGGTTGACAGCCACCATTTGTCGACTTTTTTTTCAACAAATAAACAAACAAATAAACAAAGTAAACAAATAAACGATATACATCGATATTGTGAGAAATGGGGACTGGTGATAAATACGGAAAAATCCAAAGTGATGGTAGTCCGAAATGGAAGAGGAAGGATGGCATTAAACGAAAGTTGGACACTCGGTAACATACATCTAGAAACCGTGAAAATGTACAAATAGTTAGGAGTGTTATAAACCTCAAATATGTCCTTTAAAAAGCACATTGAAGTCAAACTTAGCGAGTCAAAAAGAGCATTAAGCAGCACGTGGAAAACTCTAATGGGAAAGAAAAGTGTTAGCGCAAGTACAAAGTACAAAACGTTTCAAGCGACGTCCAGATCGATTATGTGCTATGCAGCGCAAGTCTGGGGATGGGAGGAACACGAAGACGTGGAAAAACTGCTACGGTTTTTTGTAAAGAAAATTTTTTTCCTAGCAAATAACACTCCAACATATGCCATTCACTTGGAGACTGGCCTATCTGAGCTGTTTGAGTACACGATGCAGATTCACTTAAACTACATTAACAAAATAATGTAGCTGCCAGATGAAAGATTCCCTAAAATTGTTGCAACAGCATTGAAAGAGACGTCTTCGCAATTTTTTCAAAAATGGGAGGAACTTGCTACCGAACACAGAGTGGACCTAGACGTATCCAATCCCTCCACCTGGAACGTTGCTCAGACCAAGCTGTTGAATTCTATTCGAAGTAAAAAAACGTCCAACGAGCGCGTGCAAGCGACTCTCGAATCACATACAAAACTTTAAAATATGACCTAGGAAATGATACGTATTTTAATGAGCAATTCGACACCTTAACCATTTATTATATTTTTAGAACAAGAACTGAGGGGCTGACATTAAACTACATACCATATGGTCTAGGTAGACGCGAGGGTAATGAGCTGTGCAGTCTCTGTAATATGACAACAAGAGAGGATGTCGCTCACTTCATAGCCATCTGCCCTATTCTGAAGGAGCTTAGAGTTCATCTGCTGGAAAAGGCAATACTCACGACGGAAGAGCTACAGGCGGTACTAAACGGGCAATCTTGGAGTCGGTTGGGGAAATACATACTGAATGCGGTTAAATACAGATCAAGAATCTTGGCGGAAGCTTTCTAAGATGGAAATTAGTATTAATAGTTATAAGATAACTAGCGTGGGACGGTCCTCTGAGGAGTGAAAGATCTGCTATCTCGCGACGAGCGGGGAAGGCAGGTGGTGTAACTCCGAAGGGTGGGCCTTCCTGAAGCTCACTAGGATTAATCATTTGATAATATACTGTACACTTTTTTTTTCGTGTAAGGCTGACGGCAATATTGCCATGCCTAAAAAAATATTCAAAATGTTCTTATTAATTAACAAAGAACCACTACTACTAATAATAATACTACATAACCACCCACTGCAGGGCAAGTAGTTTTAAGTTTACTCTTAAATTAAGCCAGTCCAACAACCCACTGAAGGGAAGAGACACTGGGGCTTAGCTCTTAAGTTGAAGTCAGCTATTTTATTAGGAAAATTAATCGAACTCTTAGAGTCAGCCGCTAACCATAGACCACAGAAAGAGAACAAGAGAGAGAAAGAGGAGGAAAAAACTACGCAACGACAATCCGCAGAGCAGAGCAAGGAGAATCCGTTCCCAAAGGACCCTCATCAGCAAGACGGGTGCAGAATATCGAGGGTGAGCGAGGTTCGAGTGGATAATCAGTACCGTCGTTCTCTCAGTAGTTTTTCCAACCTCCCTCTCTGTCAAAAGCAGTTCGGTGTGAGGTAGGGCAACTCAGGCCATAGGGAAATTTGAGAAAAATAAATAATGATAAATACCCTTGCATTTTTTTAAAGACGCTACCATTGATAACACAAAAAGTTTTTCTCACTAGAACTAGTTTTTGGAACGATCGTTCCTATGGCAGCTATAAGATATAGTCATCCGATTTAGACCAACTTTTGCAGAACTGTGTCAAAGCATAAAATATTCATAATTAGTTATATAAAACTTATGAGTTCGTGATCAATTTGTAGGTTATAGTTTGGTTTAGATGTAGAAAAATTCCTAAATGAATGGGAGACTTCAGCTTTATCGACTTATTTCTCTTAAAAAATAAAAAATAAAAAACCAGTAAGAAAGTCGGTCAAGCCCGACTGTAACATACTCTGTACCTGCCAAAGTTTATATATAATATGACTTTAAAGTGTGGGCTCAAACAAACTGTGTAAGTGCTGCACAGCACGATTGCGACCAGTGCTACCCAAAGTAATTATTTCATTAGCTTATAACTGAAATATTCTTCATCTTCACTCGGCTGTTGATGCTGATCAGGAATATATGTACTTTATAGGGTCGGAAATGTTTCCTTTAGACTGTTACATACATTTGGACTCATATTATATACTCTTTGTACGTTTGGTACAGAGTATAAAAACACATAAGGAAATGAATATAAAGTTTTTTATGATTGCTTGTATACTTCGGGTAAGATGCTGTAATATAAAAAAAAAAAGTTTACTAACTATCCCATAGAGCTTTCAGATCGGCTCAAAAATAACGATTGGCTATGATCGCACATTCGCACCATTTCCAACCTTGGTGCATGCTTTTGTACAATTTTATCCCGAGTTTAAAGTCGAATCGGATGAAAGAAAAATCTATCCCATTCAAAGTTTTCGACAATTTTCCTTTTTTTTTTTTTTAAATAGTGTAACCCTAATACAACATTTTTTACATTTTACTGTTACTTTTAAGTAACTTATAATGTAGTAAAGTGTAAAATTGAATTAATTTAGTGTTATGGTTATGGTAAGAAAATAATGTGTGTTGCTACTTGTAGCGTTTTTAACAAATAGCTTATTTAACTAAGTTTAAGTGTGTTTTATGTTATTTTGTTGTTGTTTACTATGTGAGTGGTGATCAAATCCTGCGACTGGCTAAGTCAGTGGGGTGTAAGCGAAGCAGTCTTCTCCTGGCTCGAATCCCGTTGATCCTCCTCCTTCTTAGCAACGCCCTTGCCAGATTGTTTGGGTGACACGCGACCTTATCCAAGTACCGAGCTGCTTGTGTGTTTATAATATCCCCTACCATGGAGACTTTGAAATCCCGCTCAAGGTCACGTGTGCGGATATACTACTCGGCTCCTGAAATACACCTCAGCATCTTGGCCTGGAATGTGCGTATTCGGTTTAGATGAGACTTAGCAGCGATTCCGTACACCTGCACACCGTACCGCCAGATTGGTGCAAAGATTACTTTGTATATTAGAACCTTATTTTTAAGCGAGAGCTTGTTATTGGCGTTAAGGAGCCATCTCATCCTTCGCGCCTTGGCTTTCATGCTGCCTACCACCTCCTTAACATGTTGGCCAAATGTGAGCCTTTTGTCAAGTGTAACCCCGAGGTATTTATGGCTGGTTTTGTGAGGCAGCACCTCTCCATGTAAGAAGACTGCATGGCAGATGTCCCTCCTTAGCGTATATGTTATACTTGCACACTTCTCCGGGTTCACTGCGATGTTCCATCTGCACGCCCAGTTTTCGAACCTTTTCAGGTATTCCTGGAGCGTATGTAATCTACTGTCCAAGTTGCAGCTTTGTATCTTTTAGCGGTTAGGTTCAGCGTAGAGTGCCAATCAGTCAGTAACCCAACGAAGAGAAACTTTTTTATAAAGATTTAATTTTTTCTTCAGATAATTGCCCTTATTTTACCCCTTCACAAGAAAAACAACAACAATTCAAAATTGATTCAAATCGACAACTTCAATGACGATCTTCTTATTTTGGGAGTTGTATTTGATACAAATCATATGCGTAAAAAAAATATTTTTAGACCTTTCATTACATTTTGAACTGCCTCTTCGACTTCTTGAGTACAGTTTGGGCATTTAAGATTTAGATGTAAAGTATCATCCGGATTTTCATTTTGTGGTTGTTTGCTTGCAACAATTTGATCCCAACAGGCACCACAAACAGAAACATGATTACATGGGCGCAAACAAACGAACTTTGTATTGATTAAACATACATTGCAAAGATTTCTGAAAGCAAATGCAGTATTGGATAGCTGACTTAAAGTTGAACCATTCGATGACAGCGATGATATTAAAGATTTCAGCTCAGGCGACATTCTTGTCAAATTTGTTTCCTCATCTACACTGTCAAATACATCCTGATTTGAAAATCGATCATTTGGAGAAACAGTGCGTGTTAGAAAGCCTTGAATATCGATTTCTCCAGCGTCAAATAGTTCCATGGCGTCCATGAACTTCTGAGCACGTTGCTGAAAACAAAAAAGATTTTGAAAAACCATCGTTAACAATAAAGAAAACGTATTCGGATTTCACAAACGACTACTCATTTGAGTAACGTAAGAACGGCACTTTAAACAGCCATTATGTTTTACTAAAGCAAACTGACCAAACAGTTGTACCTTGTTTGAAAGAACTGTTCTAACGCTTTTTACCGCTATGTTTATGTGAAACAAGATCCACTTAGATTGCCAGCAATAAGCGAAAATATGCTAACGATTGTAACGTACGTAACTCAGGAATTGCCAATATATGAAAACAGGGTCCACTACATAATTATATATTAATAATAATTATATATTAATAATAATATTAATATATAATTATATATTAATAATAAAGCTAATAAAACTAAACAATATTTACATTTTTTTGTTGTCACCTTTATTTCAAATCAACTTACACGTAATTCCATAGTCTGTGGTTGATTTTCAATACCACCGTTTTGAAACAGAAGAGAAAATTCATGACTTTTTCATTTTCGTCATCAATAATGCACTTTACGAACTTAAAAAGTGTCCATTTGCTCGAATTTTATTAACCAAATTTAAATTGTAGGCTTCGACAGAACCTGTTGTTCTAGTTGATCGTTTAAATACTGATATGGCTTCAAGTCCTTTCTACGTATAGAATTTAATGATTTACGATTAAAATATAAAATTAAGATAAATGCAAATTTATAATATAAACATACCATTTTAAGACATTGCTTCGTAAAATAAGCCAAAAAAGGGGAAAAAAGCGGATACTTGAAATTTTAACATATTAAATCCCTCTACAATTTTGCTGGCTGGTAAAAGCGGTAAGTGTGGAAATTTTGTGAAGAGCATATAAGCTTGCTTGTCACTCTTGAGCATATGCTCAAAACCTACGGTCTCCTTTGCATTTTTCTTGCATGCCAACAAGCATAGAAGTTCGTAGTGGGGTGCAGGATTTTTAAAGCATTGCGCATCGCCTTTTCATAATCGGAAATAAAAGATGCACCATTTAAGCAGCAAATGTTAGAATATGTATATATATGTATGTAAACAAATGCTGATTGCAGAGCTCTGTTTTTTTCGTCATCAAGACAAATATAAATGGAATGATCTAAATAAAAAAATAATTGGAGTTACCTTTTGCATATGTTTAATATAAATTATTATAAGTTGCTTGAAATCTCCGAAAGGGCATACTTTAAATGTGGCATCAAGTAAAAAATGACGATTGTCCTCCTGAATATTGGATTGCATCAAGGCGATTATCTTTTCTGAGGCGAATATGCTGTACGCAAATGAACTTGATGTATACAGTTTTTTAAAAAAAAACTTTTGGAGAATTTCCTTTTGTCATGCAAAAAAGGCTCATGAGGTTTTCATCTTCAAATGCCACCCGTACCTGCTCTGGAGAAGTTGGAGATTTTGGCAAGAATGTCTGTCTCTTTCTTTGGAGAGTTCGTAAATACAGTAAGGGCCGATTCCTCATTTACTATATAGCTGCTATGTGTCGGAAAATCATAGAATTCACTCCGCTATTTGTAAGTTATTTGTGACAGATGGAGAAAGGAAATTAGCGCTAAGACAAGAAAATGTTTTTACAAAAATAATAAAAGCTATCTTCGGTTCAGCCGAAGTTCTACTCATTGCAGTATTCATTATTTATATAAATGAAGGTTTTAAAATTTTTTACAAAAATTTCATTTTCGATTTGAGCAATGCTGTTTCCCAAGGTTAAACTGTAAGAATGATGTGTTGAGGTCCACCAAATAATACCACTTCCTTGTTCTTAGTTAGTTATATTTGATATTTGATATTTATTAAATTCTTACTTCCTAGTGCGACAAGGGTAACCTTATATATTAATGCACTAGTCACAAAATTAGACACAATTAAAACAGAATGATCTACTTAACCTAAAATTACATTGATATGATTGGCTTGTGTATTTTTAATACTAAATTAATTGTTTGACTTAAAAAACTGTTTAAGCTTGTCCCTAAATTGCGCTGCGCTACACACTTCTTTTAATTGGACAGGTAATTGGTTCCACAATCGAACAGTGTGTACGAAGTATTGGCGTTCTAAACTTGACAACTTATGGCGTATGTTATTAATGTTTCTAGTTCTAGTCGAGGTGCTGAAACACAGTATGTCGAATAAGTAGCTTGGCTCTTTCGTCAAAATGATTTTGTGCAGGAGCAGTAAGTTTCTAAAATCAGCCCAAGACTTGAAATTTAGTTCGTATATTTGTGTGGCAAAGTTTGTTATATGGGCCCGTCTCCCAATGTTGAAAACATATCTGGCTATGTTGTTGTACGTGACTGTCAGCTTGCTCTGAGAACCAATATCGCAATTTCCAAATATCTCGATACCATAACAGAGCGTGGGCGTCAGAAGAGTTTTAGCTATTAAGAGTCTGAGGTCAGTTGGTAAATACTGCTGAGTCAGTGAAAGTTGCCTAATTAGCCCATAAGTTTTTCCTGTAGCTTTAATTACATGGTCTCTCCAGGATAGAGTCTTATTAAAAGTAATACCAAGGTTGACAACTCGTTCTACATATTCAATTGGTGTGCCATCTAGTTTTAAATTTGGCAACCGATCAGTGCTTAACGGTTTTTTATAAATAACTATACATTTACATTTAGACGAATTGAGTGAGAGTCCATTACAAAGAGCCCATTTACATACAGGGTTGCCCATATTCGACGGACCCATGTTTTTTTTTTAAAAATCAAAGAAAAAAATAAAAATTTGGCGGTTGGCAATCTTAATCATTTAATTTGTTCCAAGTAGATTTGTTTACATCAATTTTTAAATATGATATCTCTCAAATAGCCGCCTCTGGCGTTGATGGCGTATTGTGCCCTTTTTGCAGCATTTTCCATCGTTTTCGCCAACATTTCGGCCGGAATAGCGGCTATTTCTTCACGAATGTTGTCCTTGAGCTCTTCTACGGTCCTCGGCTTGTTAACGTAAACCTTTGACTTCAAATATCCCCACAAGAAGAAGTCAGGCGGCGTAAAATCGGGCGAACGCGGTGGCCAATCACCACTTTTCGACATCAAACGGCCCGGAAACAATTTCTTCAGAAAATCGATTGTTATGCGACTTGTGTGCGGTGGAGCGCCGTCTTGTTGAAACCAGAACTGCCTCATACGCTTTCGACGAATAACTGGCATCACAAAATTGGTCATTATGTCGCGATAACGCTCCTGGTTGATGGTAACAGCATGGCCATTTTCATTTTGGAAGAAAAACGGCCCAATGACCGTTTTCGCACTAATGCCGCACCAAACTGTGACTTTTTCGTCATGAAGAGGCACTTCTTGAATCTCCTGAAGATTTTCAGTGGCGTAAATACGGCAATTTTGCTTATTTACGGTCCCATTCAATGTGAAATGGGCTTCATCGGACATGATAATTTTGTTCCAAAATTGCTCGTCATCTTCGGCCATTTCGATGACTCTTTGGGCCCATTCCAATCGACGAGGCTTGTCCGCAGGCAACAATCTTTGCGTCAATTGAATTTTGTACGGGAACAAATGCAAATCAACGCGAATAATCCGTTGTAAAGTGGAACGAGCCATGCCCAACTGCTGAGAACGGCGTTTTTGGGATGTTCTTGGGGACCTCTCAACACTGGCTCGTACGGCAGCGATATTCTCGGCCGATCGCCTTGGTCGACTTTTATTTGGCCTCTTCGGATTAGAAAGAGCCTCACCAGTCGAAAATTTTTCGTATAAACGCTTAATGGTGTTCTTAGAAGGCGCACTTTTCACATTTTTTAATTTTTTAAAAGCACGTTGAGTTTTCACAATTGACTTGTTCTGTTGAATGTAAATTTCAACTATTTCAGAGCGCTCGCGTGGCGTGTATTGTTCCATTGTAAAAATCTGCTTGGACTGACGCTTCAAACGCGGTATGTCATTAAGCGATCTGACATCTCTGTCAAAAGTTAGGGCAACCCTGTTAGGCAACCCTGTACATAAATAACATAAATTGTAAAATAGCATAAGTTCTATATTCTATAACATACAGTGGTGTTGACATAGCATAACATTTTTTAAATTTACTAAAAAGTTTGGTTTAATTTATTATACGAATTCCTGACAGTGCTTTGTCTTGCTTCGTTTCCCCAATTTTGCCTCATGGTTAGCTCAATGTTTGATATAAGCTCAGTTTGTTGTATTTTCCACTGACTTGGATTTTCCAGTGTTAGCTGCGAGTTATAAATCTCCGACAGGTTTTCCCTCACTTTTTTTTTCTATTCCTTTTTTTTAATTTTTTTTTTTTTTTTTTTTTTTTTTTTTTTTTTCATGTTTATGTATTATTGTGATTTGTGATTTAGTAAACAGCAACATAAACGCAAAGCGAGAGAATACTTATTTAATTCTCAGTTCTACTTCGTAGTATTTGTCTTTGCGTTTATTTGTTCTTGGCACTTTGACACCGGCTCGGTCCGTTTACATTGTTTGTTGTTGTGTTGTTGGGCTGGGTGTGCTTACCGTCTCTCACGCTCATTCCTCGCGCCGGTCGTTACCCGCGCTCTTGGGTTGTGTTTGCATTTAAATAGCATCTAAGCGCCGTTAGTGCCCTTGCCGATTGGAACCCTGGCAATTTTGGTCTGTAAACCTTGTTACTACAAGATTTTAAATATAGTTAACGGTTATATTGTCTGCGTTATAAGAACGCAGATTTCGAGCCAAGACGATTATATTGTTGGCTTTGTGACCATCATTCACGCAAAAGTGCTGGTTACAACCAGGATTAAAGACGCCATTGGCCGCGAACGGCTTAAAGTGGAGTTGTGAGCCTTGTCGTGAGGGAAAAGGACAGATATTGTTCATAGGCAGACTAGAGATGGTTTGAAGAACCGCGCTAGTTTTCGTAAACTAAATGACGGGTTCTTGGTGCTGGATTCACAATTCGGTAGTTTAAAGCTGTTGAATGGTCTCCTAAGCGCAAAAAACCAATATCTCTGGGGTGCCTCAGAATTGTGAGGTTCTACGTCCCAGTTCAGACTCATAGTCCATCTTCTCCTAATATACAGCGTCTGATATCATTCAAACTCCGGCTCCGCCCGAGATTATCTGGTAGTGGTGTTGTTGCTACGATAATAGCATCGGCCCGTTAGTCAGGTGATATCGGATGTAATGTCCGACTTGTCCCCCAGGGGGTCCCGATCCCTCCGGATGTTAGGTACCTAGGAGATTGCTGTGGTTGCGCCACCTGTTCCTCCTATTTTGGTAAGCTCTACCAGGGTAGTTGGGATAACGGGTGCTCCTAGGCCTCTTATAGGTATTCCACCAAAAAACAGTTTTTGTTTCTAGGGTTGCCCCGAAATGACACGATGATGTCAAAGCATATGTTCAGTTCAAGCCCAAAAATTAGTGGAAAGTTTGAATTTTCCTATGAAAGGGAGGCCTCCTTAAAGTAAGTGTACGGATTCAATCTTTAGCACAGTTTGTTCCTAAAGATTTTTGGCCGGATTATTGTATATTAAAGAGTTTAGAACCAAAAGAAAAATCGGCCTCCTATCTCAATTCCTCTATACCCGCGCCTCTATTTCGCTGTTGCGTCAAAAAACAATTTCCTCCCCTACTCGCAATCAAAATGTTCGAGGACTTAATTCTAAACTTTCTAAACTTTTGACAGTGTAGCTTGATTTTCAAATTATTGTATTTACGAGACGTGGTTAAAAACCAGAGACTCAGACTCGACAGTCTTTCCTACAAAATACCCAAGTGTGATCGGCCCGTGGGTGGGGTTATGTGTTCCGGCCCGTCGAACTTACACAATCTTTATTCCAAGGTGAATTTTTAAGTGAAAATTACTTTTCCTAATTTTCGTTATTACTGCTCCAATCCCTCCACAATCCGATACACATACGATGATCACCTACGCCACACAGTCTCACGATAAACAGATCTTGATTGTTCTTGGCGACTAATTGCCGAAGTCGGGGCCAAAGAGAATCAACCGCGCTCCACCTTCAAATCAGTTTACGGGACTCAGAGTTGTCCCTAAAGTTAATCCACGACGTAACAGTCAGGTTTTTGTTGGATCCCTCCAACAAGTTGCACAAATTGACCCTAGTACTCCAAAGACCCTCATCCACATTGACCACCGGCCTCTGTGCGCGTTTCAATAGCTAGACCCGTTGTTTTCGTAAAACAGTTTTATAAAGCTCAACCACGAACCGGGTCCCAATGTACAAGTACCTGGGCCAAAACTTTTAGATTCCTTAAATCACTGAGTTTGTGTTCCACGAGCAACCCGGCGATAGGCCGGTTCTCGAAGATTATCAAACGAGAACGAGTCGAGGATTTTAAAAATATAAAAAATCGGAAGCGCGATTCCCGAGTGTTGCCCGCAAATTTAATGTGCTTAAGCACAAGTTATAAGATTATCAGCGGAGGCTCAACCAAGATCCAACAATTTATCCGTAATTCTAAGCGCAAGTCTTCCACCTACCGCCAGTAAGAGAGAATACGACACAGTTTGGTTTTTTAAATCACCACGACTTCTAGTACATGCGACAATCAATCCACATTAAGAATCAAATGCATTTTAGCCCCGTTATAACTGAAAGTCGCTCGGATCTTAGCTCATCAAACCTGTACGCACCGTCCAGAGGGTACGTCCTTAGGTACTGCGAATCACTGTAAGCCATCCATAGATTATTTAAATTGTCGTTGAGTCATCTTCCTTCCCAAGTTAGAAGGAATCTTTATCATTCCTCTTCATAAAAAGGGCAATAAGTCTGATGTTGAAAACTATAGGGGTATTTCAGTTGTCTGCAATCTAAAACTTTGAGAAAATTATAACATCCAAGACATTTGTGTAGTTCCATTATTCCACCGTTCCAACAGGATTTGTGAGACGTAGATCACCACCACTAACCCTTAGAGTTTACATCCTTAGGATAAAGGGTTCTAAGTAAAATGCAAACGACGTCATTTATACGATTTATAAGGCATGATTCTGTAAACCACCCTGCTGCTTCACAAACGAGCCTAATGGATCCCACAACCAGTTGGACCAGTACCTAATGATAGAACCCAAAGTTCTATTTCGAAATTCAATTCTAAGTGTATCCAAGTTACTGAGACCCCAGGTAGCCACTGGTCCAGCTTTACTCTATCATCAAGATCTACCCATTCTGACCACACGAGTCCTTAGATGCTGTGATGTTAGATTTGTTTAACATATAAAGTTTGGTATCCGATATCATTGCAAACGACTTGGAGCACACCAGGGAATTCAATCTCCTAAACAATAGTTCGAAGTGAAGAGACATTTATAGAAGCTACCACAACGTCACATACACGCTTGATAATGTGGCATTAGAGCGTCACGTGTGCCAAGAGTAAATGATTGGGGGTAATCGACATAATCTTAAATTGACTCCAGTAACTGCACAGTAAGGCCAAGTGTTCTTGGTTTATTAAGGGCTAAGGAATTTGATGATCCCTATACGACCAAAATTCTTTATACCTCTGTCCGTCCAATTGAGTATGGTCAGGTGTGGTCTCCACAATATTCGATCCATCAAGATAGAATTGAATCGGTGCAAAAACAACCTATTGTTTGCCTCGGGTTTGAATTGAATCCGAGGTCCGTTACCACGTATTCTAGTAGACTCTTTTAATAAACCTTCCCTCCTTAATTAACCGAGAGTTATGCTTGTGTAATCTTCATACATAGACTAATAAATGGTGAAATCGACTCACAAGTTGCTTAGTCAAATTAATCTTAGTGTTCCTGTTAGACAGACACGTAACTATATCCCCTTATCTTTAAAACGTTGTACTATACTAGCTTTAGAGCCGTTTCGTGCCTTTGTGCGACTACAATAAAATCTTCGAGTAATTAGTTTAGAAGCATTTTGGCTATAAAACTCTGATAACGGGCAGTGCTTTAATTCGTGTTTTCTACGCGTTTTCTGCTCACATAGTTAAGTGGAGCGCCCCGGTTTGCGCTTGGGCCACTGAACTACGCGCATTGTACATCAACGTCCAAAAATACACAAGATTTGGAAGCTATTTGGGGCGGGCGGGGCCGGGAGGGCGATGCGTGAATAATGGTGGCAGGCCGGTTTCCAGATGTATCGCGTAATTTGGTGTATTTTGCGGAAGGTAAAATATCCTTTTTATAAAGTATCGTTGCCCTCGTTCAACTGCATCAAATAACTCGTCACCCCACACTTGCGCTGCGTAGCATGTAATCGCCTTCGCTGTTTCTTGATACATTTTATATTTTGAGCTTGCATTAACATTTTTACGTTTCAGCAAAGAGTTCCACGTGCTATTTATTGCCATCCTTGTCTCCTTAAGTTTTAGCTCAACGTGCTTAGCAAAGCTCATATTGCTAGTCAGGGTTACCCCCAAATATTTAAAAGACTTAACCACTTCCAAAGGCGTTATTGATAGGTTCCACCTCTCATTTCGTGCAAATTTTCCTCTGCCATTTCTAACTACGAGTACTTTTGACTTATCACAATTGATGGTTAGATTTCAAGTTTTGCAATATCATTTTCTGTAGTATTTCGGGGGACTCAGCTAACATGACCATATCATCTGCGTACTTCAAGATCTTAAAGTAGTGATCTCCCATTTTGACTCCACCGGGAAGAGAGGACTCTATGTCATCCACATAAAGGGCAAATAGGAGCGGACTGAGTAGGCATCCCTGTTTGACCCCTTGGTTCGTTTGGAAGCCATCAGATAAACTATGGCCGTACCATACTCTAGCGGTATTAAGGCTATACAAACTTATGAGAATGTTGATGATTTTTAATGACAATCCCATATTGCTCAGCTTGTACATAAGGCATTGGCTATTTATTGTGTCGAACGCTGCTTTAAAATCGATAAAAAAGAGGTACATCTTTTTTCCTTTCCGCAGATACTCCCTGGCAAGTGCCGTGAGCACAAATATGCTGTCAACCGTAGAGTACCCCTTTCTAAATCCCATTTGGCTTTCGCTGAGTAGATGGTTCGAATCTACAAATCTAGTGATGCGAGTTAGCGGCATGGATGCGAAGACTCTCATTGACGAATTAAGAAAAGAGATGCCTCTATAGTTTTGAACATCATTTGGACTTCCCTTCTTATATATTGGGTAGATGATACTTGTTTGAAAGCTGTTAGGCACTTTGGCTGTGTTGAACATTATATTAAAAACCTCTGTGAGATGGCATATGAATGAGCTGGAGGCATTAGCCAGGAACTCCACAGGTACTCGATCTGTTCCGGGCGCTTTATTTGGCTTACTTTTCTGTAGTCCGAAGTAGACATCCTCTATATCAAATGCACAATCTAAGGAATCAACAATAATATTTGGTAGGGCATAGCTCACAATATTACTATGGTCATCTGAGAAAAGCAGGCTGTGAAAGTATTGGGAAAGTTCTCCTGGTGGTACCGCAATATTCTTCCTAGCTCCCGAACCATTAAGTCTTCGTACGAGTGCCCAGAACGATTTGCTATCGGTAACGCGGCACATGTCTGCTTCCAATTTACTGTAATACTCTCTTTGGGTTTCCTTACACTTTAGCTTATAGAAGCGGTTTAGGTGTTTATAGTTCTCTTTATCCTCATATGTGTTTGAGCGTCTAGCTATTTTAAGGTCATTGAAAGAGTTTATTCTGGCTCTTTCACACTCTTGATTAAACCAGTATTGTATCCCAGTTTCAGTCTTCGGTCTCTGCATGAATTTAGCCGCTTCCGCAATACAACCTATTAAGGAGTCCATATCTACTTCTCGCTGTGATAGAGCTAATTTTCCGATTTCGTGATCTAGTTTTGCTGAGTATTCCTGCGCTCGTGTTTGCATCCATTTCAGCTTGGGTAGTAACTGGTTTTCGTTTTCTACCTCGGGTAGATTTGTGAAGTTGAGATCCACTACTAGAGGCATATGATCCGAAAAAGTTTGACTTCCAATCCACATATCTGCTACATGGGTGTGCCACTGGCCTTGTATCAAGCAGTAATTATTTTATTGATTTATTTTTAATTTATTTATTTGATTTATTTACTATGTTGATATGAATCATCTTTTGAATAATTTTAACCAACAATAAATAAATACAAAAATATTAAAAGAGATCAAGCTTAGCTCGATTAACGGTAAATTTTCTATTTTACTTTTATTGCTATTTCAATGTCGTGTTCTTTTACTTAAATCATCATTAGTTACCAGTACTGCGTAATCGTTTTATGCAAGTATCTGTTAATCTCAATCCAAATCGAATTTAGTGTTCTTAACTTAAAAAAAAAAGTTGCTGCGTACAAAAATCATAATAAACATTTTATTTGGATTTTTAAAGTCAATGCAAATTTATCTAAAATCAAATCAATCTTAACGATATCTTTATCTGAATTTGATCCAGCTTGACAAAATTGTCTTAAGAGCTGATAATTCTTATAACTGGCAAGTTTAAAGACATTGAAAACAACAAAATGTTTCTTGCTAAGACAGATTTTTTGACCGACTGCACCTATGGCGGTTAGGCGATATAGTAATCGGATTTTAATCATCCATCTAATGGACATTAATATTAATAGTCAGCTTGTCATGCTGACCAAGAATATATATAGTTTATACGGTCGGAAATGCTTTTTTCAATACGTTTAATTAAACAAATTCATAAAAAACGAGAAGGCAAAGCTAACTTCGACTGTGCCGAAGTTTTAATACACTTGAAAAAATTTACTTCAACTGATTTAACTGGAAAAATATATATAGGATATAGATATCAGATATTTAAATTTTTTAAATCATTGATAATAAAAATTTGATACCATAAAAAAAATGTTCTTAGTAAAACACATTTTTCGACCGATCGGTCCTATGGCAGCTATATGCTATAGTCATCCGATTTTGATAAATTTTTTCAAAATTGTGTGGAAACATATAAAACAAATATATAGTACGATTGGAGACGATACGATAGAAATCAAAAAAGTTTTTCTCACAACGACTTATTTTTCGACCGATCGTTCCTATGGCAGCTATATGCCATAGTGATCCGATTTTGATACATTTTTCCAGAATTATGAGAAAGCATATAAAACTAACATATACCAAGATTAGTGACGCTACGATGGAAAACAAAAAAGTTTTTCTAACTAGAACTAGTTCTTAGACCGATCGTTCCTATGGCAGCTATATGATATAGTCATCCGATCCGGCCGGTTCCGACATATTAGTTGCGTGCAGTAAAAAGAAGACTCTGTGCAAAACTTCAGCTCGATAGCTTTAAAACTGAGAGACTAGTTCGCGTAGAAACAGACAGACGGACAGACAGACGGACGGACGGAATTGAACTCGGCTCGTCGTCGTGATCAAGAATATATATAGTTTATGTGGTCGGAAATGAATATTTCTATGCGTTACAAACTTCTGGGCAAAATTAATATACACTTTTCAAGTGTATAAAAAGATGTCGGAAAATATGTCGCGTGCTAAATAATTTTTAGGCTTATAAAAAAAACTAGTGCAAATATTTGATCATGGAATGTATCAATTGAAAGCTACATTATTCCCATTTATTTAAAAAAAATTAGCTTTCAATTATTTTTTAACATTTCGCAGATTTATGCATTTTTCTAGATGCAGTTGAAAACTACTTTCATTTTTGTCGCGTGCTAAATCCCATGGTTTTTTGGTGATATATTATTCGCATCAAATCGACTGAACCTACCTTTTGCACTAAATATTCAGCAACTAAAATTCATTTTAAAAAATAAAATCAAGAAAAAAATCTTTAAGTTTGCATTATTTTTTTGCACTTCCAAAGCGTACGAATGTCGCGTTCGTGACCGCGGAAATGCCCATATAAGTATTTATGTATTTTAGTGCCGCTTAGGCTTTTGAGTATGTAGTACGTGTGTGCATGTATAAGGGCCTTGGAATCTCTATCCTCTACATATAAAACGAGAAGGCAAAGCTAACTTCGACTGTGCCGAAGTTTTAATACACTTGAAAAACTTTACTCCAACTGATTTAACTGGAAAAATATATATACGATATAGATATCAGATATTTAATATTTTTAATCATTGATAATAAAAATTTGATACCATAAAAAAAAACTTTTCTTAGTAAAACACATTTTCCGACCGATCGGTCCTTTGGCAGCTATATGCTATAGTCATCCGATTTTGATAATTTTTTTCGAAATTATGTGAAAGCATATAAAACTAATATATACCAAGATTGGGGACGCTACGATAAAAAACAAAAGAGTTTTTCTCACTAGAAGTAGTTTTTTGACCGTCCGTTTATATGGCAGCTATATGCTATAGTCATCCGATTTTGATAAATTTTTTCAGAATTGTGTGGAAACATATAAAACAAATATATACTACGATTGGAGACGCTACGATGGAAGTCAAAAAGTTTTTCTCACAAAGACTTATTTTTCGACCGATCGTTCCTATGGCAGCTATAGCTATAGTGATCCGATTTTGATACATTTTTCAGAATATGTGGAAGCATATAAAACTAACATATACCAAGATTAGTGACGCTACGATGGAAAACAAAAAAGTTTTTCTAACTAGAACTTGTTCTTAGACCGATCGTTCCTATGGCAGCTATAAGATATAGTCACCCGATCCGGCCGGTTCCGACATATTAGTTGCGTGCAGTAAAAAGAAGACTCTGTGCAAAATTTCAGCTCGATAGCTTTAAAACTGAGAGACTAGTTCGCGTAGAAACAGACAGACAGACAGACAGACGGACAGACGGACAGACGGGACAGACGGACGGACGGACAAGCGGAAATGAACTCGGCTCGTCGTCCTGATCAAGAATATATATAGTTTATGGGGTCGGAAATGAATATTTCAATGCGTTACAAACTTCTGGGCAAAATTAATATACACTTTTCAAGTGTATAAAAATTTGTCCTCACTGACTGACTGACTGACTGATTGGCAATCAACGTAGAGCCTGAACGGTAAGAGATAGAAAGCTGAAATTTTCATAGAAGTTTCCTTATGAGTTGAAAGTGAGCACTAAGGCGGGGTTTTGGAAAATTCCATTCCTAAGGGGTGTAAAACTCCCGGAAAAGCTACTATGGGGAAAATTTTGGTTTTCATCCGATTGACTTGAAATTTGGTTTTTAAGTAAAGTAAGCGAAATAATTGGACACCTGTTTCCCAGATTTCGGAAAATCCGCCCACAAGAAAAATGGCCGGAAAAATCTTCATGGAAAAAACTATTTTTCATCCGACTGACTTCAAACTCGGTTTGTGAGGATGGTAAGCAGAATAATTAGACTTGAGATTTTCCGATGATGGAAAATCCGCACGAAAAGTCGTGAAATTCCCGGTGTAGAAAAAAATGTTATGGCCAGTCTGTCGGAATGTCAAATAACAACACCAAGCTTTCTGTTGGTTGTTGCCCGTGAGGCCATTCAATTATTAATGATTCTTTATTCTTTAAATCAAAAGTCTTAGACATAAAGTTTGGCTGCGCTTATGGAATAAGTTTGAGCAGCCGCTCTCATGCGGTGCTTTTACATTAGGGCCGGCCAATGGAGAGCAATGGAGAGCAAATAGACAGCCAACTCACTCGCAAAATCAAGTTTTTCTGTGCTCACCTATTCACACAGACATGACTTCGGCTCGCGTCTGTGTGAAAAACACGAATGCGCTCGGCCCCCAGTGGCTATGAGCTGGCCGGGCCTGTTTTACATACATATAAACAAAAGGCTTAAATTACAGTTTGAGCGGCAGCGCATACTACACCACCCCTTTTAAAAAAGAATAATGTAATTATTAAATGGAATTATTCTTCAAAATACATTTGATCATTATCTTTTATAAGTAATTTTATTTTAATTATTAATTATATTTTTTTTTTTTTTAATTTTTTTTATATATATATTCCGCTTTTATGTGCAAACTTTTAACCTATCCTTATGGATTTTAAATCTTTTCTTTTTATTTGCTAATGTACAGTTATTTCTATCGTCTATGCTTACTATTTCGTATGGGCCCTTATAACTTTTATCTAGCTTATGTCCTGTGTTGTTTTTAACTAACACTAAGTCTCCTATATTCATGGTTATTCTATTTGTATTTCTATCAAAATTAATTTTTTGTTTTTCTTTAGCTTTACTTACTAACGAGTTAGATCTGTTAAGTGCTACCTGTAATCTAAACTTATCTTCCTTATCATATGCCTCATGATTGTAAAGAGGGCTTATTTTAGATTTCTCCGAAAAGTCGTATTTGGGGGGGTTTTTTGCAAAAATAAGTTCAAAAGGACAGTAGCCATGAATAGTAGATGGGGTGGTATTGTAGCAATATGTAAAGTATATTTAACTATTCGTCCCAGTCATCTTTGTCAGGAGATATGTAGGATCGTACATTTTCATTGAACGTTCTATGGGTGCGTTCTACTGCACCCAGTGTTTGATGATGGTGAGGTGTTGATGTTAGGTGTTTTATTTTAAGTAATTTGCATAATTCTGTGAAAATGCTATTTTTGGACTCTGTACCCATATCCGTAATGAGCGTTCTCATAGGGCCATAGATAAGAATAAAATGATCAAATATAGCTTTTGCATGCTTTGATTTTATTGGTATTGATATTAAATATTTTGTCAGGTCACAAAGGATTGTGACGGCGTATTCATTGCCGTTTTCAGACTTCGGCAATGGTCCAATAGTGTCGATTTGGACTATATCAAATGCTTTTGTGGGTGTGTCAGTGATTATCATTGGTTCTTTATTATATTTTATAGTTTTGTTTTTGTTCCATATGCGCATTTTTATACACTTGAAAAGTGTATATTAATTTTGCCCAGAAGTTTGTAACGCATAGAAATATTCATTTCCGACCCCATAAACTATATATATTCTTGATCAGGACGACGAGCTGAGTTCAATTCCGGCGTCCGTCGTCCGTCTGTCCGTCTGTCCGTCTGTCCGTCTGTCTGTTTCTACGCGAACTAGTCTCTCAGTTTTAAAGCTATCGAGCTGAAATTTTGCACAGAGTCTTCTTTTTACTGCACGCAACTAATATGTCGGAACCGGCCGGATCGGATGACTATATCATATAGCTGCCATAGGAACGATCGGTCTAAGAACAAGTTCTAGTAAGAAAAAACTTTTGTTTTAAATCGTAGCGTCCCCAATCTTGGTATATGTTAGTTTTATATGCTTCCACATAATTCTGGAAAAATGTATCAAAATCGGATCACTATAGCATATAGCTGCCATAGGAACGATCGGTCGAAAAATAAGTCGTTGTGAGAAAAACTTTTTTGATTTTCATCGTAGCATCTCCAATCGTAGTATACATTTGTTTTATATGTTTCCACACAATTCTGATAAAATTTATCAAAATCGGTTGACTATAGCATATAGCTGCCATATAAACGGACGGTCAAAAAACTACTTCTAGTGAAAAAAACTTTTTTGTTTTTTATCGTAGCGTCCCCAATCTTGGTATATATTAGTTTTATATGCTTCCACATAATTTTGAAAAAATTTATCAAAATCGGATGACTATAGCATATAGCTGCCATAGGACCGATCGGTCGGAAAATGTGTTTTACTAAGAAAAGTTTTTATACCCGTTACTCCTAGAGTAAAAAGGGTATACTAAGTTCGTGCAAATGTATGTAACAGGCAGAAGGAAGCAGCATCACCCCCCCAAATATATATATTCTTGATCAGCATCAATAGCCGAGGTCGTTTTAAACATGTCGTCTGTTCGACTCTCTTTCTTTTCGTCTGTTTGTCTCTCTTTTTTTTTCCCTGTTTCATCAAAAATAAAATAGGGAGTTCTCACATTTTCAGGGTAGACTTTTTATTTTTTTTTTGTATATTTTTTTTTTTTCTTTTTTTGTCTCTCCCTCCCCCCCCCCCCCCACACCCAAAATTTAAAATTTTTATATTTTAAAAATTGAAATTTTTGTTTTACTATCTTCGCAAGTCGAAGCAGGGCCGACTTCAACTTACGCTCTCGTTTTTTATGGTATCAAATTTTTATTATCAATGAATTAAAAAATTTTAAATATCTGATATCTATATCCTATATATATTTTTCCAGTTAAATCAGTTGGAGTAAAGTTTTTCAATGTGTATTAAAACTTCGGCACAGTCGAAGTTAGCTTTGCCTTCTCGTTTTATGTAATCTTTAATTTTTTCAATGATATTTTTGTTTAATTTTATTTGTTGTGCGATGGATTCCTGGGTGGCCATTAACAGGATCATCGTGAAATTCTTTTATTATTTTATCGATCGATTTTTTGTCATTTATATAAGTTGTTTTAGGCGTTAACGCGATTTGAATGTCATTAAGGTTTTAGTTTCCCATTTCTTTAAATTCTTCAACCCGGGTATAATGAAACAATTTGTCATCTAAGGACAATTGTAAATTGGTGATTCCCAGATTACCGGCTTCCAGTTTGAGCTACAAATTCGTTTTCCTTTTTTGGATAAAATATTCGGGAAGTTGAAAATAAGCTCGACATGTCTTTTTAACTTCATATTTGTATAGCGCTTCATATATATTGGGAACCTTAAGACTCTTTTGGGTAATGTGTTTATCATTTTCATTATTTGACATTGTCGCTCTTGAGCGTGTAGTCATTCTCATAATTTTACAAGCTTCGCTTGTAAGGTTTTTCAAATCTGATATTTCCATGCGGGATAGCGCATCCGCGGCATAGTTTTCTTTTCCAGCTATGTACACTACCACAAAGTCATATTCCTCTAGATCAAGTCTCATACGGGTTAGTTTAAATGAAGGATTTTTCATCGAAAATAGATATGTAAGTAAAGGTAAGGTCGGAAATAGGTTATTGCCCAATGAATTGCTGCAAGTTTCTTTTCTATTGTTACCTTATTTGATTCACCTTTGGTGAAGGCTCTTGAAGCATATGCAACTGGCAATTGCTTACCTTCATATTCATGGCTTAAAACAGCGCCGCATGCAAATCCGCTTGCGTCTGTGGTAATACGGAATTGTCTATAGAAGTCTGGATATTTTAATATTTGTGGGCTTAAATCATCTTTAAGGAAGTTAAATGCATTGGTACATTGCTCAGTCCAAATGAATGGTGTATTTTTTCTACTGAGTTTTGTTAATACTCTTGCAATTTCTGCGAATTTTGGAATAAATCTCCTATAATAGTTGCAGAATGCGACGAATCTTTTAGTATCGTCCGCTGATTGAGGAATTGGGTAGTTTTTGATGACATTATATTTACTTTCGTCAGGCAAAATGACTTGATCTGTACATTTGTGTCCCAAATAAGTGACTTCATGACTGAAAAATTAACATTTATCTGGATGCAATTTAAGATTGTACTTTCTGCATATTTCAAATACATCTTGAAGGTTTTTGAGCATGTGGTTTTCAGAGCAACCCAGCACTACTAAGTCATTCATATACAAGAATGCTTGGGAAGGTGTTAGCCCTGCAAATGCCATTGTCATCATTCTCTGAAAAAAGTTTGGTGCTATTGTTAAACCATATGGTAATCTTTTAAATCTATAGGTACCATTGTCTGCCGTAAAGGACGTAATGTCACGTGAATTTGCACAAAGATCAATTTGATGAAAGCCTGACATTAAGTCTAGGCATGAAAAATATTTAGCTCTTCCAAGTTGATCTAAAATGTCATCTATTCTGGGCAATGGGAATTTATCTGCTATTAATTTTTTGTTAACAGCTCTATAGTCAACAACAAGTCTCCACCTTTTTTCGTTATTCCCGGGTAATGATTTCTTAGGGACAAGAATGATGGGGCTATTATAAGGCGACACTGATGGTTCAATAATGTCATCTTTTATTAATTTGTCAATTTGTTTATTTATTTCATGGTTCTGTGTTTGTGGAATTTTATAGTTTTTAACGTACACAGGGTCGTCATCTTTAACTCGTAATTTCTGTTGATAAAAATTATTATGAGATATAGGTTCATTTTCTGTCGCAAATATATCTATGAACTCTGAGCAGAGTTTGTGCAGTGTTTTCTCTGCAAATTTAGGAAAGTTTTTACTGAGTCTTTTTAATTTTTCTTTGTCTTTAGTGTTTATGCATTTACTAGTGGTTAATATTTCGTAATCATCTAGGTTTTGTGACTTTTTTATTATTCTGACAAATGTATCGTTTTTGTTTGCTACTGTAATAGCAATACAAATTCCTTCAGTTAATTCTTGATGTGGTATAAAAATATTTTGATGTGGTGAGTCAATCTCAACCAATCGAATAACCTCTGATCTGGCTGGGATTGTAATGGTGTTTATTTTAGGTGCATTGTGCATTGGAATAGCAATGTCTTGGAAATCGTCATCTGGTCTTAAGATGATCCAGTATTGGTTAGGCTGGTAGTCTAAAAAACAATTGTATTTAGTTAAAAAATCGCGTCCTAATATGCCAGTACAACTAATTGGGAAGTTTTGTGGTACTATATGAAATTAGTGTTTTATTAATAAATCCTCGCATATTAAGTCACTGTCTACTGTTCCTAGTGTAGTAATTGTTCCTTTACCTACTCCATTAATGTCTGTTATTTCGGATATGTTCAAGGCAATATCTTTAGTGATTTCATTTTCTTTGAAGACAGATATATCTGCTCCTGTGTCAATTAAAAATGTACATAGTTATTTAGTGTTGACTTTGTGTGGATATAGTTGCACAAATTTAAATTAAATGTATAGACTGATCGTGTTACGCTATTTATTGTTGATTTTGTGGCGGATTCGGTTGGTTTTCCGAGAGTGGTTCGCTATTCATGGTGCGAACATTTTGCGAATTTCTGTTATTATATTGATTAGTTTGATTGTTACCATTATTGTTTCTGTTTCGGTTGTTGTTACCGTATCGTTTGTTTTAATTTTGGTTCTGATAACTATTATAATTTCTATTACCGTAGTTATCAGCACGACCTTGATATTGATTTTGGTATTGGCCTTGATTCTGACCGTGTCCTCTTTGACCTTGTTGCTTGTTGTAGTAATTGTTTCTGTAGTACATAACAGAATCTGCACGGCCCGTGTGTTCCGTGCATGTAGTAATAAATTTGGAAATTGCATCATTCATAGTGTTGAATGTGCCAGCTTCCATAACAAGTTTGACTTTGTTAATGGAGCAATTTTTAGTCATTGCCTTTATAGCGTTTTGTGTAGAATATCTTGTTGCTAGTTCTACCGAAATGCCATCAGATATATAGGCAGATTCAAGGGATTTTGTCAGCTGTTCTACTTCTTTTGTGTATTGATCTGCTGGAGGGCGTGTTTGGGTTCAGTGACAATAGCTGTTTGTGAGCCAATCTGAATGAAATTCGTTTTGTAAGTTCTAGGATCAAAATAAATGGAAACACGTGTTTTTTATTTAGGGAAATTCACTGCAAAGGTCGGAATATAGGTACGGGGGTGGGTTTATGGCTGAAATTATATTTTAGCCGATTTGTAATAAATTTGGCTTGAATGCTCTATGGGCCATTTCAATAGGATAAAGTTTTTAGCTTTGCGCAAACCCACCCTCAAGGTCGGATAATGGGTTGCGGGAGTGGTTGCTGGGTTTGTACGCTTAATGGACCAAATAGGTGGAATATAATTTTCTCAGTTCTGAAGTTCGGAAAATGGGGGGGGGCGGGGTGGGATCATTGCCAAACTTTTTTTTTTCATCATTTTGGCGGCTATACTGATGGTGGCGCCGGGTTATATGCTAGTATATATATATATGGATGTAGCCAAACATATAAGTCAGTGTAGGACGCGTCCGTATAGCGTGTGCATAGGCAAAGGTCGCTGTATAGCACTTGACTTCGCACACCGACACTATAAGCCTACTGCGATGCTGTGAATTTCGTATTGGTTTCCGCGCACACATTCATAGCTAAAATATGATTGTATTGTATGCCCTACACTGATATAAGTGAACGATCATATTCCGGTTTTGGTACGTACCAAAACTAATGTTTCGGTAATAGGTTTTGTATAGGTTCTTGTTTATTTCGGTATTCGGTTTCGTATCGGTACTTTGGTTTTTATTTCGGTAAACCGGTTCGTACAGGTATGTACCGGTATAATTTTAAAATCCTTTAATCCGAAGATAAAATAGAAAGAGTAGCAACCTACACAACAGAAAGTAGTAGTAGTAAAGAAGGTATAATTAAAAAATCCTTTAATTCGAAGATAAAATAGAACGGGTAGCAACCTACACAACAGAAAGTAGTTATAAAGAAGGAAAATTAAACATAATAAACTTCACCCCAGAAAACAACTGTCCTAATAATACTTGTGTAGCTGGAAGAGCAACAAGAATTTTTGATATATGATGGAATATTAAATACACTGTTTTCAGATAACGTTACAGATCTTAACCCTGGTCCAATTATAAATTCGTTTTCTTTGTAAATGCAAAAATAAAGGATAAATTAATAATATTTGGAAATTATTGAACCATTGAAAAAATAAGATGAAACTGTTATTTTTTTTTGAAAATTTCAGTATATACCAGATGGTCCCTTAACCTAACATTTGTACGTTTTTGCTAGCGTTTGATTGAAGCAATAAAACTGAAATAACAATGTTTCCGTTCTTTTCGACGTTCGTCCTATTTGTGTAGATCAAAGAAAAGGTTTAATCCAAATAAAATAATTAAGGATGAAACTACTACAAAAAGTGCTTCAGTGAAAAAAATCACGCTAAATGAGAGGGCAAGTGTACCAAAAGACGTTAAAAAACATTACAGAATCTTCGATTTTTTGCTGGTTTTTTCAACCATTGCAAGTTTAGTGAAATGTGCTCAGTGTGATGGTTCAGTTGAATTCAAAAGCTGTAAAAAGGAGGACTTGGCTTCCAAATTCAAGTCAAATGTGCAAATTGTGATCCACGCTTTATACCGTCGAGTGAGAAAACTGGTCATCGCTATTAAATTAACACTCCTTTTGCCTCTGTAATGCGTAGTTTAGGTTTGGGTTTAGCAGGCTGCAATAAATTTTGTGGGCTCATGGACATGGCAAGCAATTTTTTGTCCAAACCATCTTACTTGGATTTCATGAAATCAATTAGCTACAGCGTCAAAACGTTAGCGTCGGCCCAAGCGCTCATGAATACTCAACATTCGCGGACAGCAATCGCATTGGCAGGGCTGAGATTCAAGCTGAACAGCAGAGCAAAGAAGCCAGAATAAGACAAAGACTCAAAAGAAAAGACGCTTAAGACATCGACAATGCCGCAGGAAGTCTGCTGTATGAAGCTGGAATTGATAATTTTTCGTCACTTTTTAGTTCATAAATTTTAAACGCGTTTTTCTCAAAACTACTTTTTCAAAGTCCTTGTTCACTGTCATTTCAAAACTACTTGACCGATTCATTTCAAACTTTGTACACATTTTTTGACATATTAAATACCGCCTCCCAACGTTTAGTAAAAATTTTTTTTTACATTCAGGGTGTTCCATCCACAAAATGACGGAATTTTTAGTGGAAAATAACAGTTTACACTTAAAATGGCCGCCAAAAATTTTTAAATGAAAAAAAAATTATCAGAGAACGTTGGTGGAAAGATTTGATTATAATTTGACTAATTTTTCTTGGTTTTTTATTTTCAGATAATTTTTAACCGAGTTATGGTGAACACCGCAAATTGATTTTTTGTGAAGGCGTTCTGGGGGAAGCTCTGTTACCGGCTTATGCTTCAATATTTCTGCATGAAAAAACTACCCTATATTGTCGAAAGTATGCTCAATAATTTACAAAAGTTCCGAATTAATTACTCAAGCCATATTTAGGAAATAAATTCGCATAAAAGGATTTTTTTACCTTGAAACCATAACCATGTTTCTATGTTTCTTCACACATAACTTCAGGGGTTCCTGCTAAAAGCAGATGGGCATCCCTACTGTACTCGTATATGTGATTAATACTTACACACCGAGATCATCATTGAATATTTTTTTGGTATTAGTATTTTCTTTATTTTGACACTGTTTTTATTTCACTCAGCCGCATCATTGAAACAGCTGTTCGCCATGCCAAACGTAAACAAACCGAATTAGTAAGAAGAAGAGAACAAATGTAATTTATTGAAATAGAGATAATTATGAGCGATAATATTTTAAATGTGGCACGCGGTGTATTTGCCAACGGCACTGCGTTCACCAACATGAAAATAGAGCTTGTTTATGCGGATCATTTATTTTTTTAAACTACGCGGTCCAATTATGTTGTTGTTGCTTATCGAAATTCGATGTCAGAATCAGCTGCTCGCTATCGACGCTGTGAAAAAATACTCGATACTCCTTAATATACGGTCACTCTTTCCGCATCATTGACGCATCATTAAACATGCGGCTCTTCTTCTATCCACAGGTTTCTTATGGGAAACAATTTCGCACCTTCCGTTTAACGGGAAATTTCAATGATGCGTCCGGTCTAAACAGCGTATAACACGGCACACATATGTGGTGTCTCCACACTTTAATTGTTTGTTTTTTATGTATATTTGTTGCTCGGTCAGTGAAAACAACAATAGTGAGCAGCCTGCGCGGGCTGCTCTCGAAGATGAAATTTTATATTTTCATTGTCCATTTTGCACAGTTTTGCTAAAACCAACACAACTCGACGAGCTTCAGAGTAAAGGCCTATTCTCAGATGCGCGGAAACTAAATTTTTATGACGAATTCATATAAAACGAGAGCGTAAGTTGAAGTCGGCCCTGCTCGACTTCGATATACCCGTTACTCAGGGTAAGGTTGCCCAAATTGTGGGAGATATGAGGTATTTTCCAAATTGCGTGGGTGGCAACTCTTCTATCGTTCATCTGATCGAAAAATGATTTATGGCGGATCGATAGGTAATGATAATTAAAGTATATGTCTAGAAGGTTCGAACAATCTATTTTCAAAATTGTGGGAGATATGAGGTTTTTTTCATATTGCGGGGGCGGGAGGGGGCGTGGCAAAAATTTAAAACAAACTTGATCTGCGTGCAGAAGATACAAGTCTACACTGAAAAAATGGTAGCTCTAGCTCTTATAGTTCCTGAGATCTAGGTGTTCATACATACAGACAGACAGACGGACAGACAGACACACAGACGGACAGACGGACATGTCTATATCGACTCGGCTATTGATGCTGATCAAGAATATATATACTTTATGGGGTCGGAGATGCTTCCTTCTGCCTGTTACATACATTTGCACGAACTTAGTACTCTACGAGTAACGGGTATAAAAACAGTCGCGGAAACTTTCCGCCGCTGCGTTTATTTTCTGTGTTTTGAGACACGATAATAAATAAACAATTGACCTATCGATAGTTGACATATCGATGACGGTGTGGATCGTGAGTGGATTGACAAACAGCTGATGCACTATAATAAATAAAGAGCTGCTTATTATTTTGCCGTCATAAATTCAAAAATGGAGTGAATATCAGAGCAACAATCGTTACAAACGTATTAATATCCATTCATTGAATTTCCGAAAACCATAAAGAATTTCATTTTGTTTTTCCATAAGTGCAACTATAATTTGATTTTTTTATACACTTGAAAAGTGTATATTAATTTTGCCCAGAAGTTTGTAACGCATAGAAATATTCATTTCCGACCCCATAAACTATATATATTCTTGATCGGGACGACGAGCTGAGTTCATTTCCGCTTGTCCGTCCGTCCGTCTGTCTGTCTGTCTGTTTCTACGCGAACTAGTCTCTCAGTTTTAAAGCTATCGAGCTGAAATTTTGCACGGAGTCTTCTTTTTACTGCACGCAACTAATATGTCGGAACCGGCCGGATTGGATGACTATATCATATAGCTGCCATAGGAACGATCGGTCTAAGAACTAGTTCTAGTTAGAAAAACTTTTTTGTTTTCCATCGTAGCGTCACTAATCTTGGTATATGTTAGATTTATATGCTTCCACATAATTCTGGAAAAATGTATCAAAATCGGATCACTATAGCATATAGCTGCCATAGGAACGATCGGTCGAAAAATAAGTCTTTGTGAGAAAAACTTTTTTGATTTCCATCGTAGCGTCTCCAATCGTAGTATATATTTGTTTTATATGTTTCCACACAATTTTGAAAAAATTTATCAAAATCGGATGACTATAGCATATAACTGTCATATAAACGGTCGGTCAAAAAACTACTTCTAGTGAGAAAAACTTTTTTGTTTTTTATCGTAGCGTCCCCAATCTTCGTATATATTAGTTTTATATGCTTTCACATAATTTCGAAAAAAATTATCAAAATCGGATGACTATAGCATATAGCTGCCATAGGACCGATCGGTCGGAAAATGTGTTTTACTAAGAAAAGTTTTTTTTTATGGTATCAAATTGTTATTATCAATGATTTAAAAATTTTAAATATCTGATATCTATATCCTATATATATTTTTCCAGTTAAATCAGTTGGAGTAAAGTTTTTCAAGTGTATTTAAACTTCGGCACTTCGTCCTGATCAAGAATATATATAGTTTATGGGGTCGGAAATGAATATTTCAATGCGTTACAAACTTCTGGGCAAAATTAATATACACTTTTCAAGTGTATAAAAATCAACCTTACTTTGGAGATCGATCACGAACTTATAACTAATTAAATAATATTATTATATATTGTATATATGCGATAATACTTTAACATTACAAAAAATATTTTTCAAGTAAGCTGTTTTCTAGGAAATATAAATATAGATTATACATTTTCTACATTTTAGGATCAAATTTAAATTAAATCCATAAGCGATATGGAATTTCTGGGACCAGATTCAGGTTTAGCGTTTTTTCTAAAATCAATAATTAGTTTACCATTTGAGCTACCGTCCCAGAAATTAATCAATTTGGAAATCATGTCATGTTCTTGACAATCTATAAAAAATTATGTTTTTCATTTTTATTTTTATAGTATTGATTGTTGTTTGGGCTGGTCACCTTTTGTTAGCTCGAGCCAGCTAAGCAAAACAAAGTATTGATTTTGGTAATTTCTTTGAAATATTTGCTTTAAGAACCATTTTCCTGTGTCGAAATTCTTTTTTGATCTACTGTATTTCGTTTATAACTTCGTCGGAGGTATGACGCTTTAAAACGACATAACTCAGATCGGAGATATGACGCTTTAAAACAGCAGCGCGTAAGCTAGCATAGAAAGCAAAAAGAGCAAGTTGAAATTAATACAACATGATGACAGAGTACGCTTAAGAGATTACCAAACGAGCTTCATTGCGTTATCTATGTCTAATAAATCACAAGTTTATCCTAAATTCTATGTTTATATACACTTTAAGGCCCTTCGCAAACGGCTCGTATCGTCATCGTAGCGCCATCGTCTCGTCATTAATTTGCCGATTCGATACGATTACGATACGGCTATTGCTCCGCATACGAAGCAATTTTCAATCGTCAAAACACAAAGCCTAAACATGTCAAGCAA
This sequence comes from Lordiphosa mommai, assembly GCA_018904225.1. NCBI lineage: Eukaryota > Metazoa > Arthropoda > Insecta > Diptera > Drosophilidae > Lordiphosa > Lordiphosa mommai. The sequence goes on from JAEIFT010000144.1 coordinate 358,365, forward strand.
TGAAGACGAATTAGTTTTGATGACATATCTTCGTCATCGAAAAAAAAATTGTCCAAAAGAAAGTATTGGGTGCAAAAATGCAACCAGAAGATTATATATTGCCAATGAAGAATTAGCAGAAAAATAGCTAAAAATGATGAATAAATCAAAGGTGACGCAATACGCAGCTTGGATATTCTCAATCGGCTTGGTTCAATGATAAATGGTTGCTTCCCAATGTATAGAAACGACATGGTCGCTTTTGATTTACCGTTACAGCTCGTAATTTCTATCGATAGCTGCCAAAAATGTAAGTATTGACTGAGTGGCCCTGATTTTTGCCTGTTAGTAGCCCTAAGGTTTAATAATTCATCGCGCATGCGAAAAGGTACTTCCAGATGCGCTACCTTGTATTATTGTATCATGGGTTAGTACACTCAAATCAAACAAATATGAAATTCTCAGATTGATTATAACACTATCTGAGCAACTCGCATGAGAAACTCATATATGAAATCAGACAAGTGAAAATACATATGATTTCTAACTTTATCTGATCTCACTAAACAATGGCACTATTCTGGTACTGAAAATTATTTTTAGAGAATTTTGAATTAAATTAAATTTTAGAATTAGTAATTACCTTATCGTACATCCATGCAGTATTTTGATTAACATTATCTTTTTCCAGTTCGATATAGTTTTGACTTACATCTATATTCGTATTTTCATTTATATCATTTTTTTTTTCTTCTTTTTGAATTAAATTTTCTTCAACTTCGAATTTATTATTTTCATTTTTTGAATTGATTTCAGAATCCAACACATGTTCCTGAACATTTAGCGGACTGCTGCTCAATTCCAAAGCAACCGGTGGAAAATTTTCTTCAACTATAAATTTACACTTGAAAATTTGTTTAAAAAATTTGAAGAAACTTCACATTACAGTCATAAGCCGGCAACTCAAGAATCCGAATAAGTCCCATTTTTGCAAGATTATTTCCACTTTGTAGAGAATTTGAGTTACATGTTTTGGGCCTTTCTTCTTTACGATCCATTTTGTGCTGCGATTCAGATCTTCTTCGCATAAAGGTCGTTCTGTCTTTTAAAGAATGCTTTTTTAAGGTTTTCTCATTTACAATGATGTGCCGCTGTTTCCGTTCCACTGTAAATAAGTGCAAACAAATTAAATATTGAGGGTATTTCTCGTTAAATACTTAATGGTTAACTTCAAAAATTACAAAGCGCAACAAAATGACCAACTTTGTGAGGTGCAGCCTTGTTGATAAAAAATTATGATTCACTTATGTGTACTGAACACAACTGCATCATTGGTTTTGTTCCATAAGCTCTTGTTTCCACGATATGACGGAAAAACGGATTTCTAGTAAATTTTGCCCTCTCTAATTTCTTGTGGTCACAATAGGAATGAATTTCTGAATTTATCAGGCCTATTCGACAGAGCACATATCAATGCTTCTGTAAAAAATCAAATGCGCAATATTCGATCATGCAAAAGGGTCCAAATTGGTCTCTGAAGTCAGACATTACTCGATTTATGGCTATTTTTACAAAATAAATCATCCCTTTTAAGCTAGAGAGGTTGGTGGATTTAAATTTTAGCCATTTAAGCCTGTAGCCAATCATATGTTCTAATTATGAGAATAAATTCGCATTTTTAACAGTTTATTTGGCGAAGCAACAGCCTGTTTAAGCCAAAAACACACGTTTAAATTTATGGGAGGACTACTAGATTCCTATACCATATTTGTATAGGAACTATTGAAAGGCTACTTGATTCCACACAGAATTTATAAAAAATGTACATCTGCTTGTAAATAAATAAAATTCTATGATGAATCAAGTAGTTTCTTCACAGTTCCTATACAAATTTGGGGTAAGACTCTAGTTGGCCTCCCAGAAAATGAAATATGTGTTTTTTGCTTAAGCAGGCTGTTGCTTCGCCAAATAAACTGGTACAAATGCAAAAAAATTCAGATAACACTGTTCAACAGCCAAAAGTATCCCGAACATTTTTAACTAATTATTGTTCGTCTACCCATGCTGAACACGAGTTGATATGCCAAAGTCATATCTTAGTTTCCATTTCCAAGAAATTGCGGAAAAAGCATATTTTCGATTTTTTGACCTATTCGAATTTTTGGAGGCCACACTAACCATAAGTTTATGGGTTTATGAAGCTTATTTGATAGTAAACATGTCAACGCAACTGAGAAAAATCAAACACGCGGTAAAAGTAAAGCCAAAAGAGTGGAAAATTGCCTCTGAAGTCAAGTTTTTCTATATTTATAGCGTTTTTGTCAAACTAAATCATCTGCTACAAGCCAGTGGATTGGTCTGATATTTTTTGCAACCACATTATCATATAGTTTAACATATGCACTAATTATGGCAATTTTGCTGAATTTATGACAGGTACATTGGCAACGTAAGAGCCTTTTTTAACCGAAAATCAACGTTTCATTTTATGGGAGGACAACTAGATTCCACCCCAAAATTTTTATAGGAATTATCAAAAGGCTACTTGATATAACATTGGCTTAAGTAAATATTAATCCAAATGTAGACTTATAACAGTCATGGAATGCTTGGTTAAGTTTTGCTGGTTGTGGAAGCATGACGGAATTATAAAAAAGTTAAGTTAAATTATATGAAGCTAAAATAAATGAAGGTATTTTAGACGGTCCTCAAATAGGATATTTTTTCAATGATGTTATAGACTCTTAGAAGGAAAACAAAAATTATTAATTTATTTTAAAATAAAAATCTATTTTAAAAAAAGAGAAGAGAAACGAGCATCAAAAATAAGAGGAGTGAAAATTATTCTCAGCTTAATTAAAATATGTTATCATCATTTAAAAGTCTGGGTTGCAATATGTCTTTAAAAATTCTCTTTTTGCATTTCTAAATGGATGTTATTGGGCCTAAAGCTTTTCATTTACTTTGAAACAATTTTTGAATTATATATGCAGAACCCCAAAAGTCAAAAGAGGATTTTAGAACAAAACAGCAGTGGCAGTCCAAGTTTGCAGTACTGCATAACAAAACTGTTCAAATCACTGTAAGCTTATTTAAAATTGAACAATCTTTTTTTTGGCACCATAAAACAAATTTACTTACTTTCACTATCTTAACGTAGCATTCCATGAATGTTATTAGTCTACATTTGGATAAAAATTTACTTAAGCCAATGTTATATCAAGTAGCCTTTTGATTATTCCTATAAAAATTTGGGGTTGGAATCTAGTTTTCCTCCCATAAAATTAAATGTTAATTTTCGGTTAAAAAATGTTGGACAGAATAAATCTGCACCGTGGAATTATTGGATGAAGAAAAATAAAAACGCGGACCGCCTTGCATGTGTTCGCTTTATGTATTTATTTGTGACTGACCATTTCTCTATGGTCACATTCGTTAGTGAAGACAATAGTTAAACTTCATGCGTGCATTGCTAGAGATGTGCAATATTTTCAACACCCTTCCTCAATGCGAGCATGTTTACAACTCAATTCAAATTTAATAGTTCAGTAAACTTCATATGCTTTCTCATTTCAGTTGTACTAGCATACTTTAACATTATTTGAGCTTCTTTTACAACCTCTCTTACAAAATGATATCTAATATCAATATGCTTTGTCCTGGAATGATGCACTGGATTCTTTGCTAACTCCTGTGCACTCAGGTTATCGCCATATAGGGTAGAAGGAGTACGCTCATCACCACAGCCAATCTCAGTAATAAGCCGCCGCATAGCCATTGCCTCTTTACACGCTGCTGAAAGAGCCATGTACTCCGCCTCGGTACTGCTAAGAGCCACACTACGCTGTTTTTCCGACCGCCAGGATATTGGTCCTTCAGCCAGGAAATAAACATAGCCTGTATAGGACTTCCGGTCGATTCGATCACCGCCCCAATCCGAATCCACATATCCAGTAAACGGTTGACCACACTCTCTGTAGTGTATCTTCAAATTTGCAGTGGATGCCAGATATCTTAGGACATGTTTAACGCCAGCCAAATGCTCGGCGTGCGGATCTTGATTCCGCTGAGCCAATTTTGCAACAGAATGCAATATGTCGGGTCTAGTAGTGAGTGCGAGCCACATCAACTCACCAATCATGGATTGATATGACACTGGATCAACCTTCTGACACTGCTCACCGGTACAAACGACTTGGTACCCCGCATCCAATGGTGTAGATGGCGACCGACAGTTCTCCATGCCATGTGACCGCAATAGTTCCTTGATGTATTGCGAATGGCCCAAGGTTATTGCTCCGAGCTCACCTTCACGTTGCACCTCCATGCCCAAAAACAAATTTAAAGGGCCCTTGTCAACGCATTCAAACGATTTTGCAATAGCCGATTTAATGTTGACCAAATCCTCCTTTGATTGGCACGCTATAAGTAAATCGTCAACATATACTAGGATCAATGATAAGTTACCTTCTCCGATCTGCTTATAAAGACAAGGCTCATTGTCACAAGCAATAAAACCCAATCCTGTGAGAATGCTATCGAGTTTGGAATTCCATTCCCTTCCTGACTGCTTCAGCCCATATATTGCCTTTTTAAGCAGCAAAACTTTATGTGGATCATTCTGGTCGCTGTATCCTTGTGGTTGCTTCATAAAAACCGTTTCGCTGAGGTCACTGTTGAGGTATGCCGTGCATACATCCATTTGATGTAAATACAGTTTCAGCTCTGCCGCCAATGCCAAAATAAACCGCACGCTTTCCAGTCTACAAACCGGGGAAAACGTCTCCTTATAGTTTACGCCATACTGCTGTGAGCAACCTTTTGCCACCAGCCGTGCCTTGAAACGTTCTATTTGGCCATGTTTGTCTCGTTTCAAACTATACACCCATTTGGACCCTACTGCGCGCTGTCCACTTGGTAAATCCGAAATCTGCCAGGTCTTGTTTGCCAGAAGTGCCTCATATTCCTTTTCCATTGCTTCGCGCTAATGTGAAGCATGCGTACTCCTCACCGCCTCCTCATAGGATGCTGGAATAGCTACATCACCCGTAACTAAAACGCCTAGTATATTGTACTGCTTTCTGGGACGACCAGGTCCACCAGTTCGGATCAGCTTTGGCCTGCCAGGACCAACACGAACGATTGTCTCGTCTAAGTCCTCTTTTTCAGCTGCGCTCTCGTACTCATTAGAGCTGCTTCCCTCAGAATCATCACCGCTGCTCGATTCACCATCGCTGCTCGTTTCACCATCGCTGACTTCACCATCTGCCACGCCACCAGAGTTATCCGCCTGTGCCGGAACTTCCCCCCATGGGAAAATCGAATGTGATGACATCACCGCCAGCCACCGTGTCATGGAGCTCATCAAAAAGTACATCTCGTCTTTCAATGACTTTTCGAGACACCGGATCATACAAGCGATAGCCCTTGGCTGCTACCGAATATCCAACCATGCGGTATTCTTGGCCTTTTGGTTGGAATTTGCTCTTCCCCGGACCCTTGTCCAAAGCAACTGCAATAGAACCAAAAACTTTTAAATGGCCAACAGAAGGTTTCTTACCAGTCCACGCTTCCATAGGCGTCATACTGCCTAGCGCGCTGGTAGGCGATCGATTTCGCACATATACAACTGTATTGACTGCCTCTGCCCACAAAGATTGGCCCAATCCCGACTGGACCAGCATACATCTCGCCATCTCCACCAGAGTGCGATTAGACCTCTCCGCAACGCCATTTTGTTGTGGAGTGTATGCCACAGTCAGCTGCCTTGCGATCCCATTATTCTTCAAGAATCCGTCGAACGTTTTGTTAACAAACTCTCCTCCAAGTTTTTGAACTCGACAAACTTTGCGAATACCTCATCCTTCTTGCGCAAGAAATACACAAATATGCGCCTTGATTTGTCATCGATGAAGATTACAAAATACTTAGATCCAGCAAGTGATAGTGTGCCAAAAGGCCCGCACACATCCGCATGAATCAATTCCAATATCTCCTTGGCTCTATTGGAGGTTGCCCCAGGAAATGGCTGGACATGAATCTTGCTGAGCATGCAAGTTCTACAATTCAAATCTGGTGGGAAAACCATATTTTCAACACCACGCACCATTCCTTTGCTGATCATTTCCTTTATACTGGTGAGATTTAGATGGCCATATCTTTTATGCCACAAGGCACCGTCAGCCTTTGTTGCAGCATAGCACTCACTCTGTTTTCCTTGAAACATGTACAAATCTCCAATTTTATTCGCCTTTACAATACATTCGCCTTTTTTGCATTACTTTGGCACATTCATGTCCAAAAGTAACTATGCAATTATTTTTCACGGCACTGCTTACTGACAAGAAATTTCCAGCCATTTTTGGCACATACAGCACATTTGCCAACAACAATGTACATAATTCCGTCTGCAGCCCAATCATCTCTGTGTGTTTCTCAAATTTTGTGAATAACTTTTTATCACAACACATGTGGCTGGTCGCGCCACTGTCCAAACACCATAAATGCTTTTCAAATCTGCTTGCATCCAACGCATTTAGCAAACTGCACTGCTTGTTGATCTCGCTCTTTGATGCTTTCTCGTCTCTTTCCTTTTCTCGCCGACACTGAGTTTTTATATGCCCGCGCTCGCCACAATTGTAACACACGATATTCTTGTTCTTCTTTTTCTGTGTGTTAAATTTCCCTTGAGTCGGCTGCTTGTGTGTTGCGGTAAGTGCTACCGCACCGTTGCTTTGCTCTTCTGTATTCCCTCTTCGCTCGCCTTCTTCTTTCAATTTGATGCAAAGAACTTCAAAAAGCGGTAAATTGTCCCGCGTTTCGATGGCGACAACGAAATTTTCGAACTGTTCTGGAAGGCTCGATAGCAAAACGATTGTGCGTAGTTCGTCGTTTAGCTCGATACCAACTGACCCAAGGCCATCCAGAATTTCCAGAAATTCATTTATGTAGTTCGAAATGCTCTGTCCATGACCCATGCGCTTGCTTAGCAACTTCTTGTACAATTGAACCTTCCGTACAGGTCCACTCGGCTGATGGACTTCTTTTAACTTTTCCACGCCTCAAACGATGTTGTACAATTTTTTATGTAGCCCAACTGTGAAGTTTTTACACTTAGCGTTATAGTGGCCAACGCCTTCTCATCTTTATTTTGCCAATTCACACCCTCTGGTGCACTAGATGCATCCAATTGACCAGACGCCACACTCCACAATTCTGCATGCACTAACACAGATCGCATCTGTATACTCCAGGAGTCATAATTATTCTCCTCCAACTTTTCAATCTGGTACAATCCACTCATAGTGTATTTTGGGTCACACTGATATAGCCAAGTTCGTAACTTTTATATCACTACTTTTCTTTAAACCAATCTGCCGTTCCTGGGCCCATAACCTGTTGGACAGAATAAATCTGCACCGTGGAATTATTGGATGAAGAAAAATAAAAACGCGGACCGCCTTGCGTGTGTTCGCTTTATGTATTTATTTGTGACTGACCATTTTTCTATGGTCACATTCGTTAGTGAAGACAATAGTTAAACTTCATGCGTGCATTGCTAGAGATGTGCAATATTTTCAACACCCTTCCTCAATGCGAGCATGTTTACAACTCAATTCAAATTTAATAGTTCAGTAAACTTCATATGCTTTCTCATTTCAGTTGTACTAGCATACTTTAACATTATTTGAGCTTCTTTTACAACCTCTCTTACAAAATGATATCTAAAATCAATATGCTTCGTCCTGGAATGATGCACTGGATTCTTTGCTAACTCCTGTGCACTCAGGTTATCGCCATATAGGGTAGTAGGAGTACGCTCATCACCACAGCCAATCTCAGTAATAAGCCGCCGCTTAGCCATTGCCTCTTTACACGCTGCTGAAAGAGCCATGTACTCCGCCTCGGTACTGCTAAGAGCCACACTACGCTGTTTTTCCGACCGCCAGGATATTGGTCCTCCAGCCAGGAAATAAACATAGCCTGTATAGGACTTCCGGTCGATTCGATCACCGCCCCAATCCGCATCCACATATCCAGTAAACGGTTGACCACACTCTCTGTAGTGTATCTTCAAATTTGCAGTGGATGCCAGATATCTTAGGACGTGTTTAACGCCAGCCAAATGCTCGGCGTGCGGATCTTGATTCCGCTGAGCCAATTTTGCAACAGAATGCAATATGTCGGGTCTAGTAGTGAGTGCGAGCCACATCAACTCACCAATCATGGATTGATATGACACTGGATCAACCTTCTGACACTGCTCACCGGTACAAACGACTTGGTACCCCGCATCCAATGGTGTAGATGGCGACCGACAGTTCTCCATGCCATGTGACCGCAATAGTTCCTTGATGTATTGCGAATGGCCCAAGGTTATTGCTCCGAGCTCACCTTCACGTTGCACCTCCATGCCCAAAAACAAATTTAAAGGGCCCTTGTCAACGCATTCAAACGATTTTGCAATAGCCGATTTAATGTTGACCAAATCCTCCTTCGTCAACATATACTAGGATCAATGATAAGTTACCTTCTCCGATCTGCTTATAAAGACAAGGCTCATTGTCACAAGCAATAAAACCCAATCCTGTGAGAATGCTATCGAGTTTGGAATTCCATTCCCTTCCTGACTGCTTCAGCCCATATATTGCCTTTTTAAGCAGCAAAACTTTATGTGGATCATTCTGGTCGCTGTATCCTTGTGGTTGCTTCATAAAAACCGTTTCGCTGAGGTCACTGTTGAGGTATGCCGTGCATACATCCATTTGATGTAAATACAGTTTCAGCTCTGCCGCCAATGCCAAAATAAACCGCACGCTTTCCAGTCTACAAACCGGGGAAAACGTCTCCTTATAGTTTACGCCATACTGCTGTGAGCAACCTTTTGCCACCAGCCGTGCCTTGAAACGTTCTATTTGGCCATGTTTGTCTCGTTTCAAACTATACACCCATTTGGACCCTACTGCGCGCTGTCCACTTGGTAAATCCGAAATCTGCCAGGTCTTGTTTGCCAGAAGTGCCTCATACTCCTTTTCCATTGCTTCGCGCTAATGTGAAGCATGCGTACTCCTCACCGCCTCCTCATAGGATGCTGGAATAGCTACATCACCCGTAACTAAAACGCCTAGTATATTGTACTGCTTTCTGGGACGACCAGGTCCACCAGTTCGGATCAGCTTTGGCCTGCCAGGACCAACACGAACGATTGTCTCGTCTAAGTCCTCTTTTTCAGCTGCGCTCTCGTACTCATTAGAGCTGCTTCCCTCAGAATCATCACCGCTGCTCGATTCACCATCGCTGCTCGTTTCACCATCGCTGACTTCACCATCTGCCACGCCACCAGAGTTATCCGCCTGTGCCGGAACTTCCCCCATGGGAAAATCGAATGTGATGACATCACCGCCAGCCACCGTGTCATGGAGCTCATCAAAAAGTACATCTCGTCTTTCAATGACTTTTCGAGACACCGGATCATACAAGCGATAGCCCTTGGCTGCTACCGAATATCCAACCATGCGGTATTCTTGGCCTTTTGGTTGGAATTTGCTCTTCCCCGGACCCTTGTCCAAAGCAACTGCAATAGAACCAAAAACTTTTAAATGGCCAACAGAAGGTTTCTTACCAGTCCACGCTTCCATAGGCGTCATACTGCCTAGCGCGCTGGTAGGCGATCGATTTCGCACATATACACCAGCACCAGCATACATCTCGCCATCTCCACCAGAGTGCGATTAGACCTCTCCGCAACGCCATTTTGTTGTGGAGTGTATGCCACAGTCAGCTGCCTTGCGATCCCATTATTCTTCAAGAATCCGTCGAACGTTTTGTTAACAAACTCTCCTCCAAGTTTTTGAACTCGACAAACTTTGCGAATACCTCATCCTTCTTGCGCAAGAAATACACAAATATGCGCCTTGATTTGTCATCGATGAAGATTACAAAATACTTAGATCCAGCAAGTGATAGTGTGCCAAAAGGCCCGCACACATCCGCATGAATCAATTCCAATATCTCCTTGGCTCTATTGGAGGTTGCCCCAGGAAATGGCTGGACATGAATCTTGCTGAGCATGCAAGTTCTACAATTCAAATCTGGTGGGAAAACCATATTTTCAACACCACGCACCATTCCTTTGCTGATCATTTCCTTTATACTGGTGAGATTTAGATGGCCATATCTTTTATGCCACAAGGCACCGTCAGCCTTTGTTGCAGCATAGCACTCACTCTGTTTTCCTTGAAACATGTACAAATCTCCAATTTTATTCGCCTTTACAATACATTCGCCTTTTTGCATTACTTTGGCACATTCATGTCCAAAAGTAACTATGCAATTATTTTTCACGGCACTGCTTACTGACATGAAATTTCCAGCCATTTTTGGCACATACAGCACATTTGCCAACAACAATGTACATAATTCCGTCTGCAGTTTTACATCACCTTTTCCTTCTGCTTTTAGGAAGCCCGAGTCAGCAAGCCCAATCATCTCTGTGTGTTTCTCAAATTTTGTGAATAACTTTTTATCACAACACATGTGGCTGGTCGCTCCACTGTCCAAACACCATAAATGCTTTTCAAATCTGCTTGCATCCAACGCATTTAGCAAACTGCACTGCTTGTTGATCTCGCTCTTTGATGCTTTCTCGTCTCTTTCCTTTTCTCGCCGACACTGAGTTTTTATATGCCCGCGCTCGCCACAATTGTAACACACGATATTCTTGTTCTTCTTTTTCTGTGTGTTAAATTTCCCTTGAGTCGGCTGCTTGTGTGTTGCGGTAAGTGCTACCGCACCGTTGCTTTGCTCTTCTGTATTCCCTCTTCGCTCGCCTTCTTCTTTCAATTTGATGCAAAGAACTTCAAAAAGCGGTAAATTTACCGCGTTTCGATGGCGACAACGAAATTTTCGAACTGTTCTGGAAGGCTCGATAGCAAAACGATTGTGCGTAGTTCGTCGTTTAGCTCGATACCAACTGACCCAAGGCCATCCAGAATTTCCAGAAATTCATTTATGTAGTTCGAAATGCTCTGTCCATGACCCATGCGCTTGCTTAGCAACTTCTTGTACAATTGAACCTTCCGTACAGGTCCACTCGGCTGATGGACTTCTTTTAACTTTTTCCACGCCTCAAACGATGTTGTACAATTTTTTATGTAGCCCAACTGTGAAGTTTTTACACTTAGCGTTATAGTGGCCAACGCCTTCTCATCTTTATTTTGCCAATTCACACCCTCTGGTGCACTAGATGCATCCAATTGACCAGACGCCACACTCCACAATTCTGCATGCACTAACACAGATCGCATCTGTATACTCCAGGAGTCATAATTGTTCTCCTCCAACTTTTCAATCTGGTACAATCCACTCATAGTGTATTTTGGGTCACACTGATATAGCCAAGTTCGTAACTTTTATATCACTACTTTTCTTTAAACCAATCTGCCGTTCCTGGGCCCATAACCTGTTGGACAGAATAAATCTGCACCGTGGAATTATTGGATGAAGAAAAATAAAAACGCGGACCGCCTTGCGTGTGTTCGCTTTATGTATTTATTTGTGACTGACCATTTCTCTATGGTCACATTCGTTAGTGAAGACAATAGTTAATGCGTGCATTGCTAGAGATGTGCAATATTTTCAACAAAAAAGGCTCTTACGTTGCCAATTTACCTGTCATAAATTTAACAAAATTGCCATAATTAGTGCATATGTTAAACTATATGATTGTGTGGTTGCAAAAAATATCCAACCTATCTACTGGCTTATAGCAGATGATTTAGTTTGACAAAAACGCTATAAATATAGAAAAACTTGACTTCAGAGGCAATTTTCCACTCTTTTGGCTTTACTTTTACCGCGTGTTTGATTTTTCTCAGTTCCGTTGACATGTTTACTATCAAATAGGCTTCATAAACCCATAAACTTATGGTTAGTGTGGCCTCCAAAAATTCGAATAGGTCAAAAAATCGAAAATATGCTTTTTCCGCAATTTCTTGGAAATGGAAACTAAGATATGACTTTGGCATATCAACTCGTATTCAGCATGGGTAGAGGAACAGTAATTAGATTAAAATGTTCGGGATACTCACAAAAGGTCTCATTTTGTAAAACTGTGTAATTAGAATAGATGTTGGGCTATATGCTGAAATGGATAAAATGGAAATCCAACAACCGTTCTAGCTTATGGGGTCTCCCTATTTATTTTGTACGAATAGCCATAAATCGAGAAACGTCTGACTTCAGAGACCAATTTGGAGCCTTTTGCATGATCGAATTTGGGGCGTTTGATTTTTTACGGAAGCATTGATATTTGCACTGTCGAATAGGCCAGAAAAATTCAGAAGTTCATGCCTATTGTGACCACAAGAAATTCGAGAGGGCAAAATTGACTAGAAATCCATTTTTCCGTCATATCGTGGAAACAAGAGCTGATGGAACAAAACCAATGATGCAGTTGTGTTCAGTGCACTCCATTCTTATATAATCAGTTATAGATAGGGCTGCACCAAAAACACTGTTGCCCTGTGTTATTGATATAACAAAACACATATGTTTATGACGTATAACGTTTTGAAATTCAAAGTATCAACTTAAAATATTTGGTATTGTACTTCGCTTGTACAGATATTTTGCTATTTTCTTCAGGGAAAATGCGTTGGCTGATAGGATAAGCTTGACGCCTCGTTTTTTAATACCCTATAAACCCATTTAAAATGGGGCAAATGAGTATCATGAAGATGAGCAAATTTATGTAAAAGACTGAAGAAAACAGACTCTATACTCAGACTCTATAATGTAAATATATACTTGATCAGCAACAACAGCTGTCAGTCTCTCTGTTCGACTATCTATATGAACGCGTCGATCTCAGAGACTATCAGAGTTAGAGATATGTGCTTTAAAATGTAAATAAATGTATAACATATGCAGATCAAGTTTATTTTAGATTTGAAATTGATTTTCCCCTCAAAAACCGCAAAAACAATCAGAGCCACATTTTTATACCCGTTACTCGTAGAGTAAAAAGGGTATACTAAGTTCCTGCAAATGTATGTAACAGGCAGAAGGAAGCATTTCCGACCCCCTAAAATCTTGATCAGCATCAATAGCCGAGTCGATATAGATATGTCCGTCTGTCCATCCGTCCGTCCGTCCGTGTGTATGAACACCTAAATCTCAGGGACTATAAGAGCTAGAGCTACAATTTTTTCAGTGTAGACTTGTATCTTCTGCACGCAGATCAAGCTTGTTTGAATTGTTTGCCACGCCCCCTCCCGCCCCCGCAATATGAAAAAAGCCTCATATCTCCCACAATTTTCAAAATAGCTTGTTCGGACCTTCTAGACATATATTTTAATCATCATTACCTATCAATCCGCCATACATCATTACTCGATCAGATGAACGATAGTAGAGTTGCCGCCCCCGCAATTTGAAAAATACCTCATATCACCCACAATTTTGAAGATAGATGGTTCGAACTTTCTAGAAATATATTATAATCAACATTACCTATCGATTTGCCATACATCATTTCCTGATCAGATGAACGATAGAAAAGTTCATCGACCCGCAATTTGAAAAATACCTCATATCTCCCACAGTTTTTAAAAAAAATTGTCCAAAACCTCTAGACATATTATATAATTATCATTACCTATCGATCCGCCATACATCACTTCCTGATCAGATGAAGGATAGAAAAGTTCTTGCCCCTCAATTTGGAATAGACCTCATATCTCCCACAATTTTTAAAATAGATAGTTCGAACCTTCTAGACATATATTATGATCATCATTACCTATCGATCCGCCATACATCATTTTCCGATCAGTTGAGCAATAGTAGAGTTGCCACCCCCGCAATTTGGGAACGAGAGCGTAAGTTGAAGTCGGCCCTGCTCGACTTCGATATACCCGTTACTCAGGGTAAGGTTTATTAAAGAATATTTTATTAGATCACAACATGCCCAAATTTTGGAAAATATGAGTTTTTTTTCCAAATTGCGGGGGTGGCAACTCTACTATTGCTCATCTGATCGGGAAATGATTTACTGCGGATCGATATGTAATGATGATTAAAATATATGTCTAGAGGGTTCGAATAATCTATCTTCAAAATTGTGGGAGATATGAGGTATTTTCCAAATTGCGTGGGTGGCAACTCTTCTATCGTTCATCTGATCAGGAAATGATGTATGGCGGATCGATAGGTAAAGATGATTGAAATATATTTATAGAAGGTTCGAACAATCTATTTTCATAATTGTGGGAGATATGAGGTATTTTCCAAATTGTGTGGGTGGCAACTCTTCTACCGTTCATCTGATCAGGAAATGATGTACGGCGGTTCGATAGCTAATGATGATTAAAATATATGTCTAGAAGGTTTGAACAATATCTTTTCAAAATTCTGGGAGATATGAGGTATTTTCCAAATTGCGTGGGTGGCAACTCTTTAATCGTTCATTTGATCTAAAAATGATGTATGGCGGATCGATAGGTAATGATGATTTAAATATATGTCTAGAAGGTTCGAACAATCTATTTTCAAAATTGTGGGAGATATGAGGTTTTTTTCATATTGCGTGGGCGGGAGGGGGCGTGGCAAAAATTTGAAACAAACTTGATCAGCGTGCTCTTATAGTTCCTGAGATCTAGGTGTTCATACAGACAGACGGACTGACGGACGGACGGACAGACGGACAGGTCTATATCGACTCGGCTATTGATGCTGATCAAGAATATATATACTTTATGGGGTCGGAAATGCTTCCTTCTGCCTGTTACATACATTTTCACGAACTTAGTATACCCTTTTTACTCTACGAGTAACGGGTATAAAACTGTAAAATTTAGTCAGAAATACAACGAAAATTAACCAATTTTGGATTAGTTTAGCTGCTGCGCTGGGATAAGCAAAAAAGACGACCGTCGGCTTGTGTGTATAAAAATTTAAGAAGTTTATTAGCGCTAGCGATGAGTGGCTAGGCGCTAAGCAGAGGCTAAAGAGATAAGCTTTTGACACTTATCCAAAGCTCATTAAATGTTATTACATGTGTAATGTTACATTTCAATTACTTTACTTTACTAATTATACATTATTTACATGATACATGATATCGGCCACGCGAACCTTGCCATCTACCCCTGCCACCACGCTGATAACCCTGCCTGTAATCCAACGCTGTGGTGGAGTGTTGTCGTCGTGAACGATGACCACCGAACCGATTTCCAAATTCATCTGAGGTGTCTGCCACTTGGTTTTGAGCTGGAGAAAGCTTGCCAGAACCGTTGTCTGAGCATGGACAGCAGCTGCCACCTCCGCGTATAGCTCCAATTTTTGCCTGGATCGTCCTGCTCTAATCCTTGAGGCAGCGATCGAAGGGCTTGCCCGATCAGTAGGTGGCCCGGAGTGAGCACCTCTCCGTCGTTGGGGTCGCCGCTGGTTTGAATGAGAGGCCGAGAGTTTAAAATGGCTTCGACGTCCACCAGATGGGCTCTGACTTCGCTCTCGATGAGTGAAGCGTTGGCTATTTGGTGCACGAGAAGCTGTTTGGCCAACTTGACCGCCGTTGAATGAAGCTCCATTCCATCCCGAACAACTGCAGATGGGACTGCTGTTCCTCGAATGCCATCTAAAGCTCCTTCAGCTGTATCCTGGCTCCTATAAAATGCGTCGCATTGTCCGAATATATCCTCTTCGGAACGCCACGTCTTGCGATGAAGCTTCTAAGGACCAAGAGAAAGCAATTAGTGGAAAGAAATTTGTTGCCTAGGAAGACCAAGCATAGTTTTCCCATTTGCATGACAATTTTTATAGTAGAGGTTCCTAAGATATAGGGTGACAAATTGGTGGTTATTTGGCAGTAAAATCGGGAATTCGGATTCAAATGATAGAGGAGCATGTAAAAGCCTGCATCTAACCCGTATCAAAGAGAACTCTTGTCCTGCTTCACAGAATTTATGAATAAACGGCGTTAGCGTCTGCAAACTTGTCTGAAGTGCTTGTTAATTTTCCAGTTTGGAAAATTCTTCTTGAAATTCACTTCTTGGAACTACTTCCATTATTTTCAAAGGTGATAACTGCAACTCTTTTGCACTCAGCAGAGTGACTCTGCTCTAGACTTCGACAGATTTAAAAATCTATAGACAGCCGCAAAAACTCTGATTAGCTTGGCATATGATGAAAAGCGAGAAATTACACTGGTGAGAAAATCAGGTTTTGACACAACATGCACTTGGGCCCTCATTTTGGATTCGGAGTTTACAAGGTCTTGCGAAAAGGAAAAGTGTGGATTTTTCGGCCAGCTGGACTCATCATCATACAAAATTTTTGGACCTTCGAGCCATATCGACTCAATGAGTTCCTGCACATTGCATCCACGAGATGCAATATCAGCTGGGTTTGATAGTGTTGGCACGTGTCGCCAAGTAATATTTTCGGACAGTTCCTGGATTGCTGCCACTCTATTTGCAACGATGACGGCAAGAGTAGGAGGCGGCGTATTGATCCAATGTAGTGTGATTTCTGAGTCCGTTCAAAAATGCACACTCTCGATTCGACATATGTCAAGAACTTGCTTGACGTGTGCCCATAACATGGTCAAAAGATGTGCGGCACACAACTCAAGTCGTGGAATAGACTTGGTTTTCAGTGGAGCCACTGTTGCTTTTGCCGATAATATTCGGCAGAAAACTTCACCGTTATGCGTGGCTCGAATATACAATCAGCATCCAAAGGCATGACTGGATGCATCCGAAAAACCATGAACTTGTAGTAGTAGTAGTAATGTTTCTTTATTTTGATTTAACTTTTTTTTTCTGTTTGGATTTTTTTTTAGCTCAGTACTGAATTAATTTTACAATATAAAGAAATTAATATAAATAGCATGGCAATAGTGCCGTCAGCCTATTAAATTTATACAGTTATTAACATTAAGTTGGACGTACATAAATTAATGAAATTTATAAACTGGAAACATACAAAAAATTAAGAAATTTTCTTCGAGGATTCTTTTTCTGTAGCGTGTTGCATGTAGGAGGAATTTTGTCAGCTTTTCCCAGTCTGCTCCGTTTAAAACCATTTTGATATCTTCCTGATTCAGCACAGATTTTCCCCAAATATTCATTTGCAGCTCTCTCAATATTGGACAGGTTGCACAGAAATGAGCCACGTCTTCCCTCTCTCGCATATTATAAAGAGTGCATACCTCAATTAAATTTTGACAGTGTGGCTTATAATTTAGTGCCAGCATCTCCGTCCGAGCTTTGAATATGTTTGATATTGTCCTGGAGTCGTATTGGTCTTGAAAGTAATTGCACTCCTTCAAGTTGTGGTTTAGTGTACTAAAGGTGTTGCGAGTTTGACTTCCTAATGCGGAGACTTCAAACCTTTCTCGAGTCGTCCGTCGTCCGCGTACATGAGTATCTTTAAGTTCATCTGTCCGAATTCTACTCCTCGAGGTAGCTCCATCGATATATCATCCACAAATAAGGCAAAGAGTAATGGGCTCAGCAAGCAACCTTGCTTTACTCCAAGGTTTGTTTCAAACCAGTCTGATAAACTATTACCATCGCACACTGCAGTCTATTTATTAATATACAGGCTTTTTAGAATTTTTATCATTTTAGTTGATACTCCCATGTTGCTTAATTTACAAAGCAAACTTCTTCGATTAATGGTATCAAAGGCATTTATTTTTCGAACTGCTGTCCAGAATTCTTTGCTGTCTTTTATATTGCATATTGAAAGTTCCAGTTGCTCGTAATATTGCCGATGTTTAGCTGCGCAGAGTAGTTTGTACCTTTTATTTAGTTTCTGATATTCTCTCTTGTCCGTAAGATGGTCTGTTCGCCTGGCTTTGTTCAGCATATTCATTGATGCTTTTCTAGCTCGTTCACATTCGCTGTCAAACCAAACCTCCTTATAGCACTTGACTTGAGATTTTTGCATGAATTCTGCCGCTTTCTTTATGGAGTTGGTGAGATGGGTTATAGGGTCGAGTTCTTGGTCTTCTTCTGGATGTTCCACGCTACGTTTTTGGTAGCAGTTTTGCGCCTTGAACTATTTGTTCCGTTTGTAAGTTGATATCCACTGCGAGTGGCATGTGGTCCGAAAAAATCTGTTCCTGCAGCTCTATATCTTGCACGCAATTGTGCCACATGCCTTGGATAAGACAATAGTCAATGACGGTATTGGAGTCCCCACGAGTAAAGCTGTAGCATCCCTCTGCATCTCCATGTGCTCTGCCATTGAGCACGGTCAGGTCAAAAGAATCGCGTAAATCAATTATTTTTCGTCCCCTGGAATCCACTACACAGTCTTTTGTTTTCCTTTCAGCTCCTGTAAATTTGTTCACCGACCCATTTTTCGAGTAACATTGTGTGTCTCCTATTCTTCCATTAAGATCGCAAATGATCAAAATATTATTTTTTCTTTCTTCTACAATATAATCGATGCACTCTCCGCCTACATATGTTATAAAGCTGCACTTAGCTTTTTCTCTTAGCTCATGTTTTATTCCGAGTAAGGTTCCACCACTTGCACGTCCTCTTATGGCAGTTCTTTTCGCTGGTAACCATCGTAGCTCGTATTTGCTAAAGTAAGGATTAAATTCCTCCTCATTTTTTTCGACAAAAGTTTCAAAGAGGCAAATAATATAAAATTTGTTAATGTACTCAAAGAAAAGTTTTTGTATCAGTTTAGATTTAAGACCTGCTATGTTGTAAGCCAAGAGTTTAATATTTACGAAAGAAGAGATTTTTTTTTTTTTTTATTGAGTTAAGCTTAGCTAAAACTATGGCTAAACTGTGGCTTGAATTGCACTGGCTGCTGTGGCCTTCGGCTGCTTACATATATTAGAATTTTTATCTTATTCTAGCTTATAATATTTTAGTTAAGTTTGATTGTACAAACTTACGAAATGAAAGTTATATACATTTTTGAGAATGAGAAACATAGTTAATTAAATATTCAAAAATTTACATTTGTAAGTGAAGAAATCTTAGCTTAGATACAATGATATATGTTACTTAGTTTAAGAAAAGATATTATTAAAGATAAATGTTGTGGTGTAGGGTCAGTAAGAAAGTTTAAAGGGTTATTGTTTTGAAAGCAAATGAGTCTGTTGTTTTGAAGTGTTGAACAATCAACTAACAGATGTTCTATGCTAATGGTACTGTTATTGTAACAAAAGTGACAAGTATTGGTAGACGAAATAGGGTTCATATAATGAGAGTGGGTAAGCTTAGTATGACCAAGTCGAAGACGAATCAGTTTTATTTCGTCAAGTCTACTTATGTGAGAATCTGTAGAGAATATGTTATTAATACTGAACTTGTTGCTATTGATAATTTGGAAGAAAAGATTCGCATTTTTAGCAGAATCGTCAGCAAATTCGTTTCCGAGTATGCCCCTATGTCCTGCAATCCAAACTAATTTGAATTTTGGGTAGGATTTAATTAATTGTTTCCTAATATTATCTGGGTAGTAGGATCTGTTATCAATGTTTTTAATGGCATCTAAGGGTGATAGTGAATCTGAGCAGATCATGAATTTGCCACGTTGTTTTTTTTAAAAAAGTGAGGGCTTCCGAAATTGCGATAATTTCCGCTGAGAAAACTGTAGAGAAGTGAGGCAAGAGTCCTATTTTAAGTATAGAGTTTTCGGTTGTGATAGCGTATGTCGTTGTGTTGTTGATTTTTGATCCATCTGTGTAGATACAAGTGTACTCTTAGTTATTGTTTTTTATGTCTAGAAATCCTTTAATAAATACTAAGGATGATGTTTGGGATTTGTTGAATATTCTGAGAGATGTGTTTGTGGTATTTATTTGAAACGTCCATGGTGGCTGGTTTTCTGCAGTTTCTTTTTTTTGTGTAATATATATATTTGGTTTTTGATTAAGGTTTATTATTCGGTCTATTGTGGACTTGTGCTTTGTTTGTCTTGGGGGCTGGTATTTTTTTAAAATACTGGCTATTGGCTAGTCTTGTCAATTCGATAGTGTTTTAACGAGGAAAGCAGTTCTTTGGTCTCTTAAGTCTTGTATAGAATTAATTCCAGATTCAAATAAAAGGTTTTTAATTGGCGTGGTTCTGTAAGCACCTAGTGCAGTTCTAACTCCAGTGTTTATAATTCTATTAAGTCTTTTTAGTGAACTGTCTGCTGCATAACCATAAATTGGTAGAGCAAATTCTATTTTGGATATTAATAGGGACTTAACCACTGAGATTAGGGTTTGTGTGCTACAATGGAATCTAGGACTTGCTAAGCAGTCCGCTAGATATTCAATGTGAGTATTCCACTTGTAGTTATCTTTTATTGTAACACCTAAAATTTTCAATGTTTTTGAGTCGGCAAGGTCAATATTTCCGGAAGATACAGTACACCTGCATTTATGTTTTTTGCATAAATGCATATGTCTGCATTTGGTAGCAGATAATACTGCTCCTGAATACAAACACCAATCGAATATGTCATTAAAAACATGATCAAGTTGTATTTTAACGCTTTTTTCTTTTCCCATTTTAATCATAATATAGTAGTCATCTGCAAAAGCGCAGATATATAATTCTTTATGTAGCGAAATAATATTTGTCAGCTTAATGAAAGCAATGATGAAAAGAACTACTGACAATGGCGATCCCTGAGGAATTCCATTCTGTAAATTTTGTGTGTTTGACAATTGATTTTCAAATCGTACTTTGATTTTGCGATTTAGCATAAAGTTTTTTACATATGTTAATATCTTAGGTCCGACTTTCCATGTGTAAAGTTGGTCCATTATAGTATGTATCCCGATCTTGTCAAATGCTTTTGCAAAGTCAAGTGATACGATTGAGGTGTGGTCTTTGCTGGCTAAGGTTCTATTGATTAGGTGGTCTACATAAAGTAGATTGTCTATAATAGATGTGCCTTTTCTAAATCCCGTTTGTTGATTGTTAAGAAGCTTACTCGTGGATGCGAACCACCACAGTCGCTTTGCGATTATTTTGTCAAGAATCTTGGAGAAGCAGGGGTTGAGCGAGATTGGTCAGTAGGAGTCTATTTGAGTTTTGTCAGATTTCGGTTTGTTTATTGGGACTATTATGCTTGTTTTGTATGATTGTGGAATAAAATGGTTAAGGATGGAATTGTAATAATCTATTGTTCTAAGCTTTGCTGGCCGGCTAAGGTATGATATACGGTCTAGTCCTGGGGTATTTCCTTTGAGTGATGAAAGTGCAGATGCGAATTCTAAGTATATAATGTCTGATTCTATTTCTAGAGCTTTCTTGCAGGGGGTGTAAAGTGTTGAATTTGAAAGAACTCTGCTATTGTTATGTACAAAGATATTGCTAAAATTATTATCATTTGCTTTGGTAGACCAGTTACTGCAAAAAGCTTCTGCTATTTCCAGTTTGTCGTTTGTGAAATTAGATGTTGTAGGATCTTGTATGCAATGGATGTTTCTTGGCTTGTGCATTCCACAGAAAATTCTAATGTTTTTCCATACTCGCTCGATGGGAGTGGAAGGGTTAATTTCGGCTGTGAAATGTTGAACAGATAGTGCTTTTGATAATTTTAATGTTCTCCTAAATAAAGCATTTTGTTTTTTTAAGTAATTCTAATTCCTTGTTCCACCATGGAACGCGGGTAGGTTTTTTAGGAACTGTCTGCGGAATTGATTGGTTAGCGCTCTTCAGTACGATTCTTGTTATATTTGCTGGTTCTTTGTTTATATTATTACTTTTTGGAATGATTGTGCTATATTTGGTGGATAGGTCAGAGAATTTATCCCAATTGACTAATTTGGTTATAAACAACGGTGGATTGTTTCTTTGGTTGGAGTTAAAGAATGTTGTTATAATAGGAACATGATCACTTCCGTGTGTGCTGTTTTCCGTTTTTCAGATTGCCTCAATAGCGAGATCTGGGGAGCAGAATGTCAAATAAATATGTGTCATAGAGCTGTGTGTGGAAAAATGTGTGGGACTACCGTCATTAAGAAGAATATAATTCGATTGTACTATAAATTTGTCCAAGGTGTTACATCGCTTATTGTTTTTGGGGGACCCCCAACTTGTATGCCAACTATTAAAGTCACCAGTAACTATAGTTCTGTTGTGCATCAGTAAAACTGATTGTAGGTTGGCTTCAGGAAATTTTTTTTTATTATGTTTAATTTCATTTTCGATTGAACCTGAATACATACTGCTTCTAAATCATTGTTTAAAATGATTTCTCTATGTTGCAGCGAGTTGTGAACTAGAATAATAATAATAGGAACTGGAAGCACTGGATTTGACGAGATGTGCATTTTTTGAAGAGTTATAATTTGTGGATAGTGTTTTTTAATTGAAACTTGCAATTCACTGTAGTTGTTGGTATAACCTTTTATATTCCACTGGATGATTTTTAGGGTCATTTTAAATTATTTAGGGTTAGTTATTAAAAATGTAGATTGTGGTATGTCTAATATTTCTACAGTGAATTTTAAATTAAATGATTTAATTTTTGTATGTATCTCAGTCGTGTCTCCCCTCGACTGACAAAGGCTTGAGTAACTCAAATACCCAGTCCTCGGTCAGCCGGGGGGAGACACGGCCGAAAATTAATTAACTTAAATACTTATATATTATCAATGTCTAATAGCCTATTTCCACTGCTACATATATGTACATCCGAGCTGATGTTGATGAGGATGGAATTTTTTCACAGGGCCTTCTATATGAAAATTAATGTTAAATGGATGTACATCAATTCATGATGTTGGTACTCGTCCCAAACAAACTGAGTACATCCGAGAAATTTTACATAAAGTACTCCAATTTAACATTAGGTATCGATTAATTATATATAGAAATTAAGCTACCTGACTTACGGAAAATTCATTGGCTGAGTGGATAGGCTTGACGCCTTGTTTTTTTGATATGCAGGTTCGAATACGAGTAATGGTTGGTCTCTTTTTTTTTCTTTATTTTTTTTTTTTTATGCTTTATTTTTATGTTTATGATTCTGCTTAAAATTACCGTTTCTTGTAGAGTAAAACAGGTATACAAAGCTTATGCAAATGTTTGGATGTCATCCAAATTTTAACATGACATTAGAGTTAACATGTAAAGTTAACATTGATGGAACTTTTTGTAGTGGAACAGCAAAATTTGTTGATGTACATATATGTGGCAGTGGAAATAGGCTATAAGTCTTCATCTAGATTATGTTTGGAGTTTAATATAGTTTTAAGTTTAGTTGGTGAAGGGATGGTATGCTTATTTTTTATATTATTCTTACGAAGGGTTCGCTTCATTCGGTTTGAGATATTTTTGGGAAATATCTCCGTCTTAGGGGTTGACTTGGATTTCGATACAGTACTGATTGACATGTCGTCATCGTCTTCATAAGTAATGACTTTACGTGGGTTTCCTGCAACTGATGTTGGTTCTGCAATGGTTGGGCTTGATGTTGATGGTGTGGAATATGATGGAATTGTTGTTGTTGTGGGCTGTGTTTGCTGAGATGTCTGTTCAATGTTCAATTTGGCCACCGTAGAGTAGAGTGAACCATCATGATGGTGTCTTGTTCTATAAATTGACCAGGCAGTACGGTTGTCAACTTTTTCCATAATTCTGATTGCTTGCACTTCTTGGTATGATCTGAAGATGGGACATTTTCGATCTTTCGCCTTGTGTTTGTTGCATATTCGATTTTTCTCGCGACAGTTGATGCAGCATGGATCACGTTCACATGATTCTCCGTCTTCAACGTTGATGTGTTTTATTTGACTGCAGTTGTTACATGTTTCGATGCTCTTACACAAGGCTGCAATATGGCCCATGCGTAGGCATTTGATGCAGCGCATTGGAAGTGGAATATAAGGGCGGACTTTGACCTTCTCGTAGCCGATGTAAAGGTTCGCAGGTAATTCGAGTAGGGCTTAGGTGACAATGATGAGTCCGGACTCACTCAATGAGCCGTTTTGCATTTTCATAATTTTCTTGATTTCAAACACATTTTGTTCTTTTAGATTTTTTAATATCTCGGTTTCAGGAATTCCACGCAAATCGTTTGAATATATGTACAACCCCTTTGGTGTAATTCAGCGCTTTGTGTTCTGAGACAGCGACAGGGATGTTAGTTGGCATAACATTGAGTTTCATCAGTTTGTCAGTTTGGCTCTGAGTTTTTGTTTTAATTAGAAGTTTTCCATCACGCGTTTTTTTATTACAGAAATTGACTTCACCTCCACAGGTATAGTCAAATGTTTTTTTTATTACGAATGGTGAAAAGGTAGCGACAGATCCGTCATCAGTTCTAGTTACCACTAGAAATTTTTCATCGGCAGTGGGAGGATGTTTCCTCCAGATGTCTGGAGGGTCAGGCATGTTGCCAAATTTCTTTACAAAAGTTGCTTGTAACTTATGAAAGTGTGCAGTGTTTATCCAGTTAAAGAGATAAGAGAATCTATTTATAGACTCGAGGTTGGTAGAGTTTTGCGTGTTCTCTTTGTGCTTGTTTGCTAAGCTTGATTTCGTCCGAAAACGTGACCGATCGCAACGGCTGCCAAAAGTAAACTGATATTTTTTTTTGTTTTTGTATTTTCTTGTATTTAAATTGATATTTTAAATTCACCACAAATTCGTCCGCCTGAGAGTATGCAATTCGTTTTAGATTTATAGGAGTGCAGAGCTTTTGGCGATCTGTGTTGCGTTCCTCTCACTTTCTCTGTTTGTTAATCTTACTTGGTTGTTGTTCTTGCTTTGGTTCGGCCTGGCGGGGCTGCTGTGGCCAGAAAAGTGTTCAAGATGCCGCTTTATGTTGAGTCGCTTGTTCCAGTCCGTCCTTGATATAGATGCGATTTTCCTTAAGGTATATATGTTTATTTAAATTAATTAAATTTTGAACTTGCATATCTGACCACCCACAGACATAAGTATATCGTGGAATCTGTATATTGTGGACGTCCAACAAATTCTGAGTTTATGCTGATCGAACAGGAGTGCAGTGACAGAGAGAATATTGCGTTTTGTGGGGCTTAATTTATGAGCTGAAAAGTGCGATCACTTTCAGTCACCATCACTTGCCTATACATTTTTGCAATATCTGCCGTTAAGGCATATAAGTTCAAACGAAATCGGATTAAAGATACAAATAATTCCCTCTGTATAGTCCATTAATAATTCGTTAAGAGAATTTCCAGAGGTTGTTTTGCACGATGAATCAAAAACAGCTCGAAGTTTGGTGGAACTGCTATCAGGCCTCAGGACACATTAATGTGGGATGAAAGAATGTGGCCAAGTTCCAAATACTTTTACATAAAATCCAGATACATCTTATAAAGTGTAGCGTCTTTTGAAATTCGGCGCTCTAGGGATAAAAATCGTCGTTTCGCAATCTCAAAAGAAGAGCCAAGTGTGTTTGGGTCCCCACTAAAGGGCAGTCTGACTTCAAATCGACGTGATGCTAAAATGCGCACTTTACTTTTGAAGTCCTCTTCACAAGCTTATTGCTCGGCTGAATATCTTGTAAGCTCGGTTTTATTGGGAATGTTCTCTATTTTCCAAGATCGTTCCACCATCTGCTTAAATGTCGATTCTTCTGTCGAATATGTTACAGCACAGCATGATGGACCTTGAGTTAGCAGTTTTTTACACCGCCCAGACACTACCCATCCTAGTAACGTCTTTTGCAAAAGTGGTGCGCCTTCGGCCAGTTTTATTTGACCAGTGCATAACAAATCGAAGAAAGAATCTGCTCCTAACAATAAATCGATTTCCTGAGGCTTATGGAATTCTGGATCTGCTAAGTTTGGATTCGCTGGGATTTTCCACTGATTAATAGGAAGATTGCAATCGGGTTGTTGTTTGGTGATGCTACTTAAGACCCAAAAATCTGCACAGTTGTAGGGGAATGTATGTTCTAGATCAATTGACCTTTGACTTTCAGAAATAAGGTCACACTAATTTTGGTATTTTTGGGGTTTGCGACATGGTCACACCAATTAGGGATTATTTGAATTTGGTTGTTTGGTCACACTGTTTTTGTCCGTATATATTTATATATATTATTTATATATTTAAATTGTGGGAGTTATTTTTTAATTTTGGCCAATAGTTGGGCGCAAAATTTAAATTTTGATCGTTTTAGTGTTTTCCCACCTCTGATAAATGGCGCGAAGTTTGAATTTGTGAATTTTTAAGGTTTTCCCTTCCCTATTTTAATGGCGCGAAGTTTGAATTTGTGTGGGCTTTTTAATTTTCGTGTATGGTCATGGTCCATGGTTGGAGGGATTTTTGGAATTTTCAACGTTTTTTTGATTTTTGAATTTTGCGTTTTATGGTTGTATGAATTTTTGGTCAGAAGGGTGGGGGGAACAGAAGCGGTGATCTGTGGTGGGGGCGGTGGAGGGGGTGGGGCGATCTGCAGCGGTCCCAGCGACTTGGATCCAGTTTCTTTGTTTGTGAGTATGTTTTTTTCAAGTGTTTTTTTGTTTTCAAGATGAGGGAAACCGATCTGCAGCGGTCCCAGCGAATTTGATCTAGTTTTTTTTTTTTTTTGTGTGTGTATGTTTTTTTGTTTTCAAGTGTTTTTTCTGTGACAATTTTTGATTTTCGTGGAATGCGTGTGGGCTTGGAGAGTGAGTGCTCTCATTGTTAACAGAGGCTGGATGAGCGGTCAATATGGCCAGCGGACTCAAATACTGTTGCTCAGCTTGTGAGGTTTGTTCTCCTCAAAATTCAAATAAACATATCTTTGATTACTTGGACTTGAGAGTTGGAATCTTTTCGCTAGTTGTATCCAAACCATTTGAAGAAGAAATTGGTTCCTTAATCAGAGCAGTTGAATAACATCGAACACAGTGGATACCGGAGACTTTGTATATCTGAGACTAAACCTGAGACAAAACTATTACGGTCCGCTCCAAGACCCCGAGGTATCCTCAACATCGGGTGAACCTGAAGTTGCACCTGCACCTCTACCTGTACCAGAGCCTGTTATAGTATCTGTAGCTGTACATGTGCCGGCTGATGAAGTTGAGGATGAATTTCTCATACAGGACAACTTGGATACGGATGATGATGATGATCATGATGATGACGACAATGAGAATGATGATAATTAGAATGAAAATTTTTATGAAGATGATGACTCAACACGAAGCCTGGAGTGGATCATTCAGCATTGTAATATCAGGAGCAGTTCTAGTGTTATTGTGTTATTGTTAAAGAGTTCGGTGTGGGAGGGAGCGCTGTATTTGTTTTCAGAGGCTGGATGTGCAGCCATGGGAAGATTGCAAGCTTAGCAAAATTTGCTTTTAAATGCTAGAGAATGGGAGTGTGAAGGCATTTTGTATACAAAGAGTGAGAAAGAGAGAGAATAATCCCTGTAGTATTTTGAGTCGCCGCCCGCCTGGAGAATGGCAGCCGGATTCTGACTGCGACCGGCGCCCACCTTACCAGCTCCCATACCAGATTTTATATGGGATGTCCTCAAATCAGTAAGGTACTGCCAGGCGGTCGCCGGAAATAACTAACCGTATGGCAGGCGGTTTGGGCTAGCAATATGGCAGGCGGAATAGACTGTTCATCGGGCAGTTGGTTGTATCGAACAAAAGACCAAACCAAAAGAAAAAATGAAATTCTGTGTTTTTGTTATTCATATTATTTTTTTTTTTGTATATTGTCAAACCTGCCCCCACTGTGATTTGAACTAGGGACTATTCGTGCTACAGTCAAATGCTTTAGCTCAACGCCACTGCTGCTATGATCATAGATTGATCCAAATGTGCTATTTAATTTTGAAATTAAAATTTAACAAAGTTCCTAGTGGGAACTTACAACTTAGATACTTCTAAAAATATACAAATTGTAGTTATTGTTCATCAACCTTTAATCAGGAAACAGAAAGAATATCCAAATTTTATAAAACTAAAGCAACGGTCAGACGTGATGACGCGTCGGCTGAATGGAGTCTACTGAGTTGGTTATCCTTATGTGAACGCCCGACTGCAAACAATGTTCCAGTATTCCAGTCGGCTCTTGCAATCAGAACCAAAGGGAATATGGTAGCTGAGGCATGATATCTGTGTTGATTTTGACTAAATCACTAAAAAGCAACGATGTATGAGCAGGTTCATTTTTGTGATTCAAAAAACATTGTGATGCCACAAAAGTGGACTTTTTCTCTTCTTGCTTTACGTAAATGGCGCATAACTTCAAGGTAAAATTCCTTTTGGAAGGAACCCACAATGCATCTCGCTATTGTAATCGAAGAAAACAGTCAGACTTGTTTTTTTCATCGTCGGCTTTTTGCCCGCATCTAATGTGATGATTGACCGTTGGTCTTGACGTCATAACCATTTACCAATGTTTCTTCACAAGAGTTATCCTTAACACAGATACCCAAGCTAATGGCTATCTAGAAACTGCCTGTCAATGTGCCGATCAGTAAGGCCGATGGCTACCATATTCGGACAACCGGATGGTTTTCGGATAAGTCAAGGCCAATGGCTGTCTTCAAACCGCCTGGCGGATGGCTAGCATTTCGTGTATAAATTCTGGTATTGCTGTGCCGATCAGCCAGGCCGATGGCGACCATTATCGGACAACCGGATGGTTGACGGAAAAGTCCTGTCCGATGGCTGTCTCCAAACCGCCTGGCGGATGGCTGACAAATTATGTGCGAACGTCTGGTTTTGATGTGCCTATCAGGTAGGCCGATGACTGCCGGATGATTAACTAAATTAGTAGGAACGAAAGGTAGTACTGTTCGGATCAGGTCACCTGATGACTTACGTACGGCTGCACCTAGCCCAGAAAAAACGACAGGGATATATTAGAAATCTGAACTCGGAGTTTTATTTCTGTGTGTGTGGGTGTATGTTTTCTGTAAAACTAAGCATTATGGAATCCAAAGACTTTTAGTTTAACTTTGAAGTTCAAGAAAATCAAAACTGAAATGGCCTCCACAAGCAATAGTGTTAACGTATCCGTATTTTGTACCACCTGCAACGAAAATATAAATCGTAAGCAGTGGCATTATCATTTACGGTCTAATAACCATAAAGTTCGTGCGTTTATACCGATAAACGCAAGTAATTCGAAAGTAAAGCTGACTTCGAGCGGCTTTAAAAATCGGTTAAACGGTTATTCGTTCGAGAATTCTAGTAAAGACGTACTAATCACCGAACATTCGGCGGTTATCAAAACAAAAATGGATGAATTCCAAAAGAAAGACTGTGGATGGACCCTTCTGAAAATAATGCGTCTTGAGATGAACATTAACAAGTACTCTCCACTGAAGGGTTCAAGTTACATCAAAACACCAAAGAAGCTCGTAAGGAAACACGCGATCATTAACGTTAGAAACAATGATCAGTTTTGTTTTAAATGGGCAATTATATCAGCCCTTAAACCGTCAACTTGTAATTCTGACAGATGCAACAGCTACATTGTGAATGAGATTGGGGATTCAAACATCGAAATAAATGCGGAAATGACACTCAACTTTGAAAACTTGGATTTCCCCATACCCCTAAAGCAGATTAAAATTTTCGAAGCCCAGAATCCGCTCATCAGTGTGAATGTGTTTGGCTATGATGAGGAAGCTAACCAGGTGATTGGTCCGTTATATATTACTCAACATGAACGACAAACACATATCAATCTAATTCTCTTGGAACAGAATGAACGCACCCATTTTGCTTGGATCAAAAATTTGTCAGCGTAAGTACAATATAACGTTCCGAATACTTTTCAATATTCCTTACGCTATCGAAATTAATTTGTTATTTCATAAATATAAACTATATTTATTTATTTATTATTTTTCGTTTTTAGACTTGTTCACACACAATTCAAAAAAAACTGCAATAAACTTTTTTTCTGCAACCTGTGTCTTAACTATTCAAAGGAACACCAGAAAATCTAAAAGTAAGCGAAAAATTGGAGATTTTAAACCATCACGTTTCCATAGCCTACTCATATTTCATAAAGTGTTCTTTCGATTCCACACTTGATAAATTTGTAATGGAAACTGGAAAGAATGCTGGTCTTAAATTTTTGACTTCCTTGATAAGAGATATTAATGAAATTTACATCAAGTACCTTGCAATTATTCAGCCAATGACTTTGACTCCTGAAGACATGGATGATTATTATAATTCGGTAAATTGTCATATTTGTGGAAACGCCTTAAACTCTGATCGTGTAAGAGATCATTGTCATTTAACTGGGAAATTTAGAGGGCCTGCTCATACAGCTTGTAACATTAACTTCAAAACTGCACCTTTTGTTCCTGTGTTTTTTCACAATTTTTCTCATTACGATGCTCATTTGTTTGTTAGAGAGTTATCCAAGATCGATGGAGAAATTAAAGTTCTACCACTTAACAAAGAATTGTATATTTCCATGTCGAAATATATACAAATTGAGAGTCATAATATTAATTTGGAAATGCGATTTTTAGATTCGTTTCGATTTATGGCTGCTAGCTTAGACAATTTGAGTTCCAACTTGAAAGATGAAAACTTACAGATAATCAGAAAGTATTTCACAGATGATTTGCAGTTCAATCTTGTACGCAAGAAGGGAATGTTTCCATATGAATATATCGACTCCCCAGAACGATTAAAAGAAATTTCTCTCCCTCCAAGAGAAAAATTCTATAATAGATTAACTAACGAGGAATGTACCGTTGAAAATTATGCTTACGCTAAAAATGTGTGGAACGCTTTCAAGTGCAAAAATTTAGAAGAGTATATGGAAATATACCTCAAGACTGATGTGCTTTTGCTGGCAGATTTTTTTGAAAATTTCCGAACAATTTGTAAGAAAATTTATTCACTACACCCTGCTCATTATTATACATCTCCAGGCTTAGCTTGGGATGCAGTGATAGTAACCACTAAAATTGAATTGGAATTGCTTACAGATATCGATATGTACAAGTTCATCCAAAGAGGAATTCGGGGTGGTTTAGTTCAGTGTTGTTAAAGGTACTCAAAAGCCAATCACAAGTACATGAATAATAATGATCCCACGAAACCCTCCGAATTTTAAATGTATTTGGATGCGAATAATCTATATAGATGGGCAATGTCTCAGTATCTCCCATATGGCTTTTTCCAGTGGTTGACATATGATGAAATTAATGAACTTGATTTCCCCTCTATCTCTCATGACTCTGAATTCGGTTACATTCTTGAGGTTGATTTGATATATCCAGAATGTCAACATGACAAGCACAATGACCTGCCCTTTTGCCCCAGCAACCAGAAGCCCACCAAAGATGCAAAGGTTGAAAAACTTATCGCAGTCGCCTTGGTTTAAATCATATATTGATCTCAACACTAAGCATAGAACAGAAGCGAAAAATAAATCCGAGAAAGACTTTTTCAAACTGTTGAACAATGCTGTCTATGGTAAAACCATGGAAAATGTTGAGAAGCGAAAAAATATAAAATTAGTAACGTCATGTGAGACAACAAATAGAAATCATCTCGGAGCAGGCGCACTAATCGCAAAGTCAAATTTTCACAGCTCGGCGAGATTTGCCGAAGACATGTATGCCATTCAAATGAAACAATTGCATAATGTGTATAACGTATTTGGGATTTATAGTTTTGGAATTGTCCAAATGGTTAATGTATGATTAACATTATGAGTACATGCAACCCAAATTTCAAAATAACCTTTCATTAAATTATATGGATACAGACTCATTCATATATTCAATCGAAACTGATGATTTCTTTGCTGACATTAGCGAAGAAATGCGATTTGATACTTCAGAGTACCCTGAGGAGTTGACTGAAAAATTCAAGATCAAAAGGTGTAACAAAAAAGTGTTGGGAATGATGAAGGATGAGAACAATGGAAAACAAATGTTAGAGTTTGTGGGTCTAAGACCTAAAATGTATTCTCTTCTCTTAGATGGTGGTGGGTGCATCAAAATATCCAAGGGAGTGAAAAAAGCAGCCCTACAAAAGCTTAATTTGAATAGCTATAAGGAATGCCTTTTCGAGAATAGAACATTGACAGATAGCATGATAGTGTTCAGATCAAAGCTACATGAATTGTACACTGAAAAATTACGCAAAATTACCCTGAGTAGCAATGATGACAAAGGAAAGATTAGGATTAATAAGATAAGTATATATGCTTGGGGTCACTATAAAATTAAGGAAGCACGTGAGAGTCACACTCGTATATTTTTTATTATAAAATTAGAGCCGTATAGCAAGTATGCATTTTCTCTAACTTTATTCAAAAATTTGGTTGATTGGATTTTTGCTGTTGGATTTTTTGCTGATCTTAATCAAAAAATATATATGATTCTCTAAGCAAAGAGAAAAAATGAACGCAAATCAAACAAAACCCAACAAATTGTAAACAATTCAAACTGCAATAAAATAAGCTTTCATCTGGACTTAAGCATTCTCTAAGCAAAGAGAAAAAAGGAGCGCAAAACAAACAAAATCCAACAAATTGTAAACAATTTGAACTGCTATAAAATAGGCTTTTATCTGGACTTGAGCCATCATTCAGTTTAGAACAATGGAATCACAACCATATTCAGACGTTGCAACAGTTGAAGTTCAGGAGAATGTGCTTCTCCTGAGTGCAGAGAGAGCAGACGTTATCGCTGACTTCAACAGTAAAAGTCAAAAGGCTTTGCTTTCACAAACCTCTATAAGCGGGAGTCGTAAAACAACAAAGTTCAGGGAGACCATTGGCTTAGAACTTAAGGAACATGTGATGTACCTACCTAACAGGTACAATACCTTGCGAAACTAGACAATAGCGGCTTTTTCGGATGGCGGCTATCAAGTCATCAAAAGACAGGATAGGAAGCTATACCTGGAGCAAGCTGATTTAGAATGGGTTTTACATTTAATACTTGCTTTTTGATTCAATAAAATCATTCATCTGTATATGTATTGATATATTTATTTGAAGCCGGGAAGAGTGAAGGGAGCTCGTTTCAGATCATTGCCACATTCGCATTTTAACCACCGCCGGCATCACACGCTTTTTAGATTTTCTTTGTTTATAAAATCAAAAACTATGGATGATTCACAGCGGCTTTAAACGGGAGATAGGGATAAAGCCAAGGAGCGACAGTATCAGGTCCCCCACAATCCATCTAAAGGAACAAGCTCTGATAAAAAGAAGGAAGAAAAATACTCTTCCTCAACCCAAAAATATGAACGATTTAAATGAAAAACTTTATTTTTATTTCACAATAAATTGAAATTTATAGAATATCTTTTGTATTTATCCAAGAGTTGTGTTAGTTGGAGAATCCCAACCATTTAACAAATACTTGATTGGCCTTTCTTTTTATAATCTGTTCAACCAGGTATGTGTTGGGAAAGCGTGTCTTTTTTAACTCTTCTTTATAGAATCCACCTTTGACCTTTTACTTTAAAAATTTCCGTTGTCCAGTTGGGCGTATACCCCTTTTCGAAAATATGTTTATACTTGCTAATGCGCACATAATTACCTATACGAAATTTTGCTCCTTTAAATATTTTGAGATGATTGTAGACAGTGTTTAACAGTTCCTTCTCATTCGATGAATTTACTTCAATGGGTGCCATTCCAATTGTTCTATGTAATTTTGTATTGTAATCAGAAAATAATTGTTTATAAATCTCAATCCACCGATACTCTTTCCACATCATTTCTTTCACCGTTATATTAAATCGCTCAACAATAGAGACTTTTAGACCGCTGAATGTTGAGTAGTGATTAATGTTGTGTTTATCAATTAAAGCCTTGAAGTCCTTATTAAAAAATTCTTTTCCATCATCAGTCCGCAAATTTTTAGGTATGCGACCCAACTTGAAAATAGATGACATTGCCCTTGTAACATCTCCAGCATTTTTGGTTTTGAGCGCAACACCCCAAGCATACTTGGAAAATGTATCAATAACTGTTAAAAGAAATCGGTACCCTTTGTTTGATGACGAGTAGTTCCCCATCTCCACCAAATCTGCTTGCCAATGATCTTCGATTCCTTTCATAATAACCCTTCGCCGCTTAAAGTGTTTACGTGCTGGTGCATGTATCTCATTTACTAATACTCTCTTACTCATACTAATGTTTTCTGTCCAATATTCTCAAAAATAATAACACTTATTATTATTATGATACTTGTGATGTGGTTGTGAATTTTAAGTTGTTAGATTCCAATCTTTAAATTTTTCCAAGCATTATCTTTATCTCTTTTTCCACATGTGCAGTAAACTTGTCAAGCAGAATGCACAAGTTATTTATATTTGTTCCAGTTGAGATTTTAGTCTTTTATTTTTAATCTCGATCAGTGTTTGCAAGTCTTTCGTTGTTGCGTTGACAATGAAGAAATTGTTTGTTGACAGCATCGGATTGTTGTATAGGGTCTGGAATATTTTTAATACGTTTGCTTTGCGTATCAATGTTTTGATCCTTGTCCATAAATAACCCAAACAATTTTGCTCCATTTTTCTTAATATTTTCAGTAGTGTATTTTTCTCTAGAGTAGTGACCGAACTTGTCAACTGACATGATGATGGTGTAATGGGTATGCTAGTAACTCCCCCCTGCTATTTATTGAAAGAGTTGGGGTATTTTCTTTAATTATTATTTTGTTAATAAATAATTTATGCCTCTCGCAACTCTTCAATTATCGATACAATTTCATTATTATGATTACTATGCCCAGCTGCTTGTGAGGCAACTAAAAGCTTTAATCTATCAACAATTTCATTGGGATCATCCCAGTAAATATAATTTGGTTTATATGTATTGAGTTTCATAAGTCCACTACCCTCATGAAAAGATTTTTGACGGTACGGGGTAGAGTTAGCATTCGGTGCTGATGAAGATTTTTCGAAGTGAGGTTTTATTATTTTGGTATAATTTTAAGAACGGGTACCGTTAACTTGCCCACTAGCACTATGACCTCTTTTGTGAACATTTTTTTGCAACAAAATTTTTTTGTATAGCTCCAATTCAAATTGCTCATAACCTTTGGGAGAATTTCGAAAAATTAAAGAATATAGTCCTGGAGTAAGTAACCACCTTTGTCCGTTTTCAAAACTGATTGTTCCATCAGCCAATGATATTTTACTATTTCCCAAGCTAAGTTGACCATTAGAATCTTTGAACGGTCTATATGCTTTATCAAGTTCTCCTCCTCTAGCTAATTCACTTAAATTGAGAATAAAACTTTCATTGTTGGATGTATTAGATTGTGAAAAATACTGTTCAGTTGTATCATTTGATTCCCTGTTTATAGTATCATACAGATTATAACCATCATTGTCATCAGTAGCATTTACATTATTTTGATTTCCAAATTTTAGCGACTCCAGCTCCGGCTTAATCCCAATGCTGGAGTTATTTATTGGATAAAATGCAACTTGTGTTTCTCCTTTGTCTTCATCTGTTTTAGTCAGTGCTAAATGTCTTGCTTTTTTCTTTTCACTAATAAGTTTCTTAAAAAGTTTGGGTGATTGGCTTAAATACTTCCTCCAGTTTATTTTCACTTTCGGCTTTGCCTAGTTTCAGACTTTGAAATTTTCTTTTTAAGATATTTCTTGTCTTTGTTAATTCGCTGAGGGTGCGCTGTTCCATTTTCGTATGGGAAAAATCAGCAGATCAGTTTTAACAGCTCAGTTATTTAGAACAGGTCAGTAACATATTTATTTTAATATCTCAGTTGAAACAGGTCAGTTTTAACAGATCAACTGTAACAAGTTAATTATGAAATAGCTTTTAACAGATCAGTTGCGGGTATATGTTGTTAGAGCAGATCAGTTTTCCCAGACAGACTGTTGGCCCATGAGTGTAAGCTGTAATATATATTGTTTTTTGTAAAGGTAAACAAATATTTGTTTTTGTTTCGATAAATGTTTTTATTGACAGGTATTTGATTTAGTATAATAACAACAAAAATTGTAGACACAAGTGTCCACAGTTAAAGGAATTAAATCTCTGTTTTTGCTCATAGTTGTAGGTGATATTTTTCCCCAAATATCTAATTAGTTCCTGTGGTGGTTGCAAATTAACGAAACTATCGAAATATTGGTTTTCTCCATTAGTTCTATAATAAGCCACCCAATGTGTACCATTTGATTCTGTATTTGCCAAATTGATAATACCGCATTCCCTCTTCAATGGGCGCTTTGGTAGTGCATCTCTCATAAATACACCTCTGAAATAACGAATATGCTTGCGGGCAAACTCCATCAAATCAAGATTGGTAAGCGGCTTATTATTATTATTATCGAGCTGCTGGTGGGCATTTTTCGCATTATTAATTGTTTTAGCAACGGCTGTACTACCCGAGGCGATTCCACCAATAGCTCCTAGTGCAGTTAAAATTTACATCAATGGTAAAAAGCCTCCAACTTTTGGAACGCTAATCACTCGAGGGACAATAACATCTTTTTTTCCCCTTCCAAACGATTTGTTTATTGCTTTGCGTGCAATTCTAATAATGCTGCTTATGTCTTGGGACTTTTGTTTATTCAAGATACGAGTGGCCGCTTTGACAGCGTTCCTAAATGTTTTCTTTTTGACGCATAGCGTTCTTTTTATACACTTGAAAAGTGTATATTAATTTTGCCCAGAAGTTTGTAACGCATAGAAATATTCATTTCCGGCCCCATAAACTATATATATTCTTGATCAGGACGACGAGCCGAGTTCATTTCCGCTTGTCCGTCCGTCCGTCTGTCTGTCTGTCTGTCCGTCTGTCTGTCCGTCTGTCTGTCTGTCCGTCTGTCCGTCTGTCCGTCTGTCCGTCTGTCTGTCTGTCTGTTTCTACGCGAACTAGTCCCTCAGTTTTAAAGCTATCGAGCTGAAATTTTGCACAGAGTCTTCTTTTTACTGCACGCAACTAATATGTCGGAACCGGCCGGATCGGGTGACTATATCTTATAGCTGCCATAGGAACGATCGGTCGGAAAATAAGTCTTAGTGAGAAAAACTTGTTTATTTTCCATCGTAGCGTCACCAATCTTGGTATATATTAGTTTTATATGCGTTAACACAATTCTGGAAGATTTTATCAAAATCGGAGGACTATAGCATATAGCTGCCATAGGACCGATCGGTCGAAAAATGTGCTTTACTAAGAAAAGTTTTTTTTTTATGTTTCCATCGTAGCGTCACCAATCTTGGTATATATTAGTTTTATATGCGTTAACACAATTCTGGAAGATTTTATCAAAATCGGTGGACTATAGCATATAGCTGCCATAGGACCGATCGGTCGAAAAATGTGCTTTACTAAGAAAAGTTTTTTTTTTATGTTATCAAATTTTTGTTATCAATGATTTAAAAATTTAAAATATCTGATATATATATCCTCTATATATTTTACCGGTTAAATCAACTGGAGAAAAGTTTTTCAAGTGTATTAAAACTTCGGCACAGTCGAAGTTAGCTTTGCCCTCTCGTTGTTTTTGGTTTTGTATTTCTTGTTGTTTTTTTCTTGATTTTTTGAGTGAGACCCATTTTCGCCAAAACTCCTGTCAGGTGCTTTAACTCGCTCCCAAGCTTTATCTGCTAAGATTGAATCAGCTGTATGTCGTTTGCTTAAGTCTTTCTCCTCTAAATATGCTATATCATGATCCCTGCAAGCGAAATCTAATGGATATATTCCCTTATCGCCGCGCTCCAAGCGTTTTTCAAGTTTGGTTCCTGGACCACAGAACTGATAGCCAGGCAAATGCAATTCCACTGGGAGGGAGTCAATTATTTTATTCACAAGTCCACCACCCTTTGCTTTTGATTTATATAAGCGCATAACTAATATAATAGATGGTTACTCGTTGAAGATTCCTTAACGACTGATGTGTATTTTGTTGCAATATCCGATTAATAAAACAAAACAAAAACATTGAGGTGAAAAATTTTGATTTTGTGGGTAATCAAAAAAATCGAATCTCACACAGCAGTCTCTTGCCTAACTCAATAAGAGGTCTAATCGTTGGTCCATCGAATTGTGGGAAAACCAATGTAATTATCAGCCTAATTGAAAGCACAAACGGATTGAAATTTGAAAATGTCTACTTGTACTCAAAGTCGTTACATCAGCCGAAATATGAATATCTAAAAGAACTTGTGTCCCCGGTAAGGGAATGGGCTTCTATACGTTTTCTGAGAATGAGTCTGTTATTCCGACCGAAAAAGCGAAAAACAATTCAATAATGATATTTGAGGTTGTGGCATGCGAAAAACAGGAGAACATTCGCGCATACTTATGTATGGGAAGGCATAAGAATGTTGATTCGTTCTATTTATGCCAGTCATATACACGCATTCCCAAACATCTTGTGCGTGATAACGCTAACATAATTTTAATGTTTAAACAAGATCAACTAAATATGAAACATATATACCAAGACCATGTGGGTATTGACATGAGCTTTGAAACATTTATGAAAATTTGTCAATTATGTTGGAGAGATAACTATGGATTTCTGATGATTAACAAAGATAATCGTATAGACAATGGACGATTTAGAAAGGGATTTGATGTCTTTATAGTAATTTAAAAATTTTTAAGCATACTCACATGTAAATAAAAGATAAAAGAAACTTGATTATAGTTTCACTTCTAAATACTAACTCAAAATGTCAACAACGTTAACTTTAACTGGAAACAGCTCAACATTAACGGCAAACTACTTTCCATGAAAGTATGGGGGAATACGAGTGTTGTCTAATTGATTTTCATATGTTCAACTCAATCCCAAATGTAGATTTGTATAATAATCTATTTCATATTGGAGAACACATCATTGAGATACCTGTGGGATCTAATGAGCTCAGCGATATTACTGATGTTATTCTCGATAAGCTGTCTGCAGAAGGTGTAGAGTCTGATCTTGAAATTAAAAACAATAACAACACACTGCAAGTCTCGGTTATCAGTAGGTCACTTCCAATTTATTTAGATAAGGTCCGTTCAATCGGATCTTTGTTTGGATTTAAGCTGAGAATCCTCGAACCGGCTGTTGAACACATCTCAGATATGCCTGTGAATATTCTCAAGGTGAATACAATCCGTTTGGAGTGTAACATTATAAACGGATCATATGTGAATAACATCCCATCGCATACCCTTCATGAATTTGCTCTAAACGTTCCTCCTGGTTATAAAATGGATGAGATACCACGCAATCTTATTTATTTGCTTGTGAACACATGTGAGATAAGTACATTAACAGTACGCATCACTGATCAGAACGGAGACTTGATTAATTTGCGAGGGGAAGATATTACACTTCGGCTACACCTGAGACTGCGACAATGATTATTTATAACAATAGTATAAATAGAAGCGTATGGAGATCTCCATCACCAATCACTTTCGGTTATAGAACAGGACGAGGAGGAAGATCAGTACGGAGAGCTCTTACAACAGCAAATAAATTATTTTTCAAATCATTGGGTCTTAAATTCCGTAAACAATTAGCAATATATTAAATGTTTGTCATTTGTCATTTGAGCCTAACGATGAAATTCGAATAAGCATCCAAAACCAAGATTTATACGTACTACCCCATGAAAGTTTTATCAATGTTGAGGGGTCGATTATCTCATCGGACATTACAGCAGTTCATGCAGGCAAACTTAAAAATAATTGCGTTGCACAGATTTTTGATGAAATTCGCTATGAGATAAACGGAATTGAAATTGATCGCACACTGTTCGTGGGTATAACATCAACCTTAAAAAATTATTTATTCTTAAATAAGCTCGAAAGTGAAATGCTTCAAAATGGAGTCTGGTTTCTTGAGAAAGAAGACAAATTACTACTATCACCGAGTGGATTATTCAATTTCTCTCTTCCGCTGAAGTTTTTACTTGGGTTTGCCGAAGGCGCAGAACATGAGTAAGGTATTTGAACAAAAAGTTAATAATATAGAGAATAAAATAAGCATATTGAATATAACTTGGAAAATACCACACGTAACCCTTAACGATCAATTCTTCTACAATTGCGGTATGCATTTAAATAATTATGAGTGTGCCCAAAAAATTCTCGAACCATTTTGGAATTATATAAAGACCTTAGATCTAAAAGTTTAAATCCCTACTACTAAGATCAACATCATCCTGTAATTCATGAAATATTGATCTATTAAAAATCTTTGTATCCATTCAATTAAAAATTCGATTTATTTCTTCTTTGACGCTTCAAGAGTAAAGTTCATCACCATGCCAATGTGCGGAGTCGTTTTAAAAGATGAGTATGCCGCAAAAACAATTATTCACCTGATTTATGAATTCCAAGCGGAATATTTATTTATTTATTTATTTATAGTTTGACAAAGTGCTGTCTAACATTGCGGGGAACGATTAAAATAAGACAATAAATTATTTCTTACATCTAACATAGAAGAGTGAGCAGAGAATAGATGGTAGTACATATTATAGTTTAGACATAAGTTCCGGAAAGGTTCATAATGAGCATAATTTGTAAGGCATGGCTGTAGATAGATCGGAAAGAAGTTCCTGGTGAGACGGAAAGGAATAGCAAGATTTATTTGGCTAAGCAGAGCACTAGAGTCAATCTCACCTGATAGGAGTTTATGAATAAAAAGCACACAATGGCAAGTCCTGCGGTTCTTAAGTGAAGGAAGATCGATTAAAAGTAATCTGTGCTCGTAAGGCGGTAGATGGCTGGAAGCATCCCAGTTGAGGCCACGGAGAGCGAAAATTAAAAACTGTTTTTGGACCGATTCAAGTTCGTCCTGATATATTTGGTAATGAGGTGACCAAACACACGACCCATACTCAAGAATTGGTCTAACCAGGGAGACATATAAATGTTTAGTGATGTAAGGATCATTAAATTCCTTTGACCATCTTTTGATAAAGCCAAGAACACCCCTTGCTTTGTTAGAGATGATAGATATATGACTATTAAAGCATAGTTTGGGGACAAAACGTATGCCCAAATCATCAACCTCGTTAATGCGTTCCAGCGGTTTGTCATCAATAGTATATTGATATGTACAGGGTTGCCCATATTCGACGGACCCATGTTTTTTTTAAAAAAATCAAAGAAAAAAATAAAAATTTGGCGGTTGGCAATCTTAATCATTTAATTTGTTCCAAGTAGATTTGTTTACATCAATTTTTGAATATGATATCTCTCAAATGGCCGCCTCTGGCGTTGATGGCGTATTGTGCCCTTTTTGCAGCATTTTCCATCGTTTTCGCCAACATTTCGGCCGGAATAGCGGCTATTTCTTCACGAATGTTGTCCTTGAGCTCTTCTACGGTCCTTGGCTTGTTAACGTAAACCTTTGACTTCAAATATCCCCACAAGAAGAAGTCAGGCGGCGTCAAATCGGGCGAACGCGGTGGCCAGTCCAAATCACCACTTTTCGACATCAAACGGCCCGGAAACAATTTCTTCAGAAAATCGATTGTTATGCGACTTGTGTGCGGTGGAGCGCCGTCTTGTTGAAACCAGAACTGCCTATACGCTTTCGACGAATAATTGGCATCACAAAATTGGTCATTATGTCGCGATAACGCTCCTGGTTGATGGTAACAGCATGGCCATTTTCATTTTGGAAGAAAAACGGCCCAATGACCGTTTTCGCACTAACGCCGCACCAAACTGTGACTTTTTCGTCATGAAGAGGCACTTCTTGAATCTCCTGAGGATTTTCAGTGGCGTAAATACGGCAATTTTGCTTATTTACGGTCCCATTCAATGTGAAATGGGCTTCATCGGACATGATAATTTTGTTAAAAAATTGCTCGTCATCTTCGGCCATTTCGATGACTCTTTGGGCCCATTCCAATCGACGAGGCTTGTCCGCAGGCAACAATCTTTGCGTCAATTGAATTTTGTACGGGAACAAATGCAAATCAACGCGAATAATCCGTTGTAAAGTGGACCGAGCCATGCCCAACTGCTGAGAACGGCGTTTTTGGGATGTTCTTGGGGACCTCTCAACACTGGCTCGTACGGCAGCGATATTCTCGGCCGATCGCCTTGGTCGACTTTTATTTGGCCTCTTCGGATTAGAAAGAGCCTCACCAGTCGAAAATTTTTCGTATAAACGCTTAATGGTGTTCTTAGAAGGCGCACTTTTCACATTTTTTAATTTTTTAAAAGCACGTTGAGTTTTCACAATTGACTTGTTCTGTTGAATGTAAATTTCAACTATTTCAGAGCGCTCGCGTGGCGTGTATTGTTCCATGGTAAAAATCTGCTTGGACTGACGCTTCAAACGCGGTATGTCATTAAGCGATCTGACATCTCTGTCAAAAGTTATGGCGTTGCCAGATGGGTCCGTCGAATATTGGCAACCCTGTATACGGCTGTAAACGATGAAAACTCATACATTTACACTTATCCGTGTTTAGGGGAAGACCATTAATATAAGGATATACTTTTTGATGAGCACACACAGTTTCTGACAGAGACCCGAGAATATTTTCAGCAGCATGGAAATCCAAAGATTTTAAATCTCGATGAGTATGGCGAACATTTATCGTCATGCTGCTGGGTAACAAAAAATCTAGCAACATGTGTAACGGATACATGTGCTTGTCAATTCTAT
The DNA here is from genome assembly GCA_018904225.1 of Lordiphosa mommai. Classification (NCBI taxonomy): domain Eukaryota; kingdom Metazoa; phylum Arthropoda; class Insecta; order Diptera; family Drosophilidae; genus Lordiphosa; species Lordiphosa mommai. The sequence continues at coordinate 400,912 of JAEIFT010000144.1, forward strand.
ATCTGGCGAAAAAATAAGCTTATAAAACTCATCTCTAATTATCATAAGCTTACCAATGGAATTCACTAACTAAGGTTAAATAAAAAATAATGCGCTTCCATTCGTTTTTGCCTTGTTTTATTTTAATGACACAAATGTTGCAAAATAACACTCGTTCACATAAAAATATATATGTTGTACATGAATGTCAACATTGGTCATTGATTTGAGAAACAATATCCAGGCGTACTCATCTTCTATCGATAAAGGAAAGTCGTTGCGTTGCATTCGAATTTCATCATACCCCGAAATACCATACATCTTCTTATCAAGCTTTAGTAAAAAGTCCATCAGGGGCATTGAAGTTTTCTCACATAGAGCCTCTTGCTCATTAAGCACCTTATAAACCAAATCATGTAAACCATAAAGACTTACTAGTCGACCAGCTAGTACAGATCTGCAACTGAATAGCTACAATATAAAGAAACTTTAAATTAAAATTAATCAATTCTTTGCAATTATAACTGAATTATTGATACTTACTGACATTGTAGCAGTATTCAATTTCTTGAATCTCAAAGTTAAACTAAAGCCTATGACATTCAAACTTGTAGGTTTTATAGAAATCGCACAAACACATACACAAATAAAACACTTAGTTCAAAGTTTCTAATATATTCTCTCTCTTCAAAATGACTTTACACTCCCATTCTCTCAAATTTGCTGAGCTTGAAATCTTCTTCATTCTTCTCACAGCTGCACATCCAGCCTCTATAAACAATTACAGTGCCCCACATCCCCAACCTCATCCAAATCCAAGTAATCGAAGATATGTTTATTTGAATTTTGAGGAGAACAAACCTCACAAGCTGAGCAACAGTATTTGAGTCCGCTGGCCATATTGACCGCTCATCCAGCCTCTGTAAACAATGAGAGCACTCGCTCTAAAAGCCCACACGCATTCCACGAAAATCAAAAATTGTCACAGAAAAAACACTTGAAAACAAAAATACATACATACAAAAAAAAAAAAAACTAGATCAAATTCGCTGGGACAGCTGCAGATCGGTTTCCCTCATCTTGAAAACAAAACGAGAAGGCAAAGCTAACTTCGACTGTGCCGAAGTTTAAATACACTTGAAAAACTTTACTCCAACTGATTTAACCGGTAAAATATATAAAGGATATAGATATCAGATATTTTAAATTTTTAAATCATTGATAATAAAAATTTGATACCATTAAAAAAAACTTTTCTTAGTAAAACACATTTTTCGACCGATCGGTCCTATGGCAGCTATATGCTATAGTCATCCGATTTTGATAAAATCTTCCAGAATTGTGTTAACGCATATAAAACTAATATATACCAAGATTGGTGACGCTACGATGGAAAATAAAAAAGTTTTTCCCACTAGAACTAGTTTTTTGACCTACCGTTTATATGGCAGCTATATGCTATATTCATCTGATTTTGATAAATTTTTCCACAAATATGTAAAATCATCTAAAACTAATATATACCAAGATTGGTGACGCTACAATAGAAAATAAAAAAGTTTTTCTCACTAAGACTTATTTTCCGACCGATCGTTCCTATGGCAGCTATAAGATATAGTCATTCGATCCGGCCGGTTCCGACATATTAGTTGCGTGCAGTAAAAAGAAGACTCTGTGCAAAATTTCAGCTCAATAGCTTTAAAACTGAGAGACTAGTTTGCGTAGAAACAGACAGACAGACAGACAGACGGACAGACGGACAGACTGACAGACGGACAGACAGACAGACGGACGGACGGACAAGCGGAAATGAACTCGGCTCGTCGTCCTGATCAAGAATATATATAGTTTATGGGGTCGGAAATTAATATTTCTATCCGTTACAAACCTCTGGGCAAAATTAATATACACTTTTCAAGTGTATAAAAACACTTGAAAAAAAAACATGCACACAAACAAAGAAACTAGATCCAAGTCGCTGGGACCGCTGCAGAGAAAAAATCACTAATTAGAGTGACCATACACCAAAATTAAAAAGCCCACACAAATTCAAACTTCGCGCCGTTACAATAGGGAAGGGAAAACATTAAAAATTCACAAATTCAAACTTCGCGCCATTTATCAGAGGTGGGAAAACACTTAAACGATCAAAATTAAAATTTTGCGCCCAACTATCGGCCAAAATTAAATAATAACTCCCACAATTTAAATTTAACGGACAAAAACAGTGTGACCAAACACACATATTCAAATAATCCCTAATTTGTGTGACCATGTCGCAAGCCCAAAAAATACCAAACATAAAAATACCAAAATTAATGTGACAGTATTTCCCAAAGTCAAAGGTCAATTGATCTAGAACATACATTCCCCTACTACTCTGCACTAAATTGGTGATTATCAAATCTTAAGTACACTGTTTTAGAAACTTCATTCCTTGCTTCCAGACTAGACTGACCTACCGATGTGACTGTCAAACTTTTATGTTCTTTTGATAATCTGAGAGCTTGAGCATACTTTTCCGTCATAAAATTGACTTGGGACCCTGAGTCCAGTAACGCTCGTGCCAAATGAACTTGGCAAAATCGGTCACGTAGTTTTACAACAGCTGTTGCAAGTATTACATGCTCAACTTCACAAGCTACATGTGTGACCTGAGCAGGATATGACGATGCTTGTGCTATGGATGCAGAAGTATCTTGCTGATCGTGCTTCGCAGTATTTTGAGGTTGTTTAGTCGTTTCATACCTATGAAGAACAGTGTGGTGTAAGCGTGAGCTACACTGCACTTTGAAGATGTGCAATTTGACACCCTGTGTCCTGGTTGAAGACAATTAATGCATAACTGATTGCTCTTCACAAAATTAAACCGCTCAAGAACTGGTAGTACATTAAACCCTTGACAATTAGCTATGGGATGATTGGTACTGCAATACAAACACTTTGGATCTAAACTAGCAGTCTTTGAACAAGAAAACGATGACTTTGAATTCTTTTTAGATTGCATTTCAAACTTTGGCTTGCTCCTAGCTCGAGAAGAGTCTTCTGACGATAGGTGCTGATATCGTCAGTTCAACATATCAACACAATCAGACCATTTCGGCATTACATTATAATCGAGTTGCTCTTCATATTTCGATTTTGTGACATAATCAACCTTTGACATCACTATATGTATGAGCATGGCGTTGGAAATATCCGCTTCGTTTCCTAATGACAACAAAGAATCGAAAAAACAGACGAGGACGGCTTGGTTACAGCAGGAATGTCGAAGAGCTGTGCAAGCGTATCAAACAATATTAAGCACTTATTGTCATAAACCCGCCTAAGGCTCGCCAAGGCCTTTGAATAGTTTTCATCTGAAACCTGAAATGCTTGGACCGTTCCCAAAGCTTCATCAGAAAGGCATGACAACAGGTGATTAAACTTCTCTATATTAGATAATGAACGATCTACCGAATTCTCAAACAGACTAATGAATTGCTTGTAGTCAGCGTGCTTACCACTAAACCTTGGTAATTTCATTTTTGGTAAATGCGAATGATGAGAACCTGCCTAATTGACTCTGACCTTTAGCTAAACCTGACATATACAACGCCTTCGTGGTGACACAAATTTCTTTTAAGGAAGGCCGATTGGTATTATCTGGGTCAATTCTGTCGATTTCTAATTGTAAAGCCATTGCATTTGAAATGTAAGAATAGATCCAAGCGGCATTAAATTTCAATTGGGTTTAACGAAATTTCTTTCCTTTCAAATGATCTTTTCATACGCGTTATGTCGTCTCCAACTTTATCAAGTTTCGAAAAAAGCTTTGTTAACTGAACGCTACTGCAACAACCCTCAGGAAGGTCAATACCTGTCTGATCCAAATTTTCTTGATTTGAAGCAGCATCGTTAAACCGGTCATGATTACCACCCTTAGCGATAACCGTCTCATTTGGATTATTTTTGAATCCATATTTTAATTTTATGTATATTGTTAGGAATAATAAACAGCACAACTAACCCCCGAACCTAAGCAAAGTTTTTTAAGAGAGGAGGACGCTCTTCCAAGCGAAGAGAAATACGTGCAATTATATCGTAAGACAACGCACCCAAAGCATTTGCTGACCAGCGGCCAGCATAAACGAAAATCAAACGACGAAAAAACGAAATCAAAGGGCGAAAGTAGCAATGCGTATGCAGACACAAGCTCCAGACTTGAGTTTAACTGTTTACGAGATTGCTGTATTTATGTATTCACTTCTTTCTTTTGTGCGAGGGGTGCCTAAAAAATTAAGATTCTTTGGCGCAATAAAGTTTCGATTGTATTTTGCATGGCTCTTTTAATTAAATTTTATTTCAATTTTCATAGGTAAAGTATGTATGTTGCTTCAATTGTTCACAAATATAATTTCAATGCCAAGACAACAGAACGAATTTTACTTGCGTGTGCAACAAGCTTGCATATGTGCACATAGATGTGTATTGGTTTCACACAATTTGTTGTGAAACTCGCCTCCTGGCGGTTTCAAAGATAAGCAAAATTATGCTCGGGGGACTTTTCCTTCAATTTGTTCAATAAGTCGACTCGGCTGTGACTAATTACAGAATTAAATTTTGTGTTTATTAACAGAGTGCAAATTAATATTAACTTAACAATTTAGAAAGGAATGAAAACGATTATAATTTCGCGACCAGCACGCAACTGCACTCGATGACGTTCAGATGTAGACCTTTTTTCTCTTTTTTGACACCAGATTAAATTTGGAGTGAGTGAGTGGTTTGGACACGAGCTTTTAAATTCGCCGTCTTGTGGTTTGTCGCCTTTAACCCTACAAAATCGTACATGCTGCCCCCAATACTGGGACCAGTATTAAAGCCATTCAATTGCTCTTATCCTGTTGATTTGCTGAAAGTAGAAACTGCTTATTATGGCATATACATGTGCGATCAAAGGTGCTAATTTGGATTGCCTCATTCTTCTGGATCAGGCTCGACATATTTTGAAAGTGGCAGTCGACAAATTTTTGAAACAGAACGTTTATACACGCCGGATACCGTTTTAATAGAGGCAACCCTAACTAGATTGCCGTCTCCTTGGTGAACTTCAATTATTTTGCCTAATTTCCATTGATTGGGCGGCAACCGGTCGTCCTTGATAATCAGTGTTGCCAATTTGTCCTTTTTCCGGATAGATCTGTCCTTTTTAAAACTGGCATTTCCGGAAAAATGTTGATTTGTCCCCTATCCGGAAAAAATGCCTTTTTTATTTTGTTCTATCCCTTTTTCATCCTTTTTTTAGTTTTATAAATTAGCTTTATAAATTCACACCAATTGCCTACTTTTCCTGAAAATCCACAGACTGCGAAACGTACTCAATATAGAATTTATATGTTTCGCTAAAAATATGTAGCGAACTCAATTTAATTTGAATTAAATTCTTTTTTGCTTTGAAAAACTCCCAAGCTCATCAGTAATTTCTATCAAGAACATAGTAAGGTCCTTTTCAGTTGTTTCAAAAAAGTTCATAGTATCCAGAGAAGAAACTGTTTGAAACAAAACTTTGTGTTTTCTTCAGCCACATATTAATTCATCCTTTATAAAGCTTTTGAGAGCTCTTTTTCGGATCAATTAGTTTATTAGGAGATAAGAAATTTCCTTGCTACATCTAGATGTTTGCCGAATTTATTGTATTAAAAATATGCTTTCCTGCATATGGACTTTTATTTTGCTAAGATTTTGTTATCCATCTGCTGATGAAGAATTTGCTACTTTTCTCCCAAAAGGCTATAAAATGCTATCATTATATATCCTGGATAAAAAATGTATATGATTATGTATAATAAATGTATCTTTTTAGATAAAGTTTATTTATCGAACAATATCTAATTAAATCTTCCATAACATGGTGAAAGCCACGATCAACAATGCATATATAGCCAAACCGATCTTTGTCTAATGAGATCTTCAAGAAGTTTTTTAACATTTTGTTTTTTTTTAATTTTACAACTTTAATCATGTTTAATATAAAAGTGGTACCCCAACTAAAAGTCTACAATAATTGAAGTTAAAAATTTCGCAGGATATTGTAAGTCGCGGATTGCATTTTAAGATTCAGAAAAATTCTTATGGGGGAGTCCTGACATGCCAGCTATTGCCATACAAATTTGGGAATTTTTAGAATGGGTAATTGTTCCGAAAAACGCTTGTGTTGGAAATGATAAAAATCTAAAATTCAGGGTTGGTACTAGATGTTTAAAAAAGAATCAATAAATTACTTTCGTTGATGTACTCTAAAACTGCATACTTAAAATATGGATAGAATTGGGGCCGATACGCCTAGTAAGCCCAGCTTTACCATTTGTCCTGTTTTTTTGTCCTTTTAAAAAAAATCTGTCCGTTTTCTATCTTTTTTTCAAGGGTCATCTGTCCTTTATTTTTGAGGAGGCGTTGGCAACACTGTTGATAATGACGATATCGTTAACTTGAAGGTTGTCGATTTCGTGGCGCCATTTTGGGCGAGCTTGTAGATGCGAAAGCCAATCATTACTCCAACGTGTCCAGAATTGACGTAGCATACGTTGTCCTTCAAGAAATTGAGTGTTAAGTGGGACATCCTTTGGAGTGATGTCTGGTGGAGCTAACAAAGAGTCGCCAATCAAGAAATGAGCGGGTGTTAGCACCGATAGGTCATCTGGTTCTCCATTCAGAGGGCACAAAGGCCTTGAGTTTAGGCAGGCTTCGATCTATGTTAAAACTGAGGAAAGATTCTCGTAAGTCATTCGATTTCCAGAGAATGTTCGATAAAGGTGGGTTTTGACTGCCTTTACGTTGGCTTCCCATAGTCTGCCAAAATTGGGACTGTGCGGTGGGTTGAAGTGCCATTGAATTTGGCGTGATGCTAGTGCGGGAACTATTTTCTGTGATAACTCCTCCTGAAAGGTTTTATGCCAACTTTGGATTGCTTTGTCTGCTCCAATAAAGTTAGTGTCACAATCTCTATACATGTGCTGACAATATCCACGGCGAGCAATGAAGCGCTGCAAAGCCATGAGAAAATGTTCAGTGCACGGCATCAATGTTTTCTGGCAAGACGACTGTTTTTGGGCGACCTTCACGACCTTCGTCTTCGAGCGAGCCTCGCCCGCGATTGAATTCATTAAACCAATTTTTCACAGTGCTATATTATTGTGCGTCCTCGCCATACAAATATTTAAGTTCATCGTTGCACTCTTGTCGTGATTATCCACGTCGAAAGTTGTGAAAAATGATTGCACGAAAATTTTCACGAGTTAATTCCATTTTTCTGCCGAGGTAAGTTTTTGATTAATCGTTAATCGATATCAAACGTGGTCACATATGAAAGACTTGTATGAAGCTTTTATCGATTAAAGTACAAACTTTTTTTTGGGAAAAGGCCAATTTATTGGTACAAAAATGGCTAGAAGTGACCTAGGCCAGAAACTTAAATAGCATCATCGGTAACAGCCATCTCTAACAAAGACTTACTGCAGCCAAAAACTGCACGCACACATACTCACAAATACGCACAGAAGCAGAGCAGAGCGCAAGCCAAAGAAAACAACAACAAGCAGCAGAGCGAAACCCACCCCGAGTTCAATCGTTTGGCACGCGCCAAAAGTGAGAGAGAGCGAGAAGGAGGATCGGCAGAATAGAACTCCGGGCAGAGCAGAGTTCTTGGGAATTTGGGCAAACCAACGGCGATCCCAAATCCTTTACATTTTTTTTTTTTGTGTTGTTAGAAGGAAATCCTACTGACTATTGCCGGTCAGTCTATCGTGCTTTGCTGGGTCGCCGGAGGCACGGTGGAGTGATTGGCTCTGGTCAGGATCAGTGGACAGGGCGTCATTTTGCGCTGGGTCGCCGGCAATTTGACGTGTTGTGCACTCTGGGTACCCTTACTGTCAGGATTTTAACCTTGGGATAGGCGCGAGGGTCGATACTGGCTCACTTGTGCTGGGTTGCCGACAAGAGGCCGAATTCGAATCTCCGTCGTCCATAGGGGGTGCATTTTTCCTCTCATATCTGCTACGTTGATCTGGGCTGCCGTCAACGTGGTGGATTTCAAAGGGAAACGCCTTCAGTTTGTCAAATTTGCACAGAACCTAGAATTTTTCCCATAGCCCAGGTCCCGGCACTTTATAAATAATTTTGTGAGTGACCTTGGGCAGGACTGAGTCGTACCTCAGATAAAAAACTTCCTTACATTATGGAGTAGAATTATAGGGTTTCGTTGATCAATATAAAGAAGATCAGCATTTCGTAATCGACCACGAAATCGAATAATTTGTTTGTCATCTAGAAATGGTGATAGTTGACAAAGTTTATGTTTAAGTGGTTAGGATTTAATAACCTTTAAAATAGCCGTTTCAGCGATTTTAATCAAGGCGCCCTGTAGTTGTTGCACCTGAAGTGGGCCAATGATGTGTAAAAACCGAAGAACATAGGCCATAATGGATATATGCTTGTCGATGTCGATTTCCTGAATTGAAAAATTGTTTTTAGGCCAATGCGTTTCTTGCTCCTGAAGCCATTGGGGACCTGACCACCGTAAGGAATGAGTGGCCAACTTCTGTGGGGTAAGACCACGCGGGGCACAGTCAGCAGGACTGGTACAATAGGTACATGTCTCCACTGAATAGTAGTGCTGCATTCGAGGATATGTCCGACGCGATTAGAAACAAAGGTTTGCAAGCGGGATGGATCACCCTTTATCCAAAATAGCACGATACTAGCATCTGACCAGTAGAATACGGATATTGGATGTTGATGTGTGCGTAGCTGTTCTTGGATTCATTTGGCTATTTTAACAGCAAGTAAAGCACCAGAGAGTGGAATGGTGATTGGTTTTATGGGCATGACTCGGCTGCGAGCAGCGAGTAGGTGTTTGTGAATTTGTCCATCAGACTATTCTGCTCGTATATATGCACATGTTGCATATGCAATAGATGATCCGTCACAGAATATGTGTAACTGAAGCGACGAAAGATTCAGAATATCGAAGCCCAGCCATCTTGGTACTTTGATATGTTCGATAAAGGACAAACTATTCACAAAGTCTTGCCATCTTTTGAATAAAGGAGATGACAACGGTTCGTCCCATTCCAATGGGGAGAGGATGCCATCGTTGCGTTGAATATGGGTTTTCCACACGTCCATAAGGATCGCCTTGGCTGTAGTGATACTGGGAACTATGAAGCCCAAGGGATCATATAGGCGAGCGACTGTGGAAAGTATAGAACGTTTGGTATATACAGGATTAATTGTGAATTTTATTTTAAAACCGAAATAATCTTTGTTAGGTCGCCAATAGAGACCTAAGGTTTTGATAGAATCTTGATTGTCAAATTCTAATAGTAGTAGTGTGTTTATTGTTTCATTTTTTCTTGGCTTGGTTAAAAAACCGTTAGCCTTTCAGTTAATAATAATAATAACGTTATAATTATTCTTATATTTATATAAGTACATTTTTGTTTTAAATTTTCTAAAAATCTTCTGCAATAATTCTGCTCCTATATCTAAATAAAGACTGAACAAATTTTGCAAATTTCTGCCAACTCGCACCATTCAGTAGTTCGACTGCCTCCTCACGCTGCATCGGACTGTGACCAAAATAGGATATCCTACATTCTGCCAAGATTGGATATATAAAGATCATGTACATTATGTCTTCCCTTGCACCCATATTGCATAATGTACAGTTTTTGTCGCTGTAATGGGGTCTGTAGCCAATTTTCAGCATTTCACATCGGGTTTTGAAAATTGTTCGAATGGTCTCCGTCGTGTATTTTTCATTGAAATAATTGTTCCTACCCAGATTATAATTTAGCTCTCTGTACCATATTCTAGATTCACTACCTCTTGCTCGCTCCTCACATTGCGCCCTATGCCTTTCGTCCAGCCGGACAAACACTTCATTTGGGCTCTATCCCATTCTGCCAAGTTTTCCAGATCGCACTCCACATGATGTGTGAGGAATAATTTTTGCCATTCCTTAAAGCATTGGGCTTTATTTCTTAGCGATTCTTGCACAACCATGTTGTGCAGTCTATGTTGTGGCAGGTCCATGATTTTCTTGATATATTTAAAATGAGTATGCAGAGTAGTGTGGAACATAGAAGGTAGCCCAGTCTCAATATGTAGAGCATATCCCGGCGTATTTGAGGAGAGGCGGAATTATTTTTTTAACTAAGTTTTTTAAAAGTCGTTCCACGTCTTCATACATTTGATGGCCCCATACTTCTGTCGCATATAACATTATAGCTCTTGCGGTAGCCTCGAAGAGCTGATATTTTGCCGAATTTCCAACATCTCGCTTTCCCATAAATCCTTTCCATGTGGTATTTAGCGTAATAGTCGCATCTTTTAGCTTTTGACTTAAATGTTTTTCAAAACTCATATTTTGCGTTAATTTTAAGCCAAGATAGGTGTATTCCGATACAATTTCAAGTGTAGTTTCCCCGAGCGTCCACTTCTCCTTTTGAGCACGTCGTCCTCTTCCATCCCGTAACTCCATAACTTTGGACTTATCCTTGTTTATTTCAAGACTCCATTGTTGACAGTATCGCTCTGTTTGGTCTATCATCCTTTGCATATCCTCCTTTCTTATGTATTGGGAATATTATATTTTCCCTGAAAAAGTCTGGAGCATGGCCCTTTTCGAAAATTTTGTTGTATTCCCGCGTTAGGTCTTCCATGAATTGAGGGCTTGCGTTCTTTAAAAATTCTGCTGGAATCCTATCAATGCCTGGGGCTTTTTTATCCTTGCAATCTTTTAATGCCGATCTGACCTCTGCGCTCGTTATTTCTGTGTCCAACTCAGTAATTAAAATCCATGGCGAGGCGTAGCTAATATGATTTGTCGGGTTCGCGGTGTATAGAAGGGAATGAAAATAATTTGACAGCAAATTTGGGTCGATTTGAATGGCTTTACGTGTCTTGCTTCCGTTTATGCGTCTTGCCAATGACCAGAAGTCTTTACTCGTCCTTACGTTTGAAATCGCTTCCTGCATTCTTCTTTGGTACACATATTTCTTTTCATTACATAGTTTTTTTTAGGCAGAGTTTTCTTGCTGATATTCCACATTTGATTCGCTGGAGTCAGTTGCTTTCGCTCTCTTTAGAGCGTTAAGTGATTTTTTTCGTGCAAGCTCACATTGCATATCAAACCATGGGTTTTTTGTGTGTTGCCAATTTTTGGAGTTCCCATACATTTTGCTACCACTCTGACGCAGTTTTCTAACACCAGTATACCATTCTGGCTTATTTCCAACTCAGCTCTTTGTTTCGCAAGTTGCCTGATTAGTTGTTCCCTGTGTAGTTCGCCCCTATGTGGACTCCATCTTAGCTGCGGAATTTGATGATTTTTTTTGGTGTTTTAAATGTGCACCGCGCTACTATGGGTAAGTGATCTGAGAACGTCTCATTTTCCACACTAAAATCCTGCACTGTTCCATGCCAATTCCCGTTGATTAGACAATAGTCTATCGTGGATGCCTCATCATTTCTAAAAAAGGTATAGCTACCATCTTCATCTCCCATCGTTCTGCCATTTAGTACCGTCAAATTGACCCACACACACATTTCAATGATGCTGCCTCCGTGCGCATTCAACTTTTTGTCACGTGATTTTCTTTCTATCCCTTTATAACCTTGGGCTGTATCTGGAGCTTCCGTGTATACCTGCTGGTCGCCAATCCTTCCATTTAGGTCACCTATTACCATTATATTTTCTATTGCGCCCTCCAGTAAAATGTCATACAAGTTATTGCAGTCTTCACTCCACTTGTTGCAATTTAAGTACGCTGGAACAATCGTATATATTTGGTTGTGCTGTCTGAGTTGTACCACTGTTGTCGTTTCGAGTTGCTCCCAACTGCACATGTGCCGTATGCTCCTTTTTATACCATATAAACAGCCTCCACTTGAACGTCCCTTTGTATACACACGCTCTGCCGAAATCCAAATTAATTGGTGATCTGGGAAATAAGTCTCCAGTTCTTCAAATCCAAAATTCAATAAAAGTTTCGAATAAAAAAAATATATCCTGACTTGTTACATAATTTATAAAGTGCTTATATAATAGTTTGCTCCTTAATCCTGCTACATTATATGCTAGTATTTGTATGCTAAGTGATTCTTGGCTGTTTAAATTAATTAATAGTTTTTTGTTGCAGCTTTAGCTTCTAAATCTTTATAATTTAAATTAATTTGCAGATCTTTACCATAAAATTTCTTTAACACTGGCTCTGCCGGTTTTCCTTCGCTAAGTAGATCCTGTTTGTTACTCCAGTAGAACCAAGTGTCCTCCACACATATCCTATCATCTCTCACATAAACTCGTATCTCCTTATTTACTGCCAGTAGCTCCCTGCGCATCATCAGCATGGCATGTTTCTGATTCAAATAATCTCGTTCTATGTAGATTGTTGTTCCTTTAAGAAGTTTCGCCTTTTTAATAACTGCTTGCACGGCATCCATTGTGTTGAAGGCGACCAAAACACTCATTTTGCCACCGTGTTCGCTCAGTTTTCGAGTCGTTTCAACTGCTGGTTCAGAAAGGTGCAGTTTATCTTTGCATACGTGTCTTACTGCCTCGAAAGTATTTTTATGCGCCTCCATACCTCTAAAAATTAGATTGCGCCTCTTGGTATCGCTTTCCACATTTAATAAGCGCTGCGAGTCTATCTCCATTTTAGATTTCACTTTCTGTAGTTCCATCTTAAGCGCTGAGTTTTCTTCTGTTAAGACATCCACTTTTGCTGTCAGTTCGATGACCTTGGAATTAATCCCCTCAACATCACTCTTAGTTGCTACATTGGCAAACTTTTCATCCAATAGTGTCGACAGAACACTTAACAGGTCCGATCGCTTCATTCCACCCACTGTAATATCATCTTCCCGATGCTCTGGCGAAGTCTGATTAAGCATTCGCTTGCCTGTTCCCGAAGCTACACTAACTCCAGGAATGGTCATCTTTGGGGGTGTATGCATCATTTTCCCTGTGCCTGCCATATCCGTTTTGTATTATATATATATATATATTAAATGGGAAGAAGCAATTAAGCAAGGTTCGTGTCTAAACTTAGTTCAAATTCAAACGCTCTTGATAACTACTCGGAATCGATATCGATATCGATTGGCGTATTCAATACTTATTGCCTCGCTCGTGTGTAAGGGAGTCAGCTGTTCCTCCAATTAAGTAAAAGAAAGGGTCAGCGAAATTTGAGTAATTTTGTTGTTGCTTCTGCTTTCCTTGCCTTTCTCCTTTCTTTCGCCTGTTTTCGTTCGGCCAAATAAATAAAAGTGTGTTTCTCACGTGATGTTGGTGCTGTTCCTCCTTGCCTGTGCCTCCAATGTACCAGCGTGCTGTTCTGCCAGGTGTGTGACAGTCTCAGGCTTGCAGGTGCTTTAATTTGCCTTTCTTGCAGGTTGCCGGCGGAGCTCAAACAAAACACGTCCTCTTCACAACTCAACTTCACTCTCTCCTTTCAAATTCTAATATGCTGGTGTTTAATAGATGTGATTTAGGTATGTTGAGTGGAAGGGATGAGTTGTTTGCAGACCATTTTCTCAGTTTCATCCCTGCTGAGCGCAACGCTGGAATCAATTGATCTCTAATTTCCAGAACTGGTAGAATGGCCGCTTTGTACGTCATCGACGTAAATCTCATTTTTGAGAACGTTTTCTGCGAGTGGATACATATCGCGTTAATCTTCTGCTAATTGTAGCATGACACGGATTGCAGTGTATGGGGCTGACGCAGTTCCAAACGTGACGGTATTTAAGTAGTATTCAGTTAACTGACTTTGTTCGTCACGCCAGAAGATACGTTGATATTGAGCGTCTTCTGGGTGCATGTCGATGCACCTGTACATCCTTTGAATGTCCGCTGCAAACACGAATTGGTGGAAACGCTAATTTAGAACAACACCTGCCAGATCATTTTGCAGAGCTGGGCCGGTGCATAGTACATCGTTTATTGATTTTCCGTTTGATGTTTTGCAGGATGCATCATAAACGATTCGCAATTTGGTTGATATATATACCCATCCATTTCGCCCATAGAAGTGTGTTGCCTTTCAGTAGTTGTTACTTTACCAACTTGGCCTAGTTCAAAGTACTCGTTGATGACCTTGGTATAGCGTTTATGTAGCTCAGGCTGCCTTTGGAACTTCCGCTCAAGCATTTGAAAGCGGTTGAGTGCAATTTGGCGAGACCTGCCTAGTACCTGTGTGAGGTCAAATAAACGTTTAAATGGTAGGCGAACCATATATTTGCCGTTTGGTTGTCGAATGTGTGTTCGTTGAAAATGATTCTCACACCATTGTTTATCTGCTGTTAGCTGTCGTGTTGAGCTAAGTTGATCCATTTCAAAGAATTTTTGAACCATATTCTCGAGGTAATCGTGATGGCTGTGAATGATCACAGAGTGGAACGTGTTGCTTTGACTTGACCAATGACGATCCAGCCGAGCTGCGTACGTTGTGCAATTGGTTGATCTTTTCTTCCCCTGCGAAGCTCCGGAAGCATAAGTTGCGGTATGACGTCCACGCCAAGAAGATCAATTCTGTTTGATTTAAAGAATGTGGGATCGGCAAGCTCCAATCCTTGTAGATGATTACAATTGTGCAAATTTACTGATTGCTTAAGTAAATGTGATGTCAAGGTATTCAGTATAAAAGAAGCGTCGATGCTTGTACAGAACTGTGGGTTGGTACACGAACTTAAGGAGAGTTCCGTTATATACTTGCATCTGTTTGTTGACGTTCCGCCAACTCCAGCGATTTCCGCTGAAATGGGATGGCGCTTAAGACCAAGCGCTTGTACGGTGCGCTCTGTGATGAGAGTGCCTTCAGAGCCTGAGTCAACTAGAGCACGGACCACTACGGACTGGTCAGTTTTATAGTTGTGAATTCTGACGAGGGCAGTAGCCAGAAGCATAGTGCGAGGTGAGCGTTGTGTTGCAACTGCGGAAGTGAGTTGCGCTGTGTGTGTTAGCTGCACTCTGTAGAGGATCACTGGAACGTGAGCTATGGTTTGAGCTAAAAGTCTGGGGAGAATGCGATGACGTCATATTAGCAGTGGTTGTATTGTTGGAAAAGTGTAAAAGCGTATGGTGCCTTTGACCGCATTGTAAACAATTCCTGCTGCTGGAGCATTGGGCAAGAGTGTGCGAGTGGCTAAGACAATTGAGGGATGCCCTAGCACGATCGGCGACAGCTTTCCTTGCAAAACAATCCTTGGCCAAAAAGTCGGGACAACGACGGAGAATATGGTTGTCGCCACAGTGCGTGCAGCGAATGGGGTCAGCAGTTCCAGTCGTGGTGTGAAAACTGTTTCCTAAGGTAAGGTGTGTTGCCTGAGTTCTTGTAGTTGTGCCGATGAGAGGAAGGTTGCGGCATAGGTGGCCGCGTTTGTAGAAGAAGACATCGATTTTCGATCACATCGATGCTTATAAGACGGTTGTTGAGGAATGATTTAAACTGAGCAAAAAAAGGGATGCTGACAGAGCTGCTGAGGAAGTGCTCCCATGCTTGAAGCGTAGTTGTAGGAAGTTTGGTCTCAAGGTAGTGAACAATCTAATAATCGCAAGTCGTGATGGCGATATTAAGGCGCGTAAGAGCGTTGATACAGACATTTGAAACATTAAGCATGTGCTTGAGGTCGGAGGAACGCTACTTGATTAACTGCGGCAAATCATAAAAAGCATTCATATGGAACATAAACTGCAATCTCGGATTGTTGTAGCGCTGGACAATGAGACTCCAAGCTGTCGCATATTTACATCCAGTGAGGGACATTTGCTGAACGTCTGTATCGCGATCTGCGGGAAGAGCTTGCTTCAGAAAATGAAACTTTTGGATGTCGGACAGAGCCGTGTTGTCGTGAATGAGCTGAACAAAAGCATCGTCGAATGCAGGCCAGTCCACAAATTTGCCAGAATATTTTGGTATGGGCAGTTTGGGAAGCTGCACTGATGATGGTGCTGCTATGACGGTCATATTTGTCTGAGGACCAGATAAAGATGAGTTATCTGATAAAACTTGCGGAAACGCCCTCTCATATGCCTCTGATATGGCGCAGGAAGCTGTTGTGTAGTCCTCGTCGAACTGAAAGGCTACGTCTTTAGATCTATACGAATGGGAACTTTGACACTTAAGTACGATCAACTGTTGATGATTTTTATTGAATTCACATGATAAATCTTCTAGTTTACGTAGGCGCAGCTGAAAATAAGCTTTAGTTTTTCGTTCTGGGTCGTGCAGAACTGAAGTCACATCACCTGGTTCGTGATCTTTGTTCTTGGATGTCATCTCTAATTTCTTGAGTGAAACTTCAGCAATAAATGCACTCACTTTGATCGCAACACAAATAAACACACAATAAGCACTCACTTTCTCACTCAATTGGGCTGCTGTTAGGTTCACGTGTGCAACGAATTTTCACTCAAAGCTACCGTTCGAAGTGAAGAAGTATGTAGAACCGTTGCTTGGTGTTTGCGTTGTCGTCTTTGTGCTCGTCTTTATTGCTTCTAGATCAGTTTGAGTAACGGTGATTTGCCGTTACTTGTTGGGTTTCGTGCAATGCGGCTGGTTTAAGTTATATGTATATTGAATGATTGTTAATTAATTTTACTAATTTGCACTGATGGAAAATAAAATGAATTTGTAATAGTCGGGATTGAAATCTGTCCCCTCATGGGCCACCAAAAACCTGTCTATTGGCTACCAAAAAGTCTCCATACGTCCATATATCCCTCAGCCACTACGATGCAAAAACTGCGGAAGACTTGGTCACCCAACAAAAGCTTGTAGAAGCAACCCACTCAGCGTACATTGCGGCAACCCGGCCCATATCGACCCAGAAACAATGGAACCATGCAACAACTCCACTGCTGTATTAACTGCAAAAAAAATGGACTTGCAAATTATCAACACAATTCACTCGATCGCAGATGCCCTTCTTTCATAAAAAACAAAGAGATTCTTGCCATAAAAATTCTCGAAAATACCACAATGAAAAACGCCGTATCACTATACAACGAACGTCATCAACTCACATCAACATACTCTACTGCCGTCCGTGGAACCCAACAAAACACTACAACAAACACTAACACCAGCCAAGCCAAACCCATCGACTACTCTGATCTACTATCCACTCCGAATGTCAATTCAATTAAAGGTAATAGCACAAATCTTGATCAAACCGCCAATGATATGGAAGTGGACCAATCCAAGGATAGTTCCTCCGATATAGAACTCCAGTCATCACCCAAAACCGAATCAAAAATCACTTTCTACCCTAAGAATAGCAACACATTAAAAACATCATTTAAGCACCCGACCAAACCTAAAATTAATAATGTAAATTAAAAAAAATAAGTATACCCCGATTGGGCTGCAACTTGGTTTATCTGAGCACACGTATTATGTTGGTCTTAGGCGTTCGCGGCAATATCTCCTGCCACCAACATCATGACACTCCTCAGGTAATCCGGGCTGCAGCCCAGCCGCAACTAGTACACATATCAGAGCTGCTGGGTTCATGGATTGCCGACATGAGCAGCATCTCTCAACTGTAAATGTAACTGATCTATTCTGACCCTAAATCAAACTCAAAATCCTAAAACTTAATTCTTACCTTTACCAATAATGTCTCTAAAATGAATACAATGGAACATAAATGGATACAACAACAATTACGATCAGTTACAAATGTTAATAAAAGAAAACTAAAAAATTATATGTCTACAAGACACCCACCTACATCATCACCACATTTACCCAACCCCAATTAACTACACTGCATATCACTCTAACTCATCCAACAATTCCTATGGAGGAACTGGCTTATTAGTCCCTTATTCTATCCAACAAGAATCCTTTCCTCTTAACAACGACTGAGACTCAGTAGCCACTCTTATTCAATCCAAAATTAAATTTATCATAATCTCCACATACATACCCCCAAATAAAAACTTTACTATCAACAATCTCAGAAACATGTACAACAACTTACCCCACCCGATTCTGATCGCCGGTGACTTCAACAGCTGGCATACTAGCTGGGGATCACAGACGAACAATTCTCGCGGCAACACAATTTTCAAGTTCATTAACCAATCTTCCTTAACCACTTAACGACGGCTCCCCAACCCACTTCTCAACGCGCCACACATTCACCCATATCGATATATCCCTTGCATCGCCTCAACTCTCCATCTATGCGAAATGGAAGACAGACTCCTCCTTATCAGGAAGCGACCATTTTCCAATCCACATAGACCTTTTCGAACAACACATCAATAACTACACAGACCTAAAACCAAAATTCCTCACAAATAAAGCTAACTGGCCACTTTTTAGCGAACTCGCACAGAAATTCAATGCTGAAAGACCACAAAGCCAAAACATTAACCAAGAGGCTGCAAACATTATAAAAATCATCTTACAAAGCGCCAATCAGGCCATCCCCCAAACCTCTCCGAAAAAACATTATAAATACAACGTCCCTTGGTGGGACACCTCACTGCAGGAATTGAAAAAAAGGAAAATTGAGGAATGGAAAAAACTTAAAAACAATATCAATCAAGACAACATCTTAAGCTACAAAAGAGCAAATGCTCTCCTTAAACGAGAAATCAAAATAAAGAAACGTCAATCTACATTACTTTTCACCTCCGAAATTAATCCTAACACGCCCATATCACAGATTTGGTCAAACATTAACAGATTCTGCGGCTTAAAAACCCGACTCAGCACCCACTGCCTTATCGACTCAAACAATCCATCTCAAGCAATTACAAACCCAACTAAAATAGCACAAAACTTCTGTGAACACTGGTCAAACTCAGCGTCTGACGCTAACTTCTCAAACACTTTCATACAACACAAACAACTCACAACATCTTCCATATTATACAACCCTTCTTCGGAAGCAATGCACCTCGAAAATAAAATAACACTAATCGAACTAAAGTCCGCTCTTATCAAATTAAAAGGAAAAACCCCCGGCCGAGACCGTATCACTTACCAAATGATTCAACAACTACCATTAGCTGTTACCTTACGCATCCTTGAACTCTTTAACAATATACTCGACAACCACATACCGCAGCAATTTAAGACTAGCACCATCATACCCATCCTAAAACCGAACGCAGATAAAACCTCGCTTAACTCCTACAGACCAATCTCTCTAAACCCATGCTTGGCTAAACTAATGGATAAAATTATATCTAATCGACTTTGGTGGCTTGCTTCATACTGCAAGTACCTTGACAGTCGACAAATGGGCTTCAGAAAAGGGAAATCGGTTGCTGAAGCTCTAGCGGCAATAGACTATCAGACTACCTCAGCTCTCTCTACAAAAAACCATATCTCTATACTATCTCTTGACTTCGCTAAGGCGTTTGACAGAATAGGCATCCACACGATAATTGACGAACTTAAAAACTAGAAAATAGGCCAAAAAATTCTCAACTACAAAAAAAGCTTTCTCACTCACAGAAAAATATCCGTACAAGCCACAAACTCCTACTCACCATCAAAACCGCTAGAAAATGGAATCCCTCAGGGTTCCCCTCTATCCGTAATACTCTTCGCAATAGCCTACAATAAATTAAACAAAACTATATCTAAACACAAAGAATTCGAATTTACAGCTTACTCTGACGATTATACGATAGTCAATAAAATTAAAAGAAACACTTACACACTCAATATTAACAACCACTTCACAGACATCAATTCATGGTGCGACTACTCAGGTGCCTCACTCTATATACCCAAATGCAAACACCTCCATATATGCCGTAAAAAGCTCTGTACATTCCAACTCGAATCCAATGTTTTCTCACTTGAATCCGTGAAATCCCTTAGGGTCCTAGGACTCACAATAGACAGCAGATACAAATGGAACAAACACATAGATAACCTCTTACTTCAACTCTCAAAAAGACTCAAAATCATCAAATGCCTTTCAAGTTACAAATACAACTTCAGCACCAACTCAATAATAAACGTAATCAACTCCATTATTATGTCAAAAATAGACTTCTGCCTCCAATTTTATGGAGACTCACCCAAATCCACTCTAAACAAACTGTGGACTATTTACCACTCAGCACTTAGACTGGCTTTCGGCGCACTACGCACCACCCCAACTTACAATCTTTTACATGAAGCCAACCTTATGCCAATCGATGTCAGGACTACCCTTGCCATCTACAAAAACTCAAACATCATCCTAAACTCAAAATACTCGCCAATAGAAGCCATCTACAAAAAAATCATGAAATCTAAGAAAACCCCAAAGCTTCCCTCAGTGTTACACAAGACAATTAAACTCTGCAACATACACAACTTACCAATAGCGCCGCTCAACTCCAAAAGTCACTCTACTCCACCTTGGGCCATCAGGCCCCCTCGCTTAATAACATCCTTACATACCACTCTAAAAACAGAAACCCCACCTGAAATATACCGCTTAAAATTCTTGGAAATACAAGACTCCTTAAAAGACCACACATTCTTATACACCGACGGTTCCAAATCTAGCTCAGGCACATCTTACAGCGTTACTACTACAAACTCTATAATCTCTACTCAACTTCTCCCCCACTTCTACTTCTACTAGGTCATACTCTTGCAACCCATAAACATATTTTTAACAAAAATGCACCACCTATCTGCCAACACTGCAACACTGCTTTGACTATACTCCACATCACATTAGAATGCCCAACATTCCAAACAGAAAGAACCCTATACCTAGATCCTATCCCTATAGAACCCTTCTCATATCAAAACTTATCTCAAATGATTAAATTCATTAAGTCTATAAACATTTACCACGATATATAAAAAAATAAAAATAAAAAAAAAACACACTTAAACTTCAACAAATATGTAAACCAAATCTTACTTACTCTTAAGCCCAACAATTATCTTATATTAAAAAAAAAACTCATTCACAAATTTAAACTTAAGCAAACCATTGTAATATATCCATTTATATATATTATCTCCAGCCTAAGGCCTAAGATGCTATGGCATTCCAATTGGACACAATTTGTAATTGTGTTGCAATATTCTCAAATAATAATAATATTACCTTAACAATTTAGAAATTAATGAAAACGATTATAATTTCGCGACCAGCACGCAACTGCACTCGGTGACGTTCAGATGTAGACCTTTTTTCTCTTTTTTGACACCAGATTAAATTTGGTGTGAGTGAGTGCGTTTGAGACGAGCTTTTAAATTCGCCGTCTTGTGGTTTGTCGCCTTTAACCCTACAAAATCGTACACAATTTATATTGTTTTTAATTTATTGTATTGGCATCTACCTGGTCATCTGACGAATATCCATCCACTTCTCTTGAATTAATTTTGTGGCTCATGAGTCCAACGATGATGATGCAGCAGCAATTATGATTACAAAAATATATAAAAATGGAAGAAGTTTATTAGCACTAGCAATGAGTGGCTAAGCTTTTGACACTTATCCAAAGCTCATTAAATGTTATTACATGTGTCGGGAGCAGAATTAACTATAATTTTGTATAACTAAAACTTATTATTTTTAATCAAAATCTTATTACCTAAACTCATTATTTGAATTGTAACGTAACTACCCTTTTGGCAGCTTTTGTTTGCTCTGTTTATTTATCTAATGTTATTCTATTTTTAAGCATGCAGATTGTTATCTATGCACGCATGTTCGGCTGCCGATGATCTCGCTTACAAGCTTTATCTAATCTTCTCTCGGCTAGCCAGATCAGTCGCTACTAATCGCTCGCTTAGAAAACGTCACAAACGTCGCTTTGCACAAACAACAAACAATTCATTCCAACAAACATTAATGAAAACATTGTTAATAACAAAACTAAAAGCCACTGTACATATAATTAAACAATCATATGCATTGAAAATACAAACACCAACACAAACATACATAGTGCCAAAACTAAAATAAACCATTTCTCGTTTTGTTCAATTAAGCACAAAAAACCTCACAATCACCCCTCTTTTATTTTGTTTAAACAATTTCGCGTAAAAGGTGGCATAAATTATTGCCTCCTCTAAACATTTGGTGACCCCGACGTGATTGTGAAAGTTATAGTGCTTAATTTAAATAATTATTAAATATAGTTTTAATAGTTATAAGCGGTTTTGCACAAGTCGGTGACAAAACCCATACGCATACATATAAACAGTTTTCGGTTTTTCGGTGCATTCGCGCACATACATATATACAGTTGGTGCTAGTGCAGTTGGCCTATGTTAAGTGCTTAAACATTATATATTGAAATTTTCGGTTTCCAAGCCGCGGTCATCGAACGCAAACGGTTGTTGTTCCGTTGCGTTTCTTTCGTTCTTTGTTATCCCGGTTTTTGGTTGACATTGGTTGACATTGACATTGGTGCAACTCAATTGTGAAGTGCCTATCAGATACTCTTTTTTTATTTAAAAATGCCTGATTCAAATTTAAATGCAAATGCGCTTGGACCAGTGATATTGACTTTTACAAGGCAAAGGCACATGCAGTGTTACGGCAGCTTGTGGCATTAAACGAATTTTTGTGTGGCGATCAGTTGGCTCAATTCGATGAGGCCGATGTGCAGGTGCCCCTTGATCTTGTGGAGAATATGCATGCGGAATACAACAGTGCGCAAACCAGCCTCGAGAAACTTGACCTAATGGCTAAAAGCTAGCCAGTGATGCTCGGACAAGTTTTGTGCAAATGTATTGTGAGGTGAAGTCTAAGCTCTCTCGTGAGCTGAATAATCGCCGTAAGGCTTCTGTTGTTCATTCCACAGTGCTTCGAAACCCTACGGATGATCCGTTTTCGACATTCAGGTGCACTGCGCGTACTTCCCGGCTGCCTGAGTTCCAACTTCCACGGTTCAGTGGGGCCTACATCGACTGGCCCGATTTCTTCGCCATGTATGACACGGTTGTGGGAAAAAACGAGGATTTAAGCAGAGTGGAAAAGTTCCAGCACCTTCGTTCCTGTTTGGATGGCTCAGCTATGGACACAATTCGGTCACTTGAGCCCACAGAGGCTAACTACGACAAGGCGATTGAATTATTAAAATCAAGATTTGATAATAAATTATTGCATTTTCAGGCACATGTACGGTCTATTGTAGTGAAAAAGATATTGACCAGTCGGTTCTTTAGTCAATTAAATTGAAGGTCCAGTTTTGTTTTGGTACTTGCCCGTGAGGCCAGGCAAATATGAATGATTCTTTATTCTTTAGATCAAAAGTCTTAGACCTAAAAATAAAAAACCTCATATCTCCCACAATTTTGGGCAAACCAAATAATTAAGCTGTGCATTTTGTAATTTAATAATATATTTTTTAATGATAAATTTCTCTCGTTTTTATTTGCAGCTTGACTAGCAGCAGAGAATACCGGCAGGTACAAGAACAGCGGGAAAAGGTAGACATTTTTGGTGGAACCGCGTCCACCGCACGGGCTACATTACACATTACACTTGGCACAAAAGGTAAGAAAAAAAACACAATATAAGATAGCTTTTCCAAGCAAGGTGAACACAGATGCTTCGATACTGACTCCAAATATAAGCTGAAATTTTCACTTTCAATGGCCTCCATACCACATGTGGGGCATTCTTTCTTAAACGTCCCAGTCAAAAAATTATAGTTTTGGGATTGGCTTGATACTTTGGTGAATTGTTTTCCTATATAAAGGTAATAAATTCCCAAAAAATTAACTAATTAAAAAAAAAATTTGGAAATTAGGGGGAGTGGAAGTTTTGACATTTTAAGTAACATTGGCATTTTTAAAATCGTATAACTATGAAAAAAATTAACCGATTCAAAATTGTAAATATGTCATTATAAAGCATTTTTCATGTACTTTTTGAAAAAAAAAAATGAACCCCTATTTTTCAAATTTAACCCTTATTTTTAAATTTTGTCCCAAATGGGTATTTTTAAAAAAAATGTATTTTCATCGAAAAGCTGAGATTATTTCCTATAAAATGTGTAAATATGATAGTGAGACAACAAAATGAATTTTAATAATAATTGAAAAATTGAACTTTATCGATTTGTAAATATTGTTGTCGGGAGCAGAAATAACTATAATTTCTTATTACCTAAAACTCATTATTTTGATTTTAAAGTAACTGCCCTTTTGGCAGCTTTTGTGTGCTTTCTTTAATTACACTAGTTTACAGCGAAAAAGACCCATTGAAGCCATTATTTTTTAATGATGTATTTTGGAATGCTGAACTCAAAAATGTATTTCAAAAAATTTTCTGTGGATACGTTTTTGAGTTAGATTTTTTTTTTAGTTTTTCGGTAGGTACCCATACCTTTTAAGCCATATCTCGAGTTACAAACTTTAGATGAAGTCAAGCAAGGGATTAATCAAAAGGTTATGCAATTCCCAATAATCTAGTCAAAGAACATTTTCCAATCGGTTTAGTAGTTTAAAAGTAAGAACCAAAAATATTTCAAAAAAATGATTATTTTCTCAAAAACGTGAAAAATTTGATTTTCTAAAATCTGTAAATGGTTGAAAATAAAAATCGAAAAATTGTTTTTTCTTTTATTCTTACAAATTGCCCTATTACGAAGAGAAAATAAGGCGCTGATGACGAAAATCTGTGGATAAATAGCGAAGTTGTAAGCAATTGTGTGAAAAAACTAGGGGTCAAAATTTGACTATTTTACGTGTTCATTAAAAAATTTTTTTTTTACTTTGCTTTTTGCTCAATGAAAGAGTTCCAAAAGAAGCCAAATCACAGAAAAAAATTAAGAGCAAGGCCAAAAACAAAGAAAAAATAAAAATATTTTTTAATAATTACATAAAACAATTAAATTTGACTGTTAGTACTTGTACTCAATTGCTCACAGCTCCTTTATTTATCCATAGATATTTTTTACCAATACCTTATTTTCTTCGTAAACTTGCTATTCGTAAGAACAAAAGAAAAAAACAATTTATTTTTATCAGTTTCAACCTTTTACAGATTTTAGGAAAACAAAATTAGCACGTTTTTGAGAAAAAAATCGATTTTTTTGAAATATTTTTGCTTGTAGCATTTTAACTACTAAACCGATTGGAAAGATATCTTTAACTAGATTATTGAAAATTGCATACCCTTTAGATTAATACTTTGCTTGACGACATCTTAAGTTTCTATCTCGAGATATGTCATAAAATGTAAGGGTACCTACCGAAAAAAATTTAAACGAGAAGGCAAAGCTAACTTCGACTGTGCCGAAGTTTTAATACACTTGAAAAACTTTACTCCAGCTGATTTAACCGGTAAAATATATAGAGGATATAGATATCAGATATTTTAAATTTTTAAATCATTGATAATAAAAATTTGATTGCATAAAAAAAAACTTTTCTTAGTAAAACACATTTTTCGACCGATCGGTCCTATGGCAGCTATATGCTATAGTCATCCGATTTTGATGAAATCTTCCAGAATTGTGTTAACGCATATAAAACTAATATATACCAAGATTGGTGATGCTACGATGAAAAATAAAAAAGTTTTTACCACTAGAACTAGTTTTTTGACCAACCGTTTATATGGCAGCTATATGCTATATTCATCAGATTTTGATCAATTTTTCCACAAATATGTAAAATCATCAAAAACTAATATATACCAAGATTGGTGACGCTACAATAGAAAATAAAAAAGTTCTTCTCACTAAGACTTATTTTCCGACCGATCGTTCCTATGGCAGCTATACGATATAGTCATCCGATCCGGCCGGTTCCGACATATTAGTTGCGTGCAGAAAAAAGAAGGCTCTGTGCAAAATTTCAGCTCGATAGCTTTAAAACTGAGAGACTAGTTTGCGTAGAAACAGACAGACAGACGGACAGACGGACAGACAGACGGACGGACGGACAAGCGGAAATGAACTCGGCTCGTCGTTCTGATCAAGAATATATATAGTTTATGGGGTCGGAAATGAATATTTCTATGCGTTACAAACTTCTGGGCAAAATTAATATACACTTTTCAAGTGTATAAAAATTCTAACTCAAAAACGTATCCATACAAAAATTTTTGAATTTAATTTTTGAGATCAGCATTCCAAAGTACATCATTAAAAAATAACAGCTTCAATGGGTCTTTATTTTTTTTTATTTTTGTAAACTAGTGTTATCTAATGTTAATCTATTTATATGCATGCAGATTCTTATCTATGCTATGTTCGGCTGTCGATGATCTCGCTTACAAGCTTATCTAAGCTTCTCTTGGCAAGCCAAAGTCAGTCGCTCCTAATCGCTCGCAATAAAAACGTCACTACACGCATATCGCTTTGCATAGGCACAACAAACATTTTCGAAACAACAAACATTAATAAAACATTGTTACTAACAAAGCCACTGTTCATATAATTAAACAATAATATACACTGAAAATACATACATCAAAACAAACATACATAGTGCCAAACTAAAATAAACTTTTTGCTTGGATAGTACAATTAAGCACAAAACCATCACAATCACCCCTCTTTTAATTGTTTAAACAATTTAGCGTGAAAGGTGGCATAAATTAATGCCTCCTCTAAGCATTTGGTGACCCCGAAGTGATTGTGAAAGTAATAGTGCTTAATTTAAATAATTATTAAATATCGTTTTAGTAGTTATAAGCGGTTTTGCACAAGTCGGTGACAAAACCCATACATATAAACAGTTTTCGGTTTTTCGGTGCAGTCGCGCATATACATATAAACAGTTGGTGCTAGTGCAGTTGGCCTATGTAAATTGCTTAAACATTATATATTGGAATTTTCGGTTTCCAAGCCGCGGTCATCGAACGCATACGGTTATTGTTCCGTTGCGTTTTTTCGTTCATGCGGAATACAATAGTGCGCAAACCAGCCTCGAGAAGCTTGACTTAATGGAATTAGCCAGTGATGCTCGATCAAGTTTTGTGCAAATCTACTGCGAGGTAAAGTCTAAGCTCTCTCGTGAGCGGTTGTGGGAAAAAACGATGAGTTGAACAAAGTGGAAAAGTTCCAGCACTTGAGCCCATAGAGGCCAATTACGAGGCTATCGAATTACTAAAGTCAAGATTTGATAATAAATTATTGCATTTTCAGGCACATGTACGGTCTATCTTCAGGCTTTCGGGTGTTGAGAAGGGTTCTGCGAGTGGCTTGCGTCAATTAAGCGATAAGGTGAATTCGCACCTACGCGCTTTAAATACGATGGCATCGACGCAGGAAATTACTGATGGACTGCTGATTCATCTCATCACATCAAAGCTGGACCAACACACTCAGGAAAAGTGGGAAGAGGCGTTGCCGATTAACAAGCTGCCCAAGTGGAGGGACATGTCATCATTTTTGGAAAGGAGATGCCGCATGATTTAGAATTTGGAGAATGCTATGGTATACAAAACGCCTAGCAAACAGATGGGACAACCAGCTACTAACAAAGTCAATCGTAGTACACTCATCGCATCATCTAACATAACTCCATCATGTATTTTTGTTTGTGACTCTAAAGATCATTTTCTGTTAAAATGTCCAAAAATTCCTAGCATTGAGACCCCCAATTCACGGTATAAAGAAGCGAAACGGCTACATCTTTGCCTCAATTGCCTTCGCAAAGGGCACAGCTTGCAGCAATGTAAATCTGGGAATTGCAAACATCAGAAGCATCACTCGTTGCTTCATATGGATTCTAGTTTCACTCCACCTATTACCGCAGCCCCACCTACTTCACAAAATTCTTCTCTCGTTTGTACAACTTCGATCTCGTCTCCACCTCAAGCCCTGAAGAAACCTCAGACCGAGTACGTGTTACTTGCTACTGCCATCATATACGTCAAAAATCGATCTGCCGTATTTGTACCATGCCGAGCCTTGCTTGACTCTGCATCTCAGATCAACTTCGTCACCTCTCGTTTCGCCACTCAGCTGCAACTAAAAATTCTTCGCTCTAATATGATAATATCAGGCATAGGTGAATCACGCTTTCGTCAGACAAATCGGTTAATATTTTTGCGCAATCTCGAAACAAAGGTTACAGCACATCCTTTTCTGCTGTTGTAACTCAAACAATCACCGATTATCAACCTCACTTCGACCTAAACGCTTCTGATTGGAATTTACCCAGCAACTTGTTCCTCGCTGATCCGATTTTCTACAAAAGTCAAAGAATCGATCTGCTAATTGGAGCTGGTCTGTTCTTTGACCTGCTTTGCGTTGGCCAAATTCGTGTAGCCGATCATCTGCCAACACTGCAAAAACCAGACTTGGATGGATCGTGTCTGGTGGGATCAGATTTGCTGATCGCAAGCACTCCTCTCTAGTTTCCATTGCTAAGAAACCCGATAGCCAGTTGAAAAAAGATGAATTGTCTGATATTTTACGCCGTTTTTGGGAAATTGACAATTGCTGTGGTTCTACCTCCAACATTTCTGATGAGGATGCCTTGTGCGAGCAGTTATTTCTGCAAAACTACACTCGTCTCACTTCTGGCCAGTATTCTGTGCGTCTCCCTGCCAAAACTAGTTTAGACGCGCTTGAAGATTCATACGATCGTGCTTTGCGCCGTTTTAAATCATTGGAATCGAAATTGGCCAAAAATTAAAAAATAAAGTCACAATATGTTGCCTTTCTAAAGGAATATATTGAATTAGGCCACATGTCACTATCTGCTAAACAATCTTCATTGCCTCAGTATTTTTTGCCCCACCACTGCGTCCAAAAGTTAGATAGCTCGACCACACAATTGCGTGTTGTGTTCGATGGCTCTGAAAAATCTACTTCTGGATTTTCTTTGAATGATTTGTTGTTTACGGGTCCTTCTATACAGCCGAAAATATTCCTTACTTTAATGCGATTTCGATTTTTCAAAGTTGCATTTTGCGGGGATATCTGCAAGATGTACCGCTGTGTACTGATGACTGATCCTGATCAATATCTCCAATGCATCCTATGGCGTGATAATCCCAACGAAGACATTAAGGTCTATACTTTGGACACCGTAACATACGGTACAAAGCCTGCTGCATTCTTAGCAATTCGTGCTATGCAGCAGCTAGCTCTTGATGAGGAAGCCAAGTTTCCAGTAGCTTCCAAGATCGTTCGCACTCATTTTTACTTAGACGATTTGATCTCTGGCGGTGATTCTATCGAAGAAGTAGCTGAAATTCGCACACAAGTAAAGGAGCTATTGAAAAGAGGACATTTCCCATTCAGAAAATGGTGCTCCAATGAACCAGCTGCTCTGGAAGGCGAGCCAGATTCGGATAGGAAGAAAATGCTAAAGTTCCACGATGGAACAGATGTCACTAAGGCCCTGGGATTGATGTCGCTGGGTTTTATGATCCGCTTGGATAAATTGTTTGGTATTTCTAGTATCATTGGGTTGTATTCGCTGTTGTCATACAGAAGACTCTGGAAATATTGGGCTAACTCCTCCGCTTCGACTTCAATATTCTTTCTCACCGTGTCTCCATTAAGTTTTCTCACTAGGTTCCAAAAAGTTTTTCCGTCCTTGATTTTTCCGATTTCCCATTCCATCTTTTTAAAGTAGCATTTCTGCTTCTCTCTACATCTGAATTTATACAGAGCGTTCGAGTGCTGGTAGCTCCATTTGTCCTCAGGCGTATTATTTTTTTGTCTCTTTTTAGCGCGTTTTGTGAACTTTTTTTCGCTTCTTCACACTATCTATCAAACCAAGGCTGTTTCCAATTTTGCGTTGTTGGCCTTTGCTTAAATTTTCCCGCTGACGTTATACTTCCTAATAGATCTTCATATTGCAATTGTTCCTGTGTTGCTGCCCGCTTCGCCAGCTCATTATCTAGTCTCTCGGCATTGGTCTGCGCTCGCCCTTGAATCCACCTCAGCTTTGGTAATAGTTGACCACTTTTTTCTGCTAGGTTCTTGTCAACTGACAGCTCTGCTCTTACAACTAAAGCCTAGTTCGGAGAACAACAAAAAATCAGAGGTACAAAATAACTCACTCCATTTATTTTCAATGTGTTTCTCACTGAGTGAAACACTAAAATATAAACAATATCTGTTTCTCACAGTGTTAACTTTTTTTGAGTGCTGTGTTTGTGTTTTGTGTTGAGAGTTTATTGTTGAGTGAAAATAATATATGTCAGAAAAATCCACTTTGAACAGTTATATTTGTTCAAAGTGTTTTTTTTAACAGTAATAGTATAACATAAAAACGAAAGTGTATGTGTATAAGTGGATTTTTGTTTTAAGTTATGTTAGGATCAATTCCTTTGTGGATATGATTGGACAATGGTTTATATATAATAATAAACTGCAGTTACTTAATATTAAATTCATAAATATATATTTTTATACTCTGTACCGAAGGTACACAGAGTATATTGGGTTTGTGCAAATGTATGTAACAGCCTAAAGGAAGCATCTCCGACCCTATAAACTATATATATTATTGATCAGCATCAACAGCCGAGTCGATATAGCCATGTCCGTCTGTCCGTCTGTCCGTATGAACAAACAGATCTCAGAGATGGTAAGAGTTAGAGGTTTGAAGTGTATGGAACATATAATCCTATTACCTGCAGGCAGATCAAGTTTATTTTTAGTTTTTGCCCCGCCCCCTGCCTCCCCCGCAAATCAAAAAAAAAACGTAATAACTTTCACAATTTTGAAGATAGATAGTTCGAACATTCTAGACATATATTCTACTACTACTACTACTAAAAGAAAATTCAAAGCAACGACAACAACAACAACACCTCAGAACTTACGAGAAAGAGAGAGCGAGAGGGCAATAGCTTACTGGTAATTTCCCAATTGGACCTTGCTATGAGAGGAGCGATGTAATTGAAATGGCCTGCGGTCAAAAATCACGCGTGATTCCCGCGTGACTAATATAGATACGTTTATGTTAATAGGAAATTATATACAAATTTTATAATTTTACGAGTTATGTACTACGGTAATTCTACTCATCGTTACTTATCGAGCCCCCATAAATCGTTTTCCAACCAGATAAACGATAGTCAAAAGAGTTGCCACCCCCAGATTTTGAAAAAACCTGACACTTTAAAGTTATCAGTTACATACAAACAGGTAAAGAGTATATTATAGTCGGGCTTGACCGACTTTCTTACTTGTTTAATATTACAAACATTTTATTTATTTCTTTTAGTTAAGTTTTACAAGTATTATAGAATTATAAATTCGTTAGGTGCTTTCCCATTAGCAACGTATCACATACGTTGCACTTAGACTTATCAATTTCAGAATTATATTCAAAAAACACTCGAACTCTTTGATCGCAATTCCTTACCATTTTGACACAATTTTTATATAATGAACTTCACCTGCACGCAGCGAAAATTTTTTTACATTAACGAACACAAAAATACAGAAACATTAACTCACACTGTTTTTGTTGATAATGAACACTTATTTGTTTTCTCACAATTATAAGTGTTCTTGAGTGACATAAATAGAAAAGAATAAAAAATATATGTTTCTCATTGAGAGAAACACTTACATTTAAAAAATAACTCACTCTCTCAGTTGTGTGAGTTATTTCAAAGTGTTTCAGAATAACATTTATTTTTACAACCCTTCAAAGTGGAGACAGATATTTTCGACCTCTGCAAAAAATCCATTTTTTTTACAATACTTCATAGAAATATAAACAATTTCATACAGTTCATGAATATCAAAGCAAAGCCAAAGTGTTTCTATTTTTATGAAGAATTGTGAAAAAATTCATTGTTGTTGTTCTCCGTACTAGGCTTAAAGGCATATGATCGGAGAAGTTTTCTAGTTTGATTTGGATGTCCTGCATATAGCTGTGCTACTTTCCTTGGATTAGGCAATAATCCTTTGTAGAAGTAGCCTGGCCACGCAGGAACGTGTAGCCTCCTTCTTCATCGCCTTTGGTTGTGCCGTTGATGATTGTGAAGCGAAAGTCTTCACAGAGTTCTATCAATTTCTTTCCCTTACTGTCTATTACTGTATCTTTCGCTTTTCTTGGGGCATTTGCAAATTTTTCATGCGCTATGGGCTCTGTGATCACAGCCTGCTGATTTCCTGTTCGTGCATTTAGGTCCCCTAATATCATTATATTGCCTAATGAGGACTCGATCAGAATGTTGTACAGTCTTTCATAGTCTGCCAACCAATTATTGCAATTTAGGTAACAAGGTATAATATACAGATTTTCATTGGGTAGTGAAAGGTCTATAACCGTTGCTTGATTCACTGTTATTAGTTTGCAAATTTGATTTAAATTCTTTCTGATTCCGTATAATATTCCTCCGCTTGCTCGCCCTCTTTCCATCGCTCTTGTTGCCAATTGCCATTGTATGTTATAGTCGCAGAAATATGGCTCATAAGGTTCTGAACTTTTTTCGACAAATGTTTCAAACAGTACAAATATGTCGTGCTCGTTCACCATGTTGAAAAATTGTTTTTGGATTAATTTGCTGCTTAGTCCTGCTACATTATAGGCTAATATTTTTAAGTTAGCTTTAAAATTATGGTTTATGTTTCTATTTTCCCTACTTATTTTACTTTGACAATTTTGCATTACTTTTATTCTTTTATGTTGCCTTTTCCTAATTAGTTTTTTTTTGGGTAATTTCTCTATAAGTGTACCATAAGTAACATTCTCTTCAGTAAGAGTTGGGTATATTTTGGCCAATGACCTGTATCCGTTTTCCTAGCCGCAGATTAGTTCGTTTTTGCCGTTCCAGTATTACCAATCATTTGCAATCCTCATTGAGTCATTTTTGACTTGTACGTTAACCTCTTTGTTCAGCGTTTGCAAATGCCGTCTTAGTTGAAGCAGCAGGGTTTTATTTTGCTGTTTTTGCTCGGACAAGTCTTTTTCGACATATACATTCGACCCTGCTAACTTCCAGGCGTTCTTAAAGATCTCGTCCGCGTGCTCGATTGTGGCCATTTCGGTGATCAGTATCCTGCTCTGCTCTCGTTCCGCTAGAATTCTGGTTGTTCAAGTTCCAGCTTAAGCTGACTGTTTTCGGCCTTTATTGCCTCTACTTGGGACGCAACCTCCATTAGCTGACCATTTAACCCTAGTATGTCGTCCTTAGTCGCCAGATGCCTGAGTTTATCGTTCAGTGTTGAGGCCATAGTTTTTTGCATTGCCTGCATTAACTGCTCTATCGAGACCCCAGCTATCCCATTTGTCTCACCCTTTTCCGCCTTATCCGGGGACAAATCCGATTTTTTTTCGCTTTATGTTCGGCTTTTCGGAGCTCATTTGCGTTTCCACTACGACGGGTCTTTCAAAACTGTAACGGACTCTTCTATACGTTACAGTTGAACATGCACTGGGCTTACCGGCTGCGCTTTGACGTATGGCTTTCGATAGGCTTACGTTACGTTCATGTTTACTCACGTACTCGATGATCAGCTGTTGAGTTCCACCACTAGTTTGATTTTTCTGCTGTCTCACGTTGCTTCTGTCCCGGTGGAGAAACTTTCTTCGTTTTCCTCGGATTTTTCTCACTTTCGCCGAATTGCAAATTCCCAATATGTGATGGCCGCCGGTAATTAAATGGAAAATACTCCTTCGGTAAGCGACTACGCAAACTCAGCAGCAGCGATATGGCTAGGAGAGCTCCCTGTCCAGTGTTATGCCAGCAGCTTATTTGCCTTTGGTTGTGTGTGTGAGTTTTACAGGTGAACAATTCGGAGCTCGATGCAAACGCGTCCTACCCACTCAACTTCTTCTCCTAGTAGTAGTAGTAATTTGATATGATTTCTAATATTGCTATTTATTTATTATGACTTGTGTTATTATTTTTGTTTATTTATTAGATTTTTAATTATGATGTATTAAATTAAATATAAGTTATTGAATACTCGCCGTCTATCCCGAAGGCCCTCGACTTGCACTTCCAAGCGCAGGCAAAGTACATGTCTGCGAGCATGCGCGAGGCTAAAACGCGCATCTTCAACGGGATTATTGCGCAGGATGTGGGTGATTTGCGAGCCCAGCGAGACCAGCTTAGCGTCCATGTTGACCAATTGGATCAAGAGGTTGATGGGCTGAAGGCTTCACAGGCATTTTTTTAGCATTTTTTATTGACCCCTGCGGGACAAGGAGTTGCTCGGCGTTTGTAAAGCCGAGTTCCTCAGCCCCTCGCCAATTGCCATCAGCATTTTGATTAGAGTCGAAGTTGACCATATATTGGGCAGAGGCCTGAGGCGTGCAAATAGTGTCAACTACAACTCTAACAACATGGTCCGCGTGAGCTCTGAGTTCAGAACTGGCCAGCGACATGCTGTCATTTTGCTTGTGCACCCTATCAAACTACCAGGCAAGCGCATTGACTTTACCTAATTGGGTCGTTTTGAGTGGGGCCACATCTATATCAATTTCATTGCGCTCCATAGGAGTCAAATGAATGTCGGACTTGAGCTGTGTATCGCTTGAAACTAATTGACTCAGCTTCTTTATACTAATATCGCTCGGATTTAAATTTTGGACCCGATTCTCAATGTATTGAAGGTGGCTAATCTAAATTTGGCTATTAATTTGGACGGACAGTTCTTTTATGATATTCTTAATTTGTGCCTTCTCACTAGCATAAAGAGTGAGTTGGCGTCTATAAAGCATTCGCCAGAGGTTGCGCCTGTGACCGATTTGCTCAATACACGGACGGCTCAGACGAACCATCCAATTTGGTTTGGGCGGATCTAGTTCTATTTTTGGAATAGCTTCTGGTGTTTCCAGCGCTATTCTGAGAGCAGAATTTAAATTTTTCTACGTGTAAATCCATATCGGACGGACTCTGATTGATGTCTTGAGGGATCGACCCTCAGTAAAATTGAGTTCCACATTATAGTATCTATTCTGTTAAAGTTGTGTATGATTTTGGGGTCTATCTACGGGGAGTTCTGTGGAGCAAATAAATTAATCTATTGATGTATGTCTATTCGAGGTGTTTTGCCGACTTGATTCCTTACTGCCAAGTTTGTTTGCCTCGATAGCCATTCGAATAATACCCTCCCATTTGAATTAATATGGTCAGGGTTGTGTATGGGCACATGCCAGCTGGGATGCTTGAAATTAATATCGCAGCCTATAATAATGGGTGTATTTGATGAGATCTGGGACAGACTTACCATAAGGGCATTCAAATCGAACACAATGAGAGCGTCTTGTGGGCGCTTATAGAGCGAGACTGCTATAAAGGACTGTTGGGTCCTGTTAGCATCTCTATAAGAAAGCTCTATTGCTACAGCCTCAATGTAGCTCATGGGACTAATAGTAATGCGTTTGAACTTGACACCGTTCTTTACGCAAATTGCGACTGATGAGCCAAGATCGCGTGCCTGGCTCTGCGCATGTCTTGTGTGTGTGGCAAACACATTTTGGCGAACAAATTGAGAATGGGTCAGATTTGGGTTATGTTTACGGCCAAGACGATGCTCAGCTATGAGCATAACGTCTGGCTTGTAAAGGCAAAGAAATTGGTAAAATTCGTGTCTTTTTTGGAGAGACACAATCGAATTCACATTTTGAAAAATGAACTTGAAGGACACTTTATTTCTGGGCTATGGTGTAGAGGAAATCAAAGATAAGGGTTTGTTTCAATTTCTTGGCCTCAGCGGCGTTAGTATTTGAAATTTGGGGGAATTTTTGGACCACGCTTTGCATGGCCTCAAAAAGGGTAAAAATGTCTTTGCCAAAGTCATCGACAGCCATTCCATTGAAATTTTCTAGGGAGTTAATTTGTACCTGAGGCTGAGGCTTAGCCTTAGGCTTTTCGCTCTGTCTGTTGGCCATAAATTGGCCCAGCTGAGGGTTGTTAATAACCAAGTTTGCAGGTAGCTTCTTGGCAAGGGTCTGAGGGGTGTTGCTGCTAAGCATTGCTGCGTAGGTAGTGTCGTTCCTAACGAGCGACTTTTGGGCCCTATTCAGCACGCGGTTTTGGGATGTTTGCATATTTTCCCGTGTTTGTTTGATTTTTTGCACCAGTGCAATTCGGACAGGACAAATTTTAGCGTTGGCTGTTTGCAGTTCACACAGAAAGTTTTATTTTCCGAGGCTACCTCGGCTACCTGCCCAGGTGCGTAGCTTTGCAGGAAATTTACGCAGCGGTAAGGCAACATGCAGTTGCAACGTGCGTAAAGCGCTGACAGTTGTGGCACTGCTTAACATCGTTCGGGTTCGACTTCAAGCCTTCCACCTCGATGCGGCAGTTCAACAACGTTTTCAGTTGGAACATTTGCCTAAGCTTGTCAGACTTTTCAATCTGAACAAGCCAGAGGAATTTAAAATCTTGGACTGACGTTATTAGGGCGGATTTGATGTCTCTCTGACTCATATACTTCGTGAGAAAGTTTTTTAATAACTACCGTATGGGGCTTCAGTTCACTAGAGGTATACGTAAAGTATCTAATATGTTTTGAGTCAAGATGCATTTTAGTATTTTCAATGTGTTCTAGAGAGAACACTTTGATATGGGTCAGATTTAAATTCAAGATATTTATGGAAAATTTTTTATTAAGAAGAGGGCGTAGGTGAGCGTCAGGTGAGTACCTGACAACTCCTTAGGGTTGACGTTATATGTGGATATCACCGGCATGTTGGATAACTTTTTGATCTGCTCCTGTTGTTGTGGTTGATGGGCTGGTCCTGCTGGTCTTGGCGCTGCTACTGCCTCGCCAGGCTGTGCCAGCTTCCTCTTTGGCTTCCTTTGTGCTGATGATCCTGCCGGTCTTGGAGCAGCTTCTGCCTCGCCTTGCTGTGCTGGCTCGTCCTCAATGATTTCCACATCCATATCGTCCAGTGGAATGGGTGGTGAGTTGCCTTTCTTCGGCGAATTAACCTTCCTCTTCGGCTTTTTCTTGGCTTGGGCCAGCGAGGGGAACTCACCAGCCTCCGCTTCGTCCTCGTACTCGGACTCGGCGTCTTCCGCGTATAGGGCTTCGATTTGCATCTCACTCCTCCTCCGAGGATTCCCAAAATTTTCCGGGCACGACAAACACAAAACAGCCAAGTTGACCCAGTCATTATCATTAAAATGGATATCGCTTGAGATAAATATGGGCTCTTAAGTACTTTTGGTGCTTATAGAAAAGAGACCAAACAACAACTGAAACTGCAGCTTTTTGGCTTTGACTGGATGGATGGATATCGCTTGAGATAAATATAGGCTCTTAAGCACTTTTGGTGCTTATAGAAAAAAAAAAACAAACAACAACTGAAACTGCAGCTTTTTGGCTTTGACTCGGATGCAGCTTTCAAGGGAACACTATCTTATCTTTAAAGAGGCAATGCGACTTAAAATGCACAAGCTGCTCTCGGCGATATTTACCCGTCGTGGTCTTGTCCACGTGCGCTGTAGTGGGAGTGAGAGCGTGCACTGTATCGAGCGTATGGAAGAGAGGCGCAAGGTGAAGATAATGTTCAGCACTCGGAGTACTCTAATGCTGATAAGCTGCCAACAGTAGTCCCATCTTCACTCTCTACATCTTCTAATGATGCATTGTCTGGATCAGTAGAGCTGAACAACAACGCCAATAACTTTCGTTCCTAATCGTTCTCTTTATGTTTTTGTATCTGCATTATCAGAAGCTAAATTTAGCTCCCAAAATGTGTGTTTTCTATAAAATTAATATTAAGCTTATCTTCATAGGTATATTTGCGAAGCGGGTGCTTCTAACAATGTTCAATTTTCCCAATACTAAGTGATATGAGGTGTCAATGATTAGAGTCCTGAGTAATTACAAGCAGGTCCTGAAAGTTGTGCATATTAATGCCCAAAGTCGTTTGGGTAAAATTGACGAGTTTAGATTTCTCTTCGAGCAGTCTAATGTTGATGTGATATGTGCATCGTATACTTGGTTTAAGTCTGAATTAAGTGATTTGTCTATTTCGTGTGATGGCTATGTTGTGTTTCCTTCTGATCGTGTAGGACATGCGGGTGGGGTCGCAATATAAAATGCTAGTTCCTGAAGTAATTTGCAAAAATCCGCATTCGAGTGAAATAGAATATCTTTTCTTAGAAATATGTATACTTAAGACATCTACAAAGGCACTTATCGGATGCATATACCGGCCCCATCGTACAATTGACTACAAGCAATTGCTTGATGTAATTACTGATATATCCTTAACATACACTGATATTATCATAACGGCGAATCTAAATAGTCATTTTCTTAAAGAAACTGATCTACTAAATAATTATGAGACAATAGGATTATATGCAGTTAACAAAACGCAATCCACACATTTTTCCAAATTCTGTGATAAACTTTGTGTGAAGCCAACCGAGCTTTTTCGGTAGCTGTTGTTTTATCCAAAATGTTTTGATGGTTTGCCTTCGTTCCAAATGAAAACAAACTGGTTCAAACTTTAATTTAATTTTAATTGAATAATATATGATAAATCAAATAGCGAGGGATACAAGAATAATCGGGTTTTTAAGTATACGCAGCTGCACTCTGTCGATGCTCAAGACTAAGTGAAGTTAGAAGAACAGAATTAGCAAAGGCAAGGCCTAGGTACGACAGAGAGGCAGAAACAAACAAAAGGAATAGATAAATGAGTTAGATAATGTTAATGAGAGCAACTGTGAGCAAAACTCTTAGCGACATTGATATGTAGAAAGAGAATGATACGTGATGTGAAGGGTTTACACTGAGGCCGCCTGTTGTGGCCGCCTACTTATCCGAACATCCTCTCCCCGTTGAAAGGATCGGGCTTTCAACATCTTCAGCAATGGGAAGGACGAACAGCTTGGTGATGGCACGCCGTGTTGTGCCAGACGAGGTGCGTAGGATGGCCACCCGCGCTATTCCATCACTTCCAGCTACGAGCTCGATGACCCTAGCAAAAGGCCATTTCAATGGTGCCAAGTTTTCGTCTTTGATGCAGGCGACATCGTTGATCTTCACTCCGGGCATGGGTGTGCGCCACTTGGTACGCTGCTGAAAAAGAGTGAGGTACTCTTCAGACCATCTCTTCCAAAAGATCTGCTGGTGAAAACTGACACGTTGCCAATGATCAAGCCGATTGTAATTCAGCTGCGTCAGCTCAGGCTCAGGGACTGCAGTAAATGGGCGCCCAATCAGAAAGTGAGCAGGCGTGAGGACATTGAGATCGTCTGGGTTTTCTGAAAGTGAAAGAAGAGGTCGGGAATTTATTATTGTGGCGATCTGGCATACCAGATGCGAAATTCGTCAAGTCCGAGCAGTGATGCACCCATGCAGCGATAGAGGTGATGCTTGGCCATTTTTACTGCCGCCTCCCACAGTCCTCCAAAATGAGGAGAGCGGGGTGGTATGAATTTCCACTTTATTTGATCCTCTAGACATTGGGCTTGAACTGCGTTGAGAAAAAGGCTTCGCAGATCATTCAATTCGTTTTTTGCCCCAACAAAGTTAGTCGCGTTATCGGACCAGATGCAAGTGGGTTTGCCACGTGTCGAGAAGAATCGTTTAAGAGCATTTAGGAATCCCTTAGTGGACAGGTCCTTCACTAACTCTAAGTGAACGGCTTTCGTCTTAAAGCAAATAAAGACGCTGATAGTCCACACCAGTAATTTTAAAGGCTGCAGCTTCCTCGTCGCGATATTTCGGGAGATCACCCATTATGTGTTCGGTAAGTTTGGGCCTTGCGCGGCAGCACCTGACACACTTTCTGAGCACGTGCGCAACAACTTTCATGCCTCCTATTGGCCAATATTGGAGCCGAATAGAAGCCAATAAAGACTGCGGGCCAGAGTGGAGAAATTTGTTGTGAAACTCAGTGATGAATGCGACGGTTGGGGGATGATTCTTCGGTAGGACGATGGGATGACGGGCATCAAAACCTAGAGAGGAATGATTGAGACGTCCACCCACACGAATGAGTCCAAAATCATCTAGAAAAGGCGCTAAAGACGAGATGCTGCTTGAAGAGCTAGTGGCCTTTCCCAACTGCAAAGTCTAATAGTCTTTCCAAATCAGGCGAAGTAACGGATGTGTTCCGTGTTGAATATGCTCAACTGTAAGGAGTGACGACTTTGACGATGAAATGAATTTGTACACGTACCCAAATATGCGTTGCATTTTTCCGAAGGAGTTTATGTACTTAAAGTCATAGGACAAACCAGTTTCGGCTTTTAGGCTGAGTAAGACCTTCTTTCGTACTTCTGCCAGCGCTTGCTCCGGAAGGCATGATTTGGGCCAGTAGCTTTCTGCACCTTTCAAGAACTTTGGACCGGTTGCCCAAAGTGACGATCGCTTCAGCTCCGTTGGTGATGATCCTTTCGATAGGATATCCGGGTTGAGCTTTGTCGGAATGTGATGCCATATCATGCCATATGTGAGCTGTTGTATGGCACCGACCCGATTGGCGACAAAAATGTTGAACTTTGCCGGTTCCTCACGAATCCATGACAGAACCACCGAAGAGTCTGACCAGCAATGAAAGGGACACTGGAAGATATTCATTTCTTTGATTTCATTTACCAGTTGAGCCAATAGCTTCGCAGCACAAAGCTCCAACTTCGGAAGTCCTTAATGGAGCGACGCGAGCCTTTGAGCAGAGAAGATGCACTCCAATTTGGCTTTTTTGGAACGAGCGTACATATATACAAGAACCATACGCGTCGACGCTGGCGTCACAGAAGGCATGTATTTCCAAAGAAGCGCCAAGCTTAAGAACATAGCGAGGGAATGTAGAATGCTGCACATTGACGAAATCCTCACAAAGAGCGCACCAAGCGGACTCTAGAGCTTCTGGTAGACTTTCGTCCCAGTGCAGCCTTTCTCTCCAAATTCTCTGCAGGAGAATCTTCGCCCTTGTCAGCGTAGGGCCGATGAGACCAAGAGGGTCGTAGAATCGAGAAATCATTGACAGGATTGATCTCTTGGAGTGTATTTCACTGTTTGTCTGAGGAGTAAACGAGAAAAGAAAGTTGCCATTGGCAGGTTCCCAAACAAGACCAAGGGCCTTTGTAATGTCACTGCCGTCATTGAACTTCAGAAGGGCTTCCTTCTCTGCATCAGGGATTTTCTGTAAAACGCCAGTACTTTTGGAACACCATTTCCGTAGTTTAAAATGTCCCTTTGCAAGAAGTTCCGTAGCTTGCTGCTTAATTTCGTTCACCCCTTGTGTAGAGTTGCCTCCTGAAATCATATCATCCACGTAGAAATCGCGGGGCACGATCTGGGAGTCTATGGGATGTTCTTGCGCCTCATCTAGGGCAAGCTGATGCATTGCGCGAATAGAAAGGAATGCTGCTGGTTTAGTGCCATAGGTGACCGTGTCTAATCTGTAGATCTGGAGCAACTCCTCTGGTGAGTTACGCCACAAAATGCACTGTAATAAATTGTCTGGAGGAGTGATGCGCACACATCTGTACATCTTACAAATGTCCACAGTAAGTGCGATAGAGAAGGTTCGAAAGCGAATCAAAATGTTAAAGAGCTTAGGCTGGATGGTCGGACCAGCCATCAAAACGTCGTTTAACGATAAACCAGATGCGCTCGCTGCGGAGCCATCAAAAACTACACGTTGTTGAGTGGTTGTGCTATCTTCTTTGATAACACAATGATGCGGAAGAAAATATTTACATTCATTTGTAGCAGGATCCTGAACAAGTGACATGTGCCGAAGATCAATATACTCCCTAATAAATGCCGAATATTTTTCCTTTAACTTTGGGTTGCGTTCCAATTTGCGTTCCAAATTTTCAAAGCGACGTCGAGCCTGGAGATACGAGTCGCCCAGCGACGTCAGACTTGATTTCAAGGGTAGGCGCACGGAGTACTCTCCGGAGGACAAACGTGAGTAATGCTGCTGAAAGTGTTCCTCGCAGAGGAGTTCTTCCTTCGTGGCCTTCGAGATGAGTTTTCAACTTTTTTGTAAAAGTTTTTTGCAAAAGAGGCAGCCCAAGTACAGGCTGAATCTGACCCACACAAAGCAATTCGAAAAAGAGCCCAGCTCCGATGAGCAGGTCAACGCGCTGGGGCGAGTGGAATTGTGGATCAGTTAGCTGTTTGTTCGATGGGATACTCCAATCAGCCGTGTTTAATGCAAGGCTAGGCTGACTATCGGTGATTGTCTGTGCTATAACAGCTGTGACCGTGACTGAGTAATTTGAGATTCTTGATTGTATGTTGAGATCGACAGAATAACCCTCTGTGGAGAAGTCAGAATTTCCGATGCCTGAAACTGAGGCCAAGGTTTTTGTTTTTTGTAGTTTGAGTTGACTTGCAAGGCGTGTGGTTATAAAATGCAATTGCGAACCCGAATCAAGAAGGGCCCGACATGAGACTTCCAGCCCGGTTCTTAACCAATAAGCTTGCCGTGGCTAGAAGCACCATATCAGATTGAGATCTAGCGGCGAGAGCAGAGGGTCAAATGGGATTCTACTCCGGATGATGACGCTGAGATAGGCGATGACTGATCATAGTGCAGAATTCGACATTGACTGGACTTGCAATCTCGCATCTGATGACCTTTTTCTTTAAGCCATTCAGGCATTTCAGGTCGTTTTTCTTCCTTCTGACGAGAAATGGGAGACAAACTGACAAATCGTGGGCACCGATATATGGAATGATCCGAGTTATTACAAAAGACGCAGCAAACTGGGGCTGCAGTTGATGCTACGAATGATTTGCGCTGATTTGTACTCACGGATTTGACAGTTTTACCAATTTGACTGCTCGGCATCTGCAGGGAATGGTCGATGTTCTCTAAGGCCCCCCGCACACAGAGAGCGGAGCGGAGCACAGCTCTTCCACTTTCAGCGAGTAAGCTATGCTCAGCTTTGTATGCACCGCACACAGAGAGCGGATAGAAAGTGAAGAGCTGATGCACCCTAGTGTTGCTAGTTTGTTTTAACTAATGCATTATTATAAGAAAACAAATCAGTTTCATAACAGACTAACTTCTCTTAATTTGGATAACGTTTTCTTCAATTTACTACTTTTTTTGTTAACAGCTTTGCATTTGATTTTTGAAATGTCTGTAATTAAAAATAATTATGTCTTCACGAGTGCGACGGAAATCTCTCATTGAAATGAGTTTAAAATTTACAAATCTTAAAAAAAATTATGGAATTATGAAATAATATAAAAAACTAGAGAATGATATAAAAAAAAGTGTCTTTGAGGAT
The DNA here is from genome assembly GCA_018904225.1 of Lordiphosa mommai. Classification (NCBI taxonomy): domain Eukaryota; kingdom Metazoa; phylum Arthropoda; class Insecta; order Diptera; family Drosophilidae; genus Lordiphosa; species Lordiphosa mommai. The sequence goes on from JAEIFT010000144.1 coordinate 444,031, forward strand.
GTCAAAGTTAGAAGGATCTAACTGCTTGTTTCGAGAACGGGAGAATGGCAAATCCTACATAATTAATTTATTTTTCCAATTAAAACCGAAAAAATTAACACCATTTTTAGTTGTACGCAAAAATTTGAACATTAGAAACAAATAACTGTTTATTCTTTTTTACATATGACAGAACTTAGAGTCAAATTTGACTATTTTATGAGTTTATTAGAAAATTTTTTTAGCTTTGCTTCTTTTTTTTGCTGAGTTTTGGAGTTTAGATATAAGCCAGATCAGAGAAGAAAATCAAGAGCAAAGACAAAGTCTAAGAAAAAGACCAAATAATTTCTTTTTGAGTTCAGCATTCCAAAATACATAAGAGAAAAATTCCTTCTTCAAAAAGTATTTTTTTTTAAATTTTGTAAACTAGTGTAATTTAACTTATTATTTTTTCAAACTCACTGAACGCCACAAAAAGCATAAGCAAACTGCGGATCAGCAGAAATAAACAAGCATTCTTGTTTACAGCGGATCAGCCACTCTCCGCTCAGCTCTGCTAAGCTTTTGGTGTGCGCGCTCTCTATGGGCTCGGTGTGTTTGTTTTCACTCGCTGATAAGCTATGCTCCGCTCCGCTCTCTGTGTGCGGGGGGCCTAAAAGCCGACAGCGCTTCTCTAAGAACGCAGATAATTTTTCCCACGATGGAACTTCACTGCAGGCAGAGCTCTTCTCCCACTTCGTTTGGGTTGACTTGTCCAGTTTTTGTAGCAACAGTTGAACGATGATGCAGTCTGCGATTTGTTCCTTGGAACCCAGTGCCTGAAGCGCGCGCATATGCGAGGTGACGTTGTCTGTCAATTCCCGCATCTTGCTAACGGAACCCTCCACCTTGCTCAGCCCAAAAACCTCTCTGATATGTGCCTGAAATATAAGACGCTTGTTACAAAATCTTTTTTCAAGAAGATCCAAGGCAGCTTTATAGTTTTCACTGCTAATTTCTAACGACCGGATGGTGTCCAGTGCAGCGTCTGTGAGACAGGAACGCAGGTGCTGAAGCTTTTCAATTGGTGTTAGATCTGCCTCCTTGTCCACTATTGTAATGAACATGGAGTAAAAATCGCTCCATTCTGTGTACGAGCCGCTGAAGGTGGGCTGTGTGAGCTGCAGCAACCTCGAGCGGTTGGCAACGACGACATATGGCTGTGTCTCCTCCCCTGTGGTTGGACGAAAGGTGGAGCAGTGTATGCTGCTACCAATTTCGCGCTGCAGAGCCACCTTTACGGAAGCCAGGGATGTGTCGAAATCATCACTCAATTTGCTGTTGATAGCCTCGAAGTTCCTCTAGATTAGAATGTGCCTTGTCGAAATCAGTCTTAAGATCTGAAGCCAAAATTACGGAACCGAACTGTTCGCTTTAACTTTGTAGGTCACACACACTAACACAAGTTAATTTTTTGCGCAGAAATTGCTTTGACAGGGCCTAATATTTTTGGACTGCACTGTAAAGATTTAACGGCATGCATACGCACATTCGAACAGCTTATATGTGTACGCGTGCATATATGCAGAGTTGCGGTTGAGTGTGTGTGTGTACAGTTTTTTCGGGAGTAACGGCACTTGTAAATGTCTAAACGAGTTTTTGTGCGAATTTGGATTTGCTTTTGATATGTTTAGTTAAATTGTTTTTAACGATTCGATTCTTTTAGTTGTGTTTCACATTAACTTGATGCATGTAAATGACGTCGGGGTCACCAATGTTTGAAGCCAACCGAGCTTTTTCGGTAGCTGTAGTTTTATCCAAAATGTTTTGATGGTTTGCCTTCGTTCCAAATGAAAACAAACTGGTTCAAACTTTAACTTAATTTTAATTGAATAATATATGATAAATCAAATAGCGAGGGATACAAGAATAATCGGGTTTTTAAGTATACGCAGCTGCACTCTGTCGATGCTCAAGACTAAGTGAAGTTAGAAGAACAGAATTAGCAAAGGCAAGGCCTAGGTACGACAGAGAGGCAGAAACGAACAAAAGGAATAGATAAATGAGTTAGATAATGTTAATGAGAGCAACTGTGAGCAAAACTCTTAGCGACATTGATATGTAGAAAGAGAATGATACATGATGTGAAGGGTTTACACTGGGGCCGCCAGTTGTGGCCGACTACTGATCCGAACACACTTCTTGACGTATTTTTTGTTAGTGATGCTTATAAGAATTTATTGTATGACCAGATTTCCGTACCAGCATTTTCAAAACATGATCTTATATTTTTCACTTACCATCTAATGCTCGACTATAAGAAAAATGTGATTAAATTCCGAGATTATTAGAATATTGACTATTCTGCTCTGGAATCTAAAGTTAATGCCTGTGACTGGACACCTATTTACTGTTTGCCATCTGTAGATTGTCAAGTAAAAATTTTGACCACCAACATTGACTATGTCTTTAATAAGCACTTGTATTATAAGAGTATGCGGGACAAAGTAACGAGAATAATCAAATCTGCTAAACGGGCCTATTTAACCAGTAAATTTAAAAACGGCATCACGTCAAGACAAAACTGAAACAAAAATCGAAGTTGTGTAACAGCAATAACCTACATAGTCGAAGAAATTCGAGAACAAACTGATACCGGCAGTGTTACTTTCTTGATGCTTCTGGATCATTGTAAAACATTTTATACAGTAAATTACGATATTCTCTGCACGTAGCTTCAAAACCACTTTCATTTTTTCATCACTGCAGGTAATCTTTTTTAATTCTTATCCGACTGGAAGACCTCAGGCAGTTGTCTCCACGGTTAGTAAAATGCACAAAAATTATTTTCATGCTATGATGAATAACATCAATGCTACAAATAATTATTTTCACCCATGAAAATAAAAAAATTAACATAAGGAAAAAATAATTTTTTTCATGTAACTAACACGGGCATTTTCGCCGCGGCTGTAATTAATTTGTGTGTGCATTACTTCAGCTGCCTGGTGTAAGCAAAAAATGAGAAAAGATATTTGCCACCCATGTAAAAAATGTTTGGATTTTTGTATTTTGTAAAATAATAAGTGAAAAGAAGAAAAATGAATATATAATATAAATATAATATAAGGTTCCTGAGTAAATATTTTTTTGTGCAGAAAAATAAATGTTCGAAGCAGGGCTGCAAACCGGTTCGGAACCGAACCCTTCAGAACCTGTTCGGTCCAGGTTCTAATGATGCATGAACCTAACCGGGAACCGAACCCCATTGGAAATAATCACGAGAACCCGAACCTAACCCTGTTTTCTTATTGATGGGGTTCGGTTCTAAAAAAAACACAGAATTTATTTTTGCTTTGATGTTAAAAAATATTTCATAATTATGAACAAAAATGTATTCATTCATGGATGGACGGCGACACTTTTCCCGTTCACAACAAAAGACTGGACAAAATTACACAACCTCAAGCAAGGGAATTCAATTTGCATCTGAAACCGTATTTCTGGGTATTATTTTGTTCGTATGGAGATGCAACGGCACGGTGAATTCAAGGGAAAGTTGCACGTCAATTAATTTTCTTAATTTTTTTTAACCAAGTCACAATTAAAATAATTTTAGCATTTCACTTTAACAATATGCCAGTCAAAGCTGCGCTGTGGTGGTCTCATTCTTTGAAAAAATAGTTTTGACTAGAATTCTTTGAAATTGTGTATGAACGTGTTCGGCCACACTATAAGTTAGTGATTAAGTCACTGACACGGGCAATCATCAAATCACACAGTGACTGCATATTTAAAGTATCAGTGTGATTTGATGACTGCCAGTCACTGTTACACACAGTTACGCTGATATGGCCAATCACAATTACTAAATCACGGGTACACCGGTTTCATTTCACATCAGTTTCAGGAATCCCACTACTGTGAAAGAGAAATGACTTTTGCTGTGAGTGCAAGTTGGCAGTATCGCTCAACTCTTCTAAACATATATAGAATGCCTAATAATTTAGTCAATCTAGACAGATCATTTATGTGCTTGACTAAATGGCATTTCGTCTCCGAATTCTATTAAATAAATGATGTACATAAGTATATAAAATGCAATCTGGAACCCGAACCCGAACCGGAACCCCGGTTCTCAATTTGAAGGGAACCGGTTGAGGAACCGAAGGTTTGAACACCAACCGAACCCCTGTCAAAATTGGAGGGGTTTGCAGCCCTGGTTCGAGGATCACTCCAGAACTTAAGGCTCATTTTGAAAATCTTGTAGGAAAACTGTGAAACGTTGCCCCTACGTCCAATATTAAAAACATAACGCGCAATTAAAAATTAAAAACAATCTCAACCTTACGCATATCTCGAGAATCGCAATTTCACCATAAAAAAGTGATGGTATCAGGTAGGCATTTGCAATGATCATTTTAATATTCTCTGGTAAAAACCTATGTGTAACAGAAAGCTGCCGCAACAGCCCATAGGTCCGTCCTGTGGCTCTCAAAATATGCCTACTCCATGACAAATTATTACTTAAAGTAAATCTAAGATTAATTGCATGTTCCATGTATTGAATGAGAGAATAGTTTTTAAAGAGTTCTGGCAATTGATTTGTATTCACACGTTTCTTATGGATAATTATACATTTGGATTTTTAAGGGTTAATACCTAACCCGTTCTCTTTTGCCCATGTATCAATCTTAGAGAGAACAGTATAATTATTTTCGAACATGAAAATAAAAAAATTTACGTATGGAAAAATTTATTTTTTTCATGTAACTAACACGAGAATTTTTGCCGCGCCTGTAGTTTACTTGTGTGTGAATTACTTCAGCTGCTGGATTTTTGTATTTTTTATACTCTGTACCGAAGGTACACAGAGTATATTGGGTTTGTGCAAATGTATGTAACAGCCAGAAGGAAGCATCTCCGACCCCATAAAGTATATATATTCTTGATCAGCATCAACAGCCGAGTCGATATAGCCATGTCCGTCTGTCCGTATGAACGAAGAGATCTCAGAGATGGTAAGAGATAGAGGTTTGAAGTGTATGGAACATATATTTCTTCTACTTGCAGGCAGATCAAGTTTAGTTTTGATTTTTGCCACGCCCCCTGCCTCCCCCGCAAATTAAAAAAAACTGAATATCTTCCACAATTTTGGAGTTAGGTTGTTCGAACCTTTTAGACATATATTCTACTCATCATTTCTTTTCAAGCCCCCATACATCGTTTTCCGATCAGATGAACAATAGTGGCGCTATGTGTAAAAGAAAATTTAATGCAACGACAACAACAACACCCGCAGCCACTTACGAGAAAGAGAGAGCGAGAGGGCAATAGCTTACTGGACTGCGCCGCTTTCAGTTTCCCCCTCCCTTCTTTCCAATAGATATTTGTGTAAGTAGGCAAAGACCGAGTATGGGAGGAGCGATGCAATTGAGATGGCCTGCGGTCAGAAATTACGCGAGATTCCCGCGTGACTAATATAGATATGTTTATGTTAATAGGAAATTATATACAAATTTTCTAATTTTACGAGTTAAGTACTAGGGTAATTCTACCCATCATTACTTATCGAGCCCGTACATTGTTTTTCAACCAGATGAACGATAGTCGAAAGAGTTGCCACCCCCAGATTTTGAAAAAACCTCACACTTTAAAGTTATCAGTTACATACAAACAGGTACAGAGTATATTACAGTCGGGCTTGACCGACTTTCTTACTTGTTTTATTTCGTTTGTATTAGTGAGTATGTGAGAGAATGTAGAAATGAGTGATACAGATTGTATGGATGTATGAATGGATTGGAGTGCCTGGGACTTTTAATGAATGCAGATCAGAGTGTTTGAGGTGACTGTGGGGTCAGCTTGCGGAAAGCAATGACACTTCCTTCTATTACAGAAGGAGTTTTTTTTTTCATAGTCTCTATGTTTTATTCCTTTTTGGATTGGCGCGCCGAGCCGGGCTACAACCGTGCCGAAACCGGAAATTGATTCACGTCATACGACCCAAGGAACTTAACACAACCGACAAGTACAAGTCTGCCTTGCCCATGAAAAACAGAACGACTCGTGGAAATCCGAGCTGCATACTGTCTCCTTGCCATCTCTTATATTACCTTGAAAATCAGTCGACAATCCATAAGTATAGCTAAAATGTAGGTAAAAAGGCGACGGACAAAAAGCCTCTCCAGCTGCTGTCTTCGGCCCAGGACGAGTTCCTGATTCTCCAGCTAGCCTGCTTTGTGGAGCACTATTCACTGCTCAGCTAGCAGAACCAGCACGAGAGCCCATCTGAAAAGGCTCCACATTAACAGCAATACCATCATCCTCCTCTCTTTTCATATGCCGATTCACTAAACTGTCTTTGCGCTGCCCGGGATGATGTTTTCTGCCCTACAACCTTCCCGTTTGAAAGCCGACATATGCTGATATGCTGACGCTGATGTTGCATACAATAATCCTCCCATTTGCGTGTTCAGATTATTCTACAAAATGCCTTCCAAGCTGGCTGCTATTTTCTTGCGCAACTTGAAATGCAGATTATGGATATCACCATAAAAATCTTCAGGCGGATTATTTTTTCCTTGATTCCTGTCCATTATTTCCTTGGAGGTGGCGAAATCATTATCTGATCTTGAAAAAGTGACCCACAACTCGCAAAACAATAAAAATCCTGATCATCTTCCCGATTCTCTAACAACTGCCAAAACCATTTGTTCGCCAGTCCAGCCAGTAAACAATGAAGCTCCTTAAAAAGATCTCCCAGCGTGATGTCGTACGCTACCATTCTTTCAATGCGAAAAATAAAACTTTCGACGGTCATGAACATTATCAGTATTAACACAATATTGCCGTGTTTGATCAAAATTGGATGAATATTTCGACACCAATCGGCTTATTTAAAACCAGCAAACTTATTGAAACGGCTTTTAAAGCTAATCGACTGGAACGTACCTTGCCGATTGCCTGCGCTTGTACTCCTAGCTGCCCGATTGAACTCACTCTAGCTGCTCCCTTAAGATTGGAATTTAAAACAACCTCCACACAAGCAGGATTAACTAGCAGTTCCGCAGACCGCACGGTCCTGCGAGCCACTCGACGGTCTTGAGCTAAAGGCAGCCTTTTGTTCTCGGCATTTATTACGTTAAGGTGGAACGTACGTCTAGTGTCACCAGATATATAAAGAAATTACACCAAATCTTGATCTTCGGTGGACCTTCAACGTTGTCGGTGTCACCAAAACTCGTTTATGATGAATTATGTCCGAACTTCCAATTTCAGCAAGTTGACAACTTAAAAGGATAGATCCAACTATTATTGCAGAACCACTGGTATGCAGTTGCCTGGTAAGCAACTTCAGAGTGAATCTTCAAAATTTAAATGTCGGCGAATTGACAACTCCATAAGGAAGTAGAACAGTGTTGCCAACGCCTCATCAAAAATAAAGGACAGATTACCCTTGAAAAAAAGATAGAAAACGGACAGATTTCTTTTTAAAAGGACAAAAAAACAGGACAAATGGTAAAGCTGGGCTTACTAGGCGTATCGGCCAAAATTCTATCCATATTTTAAGTATGCAGTTTTAGAGTACATCAACGAAAGTAATTTATTGATTCTTTTTTAAACATCTAGTACCAACCCTGAATTTTAGATTTAGTTGGGGTACCACTTTTATATTAAACATGATTAAAGTTGTAAAATTAAAAAAAAACAAAATGTTAAAAAACTTCTTGAAGATCTCATTAGACAAAGATCGGTTTGGCTATATATGCATTGTTGATCGTGGCTTTCACCATGTTATGGAAGATTTAATTAGATATTGTTCGATAAATAAACTTTATCTAAAAAGATACATTTATTATACATAATCATATACATTTTTTATCCAGGATATATAATGATAGCATTTTATAGCCTTTTGGGAGAAAAGTAGCAAATTCTTCATCAGCAGATGGATAACTAAATCTTAGCAAAATAAAAGTCCATATGCAGGAAAGCATATTTTTAATACAATAAATTCGGCAAACATCTAGATGTAGGAAATTTCTTATCTCCTAATAAACTAATTGATCCGAAAAAGAGCTCTCAAAAGCTGTATAAAGGATGAATTAATATGTGGCTGAAGAAAACACAAAGTTTTGTTTCAAACAGTTTCTTCTCTGGATACTATGAACTTTTTTTGAAACAACTGAAAAGGACCTTACTATGGCGGTATCCTTCTTGATAGAAATTACTGATGAGCTTGGGAGTTTTTCAAAGCAAAAAAGAATTTAATTCAAATTAAATTGAGTTCGCTACATATTTTTAGCGAAACATATAAATTCTATATTGAGTACGTTTCGCAGTCTGTGGATTTTCAGGAAAAGTAGGCAATTGGTGTGAATTTATAAAGCTAATTTATAAAACTAAAAAAAGGATGAAAAAGGGATAGAACAAAATAACGAGGAGTAACTTCGACTTGCGAGTTTTAATACACTGAAACGTTTACTCCACTGTTTAACCGTAATATATAATAAGATATCATTTTAAAATTTTTAAATCTTGATAGAAAGTTTGAACCATAAAAAACTTCATAACATTCTTCTATTGCTATACTCCGTCTTGATAAATTTTTAAATTATTGAAGATAAAATTATATAACCAGATTGACCTCTAGAAACAAAAAGTTTCGTAGTTTTTGACCGACCCTTTATGCAGTATATGTATAGTCATCCGATTTTGTAAATTTTTCAAATTATGGAAAGAATAAAATAATAAATACCACGTTGGTGCTACTGAAAAAAAGTTTTTCTCCTAGTCTAGTTTTGAACGACCGTTTATGGCAGCTATATGCTATAGCATCCGTTTTGTAAATTTTTCCGAATTTGTGAAAATATATAAAACTAATAAATACCAGGATAGTGACGCTCCAATGAAAACAAAAGTTTTTCTCACTAGAACTAGTTTTGGACGATCGTCCTATGCGTATATGAATAGTCATCCGATCCGGCCGGTTCCGCATATTATTGCGTGCAGTAAAAAAGACTCTGTGAAAATTTCACTCTAGCTTTAAAACTGAGAGACTAGTTCGCGTAGAAACGACGGACGACGACAACAACGGACGGACGGACGACGACGGAAATGAACTCGCTCGTCGTCCTGATCAGATATATATAGTTTATGGGGTCGGAAATGAATATTTCTATGCGTTACAAACTTCTGCCGGTATAAAAAGGCATTTTTTCCGGATAGGGGACAAATCAACATTTTTCCGGAAATGCCAGTTTTAAAAAGGACAGATCTATCCGGAAAAAGGACAAATTGGCAACACTGAAGTAGAACCTAGTCGGGATCTCTAATTCTTTTTTGGTGAGTAGTTTGTTTTGCAGACCCATTGTGTTTCTGCGTAGTTCTATCGGCTGGCAACTTCTGTTTGTGAACAGTTGAGAACAGTTTGGTGTCGCCAAGTTTACTACTTCTCCAGGACCTACAACGCTGTCGGGGTCACCAAAATGTTTGTGTATATGTGTTCTACAGACAGTGCTAAAACTGCCTGCCAGTGTAGGAAGCTTGGATGAATACGTGGGTTGCTAATTAAGTTTCTGGCCTAGGTCACTTCTAGCCATTTTAGGACCAATTGGCTATTTCCCAGAAAAAGTTTGGAATTTTATCGATAAAAGCTCCATACAACTCTTTCAAGTGTGACCATGTTTGATATCAATTAACGATTAATCGAAAACTTACCTCGGCAGAAAAATGGAATTAACTCGTGAAAATTTTCGAGCAATCATTTTTCACAACTTTCGACGTGGATTATCACGAAAAGAGTGCAACGATGAACTTAAGTCTTTGTATGACGATGAAGCACCATCCTTTAGCACTGTAAAAAATTGGTTTAATGAATTCAATCGCGGGCGACGCTCGCTCGAAGACGAAGGTCGTGAAGGTCGCCTAAAAACAGTCGTCGTGCCAGAAAACATTGATGCCGTGCGTGAACTGATAATGCAAGATCGTCGTGTGACATACCGTGAGATAGAGGCATCCTTGGGCATTTCTTCCACCAGCATACATTCGATATTACATCAACACCTGGGTGGTTTGTTCTCGTTGGATCCCGCACAATTTGACAATCGCTCAAAAAAAGGCTCGTGTGGATTGGTGCAAAGACATTTTGGAAAAATATAATCGCGGTGTTTCAAAAGACGTTTATAAGATCGTCACAGGGGAGGAATCATAGATCTATGCTTATGAGCCCGAATCAAAACAGCAATCGACCGTGTGGGTCCTCGAAGACGAGGCAAATCCAACAAAAGTCGTTTGTGGAAGAAGCACTTCGAAGCAAATGGTCGCCTGTTTCTTCGGTAAAACTGGTCATGTGGCGACTGTTCCGCTTGAGCAACGTAGGACGGTCAATTCTGAGTGGTACACCACAATTTGTTTGCCTGAAGTCTTCGGAGAAATTCGAAAAACGAACAAGAGAAGACAGATCATTGTGCACCATGACAATGCGAGCTCTCACACATCAGCTCACACCAGCGACTTTTTGACCGCCCAAAACGTCGAATTGATGGGTCATCCGCCGTACAGCCCTGACTTGGCACACAATGACTTCTTTTTATTCCCGCACATCAAGGGAAAAATGCGTGGTCTACGATTTTCGTCGCCAGAAGATGCTGTTGAAGAGTTTAAAAACCATGTTTTGGAGAGACACCTCCGGAGTGGAAAAAGTGCTTCGACAATTGGTTTGAACGCATGCAAAAGTATATAAATCTTGCTGGAGAATACTTTAAAAAACTTTATTAGGCCAGAAATAAATATAGCAACCTACGTACTGTACAAAACGAAGAACAAGTTTCAACGACTTCTAGCCATGCACTCATCAGTATGGAAGAACGAATTCTTAATTCTATATCAGAAAGGATGAGCGACTATACAAAATACAGTAGTGGAGTGTGTTTAGCGATTACTTGCATCACCTACAAATACTAATTTAATTGAAACTGCTAGTATTTTTTCACAATATCAAGTTTCTAACGCAACAGCTAAGCCTACCCCAATTCAGATATTGCCCACACTAGCACCGCAGTTGTCGCAAATAAGTACGACTTCTGATCTGTTTCAGAGTCCCGATAAAGTTGTTCACATTTTTAATGCTTGGAAATTAAAATTTTCTCACGGACGTATCGATAGACATTTTTATTTATAGGGAAGAAGCTCTGACACACCAAACATTAGAAAAAATTTCGTTGTTCTTTGCCGAAATATTAGCGTGCTTTTCGAATGCAAAGCTAATAAATTTTATTGGCCCCACCACAAATCAGTGAGTGAAGTTCGAGGAATATTTTGTGTGCAGCGTTACGCTAACAGTTTCAACCAGAGACGATGGCGATATAGAAGAGCTAATAAGGGATCGCAAGCAGAAAGCAAATGAGAATTTCGACAGTTTTTATGACCAAATCTCTGTTTATTTAGATCAGTTAGAGCAACCCTGGTCGACTCGCTAACTTGTGCGCGTACTAAAGAATAACTTAGGTACAGTTTCTCAGCTAAGAGAAATCTGTCGTAGGCGTGAAGCGTTTTTAGAGGACGGTAAACGTTCTCATACTTTTGCTAGGACTGGCCCGTTTAAAAAAGATATATCAGAATTGGCTCAAAGCATAGATGCTTCGATAATCACTGATGAAGAAATCGAAGGTGAAATCGAAGCTATCTCTTTGATATGTTGGAATTGTCTTAAAGAAGGACATAGATATCAAGACTGTCTTGCTGAAAGAAATGTGTTTTGCTACGGCTGTGACTCCACTCATGCAGGGCTCTAATATCTATATATATAAAAGAGTTCAACCTGACTAACTGACTGATTGGTGACCGTCGCGCAGCCCAAACCGTTGGAGATAGCAAGCTGAATTTTTTACTGTAGATTAATCTTACTCCGAAAGTGAGTGCTAAGACGGGGTTTTTGAAAGTTCCGCCGGGAAATGTGGAAAATTCGCAGAAATCTGTTGTATGAAACTTTTTTGTTTATCATCCGATCAGCTCCAAACTTTAAATTATGATTGAAATTATATTATATCTGCATACCAGTTTTCCGGAAAATTAACCCACTACACCCCCAAGGGTTAAATATTAGTTAAATGGCCGAAAGTATACTTTCCAAACGATTAGCTCCAAATTCATTTTCAAAACTACACATTCACAAATATGACTTTTACATTTTGGAAAAACCTACCTGAAAATGGCTGGAAAAACTCACATGATTAACTTATTGGCAAAGCTCTATATTGCAAAAAATATTATCTTAGCGATTTTCACAGTGTGGAAAATCCGGAAAATATGGAAAATAATTAGACATGTGATTATTCGGAGAGTTACAACTAATTAAGTCTTTGTCAGCCAACGCAGCCGGACGTGTTATCTTCGCTCTCTTATTGGTTTTTGATTTTTGAAGTTCAATTGAAATTTCTTAATGCCAACTTGTACAATAATGCCTAACTTGTACTTGTACCACCTGTTGTTTGACATAAGCATACATTGTCTATAAACATTGTCTAAAAACAACAATAAGTTCACAAAGAGAGTGATCAAGTGACACACAAGCTTTAAGCCATTGGTTTTGTTTGATTGTTGCTTAGTCTCACCGAATGCAATAGAAGTTTGCGGTAATACTCAGCACAGCTGCTCTCCCCCGCTTGTGATTGTTGTTATTGCTACGCGCTCTACGTATTGCTGCTGCATCGCGATCGTTGACCGCACGCTGCTACGACGAACACCCGCCTTCCCCGCCCTTGTGGACTGTTGTTCGGTCTTCGTTTTTAAATTGTAACAAGTGCATTGCTGTTGCGCTTTGTTCCCCCCGCTTACCATTGCTTGAACGTTTGGATATTCGCTCTGTGGATAACTCTTCGACTGTGCACAGTGGTCCATTGCACTAGGATTTACCAATCAATATGGATGTAAAATGCTCCATGAAAAAGTGCGAGTTTGGTGGCAATATAGTTTGTGACCAATTTTTAATATGTTGGCATTGCAACAACAGTGCACATATCAAATGTGCTGGTCTAAATGGCCGAGTAAATGACATCATCTCCAAGCGGATCGGATTGACCTGGTCATGTGCTGAATGCCGCGAAATAGAAAACGAGATGCGCACATTTATGAGGCAAACCCGAACTGGATTTAAGGAGGTTCATAGTGAATTTTTGAGGCTTGGTGAGAGATTCCTTGCTCTGGAGTCCCAGTTTCTAGGCCTTAAATTGCTTAGTGAATCTCCTAAGAGGAAAAAATGTGCTCCTCAAAGCCCCTCGAACTTGCTGAGTGCTCCTATGCTTTGCTCGCCCTCGAGCCCATTTCCACCGGAATCGTTCCTAACTCCGACTGGTGTTCCTGTTCCTGCTGTTTTTGCATGCGGTCCTGCCGCTGTTTCTGCTGTAGAGTCTGCAGATGCTCCTGCTGCTGTTCCTGCTGATGCTCCTGCCCCAGTTCCTGCTTTTGTTCCTCCTGTAATTGCTGCTGTACTTTCTGAAGCAGTTCCTACTGTAGTTCCTGTTGGAATTACAAATGCCGTTCCTACGGTTAGTGTTGCTGCACCCCATAATGCTACACCGGCTACCATCATCTGGCAACCAACGTCCGGTCGCCGTGATGCTCCTGTTCCTGATGCCTTTGTGACCCTCACTGCTGTTCCACCAGTTGACCTTAACATAAATTTAACAGCGGTTGCACCTCCTAAATCAATATTTGTATCCCGACTAATGGGAACCGCTACGAATGCTCTGGTCAAACGTTATATTTGTTCTAAACTCAATATTTCTGAGGTTAACGAGGTTATGGTCAGAAAATTCAATTTTAATGCTAGAAGAAAGATTTCTTCCTTTAAAATAACGATGCCAGAAAAATATATTGAGAAAGCGCTCTGCCCATCTTCATGGCCTGAGCATACAGTAACTCATTTATTTAGAGATAATCAAGCCGCTATCAATGAACCTTCTCCTTCCGTAAAGGTTCCAAAAAACTTAAATCAGTGATTCCTTTTAAGCTTAGCACATTATATAGCAGTAGTGCTACCTTTACTCATGATGCAATTGCTTTTTGTGAGACTTTTCTTCACCCGAAAATAAACAATTCTGAAATCCTGACAGATAACTTCTTTGTGTACAGATTTGACCGTCCTAATCGTCGTGGTGGTGGTGTCCTTATTGCGGTAAACGCGGTTTGGGCATCCCAACAAATTCTTGTTGACACTTCGTCCAACATCGAGATTATTGTTGTCAAAATACGGAAACAAGAATATAATATCTTTATAATATGCTCATATATTCCACCGGCTTCTGACCTTGCTATTTACCTATGCCATGCTGAACAAATCCAGCACATATCGTCTCTTTTAGGTGATCGTGACCGTTTAGTAGTTGTTGGTGACTTTAATATTCCTCATATTTCCTGGTTATCTTGTGAAAATTCAAACGAACTCTATCCATCTGTTCAACATGATTTTGTTGATTTAATGGCGGAGCTTTCTCTTGGCCAGATAAATTGTATATCTAACAGTATGCACAGACTACTTGATCTTGTCTTTATCAATGACATTTCCAGCTCGGTTGTATCCAGAGTGCCACCGCAATCGGTACCTGAGGATGGTTACCATCCTACTCTACAGATTGAGATGGAATTTGAGACATCGAATTTACCTACAGCCAAGTCAAATCATATAGATGCTTTTTGTTTTCGCAAAGCCAATTTTTCTGCCATCAATGATGCGTTCATGACTATTGATTGGTCCTTCCTTGACACTTCTCATGATATTGAAGAAGCCACCAATTCATTTTATTTCAAGATGAATACCGTCTTGAAGGAATTCGTTCCACCGTGTAGTCCATCCCCTCCCACGAGGGCTCCACCATGGTTCACGAGGGAACTATCCAACCTAAAAAACGTTAAAAGTCGGCTATATAGGAAATTTAAGAGATCTGGATCTGAAATCGATTATTCGAAATACTCGGTGGCTTGCTCCAAATTTATGACCGTTCACTCCGAGTGCTACCAAAATTATTTGGTCAGATGCAAATTAAGCTTTCAAGTTGACCCTAAAAATTTGTATACCTTTGTTAATTCGAAACGTAAGTCTTCTCGTTTCCCACCTTCACTTTCTCTAAATAATCAAACTGCTGATAATGATGTGGACATTGCCAACTTGTTCGCAACATTTTTTCAGCGTTGTTATTCCGCTTCTTCTCCTAATTTGGGGGCCTCGTAGCCTTATCCGATTGCACACTCCTCCTGCATTTATTCACCTGTCTTGGATTCGGAGAGTCTACTGTCTGGGCTTAGATCGGTTGAGTCATCCTTCAGTCCGGGCCCCGACAATATTCCAAGTTGTGTACTTAAATATTGCGCTGACTCTCTGTGTTTGCCCCTGCTAAAACTCTTTAACCTGTCTCTTGAACTTGGCGACTTTCCTAGCTATTGGAAGGAGTCTTACATTATTCCTATCCACAAAAAGCGACCCAAGTCAGTATTAAATTACAGGGGCATCTCCAAGCTTTCTGCAATTCCAAAACTGTTTGAGTCGATCATAACTACTCAATTGCAGCATTTCTGTCGCTCAGTAATTTCCCCGGCTCAACACGGATTTATGAAAAAGCGTTCTGTTAATACAAACTTGCTAGAGCTTACAACTCTTGTCAATATGAGTTTTGTAAATAAGCAGCAAACGGATGTTATATATACAGTAGAGACCTGCACGAGTAAGTAAAATAGCAATCAAGTTATGGTAAATGTTCAGTATGTAACCCTTACGCCCAAAAAATTATTATACTCTGTACCGAAGGTACACAGAGTATATTGGGTTTGTGCAAATGTATGTAACAGCCAGAAGGAAGCATCTCCGACCCCATAAAGTATATATATTCTTGATCAGCATCAACAGCCGAGTCGATATAGCCATGTCCGTCTGTCCGTCTGTCCGTCTGTCTGTCTGTCCGTCTGTCCGTATGAACGAAGAGATCTCAGAGATGGTAAGAGATAGAGGTTTGAAGTGTATGGAACATATATTTCTTATACTTGCAGGCAGATCAAGTTTAGTTTTGATTTTTGCCACGCCCCCTGCCTCCCCCGCAAATTAAAAAAAGCTGAATATCTTCCACAATTTTGGAGTTACGTTGTTCGAACCTTTAAGACATATATTCTACTCATCATTTCTTATCAAGCCCCCATACATCGTTTTCCGATCAGATGAACAATAGTGGCGCTATATGTAAAAGAAAATTTAATGCAACGGCAACAACAACACTGCAGCCACTTACGAGAAAGAGAGAGCGAGAGGGCAATAGCTTACTCGACTGCGCCGCTTTCAGTTTCCCCCTCCCTTCTTTCCAATAGATTGTGTAAGTAGGCAAAGACGAAGTATGAGAGGAGCGATGCAATTGAGATGGCCTGCGGTCAGAAATATGATAGATATGATTATGTTAATAGGAAATTATATACAAATTTTATAATTTTACGAGTTATGTATTAGGGTAATTCTACCCATCATTACTTATCGAGCCCGTACATCGTTTTTCAACCAGATGAACGATAGTCGAAAGAGTTGCCACCCCCAGATTTTGAAAAAACCTCACACTTTAAAGTTATCAGTTACATACAAACAGGTACAGAGTATATTACAGTCGGGCTTGACCGACTTTCTTACTTGTTTTTAAAAAGCCGCGAATTATCAAGAATTATCGTGCAGAAACTATTTCCCGGAAAGACATGGTTCTTTTTTAATTGAATTTTAAAGTTTGTGTTTTTGCCCATACAAAATATATGTTGATCGAATATGCTTTTCAAATTTGGTTTGATTTTAAATATAAATTTACTGAGCATTTTTTATTAGTTTGATATTTACCTTCTTTTTAATTGATTTGATTTTGATTTCCACTATGAAAATTACCTGTGACATTAGATAAAACTTTTCTGAACTCTTTTCCACACCACCAATATGAGGTAAAGTTCAAGGCGCGTTTTTTATACACTTGAAAAGTGTATATTAATTTTGCCCAGAAGTTTGTAACGCATAGAAATATTCATTTCCGACCCCATAAACTATATATATTCTTGATCAGGACGACGAGCCGAGTTCAATTCCGTCTGTCCGTCCGTCCGTCTGTCCGTCTGTTTCTACGCGAACTAGTCCCTCAGTTTTAAAGCTATCGAGCTGAAATTTTGCACAGAGTCTTCTTTTTACTGCACGCAACTAATATGTCGGAACCGGCCGGATCGGATGACTATATCTTATAGCTGCCATAGGAACGATCGGTCGAAAAATAAATCTTAGTGAGAAAAACTTTTTTATTTTCCGTTGTAGCGTCACCAATCTTGGTATATATTAGTTTTAGGTGATTTTACATATTTGTGGAAAAATTTATCAAAATCGGATGAATATAGCATATAGCTGCCATATAAACGGTTGCTCAAAAAACAAGTTCTAGTGGGAAAAACTTTTTTTTTTCCATCGAAGCGTCACCAATCTTGGTATATATTAGTTTTATATGCGTTCACACAATTCTGGAAGATTTTATTTAAATCGGAGGACTATAGCATATAGCTGCCATAGGACCGATCGGTCGAAAAATGTGTTTTACTAAGAAAAGTTTTTTTTTATGGTATCAAATTTTTATTATCAATGATTTAAAAATTTAAAATATCTGATATCTATATCCTATATATATTTTCCCAGTTAAATCAGTTGGAGTAAAGTTTTTCAAGTGTATTAAAACTTCGGCACAGTCGAAGTTAGCTTTGCCTTCTCGTTTTTATTGTGGTTTTCCCAGAAGGCCTAGTCCACATATACTAAACAATGTGAGATGGTCGCTGTAAAATTAATGTGATTAATGTGTTAATGGACGTACAAATATAGTTCTACCATACACACCAGCACAGATGCTACGCTTATGATCATTTTCCATCTTCCACATCATCCTTCTCATTCTCCACATCCTCCACATCCTCCTCATCATCCTCTTCCATCTAGTTTTTTTTAAACTTTATAAATGACGAAGACAGACAACGACTGTAAGAAAAAACATACACACCGGGCACACAGGATACGCTTGCTTATGAATCTACTTCTGAATCCTCCTGAGCGTCCTCCGCTTCCCTCTCTTCTTCGTCCTGTGTAGTTTGTTAGATGTGATGAATACACTACAGACGAAAACAAAGTTAAAAATTTTTATGCCTGCGGCGCAAACCTACACTTTGTTTTCGTCTGTAGTGTATTATTAGCTTACCTCCGAGAAATGGACATCTTCATTAATTAAATTTTCCTTCGTTGGATCATAAAGACGTCCAATGGCCAGGAAAATCTCATGTATTCTCTCCGTGTGTTTTAAAAGACTTCAGAAAATTAATTAATCACTGAAGGACTACGAATTGAAAGTTTGCACATGATTCCACACTTGGGACAAATTTTTTCCAAAAGAATGACATTATGTTGCCATAAAAATTGGAGCAATTCGTCTGTGCTCATTTCCAAAAAGGAAGTACAATCATACTTGCACCCAGTACACACGTTCATTTTCACTAATAGTCAGCAATTACAGAGAAATTAATTACCCAATATAAATTATATTCTGAACGCATATGTGATCAACATATATTTTGTATGGGCAAAAACGCAAAGTTTAAAATTCAATTAAAAAAGAACCATGTCTTTCCGGGAAATAGTTTCTGCACGATAATTCTTGATAATTCGCGGTCCATCGAAGGCTTTTTAAAAATAATTTTTTGGGCGTAAGGGTTACATACTGAACATTTACCCAAGATATACTCGCCGAGTATGATTACAGACGAGTATGATTACCTAGCTGTCAAATTGGCACCGTGGCACCGTAGCATCGTAGGATCCGCACCGTTTTAATCATTTTACTCGTTTTAGTTTTAGTCAGTTTTTATTCTGAATTATTTCTGAAACGTACTGTTCGGTTAAAACTAAAAAAAAAAATGGATATTACTAAAAAGCTGGAATTAGGACAATATAAGATAGTGGAAGCAAATGGATCCAGCGAGGTCTGGAAATTTTTTGGCAAAATAGCGGATGCCAATACGCTAGAATTTGTGGGGCATGTTCAGTGCAAAAGATGCCTAAAACTATTCAAATTTCCCAAAGGATCTAGATCTAGATCTAGTGCAAAAGATGCCTAAAACTATTAAAATTTCCCAAAGGATCTAGTCAAGCGCGTAGGTAGTGAAACAATAATGCCGCAATCCAAAAAGGCAAAAGTGGTCGTCGATGATCAAATTCGGGAGGACGTTACTAATTGCTGCGTTAAATTTGTCGCACAAGACATTCGCCCCTTTGAGACCGTAAACGGTTCGGGCTTTAAGGATCTTGCGCGATGCTTAGTTGATGTGGGAGTCAAGTTGGGGACCAATCAATATTCTATCGAAGATATTTTACCGCATTCCACTACAGTTAGTCGCAGATTGCTTAAAGTGCACGTTAGTGAACGCGATGTTTTTATACAGAATCTGCGACATTTTGTTGAAACAGGTAAGTTTGCATCAATTATTAAGAATCATTTTTTTCTTTAAATATATCTTTAGGTAAATGCGGAGGTACAACCGATTTGTGGACTGATAGCAAAAAACAACGCAGTTTTTCAACCCTGACAGTGCATTACATTGACTCGTCTTGGAGCTTCCATACGTAAGTTGATATATATAGCCCTTCTCTTAAATTTTTAATCAAATTTTAAATAATGAAATTTTGTATTACAGGCGAACTCTTTTTACAACCGAATTTGAACCAATTGATATAGATGGAAACGTTATCAAAAGGACTGCAAAGACAATTGTTCGTGCATTAGACGATAAATTTGAAGAGTTGGGTCTTGATCGCGAAATTCATCGAAAAATAAAGTTCACAACCGATCAAGGGGCTAATATAAAGAAAGCCTTGTCGAATCACACGCGAATCAATTGTGCTGCTCATATGCTCAATATCATTTTAAAACATTCTTTTGACAAAAAATTCCTAACAAAGCACGCTCCGCGGGTTTTATATTTGATTAACACCTCCAAGTCTCTTGTGGAGAATTTCAAAAGAACTGGACGAAACAACATGCTGGCAAGCAGTATCAAACAGGAATGTCCCTCTAGGTGGAATAGCACTTTCGACATGTTGTACTCAGTTCGAAAAAATTTGGATGATATTGAATCTGTACTAGAAAAAACCAAGGATTCCCATCGCCTAATAGGTCTCGAGAAGCTGTTATTAGACCGAATATTGGAATTTCTCGAGCCATTTAAATCCACAACCCTCGTAATCGAAGGAGACACGGATTCGACTATACATTCCGTCATGCTGCAAATGCATATCCTAAAAAAGAAAATTAGGAAAATTACAACTTCGCTTGATACTCATGAGGAAATCCGTGCAATTGCTAAACACTGTTTAGAAGTATTTGACGAAAAACTAAAAATCAGCCGAGAACATAAAATTGCAGCTTTTTTGTGGCCTGAATATAAACAGCTACGCTATTTACAGGAGGAAGAGCGTGGGGAGATATATAATCTCGTTAAACAAGAACTTTTTTTTATATCTGAGGCATCGTTCGAAACGTCGGACAGTCAATTCAACCTTGGAGAACTGGGAGAACGTGAGGAAAGTATAATGGACGATGACATAATAGAAGACGATGATATGTTAGAATATAAATATATTCAGGTGTCAAACAGACAAAACTCTGACAGCGATATAAATGTCCAGCTTGAAATGTACAAAGATGCTTTCTACCCAGAAAAAAACATTTTAAAGTGGTGGAAGATACATGGAAAAGAATTTCCCCTGCTTGAGAAGTTAGCAAGACACATATTATGTATACCGGCATCTAGCGCATCTAGTGAGAGATGCTTTAGTTCGGCTAATCGAGTCTTGGAAGACCGGCGAACAAATCTGAAGGCCGAAAACTTGGATGCTGTTCTATTCTTACACTCACAACGTAAAGAACAGAATTAATTAAAACATTCTTTGTACAAATGCACATAAACCTAAATAAAAAAATATTCCAATGTATATTCTCTTACTAAATTGTTTATGTATGAAAATCTAATAACTCCGAAAAATTAACCCTTTTGTAGATGCCTTCAGCTTAAATCGGGTCCGGCTTAGATAATAGCATGGATCCAAATTCAGCCCAAAGTATTAGTATATAATTAGCTAAAGAATGCGCAGCGAAGACCATTTTCGTGCACCTTGATCTGAAGAATTCACGACTGCATTATATTAATTTTTGATGAAAAACGCGATTTGCAAGGTCATGATGGACCATCCGAAGAAAGAAACTTAATGAATATACACGATTGTGACACACCAAAATATAGCAATAGAAAATACTGTTTTTTTTTTAAAGCCATTCCGCGAGTTCTTCAGATAAAAATGATGAAATTAGTTTACACTTGGCCAACTGTCGATTTTAATCAATATTTAGTCAAAAAAAAACAAGCAATAAATAGCGACTTCTTCAGATAATCTTGTCGAACATGTCATTCGTAAATAAAACCGGGAAATTTATGTACTGTTACCCACTGAACGATATTAATTATTATTGTTATACCCGTTACTCGTAGAGTAAAAAGGGTATACTAAGTTCGTGCAAATGTATGTAACAGGCAGAAGGAAGCATCTCCGACCCCATAAAGTATATATATTCTTGATCAGCATCAATAGCCGAGTCGATATAGACATGTCCGTCTGTCTGTCTGTCTGTCTGTCTGTCCGTCTGTATGAACACCTAGATCTCAGGAACTAGAAGAGCTAGAGCTACCATTTTTTCAGTATAGACTTGTATCTTCTGCACGCAGATCAAGTTTGTTTCAAAATTTTGCCACGCCCCCTCCCGCCCCCGCAATATGAAAAAACCTCATATCTCCCACAATTTTGAAAATAGATTGTTTGAACCTTCTAGACATATATTTTAATCATCATTACCTATCGATCCGCCATACATCATTTTTCGATCAGATAAACGATAGAAAAGTTCCCGCCCCCGCAATTTGAAAAATTCCTCATATCTCCCACAATTTGGGCAACCTTACCCTGAGTAACGGGTATATCGAAGTCGAGCAGGGCCGACTTCAACTTACGCTCTCGTTTTTTGTTAGATTATTCTCTGACGATTCCACGATTATAATCGTACGGTGCCACGATGCCGATTACTACTCGTAATCATGAAAATGATTACCTGTTACAAAAAAAAGTAACTGTAATCGTAAAAATGAGTATTTTTACTCATGATTCCGGCATCGTGTAATCACTCGTGCAGGTCTCTTATATACAGACTTTAGCAAGGCCTTTGATTCCGTTAATCATGAGCTCCTTACACACAAACTTTATCTGCTTGGCTTCCCTCCTAAGCTACTCAATTGGATCAAGGCTTATTTGTGTGATCGGTCCCAGAGAGTAAGCTTTAATTCGATGTTTTCAAAACCCATTCACATATTCTCTGGTGTACCCCAAGGCAGTCATCTGGGTCCCTTGCTTTTCAATTTATTTGTAAATGATATTCCGAATGCGTTATCTTACTCTCATGTGTTAATATATGCTGACGATCTTAAACTTTGCCTATCTCTTGCCTCTTGCAACGGGACTTAAACTCTCTGAATGAGTGGTGCATGATCAACAGACTCCCACTCAACAATGAGAAGTGCAAATACTTAACGTTTCATCGTAATACGCCCTATCTTTACGATTATGTGATTGATGATAACTCTCTGGAACGCATCTATGAAGTTGACGACCTGGGAATTCATTTTGTGCCTAAGCTTTGCTTCAATAGTCATATATCTGTTATTGCAAACAATGCTAAGGGAGTTCTAGGCTTTATAAAGAGATGGTACAAGGAATTTCATAATCCCTATGTCACAAAACAACTGTATGTCTCTCTGGTCAGGCCTATTCTTGAGTATGGATCATGTGTCTGGACCCCACATTACCAAATATATCAGAACCGACTCGAATCTGTTCAAAAACAGTTTCTAATTTTCGCCCTTCGTGGCTTAAACTGGGATCCCAATAGGCATCTACCTTCATATGAGCATAGACTGCGCTTATTGGATCTACCATCCCTTTATAACCGTAGGATTTATCTTATTGTGATTTTCCTTCATAAGTTACTGTCAGGTGAAGTTGACTCAAACACTCTGCTTAGCCTAATAAGTTTTGCGGTTCCGGCACGTGTAACGAGGAATTATGTCCCGATTTATTTACATCCTTGTCTTACAAACTATGCTCATCATGAACCCTTTCGTAACCTCTGTCTTAATTACAATAAATACTACCATCTTTTCTCATTAAACTCTTCTTTATTAGATGTAAGGAATAATCTAATGTCTAATCTTAATACTTAAATATTCACTGTAAAGTTTGACTGAGCCTAGTTGAACTATAAATAAATAAATAAATAAATAATTTTTCAGTTCGGCTATACTGATTGGGCGAAGCGAAGCGCGCCGGGTCCTATGTTATGATAAACAAAAAAGTTTCATACAACAGTTTTCTGCGAATTTTCCACATTTCCCGGCGGAATTTGCCAAAACCCCGTCTTAGTATTCACTTTCGGAGTAAGATGAAACTACAGTCAAAAATTCAGCTTGTGCGACGGTCACCAATCAGTAAGTCAGTCAGGTTGAACTCTTTTATATATATAGATGATAATTTAATGGAATTTCCAATTGGTGTTTTGAAAAAGATTTTGAGTCCGATGGTATGAAGAACAAATAGTGTTTATTGTCAAATATTTTTCGCCAATTTCCGGATTTTCCACACTGAGAAAAACGCGTAGATAATATTTTTTGCAATACAAAGCTTTGCCAATAAGTTTGGAGCTATTCGAATAATGAACATGTGAGTTTTGAACAACAACACTTTTCCGGCCATTTTCCGGTAGGATTTTCCAAAATGTAAAAGTCATATTCGTGAATATGTAGTTTTGAAAATGAATTTGGAGCTTATCGTTTGGAAAGTACACTTTCGGCCATTCAACTGATTTTTAACCCATGGGGTGTAGTGGGTTAATTTTCCGGAAAACTGGTATGCAGATATTGATTAGTTTTTATTGCGGTTTTTTTTTAAATTAGTTGGGAGCTGATCGGATATATATATAATTCAACTATGACCCGTGGCACTTCGCTTCGCCCCAATCAGTAGAGCCGAAGTGGAAAAATATTTTGAAATTTATTATCTCAATCTTCGGCTCAAATACAACGGTTTACTCTTAAACCGCTCATTGAGGTGTAAAAATAAGCTTTAAACCTCCTATTTCCAAACTTGCCTGGATTTTACCAAATTTGTTTTTATTCAGTCCATAGAGCTTACAAACTGAATTTCATTCATTAAGGTTCACAAATAACATTGGATTTTAACCCAATCCAGCCAAGCATTTTTCAACCTTGCGAGTGGATTTGTGCAAAGTGCGGAGTTATTTGTCTGTTTATTGGCCCATTGAGCTTACAAACCAAATTTCATACAGATCGGCTCAAAAATAACGTTTGGCCATAAACCCACCCCAGCACCCATTTTGGAGTGAATTTTCCGAATTGAGAAAACTATTTTTCCATCTATTCGGTCCATGGAGCGCACAAACCGAATTTCATTCAGAGCAGTTCGCACATAACGATGATCTCTGGAAGCACACTAATAAAATTCAATATTAACGTTTTAGAAGGAGTAGGTCACACTGAAAATGTCAATATAAATGCTTACAGCAGAGGTGGGCTGACACACCAATCGGATATCGGACTATCCAATCATGCTATTTGTACGATTTCTTTTCAGCAATCGTGATTGTCAAAATTACCAAACGCAATCGGCAATTACTGCGTTCAGCAGAAAAAAACGACAATCATAAAACACAAATCGCAAATCGAAATTATCTGCTTAACGGCCACATTATTTGTATAAAATAATAATAATTTTCAGGTAAATGCATTTTTTTAGCCCTCCTAGGTAAGTTTGTATACAATGTAATGCCAATGCATAACTGTAGAAACAGTACACACACAATACACAAAGGAGGCTTTGGCTTTTCAAATCAATATTATTTACAGCCACCCCAGATAATTGTCGGCCCACACCGATCTGGTTAATTTCTCTCCATTTTACCATTTTTCGACAATTTTTATATTCAAGCAATAATATTCAGCAGAGATGCAAACCGGTTCTAAACCGAACCGAAT
This sequence comes from Lordiphosa mommai, assembly GCA_018904225.1. Lineage (NCBI taxonomy): Eukaryota > Metazoa > Arthropoda > Insecta > Diptera > Drosophilidae > Lordiphosa > Lordiphosa mommai. The sequence continues at coordinate 469,180 of JAEIFT010000144.1, forward strand.
AAAACCGTACCGAAACGTGCTCGTAAACCGAACCACGAACCGAACCAGTGCTTTTTCGAAAATGCTGAAACTACCCGAAAACCACCCATGAAAATGGTTCGGTTCAGTTATCGATGAGTTTAATGATGTAAAACAGGAGTGCCCACTGAAAGCATATGAAAGTGTAGACACCAATTGATATAAAGAATCTAATTTCTTTTTTCAAACAATCATTCGTTGACAAAAACAAAATCTACGTTGACCTGCGGTACGGATTGGTTCAAAAACCATATTATGAACCGAACCGGTGGGTAAAAATCTCTCTGAACCACGGAAACGAACCACTCCTTATTTCTGAGCAATTTGCATCTCTGATATTCAGTCCTATAGCGTTTCCACTTTAGGTAAGCCTTGTCACGCTTGCTAATTGCCTTTTTTATATCATTAGGAAACTATGGCTTTTGTGCTGGTTTCAATCTTTAACATCAACGTGCTACAAATGCACTTTAAAGATTGTCTATATTTTACGTTAGCACTTCAACTTGGACGTCTACAGCTGTTTGAGAGTAAATAAGATTCCATGAACATGAGTTGAGCTTATTAAAATGTCTAAGTTGTTAATGTTTTTAACTACCTCACGATACACAAATGAGTAGTCATCAGTATAATCAAGTTTACAGTGAATGTCAGGAAAATAAGCTCGTGTTTAGAAAATGCAGGTAGTGATAATTGGTCATAAAATAAAGCTTTGTTGGGATTATCAATAAAAAAAACATTTTTTTTTTAACATTTTTTATTGTCCCGAAAAAACTAATAGATAACAGAGTTTATGTATCTTAACTATGGTAAATAAAGGTGGACAAGTCCTGAATTACTAAAATAATGGTTACATATATTGCCTTGCGCTAATGCTTATCAAGGCGTGAAAAGAAAAAAATAGAAGGCTAACATCGGCTACGCCGATGTTTTAAATACCCTTGCAGTTTTTAAAAGTCGCTACCATTAATAACAAAAAAGTTTTTCTCACTAGAACTATTTTTTTGACCGACCATTTATATGGCACCTATATGCTATAGTCATCCGATTTTGATAAATTTTTCCAGAATTGTGTGAAGGGATATAAAACAAATATATACCAAGTTTGGTGACGCTACGATGGAAAACAATAAAGTTTTTCCCACTAGAACTAGTTTTTAGACCGGCCGTTTATATGGCAGCTATATGCTATATTGATCCGATTTTTATGAATTTTTTCTTAATTGTGTGAAAGCATATAAAACTAATAAATACCAAGTTTGGTGACGCTACGATAGAAAACAAAAAAGTTTTTCTCACTAGAACTAGTTTTTTTACTGACCGTTTATATGGCAGCTATATGCTAGAGTCATCCGATTTTGATAAATTTTTTCAAAATTGTGTGAAGGGATATAAAACTAATATATACCAAGTTTGGTGACGCTACAACAGAAAACAAAAAAGTTTTTCTCACTAGAACTAGTTTATGGACCGATCGTTCCTATGGCAGCTATATGATTAGTCATCCGATCCGGCCGATTCCGACAAATGTCAGCCTATGTATTTAAAGACTTTTTGCAAAGTTTGGTCAGATAGCTTTAAAACTGAGGGAGGAGATACATAGAAACACGGACGGACACACGACGGACCACGACGACGACGGACTGTCTATAAAGACTCAGCTCGTCATGCTGATCAGAATATATATAGTTTATGGGGTCGGAGAAGCTTCCTTCTATGCGTTACAAACATCGTGACAATTTTAATATACCCTCTGCAAGGGTATAATAAAATGATTAACATATATAGAAAAATAACTGGAAGTAAAGGATTAAAATATGATTAGAAAAAATTTACATTTCAGATCTAAATATACGTTACAGGAAAACCCACACCCGGGTAAAAACCTGCATTACATAAATTGATTTTTGTTTGTTTTAATTAGTAACTAAGATAACAACCTGGAAAAAAACTAAATAACAGAAAGGGAGAGAAAGAAAATATGGGTAATGTACAGGGGATGAAAAGGGAGAGTTGCGCCAATGCTAAGGAACATGAAATTATTGTCGAATGTTGTATACTAAATCACTCGGATCTAAGGACAACTGTTTTCTATGATAGAAAATCAGATTGCCTTCCGAGTCGTGAATAATACCTAGTTCTTTGAGATGATCTATATGATTCAGAGTGAGATGGTGTACAGAGTAGTCGACTGGCAACCTTCTCTGAGCCACAGCGTCTGAAATCAGCTGATTTGGGCTATTTGTATATCTTTCTAAAAACTTTTCTAAGATGTCGTACACATATGTATCTAAACGTTTGATTTTCGTTTTAGAGTACAGTAATTGATTTGATATATAATGGAGAGTGAAAGGGTTCCTAGCTCCTCTACCCAAGGCTCGACGGATGACTCGTCTCTCAAAGAGACGTAAGTCTTCCATCTGCTTGGATTTTAAATTGAACCATGCAAAGTGTCCATGGGCTAGTATCGGTTGAACTATCTTTTTGTACACAAGGGAGCAGGTTCTTATTAACTCAGGCCTTGGGACGGTTGGACTCGCCGCCAATGGCCTGAATATATAGTTAATACTACTTAGTTGAATTTTTGCCCTCTTGAGCGCGTGCTCTATATGACTCTTGAAGTTGAGCTTCTGGTCATATATTACACCTAGATATTTAATTTCTGATTTTACTTCTATGGGGGTCCTGCCATTAATATAAATTTGTGGTTTAAAGTGGCGTGCATTTGCATAAATGTCCGTTTGCACGGGACCTTTAAACATGCAGCCTTCGCATTTACTTGCATTAACTTTTAGACGCCATTTTACAAAATAATTGCAAAAGACGTCTAAGTAGTTAGTCTCTGCACTGGCAATCCGGGCTCCGGACGCCAGTAGGAGAATGTCATCTGCATAAATCAGCTGCTGAATTTGCGCAGATGAGTTTGACATTGGATCTCTTTCAAAGTCCGGAATGTCCGCGTAATATATATTATACAATATGGGTGCTAAGATTGACCCCTGCGGGACTCCTGCTGTTATTTCTCGCGTAAGCGACCGTTCTGAGCCATCTGGGCTGCAGACGTAGAAGGAGCGCTGAGACAGATTATTTTGTATTATACGTGTAGTATTGGGATTGAACCTAAACATATCATTCATCTTATATATCAGGCCATTTGTCCACACTGTGTCAAATGCCATTTCAAAATCTAGGGCACAGGCGATGGTAGCGCGCTGCCGAGCCATGTTGCCAAAGATAAAGTTATTTGCCACAGCCAAAGAATGGCTGATGGACGTGCGTTCCCTAAACCCGAACTGAAACGGCCTAAAGATTGGGTGCCTATCTAGGTGCTTTTTTATTTGCTCCATAATCATTTTCTCAAAGAGTTGGCTAACAGCTGAAAGAATTGATATGGGCCTGTAGCCTTGCAAGCTGCTTGAACTTGCTTTAGGGTCAATAAAAAAGATATCAAGAAGGGTATCATATGTTGCAGAGAAGTGTGTAGGAAGGGATTTATTTACTAATGTCAAGCCAAGAGATTCCATGCTTGCTGAAAAAATACTTTCGTTTTGCATATCACTATTTAAATCACCAGATTAAATAATGTCAGTATAGGGGTGTGATACGGAGATTATTTTGTCGAAAATTTCTGTACAATCAATCTTGCGGTGTGGTCTGTAGAGAATCCTAATTAAAATATTAGAAGGGTTTCCTGGTTAATAATCTGCTGCTTGCGTATCACTTTAGCCCATAGTCTTCTACTAACATACATAGCCACACCACCGGCATGGCCAAATCGATCTGAGCGATACAATTCTTACACATAGCACTCCACAAAAGAATCACATACATCAGCTGAAAATCAGGTCTCAGACACACATATAACATCAACCATAGAACTAGTAAACAAATATCTGAACTCGTCCATCTTTTTGGTTAGGCTTTGCGCGATCAAGTGACAGACGTTAAGGCCCTTCTTTTGCTTACATAAAACTCAGATCAGGGCATGGCTATTCGACTTGATATTACTTATGTTACCCGTCTAAAACGACTTGGCTGTTTTTTAGAAACGCACATTTTTTACATCCAATTATATAATCAAGACAAGCAAGAAGAACAACAGATTTATTTTTTATACTAAATTTAAAGAGAGATATCAAAAATAATAGGATTAAAATGCTTTTATTTTCCACGAAACAAAGCTTCAGGCGGATCAGCCGCCAATGCTCTTGCATCAGACGATTGAGATGCTTTATGTTGACTTGGAGCTAAGGTGGTGATTGTTGAAGAGTGGGTAGGACTTGTTGCAGCTGTGTCTCCGCAGTGCAGTTCAGAAACCTTTTTCAAGCTTTGGAATTTGGCGTACATTTATACGGTTTGTACATTTATTTATATATTTATTATTATTTATTGGTTTTTAGATTATATTGATGATGGGTGACAAACATCCCAGCAACGCGAGTAGTCATACAATGATGAGGGTACTTAGCAGACAAAAAGCGGGTCTTCGTATATGCAATTTGAATGCGCAAAGTTTAACAAATAAGATAGAGGAGTTCAGGTACCTATTTGTCAATTCATGTATAGATGTTGTTTGTGTGTCCGAGACTTGGTTCGTAACTACTGCATATGTTTCGTTAATTTCTTGTGATAGTTTTGATTTGTTTCGTTCTGATCGGGAAGGCCATGCCGGAGGAGTTGCAATATACATATGTGAACTTGACCTAAGACTAGTTTGTAAGCAACCCAACGGTAGCGCACTAGAACATATTTTTATTCAAATTGTCAATAAAATGAAAGAAAATAAGTTGGTGATCGGCTGTGTTTACCTACCTTACCGACACACGGTTATGGACGTAGTATCCACAGACCAGTAAATACTTCAATGTATGTCGACATTACACAAGTACCTACAACACTTTATTGGACGTATTTTTCGTTAATAAAACAGTGACCTTGTGTGGCTCAGTGGGTAGCGTGTGTGCCTACTGTGCGGGAGGTTGTGTGTTATATTCCGCCTCGGAACATCGAATTTTAATAAAGTTTTTTCTTTACAAAATTTTACTCACAAGGTCCAACTTTTTCGTTAAACTGTAGCGAAAATTATAAGACACACGAGCCAGGAGATTAAGAGAAACTCGTTCTGGCTTTATTAGCGCTTGAATAGGTTATAATCGTTAATGGAGCGTTTTATTATCTGTAAATTAAAACTATAGAGACAAATTAACTTAAAATTATTATGTTTAGTAGTAATGTTCAGTAGTAATGTTTAGTAGTGTTCTTTCTATCAATGGCCGACTGGCAAATGTACATACCTAACTAAGGCTGTTCGACCAATTACTTGATAGGTTTTCACTTAGATCGATATGTTTATACATAGCAAAGATATGTTGTTTCATTTCCAGTGTTTTTATAACTTAAAATCTATATACGAATATATTTCGTAACATCCCCGCGTCCGTGAACCGAGGATAAGTTAGTGAGGTTCACCATATACGTCGAGTACCGCTTACTTTGACGGTTCACCATATATGTCGAGTACCGCTAACTTTGACGCTGGTTTTCGTAAAACTCCAGAGGGTGTCTTCACTGATGCGCTACGAACTTGTCCATCCTGTGCTACTTGAACTAAAATCACTCGACCTCTCTTTCATTGGCCTCGGCTCTCATTCTCATCGCAAATAATAACGACATCGTCGACTTTTATGGGTTCAACACGTTGATGCCACTTTGTTCGTCTAGTTAAACTTAGAAGGTATTCCAAAACCCACCGTGTTCAAAAGGATTGCTTCATTTGCAGTAAAATTTTCCATTGCTTTCTTAGACATACGTTTCCTTGCAGAACTGATGGTTGTATCGAGTTTGGGCACCCAATCAAAAAATGATTTGGAGGAATTGGTTCTGCTTCACAACTGTCAATGGGATTATTGACGTGTGTTAATGGCCTTGATTTAATTAAATTCTCCGCTTTAATTAAGAGAGCTTGATGAGTCTCGATTTGAGGCACTCTCTCTTTTAACGTGAATGCCAATATTCCCTTTACACTGCGAACCATACGTTCCCATGCACCGCCAGCAGCTGGATTTCCAGGTGTATTAAACGTCCACTCAATAACAAGCAGACCACATTCCATTGCCAAGCCATCCACAACTTTAATCCATTCTTCCTTACCTGCACCTATAAAATTCGATCCTTGGTCACTCCTGATCCTTTGAGTTACGCCTCTACGATTAACAAAATTGATTAGACCAAGGAGAGTTGAATCAGATGAAAGTGCCACGCTAGTTCGAGGTGACTTGCTTGTCATGAAGGTACGACGCATTTATTGCCATTTTTTCTTTCATAATACAATTGGGCTCATATATGTGGGCTTTGTTTACGTTTCTTCTCAAGAAAATGTCTGGCGGAGGTTCCTTTTACTGCGGAACTTTCTATTGCTATCGTTACGTACTTAGCAATATTTTGTGACCAATCTGAAAACTTTTTTACTGTTGGGTATGGTCTTTTACAATTTTCGATTACATGCTTGGCCCACTCTTCTCTTTTATTCATTGGCAACTTATTGATCAATTCATCTAGTAGAGTGGGGTTATTCAAATGTGGATTTGCTTCACTATTTTCCAGAAATGCGGTAAGATTGGCAGTCATTATACTGAAGTCGATCAGTTCATTGAATTTATTGTATTGTATTGGCGGCAAGGAACGTACTTTAGCTATTTGGCTTCGAATTAGAATCTTAGGGCGACCATAATGCTGGCTAAGAGTACTTATAACTGTGTCTACGTTACTGGGATATATAAGCAAAGCTGCTACCAAATTTTTAGCAGCTCCAGTTAGGGTCTTCTGAAGGCAAGACAAGTTTTCCAAATTTGTATATTTATAAGCGGTTGTTGTTTCCTTGTACGATACCAGGAACATAGGCCATTGTTCGGGTAGTCCACTGAACTCTGACAGATCTTGGAGCTTACGAATACATATATGGATGGAATGGCGAATTAGCCTGCAATGGATGTGAATGAGGCTCATAATAGGCTAACTAGGTTGTTGATGCTGTATATTGGCAAAAGAGCCTCATGTGAAGATGAGGTATATTGCTGAGACGGCATAGGCAAAAAACTTGACTGTTGAGGTGGCAATGTTGTCTGCGGTGGCATTATTGGCAATATGGGCTGCTGATTTGGGAATATAGGCTGAGATGGCATGAGTGGTTGTTGAGTCAGCTGTGGCGACTCTTCTGACAAAGTAACCGGCTGCTGGGGTTTGTTGGAGGCATGGCTTTTCATACGATACGATAAGGCAGAGAATTGTTGTACGTACCAAGGTGGCTTTTAACTTGATCTATCATTCGTTCATTGTGTCTTTGTTGAAGCGAGTATCCTTACAATGTTTTTTGAAGTTAAGAAATCAGGTTGACAGTTTTTTTGAAGTACCTTTCAAGAGCTCTTTCAGTTTTAGGACCACTTCCATTTTCCTTATATGTTAACGATTTGCCATCTGTACTGCCTAACTATGTAACTACATATGGAAGCCGATGATGTCCAACTACAGTCATCCTATGTGTAAGTTTGATGAATGTGTCCAGGTATGGGATAGCGATGATTGTCAATGTCAATAGCGTGCAAGTAACTTAGGCTTTATTTTTGACCAAACATTGACCTGGAACGATCATTTTGGGAAAAATGTACATTACTTCTTCTGAAAGGACTTCATATAACGAAAAACTTCATGCCAATTAAGTTACGACTCTTATTTGCCAGGTCCTACTTAACTTCCAGACTTTTTTATGCTATTGAGCTCATTAGTAACTGCGATGCAAGATGTCAACACAAACTCAAAGTAGCATTTAATAATATCGCAATATATTATATATATATATACATACCGTACCCGTTTTGAGAGAATATCTGACGTTGCAATAAATATCTTTGACCTGCCATTACAATCCTGGACAACCCTTCGTGCTTTGATTCTTCACCATAAAATAATTTATTCAAACGAACCCTCATATCTTTATGAAATGATAACCTTTTGCGCGTTGAGAAGGACGAAGAATATAACCTACCAAAGATGCAAGGTAGCTTAAGCAATTAACAGCACACCTGCAAAATGCAGTAGAATCATAAGTAAGGAAAGGGAAAGTACCTATAGTGTTTAATGTTAATGTTAAGACACTCAAATTTTTACATCTTTTACTCTATAAATTTTATTTTTGTTAATCTTGATTATGTTTATGTTTTTTACCTTTTGTGAATCTTTCTGTCAACAGTAAACCCGTTTAGTTCATTTGTAAAGATTTTAAGCTTATGTACTTATTAATTAATAATCCATTTTAATGATAAATAAATAAATAATAAAATAAGCCCGCTACTATTTGCTTTATTCGTGGACGACATCGCCAGCGCTCTGCTATGAGGAGTCTGGATTGGAACTCAGCTCGTAGTCATGTATGCAGATTATATTTTGTTCCATCAGCTCTTGTTTCCACGATATGACGGAAAAACCGATTTCAAGTAAATTTTGCACTTTCGAATTTCTTGCGGTCACAATAGGCATGAATTTCTGAATTTATCTGGCCCATTCGACTGAGCACATATCAATGCCTCTGTAAAAATTCAAACGCGCAATATTCGATCATGCAAAAGGGTCCAAATTGGTCTCTGAAGTCAGACATTACTCGATTTATGGCTATTTTTACAAAATAAATCGTCTCTCTTTGTTCAGTGCACTCCATTCTTAGATAATCAGTTAAAGATAGGGCTGCATCAAAAACACTGTTGCCCTGTGTTATATGCTTGCACCTAGAGATAAACTTGCAGAAGTCAAAAATATTGTTAGAGACACCAGAGGACGTCCAACTGCAAATGAACGCATATTTAGCATATTGTTAGCATATTGTTAGCATATTGTTTAATTTCACACAATCGGTTTTTTGAAAGCAGCGCCTAAGAAGCGTTTTATTGGGTTTAACTCCTCAGATATGCCAGGAATATAAAAATCAATTTCTAAGGTGGGATGATAAGGATTCAGGGCTAAATATGGGTAAAGAACGAGTAACATAAGTTGAAGGGTTATCAGTAAATAACAAATCCAGTATACGACCCAGCGAATTTTTAGAAAAATTAGCTTGAGACAAAGACGATTCAAGCATGCTGTCTAAAAAGCTATGCTGGCAAGAAGGAAGGAAAAAATAAAAATCAGGCATGGGTATTCAAGATACAAATGGGAGATTAAAATCACCTGCCGCTACTTGAAAATCTCAATCCCGACAAGCTTTGGAAATGAAGTCAATTGCAGAAGCATGTTTTAAATAAATGATCTCCTCAGAAGAAGGGGGAATGTAAGAACAACTTAAAAAGATTTTAGAATCTCCACAACGGACTGAGACACATACAAATTCAATATCGTCAGTGTTTGGACTGATCCAGAAAGACGCCTCCTCCATTGCGGGTGCTACGGTCAACTCTGAAAATGCAGTAAGAATCGCATAAAATCTTGTTAATTAGGATATTACAGTGAAGCCAAGTTTCTGTAAACATTATTATATCAGCTTCAAAAGTAGAGGGATTGAAGTTTACTTCTTATTCCCCTTACATTTTGGTACTTAATAGTAAGTGACGATTTTAGTTTTTTGAAGTCTTGGGAAACGAAGCGAAGTTTTGCTCAACATTTTCCTCAAATTCTTGAGCAATAGTAAACTCAGGCCACAAATCAGGTCGAAGAAATTGGTTCACGACAGAAGGAGGAGCCCAAATTCTAAAGGATGATATAGAACGAGGTTTGTTAAATTTGAACTTTATGACTGATATGTTCGAACAACCAGTGGAACTGGTTAAGAAATTCTTCAAATCCTTCTTAGTAATATCAGGGCTAAGGCGTGAAATAAATATTTGTTTACGCGGAGCAACAGCTGTGATGGGCCGGAAAGAAAGGCCAGCATTACCAGAAGTACTCGGAACTACAGAGTTAATATCCGTATGTACAGTAATGTTAGTAGATGCAGCAACGGGAGTTGCGGCAATACCAAAAGTAAGATCAGCTGAGGTAGCAGTAACAGAAACAACAGCGAGAGATGCAGTAGGATCAACAGCAGGTGCTATGGCAGGAACTACAGCGATTGCTGCGGCGGGAACAGCCTCGGCTGCTGCGTCGGTAACAACAGCGGGTGCTGCGGCAGGAACAACAGCGAGTGCTACAGCAGGATCCACAGCAGGTGCTGTGACAGTAACAACATCAGGAGATATAGTAGGATCCGTAGCACAGGCAACAACAGGCCCAGGTCCGGTGGAGCGCAGGGTAGAGCAACAGACATTTCGACAGTAATGGTTTCCGTAGCCACACCAGCGGGAATATCATCCCTATTATCTATGTTAGTGGTTGACAACATTTCCATGTCAACATTAGCTGATACAGTGACTGGGGAGCTCGCGTCATCAGCGTTTTTTTACTAAATTCGCATTGGTCAAAGCAGCAAGAAAACATTTTGAAAACATGCAAAAGCGCACGCAAATATTGTGTCTTGGGTTATTAGTTGTCAACAAAGTTTCGGCGACGATCTAAACAGAACAACAAGTGCAATTGCGTGATAAGCGGTAAATAAAGCTTTACCATGTGCTGATTGCTTAAGCACAAGAAAACATAAGCAACAACAACACGGCAACTACGTGATAAAGGCAAAGGCAATGAATTAAGATTAATAAGATTTCATATGAAACGTTAATTATTGATTCGCACAATAATTTGATTTAGATAGAAATGCGCACATGACTAAGCACTAGCCCAGATAAGTAAAATTATATTAGAAGAGTTAAATTAATTAGCGCTTCAAAGTAAAAAATAAGCGGAGCTAAGAAAAACACGACCGAACGCGGCGACGATGCGACTGATAGAAAGAAAGATGGTCGCTGAGTGGCAATATGATAGAAAATGAGAAAGTGTTAAAGTATCTCGATGTACTCCTTACAAATATAAATTGTTTGAGGCCGTATCTAAAACCATTCTGTGCTACGGTGCCCAGGTATGGGAACTCTTCAAGTATGATGATGCCGAGAAACTTATACTAACTAGTCAAAAATGCATTTTCAAATGGCCAAAAAATACTCCGCATTGTGCACTTTTCTTAGAGACCCCTGTTTGAAAGCACTTTAATGATGCACTTCGACTTCATGAGAAAAGTTATGAGTCTATGTCAAGATAGACTTCCAAGAAAGCGCAGTGCCCTCAGACTTATCAGAGTCTGGCTGATGATATTGGAATAGATAACTCCTTTGATGACCCCAGCACTTGGAGATGTTTTCACGATTTACAGAACCGGCTAGAAACAGCGAATTTCGAGGGATTTATAAAAAATTAAATTACGATCTAAAGTTCATAATATGTACCATACACACGCAATCTCGTCAATATTTAGAGCAAGGGTTGAAGTTTTAAGGCTTAACTTCATGATGCATAGAAATGCGGGCTGCAATAAGCGTAACTTATGCAATCTGCGCGTAAGGGAGGATTCGTTTTATTTCATTGCGGAAGGTCCAATGTTCAAAGAACTAAAATACGCATACTGATGTTAATTAATGTGCTAAAATTAATGTGTATACTTTAGCTTGTTACTGGGTAGGCAGATCATCTTGCCTGCAAGTTGATGACACCAAGTTAACTTTTTACATTTTTAAAAATTAAGAAACTACTTTTTATTTAAAGTTCCAAGGTGGAGTCGAACCCAGGCCTTCCGCACTGAAGGCAAATATGTTATCCATTGCACCACAACCAACCAAATAATCTGGCAAGCAAAATCCTAGTTTGTATATTTCAGCTTATAATGGCAACATTTCCGAAATTTTCTGCTTGCATTGACAACTCCCACGAAGGTGTTGTAACGTTTTCACAAAAGCTTAGTATATCGCTAGCATCAAAATATGAAAGCGAAATGTATTAAATCCTGCATTTATTATAAAGTCCTTTTTTGCTGAAGTCGACTGTAAAGGCAAGATATAAAAACGGCCCTTAAACGATGCCCAAGCATATAGGCAACAAATTGTGTTAAGAGTTTTGATGCTTAAGCAACTATGTAAACACTAAAACATAAAATAATTGTGAAACGATCCTTATTTTTCTTTTTTGAATGGCTGACGGCATTGAATCATTCAATTTGAATGCCAATTGCTATTAGAAATGAACTACTTGATTTAGATTTTGTAAACAGCTGACAGCCTGAGCGAACAGCTGATTGACAATTGACGCAAAAGTATTATTATTAATAAAGGCGTGAAAGAACAAAATGCCGAAAGTAAAAAAACAATTTTTCTAAGCCTGTTGAATGATAGCTGACAGAATATGCAACTTTATAATCTTCGCAACTTTTCAAAGGTGAGTTCAATTAATAATTTGTTATGGTCACGTAAATTCCCTTATGAAATTTTTCAGATCTTAAGAGGAAGAGGCAGAATGAAATTCTGGAACAATTTGTGACATACAACATTCTTGGAGAACTGTGCAGATATGGAATCCCGAACGTTAAGCAATATGTCCCCAAATGCACCCAATTTACTAATCAAATGCTACCAAATTTGAACGAAGGCAGATTCAAGGAGTTCATAAGGGTAAACATGGAAAGCTTCAATAGTATATTAGGACTCATCGCAAATCATAACGTAGTTACTGGCTTACAAGTCAGTTTGCAAACTCCAGTTTTTGTGCAACTCATGATAGTGTTGTATCAGCTTGGGTATAACGGCGAAGGAGCATCTATTGTGAAAACAGCGGCTTTCTTTGGAATCTGTGATGGCGGCACCATAGAGAAAGTAACAAGGAGGATGTTTAAAGCTATACTATTACTAGAGTTAGCTCATAGATATATACGTTGGCCAAAATCTGCCGAGCGTAGAGCTCGTGCTGTCGCGGGAGTAGATGAGTTGCCTGAAACCATGGCTATGTCGATGGCACCGAAATTGCAATTCATGAAACTCCAAGCAACTTGTAACCGAAATCGAATAATTCGGCATATGGTTGTTGGCTGGTCAGGAAGTATACAATAAATATAAATCTAAATCAACTCTAAATCATTTTCAGAAATCCCTCTATTGTGTTAGAAGATTTGCTTAATGCTTAAGTAACTATGTAAACACAAAAATATACTATTATTATTGTGAAACGATCCTTTTTTTTTTTGAATGGCTGACGGCAGTCAGTCTGGATATATAGAGGGAAGTCTTAAAAGTGGATGCCAGCCCAGGAAAAAGAAACAGCTTCTAGACTGATTCGATACGTTTACAAAGAGTATCCGATTAGGAATTCCAAATACATGAAGCGAACTCCAATGTCGGTCTCACGAATGATGTATAGTAGACCTTGGTCGTGTATCGAAAACTATTCACAAAGAGTTCAATGTGAGCGCCAAAGGATAATTTATGGACGAGGGTAGTACCTTTATCTATAAATGATTCAACATGTTTAAGCTGATAAGAACATCATCGACTTATGCTTATCATTGTTTAAATGCAACAAGTTGTCAGAGCACCATATTAATATAGAGTTAAAATCATCTTGAAGCAATGCATAATCGTAAGGCGAGTTGTGGCTTAGAAATATCTTGAAATCATCTTTGTATGCAGATGATTGCAAGAATACAGTGTGACTCCCAACGAGTGCGGACTTTCATCTACTGATGGAGTGCACAAATGTTTACTCATTGTGTTCAAATTTGTTTGTATATGTAATGCACTCGCATAAGTTTTGATATATTCAACAGACTTCAGAGAGTTTGTCAATTTTTTGACTTTGCGGTGAATAATTGCGGGACCAATTACATCTGTTTAGTAAAAGCATCTTTGGTATTGAGTTCCGATGTAGAATCATCAGATAATACTACGGGCTCAACAAGGAATCAGAATTTGATTATGTCGCAAAAGCATGCACAAAATACCGAGATGAACTTACTTTTGATGGAATTTGTATTTCTATTATCCTCTAAACTTGTTGGTGGTTCATGTTTTATTGATACATTAGATGGGAAATCACTATCGCAATTAGATATATTAGCATCTGCAGGAATATGATTTTTGCCATCAGTGCAATCAAAGGACTAAGAACATTTTATTAAACTATTTATACATCATTTTTTCGTTTTTACTTACTTTCACGAACTGAAGTGGATACATAATTATTGGTTCACGACGGCTTAAAACAATTAAGTATGGAGACATAATTTTAACATTTGAACGTTTTATTGGATCATATGCTTCGTCCAGTATCAAATACTTTTCCAAATTATCCTTACTTAAGCTTGGATTAATGTGAATATTTATAATCAACTGTGACTCGCAAGACCGATCTTTACTTGTTTGGCATTTAAGTAAGATGGAATTCAAATTCGCTGACGTGGTAGGATCGGTGATGCATTTAGCTGAAGTGCAGTTGAAAATATGTTGTGCCGCAGCACATATAACAACCATTATAATAACTGATTGAATCATTTTTGTATTTTTTATGTTGATTATAACTTTTTTAGTGACAGAATTGAGTTAAATTTCAAATTGTTTGACAATTAACTACAAGGCATATTTATACAATACGTCTTACTCATTAATGCACAATGTGCATTGCACATGGTATATGAAGTCTTTCATTACACATTGTTACAGCCAAACGAGAGCGTAAGTTAAAGTCGGCCCTGCTCGACTTCGATATACCCGTTACTCAGGATATCAACGTGTCCAAATTGTGGGAGATATGAGATTTTTTCCAATTTGCGGGGGAGGCAACTCTACTATAGCTCATCTGATCAGGAAATGATGTATGGCTGATCGATAGGTAATAATTATTAAAATATATGCCTAGAGGGTTCAAACAATCTATTTTCAAAATTGTGGGAGATATGAGGTATTTTTTAAATTGCGGGGGCGTGAACTTTTCTATCGTTCATCTGATCAGGAAACGATGTATGGCGGATCGATAGGTAGTGATGATTAAAATATATGTCTAGAGGGTTCGAATAATCTATCCTCAAAATTCTGGGAGATATGAGGTATTTCCAAATTGCGTGGGTGGCAACATTACTACCGTACATCTGATCGGGAATTGATGTACAGTGGATCGATAGGTAATGAGGATTAAAACATATGTCTAAAAGATTTGAACAGTCTATTTTCAAAATTGTGGGAGATATGAGGTTTTTTTCAAATTGCGGGGGTGGCAACTTTTCTATCGTTCATCTGATCAGGAAATGATGTACGGCTGATCGATAGGTAATAATTATTAAAATATATGTCTAGAAGGTTCAAACAATCTATTTTCAAAATTGTGGAAGATATAAGGTATTTTACAAATTGCGGAGGCGGCAACTCTACTATCGTTGATCTGATCGAAAAATGATGTATGGCGGATCGATAGTTAATGATGATTAAGATATATGTCTAGAAGGTTTGAACAGTCTATTTTCAAAATTGTGGGAGATATAAGGTTTTTCCAATTTGCGGGGGCGTGAGGGGGCGTGGCAAAAATTTGAAACAAACTTGATCTGCCTGCAGACAATACAAGTCTACACTGAAAATTTGGTAGCTCTAGCTCTTATAGTCTCTGAGATCTAGGTGTTCATACGGACGGACGGACAGACGGACAGATCTATATCGACTCGGCTATTGATGCTGATCAAGAATATATATACTTTATGGGGTCGGAAATGCTTCCTTCTGCCTGTTACATACATTTGCACGAACTTAGTATACCCTTTTTACTCTACGAGTAACGGGTATAAAAACTGAAATGTGTTTATACCCGTTACTCGTAGAGTAAAAAGGGTATACTAAGTTCGTGCAAATGTATGTAACAGGCAGAAGGAAGCATCTCCGACCCCATAAAGTATATATATTCTTGATCAGCATCAATAGCCGAGTCGATATAGACATGTCCCTGTCTTCTCTGTCTGTCTGTCTGTCTGTCTGTCTGTCTGTCTGTCTGTCTGTCTGTCTGTCTGTCTGTCCGTCTGTCCGTCTGTCCGTCTGTCCGTCTGTCCGTCTGTCTGTCTGTCTGTATGAACACCTAGATCTCAGGAACTATAAGAGCTAGAGCTACCATTTTTTCAGTGTAGACTTGTATCTTCTGCACGCAGATCAAGTTTGTTTCAAATTTTTGCCACGCCCCCTCCCGCCCCCGCAATATGAAAAAAACTCATATCTCCCACAATTTTGAAAATTGATTGTTCGAACCTTCTAGACATATATTTTAATCATCATTACCTATCGATCCGCCATACATCATTTTTCGATCAGATGAACGATTGAAGAGTTACCGCCCCCGCAATATGAACGAGAGCGTAAGTTAAAGTCGGCCCTGCTCGACTTCGATATACCCGTTACTCAGGATATAAACATGTCCTAATTGTGGAAGAAATGAGTTTCTTTCCAATTTGCGGGGGAGACAACTCTACTATAGCTCATCTGATCAGGAAATGATGTATTGCTGATCGATAGGTAATAATTATTAAAATATATGTCTAGAGGGTTCAAACAATCTATTTTTAAAATTGTGGGTGATAATGAGGTATTTTTTAAATTGCGGGGGCGTGAACTTTTCTATCGTTCATCTGATCAGGAAACGATGTATGGCGGATCGATAGGTAGTGATGATTAAAATATATGTCTAGAGGGTTCGAATTATCTATTTTTTAAATTTGTGGGAAATATGAGGTATTTTTCAAATTGCGGGGGCGGCAACTCTACTATCGTTCATCTGATCGAAAAATGATGTATGGCTGATCGATAGGTAATAATTATTAAAATATATGTCTAAAAGGTTCAAACAATCTATTTTCAAAATTGTGGGAGATATGAGTTATTTTTCAAATTGCGGGGGTGGCAACTCTACTATAGTTCATCTGATCGAAAAATGGTGTATGGCGGATCGATAGGTAATGATGATTAAAATATATGTCTAGAAGGTTTGAACAGTCTATTTTCAAAATTGTGGGAGATATGAGGTTTTTTTTTCAAATTGCGGTGGTGGCAACTCTACTATCGTTCATCTGATCGAAAAATGATGTACGGCTGATCGATAGGTAATAATTATTAAAATAAATGTCTAGAAGGTTCAAACAATCTATTTTCAAAATTGCGGGAGATATGGGGTATTTTTCAAATTGCGGGGGTGGCAACTCTACTAAAGTTCATCTGATCGAAAAATGATGTATGGCGGATCGATAGGTAATGATGATTAAAATATATGTCTAGAAGGTTTGAACAGTCTATTTTCAAAATTGTGGGAGATATGAGGTTTTTTTCAAATTGCGGGGGCGGGAGGGGGCGTGGCAAAAATTTGAAACAAACTTGATCTGCCTGCAAACAATACAAGTCTACACTGAAAATTTGGTAGCTCTAGCTCTTATAGTCTCTGAGATCTAGGTGTTCATACGGACAGACGGACAGACGGACAGACGGACGGACGGACAGACGGACAGACGGACATGTCTATATCGACTCGGCTATTGGTGCTGATCAAGAATATATATACTTTATGGGGTCGGAAATGCTTCCTTCTGCCTGTTACATACATTTGCACGAACTTAGTATACCCTTTTTACTCTACGAGTAACGGGTATAAAAATTCCTCATATCTCCCACAATTTGGGCACCCTTACCCTGAGTAACGGGTATATCGAAGTCGAGCAGGGCCGACTTCAACTTACGCTCTCGTTTTAGAATCGACTTGAAGATCCAAAACACGAAAAAAAAAAACGAAATTTCGAAAAAGTTTTGCAATTTGATCTCTAAGTTGCAAAAGATAATGCTCCGATTAAGCTATTGAGCTGAAATTTTGCACAGAGTTTTTTTTACTGCACGCTGCTTATATGTCGAAACCGCCAGGATCCGATGACTACTTCTTATAGATGCCATAGAACGGATCGGTTAAAAAATGAGTTTTTTAATGTAAGCGTTTTTAACTCAGCAACTATGAATAATATATGTTTTGAAACTGTTTTGCAAAATTTGGTCAAAATCGGGTAACTGCATCGTATAGCTGACATAGGATGTATTGGTCAGAAAATAGATTTTTGTAGGAAAATCTTTTTTGTTTTCAATGTAAACGTTCATAAACTGACCAATTACACTAGTTTACAGGGAAAAACCCCATTGAAGCCATTATTTGTATTTGTATTTTGGAATGCTGAACTCAAAAATAAATTTAAAAAATCTTTTATGGATACGCTTTTGAGTTACAATTTTTTTAGTTTTTCAGGTACCCTTACACTTTAAGCAATATCTCGAGTTAGAAACTTCAGATGGAGTCAAGGAATCAAAAGGTTATGCAATTCCTAATAATCTAGTTAAAGAACATTTCTTAATCGGTTTAATAGTTTGAAAGTTAGAAGCAAAAATATTTCGAAAAAATATGATTTTTTCTCAAAAACGTGAAAAATTTTATTTTCGTAAAAACTTTTAAATGGTTGAAAATTATAATCAAAAAATTGGTTTTTAAATAAGGTATTGATGACGAAAATCTGTGGATATATAGCGAAGTTGTGAGCAATTTTGTGGAAGTACTAAGAGTCAAATTTGACTATTTTACGCGTTTATTTCAATTTTTATACACTTGAAAAGTGTATATTAATTTTGCCCAGAAGTTTGTAACGCATAGAAATATTCATTTCCGACCCCATAAACTATATATATTCTTGATCAGGACGACGAGCCGAGTTCATTTCCGCTTGTCCGTCCGTCCGTCTGTCTGTCTGTCCGTCTGTCCGTCTGTCTGTCTGTCTGTTTCTACGCGAACTAGTCTCTCAGTTTTATAGCTATCGAGCTGAAATTTTGCACATAATCTACTTTTTACTGCACGCAACTAATATGTCGGAACCGGCCGGATCGGATGACTATATCTTGTAGCTGCCATAGGAACGATCGGTCAGAAAATAAGTCATTGTGAGAAAAACTTTTTTATTTTCCATTGTAGCGTCACCATTCTTAGTATATATTAGTTTTAGATGATTTCACATATTTGTGGAAAAATTTATTAAAATCGGATGACTATATCATATAGCTGCCATAGGAACGATCGGTCTAAGAACTAGTTCTAGTTAGAAAAACTTTTGTTTTCCATCGTATCGTCACTAATCTTGGTATATGTTAGTTTTATATGGTCTTACATAATTCTGGAAAAATTTATCAAAATCGGATCACTATAGCATATAGCTGCCATAGGAACGATCGGTCGAAAAATAAGTCTTTGTGAGAAAAACTTTTTTGATTTTCATCGTAGCGTCTCCAAACGTAGTATATATTTGTTTTATATGTTTCCAAACAATACTGGAAAAATTGATCAAAATCGGATGACTATAGCATATAGCTGCCATATAAACGGACGGTCAAAAAACTAGTTCTAGTGAGAAAAACTTTATTGTTTTTTATCGTAGCGTCCACAATCTTGATATTTATTAGCTTTATATGCTTTCACATAATTTTGAAAAAAAAATTATAAAAATCGGATGACTATAGCATATAGCTGCCATTGGACCGATCGGTCGGAAAATGTGTTTTACTAAGAAAAGATTTTTTTATGGTATCAAATTGTTATTAGCAATGATTCAAAAATTTTAAATATCTATATCCTATATATATTTTTGCAGTTAAATCAGTTGGAGTAAAGTTTTTCAAGTGTATTAAAACTTCGGCACAGTCGAAGTTAGCTTTGCCTTCTCGTTTTACTTCACTTTTTGCTCACCATGCACACTGGCTCCAATTGAAAAAATTTTGGCATAAATTAAAAAAAAACGAGAAGGCAAAGCTAACTCGTGCCGAAGTTTTAATAATCGAAAAACTTTACTTCAACTGATTTAACTGGAAAATATATATAGGATATAGATATCAGATATTTAAAATTTTTAAATCATTGATAATTAAAATTTGATACCATAAAAAAAATGTTCTTAGTAAAACACATTTTTCGACCATCGGTCACTATGGCATATATGCTATAGTCATCCGATTTTGATAATTTTTTTCAAAATTATGTGAAAGCATATAAAACTAACATATACCAAGATTGGGAACTACGATAAAAAACAAAAAGTTTTTCTTTTAGAAGTAGTTGTTTGACCGACCGTTTATATGGCAGCTATATGCTATAGTCATCCGATTTTGATAAATTTTTTCAAAATTGTGTGGAAACATATAAAACAAATATATAGTACGATTGGAGACGATACGATAGAAATCAAAAGTTTTTCTCACAACGACTTATTTTTCGACCGATCGTCCCTATGGCAGCTATATGCCATAGTGATCCGATTTTGATAACATTTTCCAGAATTATGAGAAAGCATAAAAAACTAACATATACCAAGATTAGTGACGCTACGATGGAAAACAAAAAGTTTTTCTAACTAGAACTAGTTCTTAGACCGATCGTTCCTATGGCAGCTATATGATATAGTCATCCGATCCGGCCGGTTCCGACATATTAGTTGCGTGCAGTAAAAAGAAGACTCTGTGCAAAATTTCAGCTCGATAGCTTTAAAACAGACAGACGGACGGACGGACAGACGGAAATGAACTCGGCTCGTCGTCCTGATCAAGAATATATATAGTTTATGTGGTCGGAAATGAATATTTCTATGCGTTACAAACTTCTGGGCAAAATTAATATACACTTTTCAAGTGTATAAAAATGTTGGAAAATAAGAAAACAAGTTAATTGCACTTAAAGGTAATAGAACCATGTACCAAAATAACAAGTTCAAAATATTTGCGGTGGATCCCTGGAATTTTCGCACGACCCTGAAGTTGATTTTGTTTTGTGCAATCATTTAATTCTGCTTCTGTTGCTGCAGCAAGTGTACTTTAAAATGATGAAATCAGATATTAATATCAAGTTTAATAATTGTCTTTAAATGGAAAATTAAGCGTCAGGTATGTCTTATTCTAAAGAAAGAGAAAAAGTTTATGCTTTTTATGAGTTGTTTGTTTGTTTTTATGTGATGTTGCTGTGCTGTTTTTTAGACGAACCTAACCTAAAAGTCACGAGTTTTGTGGAGTAAAAAGTTTTAAGCTACTCCAGTATTCTCGCACCTAAAGATGCAAATATGTTTATCTGAATGTATATAATATAGCGTAACCAACCGCATTTGCTCATTTTAGCTCGTTTGCGAAATATTATACACTTGAAAAGTGTATATTAATTTTGCCCAGAAGTTTGTAACGCATAGAAATATTCATTTCCGACCCCATAAACTATATATATTCTTGATCAGGACAACAAGCTGAGTTCATTTCCGCTTGTCCGTCCGTCCGTCTGTCCGTCTGTCTGTCCGTCTGTCTGTTTCTACGCGAACTAGTCTCTCAGTTTTAAAGCTATCGAGCTGAAATTTTGCACAGAGTCTTCTTTTTACTGCACGCAACTAATATGATAATGGGCGTGAACTTTTCTATCGTTCATCTGATCAGGAAACGATGTATGGCGGATCGATAGGTAGTGATGATTAAAATATATGTCTAGAGGGTTCGAATTATCTATTTTTAAATTTGTGGGAAATATGAGGTATTTTTCAAATTGCGGGGGCGGCAACTCTACTATCGTTCATCTGATCGAAAAATAATGTATGGCTGATCGATAGGTAATAATTATTAAAATATATGTCTAAAAGGTTCAAACAATCTATTTTCAAAATTGTGGGAGATATGAGTTATTTTTCAAATTGCGGGGGTGGCAACTCTACTATGGTTCATCTGATCGAA
Source organism: Lordiphosa mommai (assembly GCA_018904225.1). Lineage (NCBI taxonomy): Eukaryota > Metazoa > Arthropoda > Insecta > Diptera > Drosophilidae > Lordiphosa > Lordiphosa mommai. The sequence continues at coordinate 490,890 of JAEIFT010000144.1, forward strand.
AAATGGTGTATGGCGGATCGATAGGTAATGATGATTAAAATATATGTCTAGAAGGTTTGAACAGTCTATTTTCAAAATTGTGGGAGATATGAGGTTTTTTTTTCAAATTGCGGGGGTGGCAACTCTACTATCGTTCATCTGATCGAAAAATGATGTACGGCTGATCGATAGGTAATAATTATTAAAATAAATGTCTAGAAGGTTCAAACAATCTATTTTCAAAATTGCGGGAGATATGGGGTATTTTTCAAATTGCGGGGGTGGCAACTCTACTAAAGTTCATCTGATCGAAAAATGATGTATGGCGGATCGATAGGTAATGATGATTAAAATATATGTCTAGAAGGTTTGAACAGTCTATTTTCAAAATTGTGGGAGATATGATTGATGATATGATATAATTGCGGGGGCGGGAGGGGGCGTGGCAAAAATTTGAAACAAACTTGATCTGCTTGCAAACAATACAAGTCTACACTGAAAATTTGGTAGCTCTAGCTCTTATAGTCTCTGAGATCTAGGTGTTCATACGGACAGACGGACAGACGGACGGACGGACAGACGGACAGACGGACAGACGGACATGTCTATATCGACTCGGCTATTGGTGCTGATCAAGAATATATATACTTTATGGGGTCGGAAATGCTTCCTTCTGCCTGTTACATACATTTGCACGAACTTAGTATACCCTTTTTACTCTACGAGTAACGGGTATAAAATTCCTCATATCTCCCACAATTTGGGCACCCTTACCCTGAGTAACGGGTATATCGAAGTCGAGCAGGGCCGACTTCAACTTACGCTCTCGTTTTAGAATCGACTTGAAGATCCAAAACACGAAAAAAAAAAACGAAATTTCGAAAAAAGTTTTGCAATTTGATCTCTAAGTTGCAAAAGATAATGCTCCGATTAAGCTATTGAGCTGAAATTTTGCACAGAGTTTTTTTACTGCACGCTGCTTATATGTCGAAACCGCCAGGATCCGATGACTACTTCTTATAGATGCCATAGAACGGATCGGTTAAAAAATGAGTTTTTTTAATGTAAGCGTTTTTAACTCAGCAACTATGAATAATATATGTTTTGAAACTGTTTTGCAAAATTTGGTCAAAATCGGGTAACTGCATCGTATAGCTGACATAGGATGTATTGGTCAGAAAATAGATTTTTGTAGGAAAATCTTTTTTGTTTTCAATGTAAACGTTCATAAACTGACCAATTACACTAGTTTACAGGGAAAAACCCCATTGAAGCCATTATTTGTATTTGTATTTTGGAATGCTGAACTCAAAAATAAATTTAAAAAATCTTTTTATGGATACGCTTTTGAGTTACAATTTTTTTTAGTTTTTCAGGTACCCTTACACTTTAAGCAATATCTCGAGTTAGAAACTTCAGATGGAGTCAAGGAATCAAAAGGTTATGCAATTCCTAATAATCTAGTTAAAGAACATTTCTTAATCGGTTTAATAGTTTGAAAGTTAGAAGCAAAAATATTTCGAAAAAATATGATTTTTTCTCAAAAACGTGAAAAATTTTATTTTCGTAAAAACTTTTAAATGGTTGAAAATTATAATCAAAAAATTGGTTTTTTAAATAAGGTATTGATGACGAAAATCTGTGGATATATAGCGAAGTTGTGAGCAATTTTGTGGAAGTACTAAGAGTCAAATTTGACTATTTTACGCGTTTATTTCAATTTTTATACACTTGAAAAGTGTATATTAATTTTGCCCAGAAGTTTGTAACGCATAGAAATATTCATTTCCGACCCCATAAACTATATATATTCTTGATCAGGACGACGAGCCGAGTTCATTTCCGCTTGTCCGTCCGTCCGTCTGTCTGTCTGTCCGTCTGTCCGTCTGTCTGTCTGTCTGTTTCTACGCGAACTAGTCTCTCAGTTTTATAGCTATCGAGCTGAAATTTTGCACATAATCTACTTTTTACTGCACGCAACTAATATGTCGGAACCGGCCGGATCGGATGACTATATCTTGTAGCTGCCATAGGAACGATCGGTCAGAAAATAAGTCATTGTGAGAAAAACTTTTTTATTTTCCATTGTAGCGTCACCATTCTTAGTATATATTAGTTTTAGATGATTTCACATATTTGTGGAAAAATTTATTAAAATCGGATGACTATATCATATAGCTGCCATAGGAACGATCGGTCTAAGAACTAGTTCTAGTTAGAAAAACTTTTTGTTTTCCATCGTATCGTCACTAATCTTGGTATATGTTAGTTTTATATGGTCTTACATAATTCTGGAAAAATTTATCAAAATCGGATCACTATAGCATATAGCTGCCATAGGAACGATCGGTCGAAAAATAAGTCTTTGTGAGAAAAACTTTTTGATTTTCATCGTAGCGTCTCAAACGTAGTATATATTTGTTTTATATGTTTCCAAACAATACTGGAAAAATTGATCAAAATCGACCGTTTATATGGCAGCTATATGCTATAGTCATCCGATTTTGATAAATTTTTTCAAAATTGTGTGGAAACATATAAAACAAATATATAGTACGATTGGAGACGATACGATAGAAATCAAAAAAGTTTTTCTCACAACGACTTATTTTTCGACCGATCGTTCCTATGGCAGCTATATGCCATAGTGATCCGATTTTGATACATTTTTTCCAGAATTATGAGAAAGCATATATAAAACTAACATATACCAAGATTAGTGACGCTACGATGGAAAACAAAAAAGTTTTTCTAACTAGAACTAGTTCTTAGACCGATCGTTCCTATGGCAGCTATATGATATAGTCATCCGATCCGGCCGGTTCCGACATATTAGTTGCGTGCAGTAAAAAGAAGACTCTGTGCAAAACTTCAGCTCGATAGCTTTAAAACTGAGAGACTAGTTCGCGTAGAAACAGACAGACGGACGGACGGACAGACGGAAATGAACTCGGCTCGTCGTCCTGATCAAGAATATATATAGTTTATGTGGTCGGAAATGAATATTTCTATGCGTTACAAACTTCTGGGCAAAATTAATATACACTTTTCAAGTGTATAAAAATGTTGGAAAATAAGAAAACAAGTTAATTGCACTTAAAGGTAATAGAACCATGTACCAAAATAACAAGTTCAAAATATTTGCGGTGGATCCCTGGAATTTTCGCACGACCCTGAAGTTGATTTTGTTTTGTGCAATCATTTAATTCTGCTTCTGTTGCTGCAGCAAGTGTACTTTAAAATGATGAAATCAGATATTAATATCAAGTTTAATAATTGTCTTTAAATGGAAAATTAAGCGTCAGGTATGTCTTATTCTAAAGAAAGAGAAAAGTTTATGCTTTTTATGAGTTGTTTGTTTGTTTTTATGTGATGTTGCTGTGCTGTTTTTTAGACGAACCTAACCTAAAAGTCACGAGTTTTGTGGAGTAAAAAGTTTTAAGCTACTCCAGTATTCTCGCACCTAAAGATGCAAATATGTTTATCTGAATGTATATAATATAGCGTAACCAACCGCATTTGCTCATTTTAGCTCGTTTGCGAAATATTATACACTTGAAAAGTGTATATTAATTTTGCCCAGAAGTTTGTAACGCATAGAAATATTCATTTCCGACCCCATAAACTATATATATTCTTGATCAGGACAACAAGCTGAGTTCATTTCCGCTTGTCCGTCCGTCCGTCTGTCCGTCTGTCCGTCTGTCTGTCCGTCTGTCCGTCTGTCTGTTTCTACGCGAACTAGTCTCTCAGTTTTAAAGCTATCGAGCTGAAATTTTGCACAGAGTCTTCTTTTTACTGCACGCAACTAATATGTCGGAACCGGCCGGATCGGATGACTATATCATATAGCTGCCATAGAAACGGTCGGTCAAAAAACTTATTCTAGTTAGAAAAACTTTTTTGTTTTAAATCGTAGCGTCCCCAATCTTGGTATATGTTAGTTTTATATGCTTCCACATAATTCTGGAAAAATGTATCAAAATCGGATCACTATAGCATATAGCTGCCATAGGAACGATCGGTCGAAAAATAAGTCGTTGTGAGAAAAACTTTTTTGATTTTCATCGTAGCGGCTCCAATCGTAGTATATATTTGTTTTATATGTTTCCACACAATTCTGAAAAAATTGATCAAAATCGGATGACTATAGCATATAGCTGCCATATAAACGGTCGGTCAAAAAACCACTTTTAGTGAGAAAAACTTTTTTGTTTTTTATCGTAGCGTCCCCAATCTTGGTATATATTAGTTTTATATGCTTTCACATAATTTTGAAAAAAATTATCAAAATCGGATGACTATAGCAAATAGCTGCCATAGGACCGATCGGTCGGAAAATGTGTTTTACTAAGAAAAGTTTTTTTTAATGGTATTAAATTTTTATTATCAATGATTTCATAATTTTAAATATCTGATATCTATATCCTATATATATTTTACCGGTTAATTCAGTTGAAGTAAAGTTTTTCAAGTGTATTAAAACTTCGGCACAGTCGAAGTTAGCTTTGCCTTCTCGTTTGTTATTGTTGCAGGCAACTTTGAATTTAAACACGCTGAAATGTTTCCAAAATGGGTTGAAGGTGATCGTAAATCGCAGATAATTTCTGATTGGATCTTTAAAACGATTGTTAAAAAATCTTAAACCAATGGAAAATCAACTAATTCTAATCGAAATCTGTTACCGCTTATATTAAAAAGAATCTGACAAAATGCATTAGACTCATTGCAAGATTCAACCAAGAACATTATAAATGGCTTTAACCAAGGTCGTCGAGGAAGATGATTTATTAGGAAATGCCAAAGGACGCCCATTTAATCTATGAAGAAGGTGGTATGCGTTTATAAAGAATAAAAGCTGCAAATATTTTCATAAAGCAAAGTCAATACACTTATTTCACACGTAATCAAAAAATTTTAGGTACAACATTTTATTAAACTTTTTAAAATTGTTTAATATATCGTTTGTTAGAAGAAAATAAAGCTATATTATGCAGGAAATATTTTAATTGTATTATGTGAACAAATTTGGAAAATTAATTTTAACATGAAATCGTAATTTTATATGGGCGGTTCAGGTGGGCGTGGTCGGATCGGTCCAAAATTTTTTTCGTTTCGTATATATGATATTACAATTAAATATTCCAAGTTACAGCCCTCTAACTATATTCGTTTAATTTATGCCAAAATTTTGGCTTTTGGCGCCACTGTGCAATGTACGAGTTCCACTAGAAGCCAAATCACAGAAAAAAATTAAGAGCAAGGCCAAGAACGAAGAAAAAATAAAAATATTTTCTAATAAATACATAAAACACTGAATTTTGACTGTTAGTACTTGCACTCAATTGCTTACAACTCCTTTATTATATAGATATTCTTTATCAATAGCTTATTTTCTTCGTAAAAGTGGTATTTGTAAGAACAAAAGACAAAATACATTTTTTTACCAGTTTCAACCTTTTACAGATTTTAGGAAAAAAAATGTTACACTTCTTTGAAAAAATCGATTTCTTCGAAATGTTTTTGCGTGTAGCATTCAAACTGCTAATCCGATTGGAAAATGATCTTCAACTAGGTTATTTAAAATTGTATACCCTTTAGATAAATACCTTGCTTGAAGACATCTTAAGTTTCTTTCTCGAAATATGTCTTAAAATGTAAGGGTACCTAGCGAAAAAACTAAAAAACGAGAAGGCAAAGCTAACTTCGACTGTGCCGAAGTTTTAATACACTTGAAAAACTTTACTCCAACTGATCTAACCGGTATAATCTATATAGGATATAGAGATCAGATATTTACAATTTTTAAATCATTGATAGTAAAAATTTGATACCATTAAACAAAACTTTTCTTAGTAAAACACATTTTCCGACCGATCGTTCCTATGGCAGCTATATGCTATAGTCATATGATTTTTATAATTTTTTTTCGAAATTATGTGAAAGCATAGAAAACTAATATATACCAAGATTGGGGACGCTACGATAAAAAACAAAAAAGTTTTTCTTACTAGAAGTAGTTTTTTGACCGTCCGTTTATATGGCAGCTATATGCTAAAGTCATCCGATTTTGATAAATTTTTTCAGAATTATGTGGAAACATATAAAACAAATATATACTACGATTGGAGACGCTACGATGGAAATCAAAAAAGTTTTTCTCACTAAGACTTATTTTTCGACCGATCGTTTCTATGGCAGCTATATGCTATAGTGATCCGATTTTGACACATTTTTCCAGAAATATGTGAAAGCATATAAAACTAACATATACCAAGATTAGTGACGATACGATGGAAAAAAAAAAAGTTTTTCTAACTAGAACTTGTTCTTAGACCGATCGTTCCTATGGCAGCTATATGATATAGTTATCCGATCCGGCCGGTTAAGACATATTAGTTGCGTGCAGTAAAAAGAAGACTCTGTGCAAAATTTCAGCTCGATAGCTTTAAAACTGAGAGACTAGTTCGCGTAGAAACAGACAGACGGACAGACAGACGGACAAGCGGAAATGAACTCAGCTCGTCGTCCTGATCAAGAATATATATAGTTTATGGGGTCGGAAACGAATATTTCTATGCGTTACAAACTTCTGGGCAAAATTAATATACACTTTTCAAGTGTATAAAAAGATTTTCTCACTAGAACTAGTTTTTGGACCGACCGTTTATATGGCAGCTATATGCTATAGTCATCCGACTTTGATAAAATCTTCTAGAATTGTGTTAACACATATAAAACTAATATATACCAAGATTGGTGACGCTACGATGGAAAATAAAAAAGTTTTTCCCAATAGAACTAGTTTTTCGACCAACCGTTTATATGGCAGCTATATGCTATATTCATCCGATTTTGATACATTTTTCACAAATATGTAAAATCATCTAAAATTTACCAATATTGGTGACGCTACAATGGAAAATAAGAAAGTTTTTCTTACTAAGACTTATTTTTCGACCGATCGTTTTAATGGCAGCTATATGATATAGTCACCCGATCCGGCCGGCTCCGACATATTAGTTGCGTGCAGTAAAAAGAAGACTCTGTGCAAAATTTCAGCTCCATAGCTTTAAAACTGAGAGACTAGTTCGCGTAGAAACAGACAGACGGACAGACAGACGGACAGACAGACGGACAGACAGACGGACAGACAGACGGACAGACAGACGGACAGACAGACGGACGGACGGACAAACGGAAATGAACTCAGCAGGTCGTGCTAATCAAGAATATATATAGTTTATGGGGTCGGAAATGAATATTTCTATGCGTTACAAAGTTCTGGGCAAAATTAATATACACTTTTCAAGTGTATAAACGAGAAGGCAAAGCTAACTTCGACTGTGCCGAAGTTTGAATACACTTGAAAAACTGATTTAACTGCAAAAATATATATAGGATATAGATATCAGATATTTAAAATTTTTAAATCATTGCTAATAAAAATTTGATACCATAAAAAAACTTTTCTTAGTAAAACACATTTTCCGACCGATCGGTCCTATGGCAGCTATATGCTATAGTCATCCGATTTTGATAATTTTTTTCGAAATTATGTGAAAGCATATAAAACTAATATATACCAAGATTGGGGACGCTACGATAAAAAACAAAAAAGTTTTTCTCACTAGAAGTAGTTTTTTGACCGACCGTTTAAAGTGAAGTGTGTTTTAAGTGAAGTGTATATTAATTTTGCCCGGAAGTTTGTAACGCATAGAAATATTCATTTCCGACCCCATAAACTATATATATTCTTGATCAGGACGACGAGCTGAGTTCATTTCCGTTTGTCCGTCCGTCCGTCTGTCTGTCCGTCTGTCTGTTTCTACGCGAACTAGTCTCTCAGTTTTAAAGCTATGGAGCTGAAATTTTGCACAGAGTCTTCTTTTTACTGCACGCAACTAATATGTCGGAGCCGGCCGGATCGGGTGACTATATCATATAGCTGCCATTAAAACGATCGGTCGAAAAATAAGTCTTAGTAAGAAAAACTGTCTTATTTTCCATTGTAGCGTCACCAATATTGGTAAATTTGAGATGATTTTACATATTTGTGAAAAATGAATCAAAATCGGATGAATATAGCATATAGCTGCCATATAAACGGTTGGTCGAAAAACTAGTTCTATTGGGAAAAACTTTTTTATTTTCCATCGTAGCGTCACCAATCTTGGTATATATTAGTTTTATATGTGTTAACACAATTCTAGAAGATTTTATCAAAGTCGGATGACTATAGCATATAGCTGCCATATAAACGGTCGGTCCAAAAACTAGTTCTAGTGAGAAAATCTTTTTATACACTTGAAAAGTGTATATTAATTTTGCCCAGAAGTTTGTAACGCATAGAAATATTCGTTTCCGACCCCATAAACTATATATATTCTTGATCAGGACGACGAGCTGAGTTCATTTCCGCTTGTCCGTCCGTCCGTCTGTCTGTCCGTCTGTTTCTACGCGAACTAGTCTCTCAGTTTTAAAGCTATCGAGCTGAAATTTTGCACAGAGTCTTCTTTTTACTGCACGCAACTAATATGTCGGAACCGGCCGGATCGGATAACTATATCATATAGCTGCCATAGGAACAATCGGTCTAAGAACAAGTTCTAGTTAGAAAAACTTTTTTTTTTCCATCGTATCGTCACTAATCTTGGTATATGTTAGTTTTATATGCTTTCACATATTTCTGGAAAAATGTGTCAAAATCGGATCACTATAGCATATAGCTGCCATAGAAACGATCGGTCGAAAAATAAGTCTTAGTGAGAAAAACTTTTTTGATTTCCATCGTAGCGTCTCCAATCGTAGTATATATTTGTTTTATATGTTTACACATAATTCTGAAAAAATTTATCAAAATCGGATGACTTTAGCATATAGCTGCCATATAAACGGACGGTCAAAAAACTACTTCTAGTAAGAAAAACTTTTTTTGTTTTTTATCGTAGCGTCCCCAATCTTGGTATATATTAGTTTTCTATGCTTTCACATTATTTCGAAAAAAATTATCAAAATCATATGACTATAGCATATAGCTGCCATAGGAACGATCGGTCGGAAAATGTGTTTTACTAAGAAAAGTTTTTTTTTATGGTATCAAATTTTTATTATCAATGATTTAAAAATTGTAAATATCTGATATCTATATCCTATATATATTTTTCCAGTTAAATCAGTTGGAGTAAAGTTTTTAAAGTGTATTAAAACTTCGGCACAGTCGAAGTTAGCTTTGCCTTGTCGTTTGTTTTCCATCGTAGCATCACCAATCGTGGTATATATTAGTTTTATGTACTTCCACACAATTCTGGAAAAATTGATCAAAATCGGATGACTATAGCATATAGCTGCCATATAAACGGTCGGTCCAAAAAGTAGTTCTAGTGCGAAAAATTGTTGGTTTTCCTGATGCTATGATAGCATCACCAATCGTGAAATATATTAGTTTTACATGATTCCACACAATTCCGGAAAAATTGATCAAAAACGGATGCAGGGAATCAAACCGAATCGAATTTCGGTTCCGGTTCCGGTTCTGGTACGTACCGAAACTAATGTTTCGGTAAAAGGTTCTGTTTAGGTTCTAGTTTATTTCGGTATTCGGTTCCGTACCGGTACCTTGGTTTTTATTTCGGTATACCGGTACGTACCGGTATGTACCGGTATAATTTAAAAATCCTTTAATCCGAAGATATAATAAAAATGGTAGCAACCTACACAACAAAAAGTAGTTATAAAGAAGAAAAATTAAACATAATAAACCTTACCTCAAAAAAAATGTCCTAATAATAGAAGAGCAAGAAGATCTTTTGATATCTGATGAAATGTTACACTGTTTTCAGGTAACGTTACCGATCACAATTTAACCCTGCTATGAGGTTAAGTCCATTTGGGCCAATTATTAATTCATTTCCTTTGTAAATGCAAAAATTAGGAATAAATGAATAATATTTGGAATTAATTGAACCAAAATAGATGCAATGAAATAAGATGAAATTGTTATTTTTATTGAAAATTTCAGTATATACCAGATGGTCCCTTAACTTTACATTTGTAAGTTTTTGCTTATCCTGCGTTTTACCCTGAAGAAATCCCTGATTGAAGCAATAAAAATGAAATAACAAAAAAAAACTCAGAGCCGAATCTGTACCGGTACAATGTTTCGGTTCTTTTAGGTCATTTCGGTTCCAAAAATAAAGGTTCCGAAATAAAATAAATAATTACGGTTCCGGTTCTGGTTTTGAGTTTCAATCGGTTCTTTTCGGTATAAGGTTCCGGTTCAGGTTCCGGTTTGACACCCTGATCGGATGACAATACCATATAGCTGCCATATAAACGGTCGGTCCTACTACTAGTTCTAGTGAGAAAAACTCTTTTGTTTTCCATCGTAGCATCACCTATCGTGGTATATATTAGTTTCATGTACTTCCACAAAATTCTGGAAAAATTGATCGAAATAGGATGACTATAGCATATAGCTGCCATAGAAACGATCGGTCTAAAAACTGGTTCTAGTGTGAAAATTTTTCCGTCATCAATTGCGTCTTTCAAAACTGCAAGGGTATTTTAAACATCGGCGTAGCCGATGTTAGCCTTCTATTTTTTTTTTTGTAAACTAGTGTTATTAATCTCTCTACATATAAAAGAGTTTGTCCTCACTGATTCACCGATTGGCAATCAACGCAGAGCCTGAACGGAAGATAGAATAAAATTTTCACAGAAGTTTCCATATGAGTTGAAAGTGGGCACTAAGGCGGGGTTTTGGAAAATTCCACCCCTAAGGGGTGGCGAAACTCCCGGAAAAGCTACTATGGAGAAAATTTTGTTTTTCATCCGATTGATTTGAAATTTGGTTTGTAAGTAAAGAAAGCGAAATAATTGTTTCACAGATTTCGGAAAATCCGGCCACAAGGAAAATGGCCGGAAAATTCTTTATAGAAGAAACTATTTTTCATCCGATTGACTTCAAACTCGGTTTGTGAGGATGGTAAGCAGAATAATAAGACTTGAGATTTTGCGATGTTGGAAAAACCGCCCACAGAGTATATAGGGTTTGTGCATATGTATGTAACACCCAGAAGGAAGCATCTCCAACCCTATAAAGTATATATATTCTTGATCAGCATCAACAGACGAGTCGATATAGCCATGTCCGTCTGTCTGTCCGTCTGTCTGTCCGTACGAACGAAGAGATCTCAGAGATGGTAGGAGATAGAGGTTTGAGGTGTATGGAACATATATTTCTTATATCTGCAGGTAGATCAAGTTTAGTTTTGATTTTTGCCACGCCCCCTGCCTCCCCCGCAAATTGAAAAAAACTTAATATCTTCCACAATTTTGGAGTTAGGTTGTTCGAACCTTTTAAACATATATTCTACTCATCATTACTTATCGAGCCCCCATACATCGTTTTCCGATCAGATGAACGATAGTAAAGTTGCCGCCCCCGCAATTTGAAAAATACCTTAAATATCCCGCAAGTTTGGAGTTAGGTTGTTCAAACCTTCTAGACATATATTCTACTCATCATTACTTATCGATTCAGCATACACGGTTTCAAGATCAGATGAACGATATTCGAATTATATGCAAATCAAATAATTACGCTGGGCAGCACCGCCCGTAATCGTGATGGGCAGCACTTGCACCGTTTGTGTGACCCACACTTTAAAGTTTTTAGTTATATATAAACAGGTACAGAGTTTATTACAATCGGGCTTGGACGACTTTCTTACTTGTTTTTATTTCGGGAAGTTCACTGCAAAGGTTGGAATATGGGTGCGGTTTTAGCCGATATGTATTAAATTTGGTTTAAAAGCTCTATGGGCAAATTAAATAGGATAAAGTTTTTAGCTTTGCGCATACTCACCCTAAAGGTCGGATAATGGGTGCCAGGGGTGGTTTCAGGGATTGTACGCTTAATGGGCCAAATAGGAGGAAAATAATTTTCTCATTTCTGAAGGTCGGAAAATGGGGGGCTGGGGTAGGATCATTGATGATGGTGGCGAAGCGAAGCTCGCCGGGTTATATGCTAGTATTATATATATGATTACGTATCCTTGGTATCCAATGTCACCGAAGGTTCGCAAAATATTAGTTCACGACGAAATAATGAATTCCTCTTTAGTTCCGGTAGGATGTTTAGGAGGAAATGCTTCAAAGGCAAGGAACAAAGTCTATAAAAACAATAGGAAATTACATGCCCGAAAGAACAGTCGATTAAATAACATGGCTGATGTATTTTATAGAGCTATGGATTCTTCTGATCTATTAATATCAAGTATATGTTTAAATCAGCGGCTGAAGAAAAAGAAAAAACTAATTTTTCCAACAGATGTAATTAATCCTTTAAAATCACAATCTCTCTCGAACTACGAAACAATTATAAAGCCTGAAAATGTAGATTCTGACTCTGCTGATGATTCTAAGGAGCCATTTGATATTATGTTAGACAATGAAGAAAATCAAATAAACTTTAATGGCTAATAAAATACTTTAAAAAATCAGTTAATTTTTATCTTTTGGTGTCCTCGAAAAGTTTGAAGGTTTCTATGCAACTATTAGAGTTTATACCAAAATTTCGGACTGTTTAACCACAGCGAGTGTAGGCGGAAAATTTTAAGGCGTATTCCAATTGTAAAAAACATAAATTTGAAATTCTATATTAAAATTTCTATGTTGTGTGGAAAATTTCAAGCTTCTAGCTTTAAAATTAGAGTTTATGCCAAAATTTCTGATTTTTTAACCACTGCGATTGTAGTCGGAAAAGTTAAAGGCGTGGCGCAATTGTAAATAGCAAAAAATTCGAAATTCTATATTAATATTTCTGAATTGTCTGCAAAATTTCAAACCTCTAGCTTTAAAATTAGAGTTTATGCCAAAATTTCTGACTTTTTGACCACAGTGCAATGCTGGCAAAGCTTCATGACATACCGTGGCGTAAAGCTTTTCGATAACTCTCCTTTGCTTTGTTTATATCGAACTGATGCAGGGTTGATTTGGGGGTTATTTGCTTATCGATAACTCGTGTAGTCAAGAGAATTGAAATAGAACTTCACGAAACAAACTGCATGTAAATGCGCATGCAATTTTAATGATGCTTGAAAACAAAATCAAGGAGAGCTTCATTAAGCAAACTTCATCGTGTAAACACGGTCTAATTGTGCTATGCCCAATTTATCAAAAAGGAGAACCCGCAATCTGCGCCAACTACCGTGGGATAAGTTTTCTTCACGTTGTATATAAGATACTGTCACGTATATTATGTGAACGTCTTGAGCCGCTTATTAGAACACTAATTGGACCCTATCTGTGTGGCTTCAGACCTGGAAAACCCACTATAGACCACATATTCACATTGCGAAAAATACTGGAGAAGCACCATGTTCTTTTACGCCCTGTCCACTCTTAGTATACCAGCAAAGTACGACAACTTTAAGGTCTTTAGAGGATTTCGTCTATCTAGGAACAACAATAACCAGCGATAACAACATCAGCCTCGAAATTCGATGAAGAATTACTCTCTTTTTTCTCCGATTGACTTTAAACTCGTTTTGTAAGGATAGTATGCAAAATAATTAGGCATGTGATTTTTTGTTGGTGGAAATTTCACCCACAAGGAAAATGCCCGGCAAATTGTAATGTAAAAAACAATTTTTCATCCGATTGACTTTAAACTCGGTTTGTAAGGATAGTATGCAAAATAATTGGACATGAGATTTTCAAATGTTGGAAAATTCGTACCAAGAGTGGGGAAATGCCTGTAAAATTCTATTAGTAAAACCTATTTTTAATCTGATTGGCTTCAAAATCGGTTTGTGAACACATTATAGAAAATAATTAGACATGTGATTTCTCGGTGGTGAAATTTCCGCCCACAGTCAAGAATAATGGTGGGCGTATTTCGGTTCAGTAACAATGGGTATTTGTGAGCCGATTTGAATAAAATTCGTTTTGTAAGCTTTAGGGTCAGAATAAATGGAAACACGTGTTTTTATACTCTGTACCGAAGGTACACAGAGTATATAGGGTTTGTGCATATGTATGTAACACCCAGAAGGAAGCATCTCCAACCCTATAAAGTATATATATTCTTGATCAGCATCAACAGACGAGTCGATATAGCCATGTCCGTCTGTCTGTCCGTCTGTCTGTCCGTCCGTCTGTCCGTACGAACGAAGAGATCTCAGAGATGGTAGGAGATAGAGGTTTGAGGTGTATGGAACATATATTTCTTATATCTGCAGGCAGATCAAGTTTAGTTTTGATTTTTGCCACGCCCCCTGCCTCCCCCGCAAATTGAAAAAAACTTAATATCTTCCACAATTTTGGAGTTAGGTTATTCGAACCTTTTAGACATATATTCTACTCATCATTACTTATCGAGCCCCCATACATCGTTTTCCGATCAGATGAACGATAGTAAAGTTGCCGCCCCCGCAATTTGAAAAATACCTTAAATATCCCGCAAGTTTGGAGTTAGGTTGTTCAAACCTTCTAGACATATATTCTACTCATCATTACTTATCGATTCAGCATACACGGTTTCAAGATCAGATGAACGATATTCGAATTATATGCAAATCAAATAATTACGCTGGGCAGCACCGCCCGTAATCGTGATGGGCAGCACTTGCACAGTTTGTGTGACCCACACTTTAAAGTTTTTAGTTATATATAAACAGGTACAGAGTTTATTACAATCGGGCTTGGACGACTTTCTTACTTGTTTTTATTTCGGGAAGTTCACTGCAAAGGTTGGAATATGGGTGCGGTTTTAGCCGATATGTATTAAATTTGGTTTAAAAGCTCTATGGGCAAATTAAATAGGATAAAGTTTTTAGCTTTGCGCATACTCACCCTAAAGGTCGGATAATGGGTGCCAGGGGTGGTTTCAGGGATTGTACGCTTAATGGGCCAAATAGGAGGAAAATAATTTTCTCATTTCTGAAGGTCGGAAAATGGGGGGCTGGGGTAGGATCATTGATGATGGTGGCGAAGCGAAGCTCGCCGGGTTATATGCTAGTATTATATATATGATTACGTATCCTTGGTATCCAATGTCACCGAAGGTTCGCAAAATATTAGTTCACGACGAAATAATGAATTCCTCTTTAGTTCCGGTAGGATGTTTAGGAGGAAATGCTTCAAAGGCAAGGAACAAAGTCTATAAAAACAATAGGAAACTACATGCCCGAAAGAACAGTCGATTAAATAACATGGCTGATGTATTTTATAGAGCTATGGATTCTTCTGATCTATTAATATCAAGTATATGTTTAAATCAGCGGCTGAAGAAAAAGAAAAAACTAATTTTTCCAACAGATGTAATTAATCCTTTAAAATCACAATCTCTCTCGAACTACGAAACAATTATAAAGCCTGAAAATGTAGATTCTGACTCTGCTGATGATTCTAAGGAGCCATTTGATATTATGTTAGACAATGAAGAAAATCAAATAAACTTTAATGGCTAATAAAATACTTTAAAAAATCAGTTAATTTTTATCTTTTGGTGTCCTCGAAAAGTTTGAAGGTTTCTATGCAACTATTAGAGTTTATACCAAAATTTCGGACTGTTTAACCACAGCGAGTGTAGGCGGAAAATTTTAAGGCGTAGTCCAATTGTAAAAAACATAAATTTGAAATTCTATATTAAAATTTCTATGTTGTGTGGAAAATTTCAAGCTTCTAGCTTTAAAATTAGAGTTTATGCCAAAATTTCTGATTTTTTTAACCACTGCGATTGTAGTCGGAAAAGTTAAAGGCGTGGCGCAATTGTAAATAGCAAAAATTCGAAATTCTATATTAATATTTCTGAATTGTCTGCAAAATTTCAAACCTCTAGCTTTAAAATTAGAGTTTATGCCAAAATTTCTGACTTTTTGACCACAGTGCAATGCTGGCAAAGCTTCATGACATACCGTGGCGTAAAGCTTTTCGATAACTCTCCTTTGCTTTGTTTATATTGAACTGATGCAGGGTTGATTTGGGGGTTATTTGCTTATCGATAACTCGTGTAGTCAAGAGAATTGAAATAGAACTTCACGAAACAAACTGCATGTAAATGCGCATGCAATTTTAATGATGCTTGAAAACAAAATCAAGGAGAGCTTCATTAAGCAAACTTCATCGTGTAAACACGGTCTATTTGTGCTATGCCCAATTTATCAAAAAGGAGACCCCGCAGTCTGCGCCAACTACCGTGGGATAAGTTTTCTTCACGTTGTATATAAGATACTGTCACGTATATTATGTGAACGTCTTGAGCCGCTTATTAGAACACTAATTGGACCCTATCTGTGTGGCTTCAGACCTGGAAAACCCACTATAGACCACATATTCACATTGCGAAAAATACTGGAGAAGCACCATGTTCTTTGACGCCCTGTCCACTCTTAGTATACCAGCAAAGTACGACAACTTTAAGGTCTTTAGAGGATTTCGTCTATCTAGGAACAACAATAACCAGCGATAACAACATCGGCCTCGAAATTCGATGAAGAATTACTCTTGCAAGCCGATGATACTACGGGCTCAGTAAGGACATGGCATGGACATTCACAGCAGCGGATGAGGCGGCAATTGGCGTATTCGAGAGAAAATTTCTTCGGAGGATTTATGACCCGAGATCAAGACTGAGATGGGAAGAACAGGTGCAGCAAGACCTGTTCAAGCTTGGTACAGAAGAGGCTGGCACCCATTACTAGCAGCGGCCGTGACCGACAATTGGGTGTGATATTGATATACCGGGTCGAAGAAGAAGTAACGGTTATAATACAAAAAAGTTAATGCTCAGTTTATTGAAAAAGACCTAAGGCTATTAAGCACTTATTTCTCTGAGTATAAATCAGGTATATTGAAGTCGGTTAGGACCGACTTTTACTACCACTCTCGTTTATGTTAGCGATGGTTGTATCGTTTTTAAATTGTTTCACATACTCAGCTGCCATTCCATTAAAACTATACTTTTAAATTCATGAACCCACTAATCTTTTTATTGTGCATCAAATTTTTCTTAATTATGTTTTGTATTTACTTCTTTAGCGTACTGCCCATATCTATGACAGCCGCTTTAACAATTGAAAATTAATTACTTTGAATATATTTATTAGTGGTTAACATTCAACACAACATTATGTCTAATTTCTTGACTTTTTTGAAATAAGTTTTTTTATGTATTAATAAACCTTGTATAGCACCATGTTTAAATCGAAATGCCAATGATTCATAATTGTGAACTCCGTAATTTAAAACAAACAGTAATTGTATATTGATTCGTCCTCTATTTCGGTTTTTAAATCGTCTGCGTCAAGTTGAATAGATAAATTGAGACTTTCTTCATCGGATTCGGCTGCATTAAACGTAGTTATAGTGTCTTCATTAGCTTCATTGAAAGCACTAATATTGTTTTCAACATTTGTATTAACAATGGTTATCGTGTCTCCCACGACGTTTTCAATAGGTAAGCTCTGGCTAGTCTCCTCTACATGTGGTCGCTGTTTTATAATAATTTGTTCGCTATCTGAATTAATTGCAGCAATAATATATCTCTCAACTTGGATACTGACGGAACGGCTACTGTGATGATCAGCAATGTGTTTCTCCACGTTCGCTGCATTTAGTTGTACAAAGTTGCATAATAAACATCGAAAAAGATATATAACCTTCTGGTCAACATTGTATACGTAAGCCGTGGAAATACCTGTATGAGCGCAAGATTTCGATCTTTTTTTGTGATCAAAAAGATTTTCTTGGTAAGGCTTTTTTAGTTTACATGAGTTACAATAAAAAGCAAACTCTCCGGTATGTGATGAAAAGTGGTTATAAAAATTAACAAACAGATCAATTAGAGTATCACTGCAAAAAGGACAATCAATTGTGTATCGCATTTCTTTTAACTTGTTTCTTCCCCGATCAACAGGAAACGCAAATCGTGTACTTTTGCAAATTTTATTAAGCATCTCTTCGCTTAATCGAGAAACATATGACTCTGTCTTATGCACGCGAACAAAATGATTTGTGAGATTGTTCGGCTTTGACTTGCAAATTACACATATTCTTGTATTTTCTTCTGTCATTTCCGAATCAGTGTTGGTAACGAATATCTGAGAATCTGACCTCTTTCCTACACCTTTATTTGGTGTGACATTATCATTCTCATCTTCTATGTGGGTTTTAACTAGAACAACATCTAATGCAGATGTTTCTGTGTTCTGGGATGCATCAAACTCTAATTCTAGCTCTTCTAAGAATCTCGACGATAGTTTTTTTAAAAGAACACATGGATTGTAATTAGTTTTTCTTTTGGATGCTGTATGTTTCTGAATCTTTTTTTGCGAGTTTGCTTCTTTGGCAAGTCCACAAATGCCTGGAGTAAGGGGTACAGGCAATTCTACTTCATTTAAGTCGCTGTTCCTTTGCTCCACAGAGTTATCTAAAGTATTCTGAATATGTTGTTCTTTTTCTGAACTTTTTTCGAAAGATTTACTGGAGACTAGCACAGATTGAGATGACACTGGTTCAATAATGCTGTCATTGTAATCACACTTTAATAACCCAGATGACACAGGTTCAAATATGATGTCATCGTCTTCGATCTGCAATAATGCAGATGACACAGGTTGAAATTCCACGTTATCTTCATCAGAGCTGTCCAGACTGATTTGTTCTATTTGATCCTCAAAGAGTTTATGTATCCATCGTGGTAAAGCCTGTAATTAAAAAGACAAGTAATATTTATGTCTGTATAAATTAACTATTATTCCAAGCTAACTTCGTCTGTGCCGAGCTTTTTAACTCTTGCCGATTTTTCCGATAAAACATATTTATAAGCTATTTTATTTCAGAATACTAGCATATGCCCCGGCGTGATTTCCCACCATCAGTATAGCCGTCAAAAAGATATCAAAATCGTTATGATGTTAGAATGAAACAAAATTTTAATTTATTTCCCTCGTAACGCTTGCAAAACGAATAATTATCGGCTCAAAGACAACGGTTAACTCTAAAAGTCCTCTCCGTGGTGAAAAAGAAGCTTTGCCCCTGATCCTCCCATTTTCCAAAATTTAGGATTGATTTACCATAATTGGAAAATTATAGCTCATTTATTTGGCACAAATTTCATACTGTTTTTCTAATGGGTGGATTTTACAGAATCGGGAAATCTCGAGTTCGAAATCAATCGGATGTTAATTAGTTATTTTAATACTGAATTTTCTGGCAATTTTCCATGTGGTCGAATTTTCCAAAATTGGGCGAACACGGGTCACAAACAAAGTCTTAAGTCAATCGGATGAGAAATAGTTTTTCAAATACGAAATTTCCTGGTCACATTCTTTGTCAGAAATCAGAAAATCACATATCTAATTATTTTGCATACTATGCTCACAAACCGAGTTTAAAGAGTAAAAAATATTTAAAATTATCCTTAAATCTTTCCACCCTGGGCGGATTTTTCAACATCTATTGTGCCGTTCTCCAGATTTCGGCACTTTTATTAGCTTTTTGGTATTTTTTAATTACGATTTAGTTATACATTTTAATGTGATTGGACATACAGTTACTTATGTAAAGTTACAAAAAACGCAAATGCTATTGAATTTTAAAAAATATTCAAATTTGAATTAAAGTTATTGGCTTTTTTTTAAATATAAAAAAACGTTTCTTTACATTATTATTTGTTATTAATTATTTTATGACTATTTCAAACATTTTCAGCTATTGACCCACAATATTGAATATAAAATAGCCATTTTGCAAAACCTCCTTTGTGCACAACACACATAATAGTGTAGTTTCTATAGTTATGCATTAGCATAACTTATATGACCTCGAGCCGGTTTCAACTTGCTGTTATAAAACTTAACTCTCAAAGATTACCTCTAAAACTTATCTTAGCAAAGCTCCAATGCATATGCATCAAAGCAAGCACAAATCACCCCGATGGTAAAGCGCATGGCGGAACTAGAATCGTAGTCAAAAACAGCATTAAACATTTCCCACTATCGTGATTTACGGAAAACTACATGCAAGCAACATCGAATTGCGTAGAATCAAGCGAGGCTAAATCACTTTGAGCGCAATTCATTGTCCCCACGATTCGCAGTATTGTAAAATCCATTTCTAAATTTCTTCAATACACTTGGTCAACGCTTTCTAGCTGAGGGTGACTGTAATTCCAAACATCCCCACTGGGGCTTTAAACTGACTAATCTCAAAGAAAAGCAACTCTATAGTGCACTCACGCCACATCGAACAAACTCGCCCGAAAGGCTTACATATTGGGCAGCAGATTTAAAAAATACCTGACCTTAAAGTCCTTGCATTGAAAAGCAAAACTCCAAGTATCTTGGTTTACTGCCGAAGCATTATCAGATTTGGCATTAGACCATTCCCAGATTATTTTTTACCCTTCTAGAGTGCTCTCATATTAGAGAATATCACACTTGAGAAACTGGCTTAAATACAAAAAATATATTAGCAGTTACATCGTACTGAGCCCAACCATCAACAGGGATGGAAACAATGAAAATTTAATCAAATGCAATTATTACTCTTGGCTGACAAAAAAATCCTCTAACTGAATCTGTCCGAGGGTGCTCGTCGAGCTTTGCACACTGTAAGTATCTTAGAAAGAACGGGTAATACCTAGTGTCAATTGCAAGCTCTACACCTCAGGTCGTGCAGTACCTAGCGAAGGTTCTGGTACTGTATTCTCCGATGGCACACAGAAGATACTGAAACTAGACCGTGGTTAGACGCTTTGGTGTTCTCCAGAAATAAATAGCTATTATGGAGGTCTCTTAGGATCAAACCGGGGCTAGAATGTCAGCCCAAACGTCGGTTGGAAGCGTGATTGCTACGATTGACAGGCACGGTGCGAAAAAATCTCTTCCAAGTGTCGCCAGCGGTCACACAACAACAAAAAACTCATGACAGTATTCATCATAACAATAACACGACAAAGACCAAAGTGTGGCGTATTACAGCAGTTAAACAGAATCGGACTGTAAGTCACACGGAGGATCAATTACTACAAAAGCCGAAGAAATGCTGTTGTTTTCCCCAATTCAGGCGGGTGCCACTTCCTCTCATAAGGTAGGAGCCAAACGAAAGAAGGATGGCATACGGACAAAGGCTCAATACAAAGACGCTCTTAAAATCAAAGCGCGTCTCGATGGCGGCAACAATATCTCCCCAGAGGACAGAAAGTAAGCTAACGTGGGCTGAACATTAGATTACGGAGAGTCGCAAGCACTTGGCTGAGAGAAAGTCGATGCAGGCCGCCTCCGGAAAATTTGAAAAAAAGGTGGAGGAGAGTCTGGCCATCAAACGTCAGCGCACAGCCGAGCAGGTCACAGCTGCAACGGTGGAGGAAAGACTGAGGAAAGCGATCAGGAAAAAAAATGTGGCTTCGGCGGAAGCCCGGCCAGCAAACTTCCACGCTTTTGACCGTAAGACCAGGCTCATCCCCACCCCAAGAAACAAACAATAGATGAGTCAGCTGGCGAAACAAACAAAAAAAAGTTGTTTCTTTAAAACTTTTACACAAAGGTCACATTTACAGCTGTTGGCGCCAGTTGCGAAGTTATTTAGCCATGAAAAAGCTTCTCAAAAACTTTGCCGTTCGGCTTGGTTCTTTGGGGCTGTAACAGCCAATATTACTTTTTTACATGGTCCTCCAGATGATCAAGGAGTCTGACGTCATCTTATACGAGGGATTCGGGACGATGTCGAGGGGAGTAGTCAACTTGCACTCACACCACAAAAACGCCACACCGAAGATAACAACGAGCAGACGCTAGAGTTCGAAAAGGATCATGCAATGGTCGATAAGGCCAGCAGTCTCGACAGAACAGAGGCAGTGCATGAAAAATCTGCCAATAACGACAAAGATGGCGACCTGACGATGGTAGTCAGCCCATCTGCGCCCGAGGACGCTGACAACAGTGACGTAGCTAAAGGTCCTCCAAATAAGCTCTTTTATACTCTCAAATAAAAGAAGTCACAATTAATGAATAAATCTATTTTATTGTAAGTAAAATAAAATTATTTCTAACAATTGTTTGTTTCTTTTTCAAGATTAAAATAAAAATATATTACACAAAAAATTAAATTAAAATAATTATTATTTTTTCCGATTTTTATACACTTGCCCAGAAGTTTGTCCGTCTGTCTGTCTGTTTCTACGCAAACTAGTACCTCAGTTTTAATGCTATCGAGCTGAAATTTTGCACAGAGTCTTATTTTTTAATATATTAGTTTTAGATTATTTTACATATTTGAGGGAAAATTGATCAAAATCGGACGAATATATAATATAGCTGCCATATAAACTAAAAACTAGTTCTAATGGGAAAAACTTTTTTATTTTATATCGTAGCGTCACCAAAATAATTTTTTTTAAAAGTGAAAATTGGCCAACTTTTAAGAGCTATATCCTATAAAATAACGAGAGCGTAAGTTGAAGTCGGCCCTGCTCGACTTCGATATACCCGTTACTCAGGGTTTATTTAAGAATATTTTATTAGATCACAATATGCCCAAATTGTGGGAGATATGAGGTTTTTTCCACATTGCGGGGGTGGCAACTCTACTATAGCTCATCTGATCGGGAATTGAAGTATGGCGGATCGATAGGTAATGCTGATTAAAACATATGTCTAGAAGATCCAAACAATCTATTTTCAAAATTGTGGGAGATATGAGGTTTTTTCAAATTGCGGGGGCGGGAACTTTTCTATCGTTCATCTGATCGAAAAATGATGTATAGCGGATCGATAGGTAATGATGAACTAAATATATGTCTAGAAGGTTTGAACAATCTATTTTCAAAATTCTGCGATCTGCGTGCAGAAGATACAAGTCTACACTGAAAAAATGGTAGCTCTAGCTCTTATAGTTCCTGAGATCTAGGTGTTCATACAGACGGACAGACAGACAGACAGACAGACAGACAGACAGACAGACAGACAGACAGACAGACAGACGGACAGACGGACATATCTATATCGTCTCGGCTATTGATGCTGATCAAGAATATATATACTTTATGGGGTCGGAGATGCTTCCTTCTGCCTGTTACATACATTTGCACGAACTTAGTATACCCTTTTTACTCTACGAGTAACGGATATAAAAATCGCATTTGATTAAGGGTGGCATATGTGAAATAGTTGGAGAATTTTTTATAAAATGGGGTTATTTTAAATTATGTAGGCGCACATACAATTTGTTTTACGGGCGCCACTTCAGAAGCCTCCCTTCAGTTCCAGCGAAAGCAATTGCTCCCTTTCATGGGTGAACTCATGGGTGAATTCAGAGCTGAGTTGGCGCTGCAAATTCATGACCAATATTCTGCTCATATTCGCAACTCCAATGTTGTGGCGTAAAATCAGAATTTATTATTAAAATCGGTATATATATAAATAATTAATTATATGAATAATTATTTATTCAAATAATGATAATATATTTTTAATAAAATAATTACACACAAGCGAAGGTTCGCTTCAAGCGAAAGTTTTGCGAAGAAGATTATTCGTCATCTGTTTAGTTTAAGCGAAACTCTTTGTGTGTTCCCTTTTACATTCCCACCCGACACACAAGCGAAGGTTATTCGAAATTAGTTTAGTTTAAGCGAAACTCTTTGTGTGTTCCCTTTAACATCGCTTCTCTCTGCAGCAGGTAGAGAATTTGAATTAGTGTGCATTTGAAGCTGAAGAAAATAGGACAGCATCTTAATTTTGAAATATTGTTCTGCGCCAATTAACCTACGGTAATATTTTTATTGCTTTCGGTTTATAAATGTTTTGTCTAAAGTGTTATTTTCTATGTGTGTCAAATGCCTAATAAAAGGAAGTGCCGGCATTATATATGTGAAGCCAAACATTTTTGGTTTCGCAAAAAAAAAAAATTACGTAGAAGCGGCTGCAGTGGGAGCCAAGGCGTCAGTGGTGAAATGGATGACAAGTGAAGCGATGCTGTTGTTGGGAATGAGTACCACACTTGCAGTATAAAATAAATTTACCAAGACTGAAAATATTTTAACACAATAATGCTTTAATTTAATGATTTTTTATCATTTAAACAAACATTAAAAGAGGAAACGCCTGAATAGAATTTTCATATGAAATTTTTTTTTTTTTGGAATGACTGAAATTGAAACTCGTTAAGCTTACGATTCAACATTCGCCTACGAATGTTCGCCTGCCACAAACTGAGCGACACAAGTGTCATTAACGAAAGTTTGTCGAATTCGAAAACGAATGCTTTCCTCGCTTTTTATTCGCTTTAAGTATCGCGCGCGAATTCGCTTTCGAGCTTTTGGTCGGGTGGGTAAACATATCAAAAAAAGAGCGAGAGAGAGAATGCTGCACGCTGCCTTTCTCACGCAACGTAGGCCGCAAAAAACAACAACGAAGCAAAACGAATGCAAAAGTGTGCGTAACGTGTGCATAAGAAGGAAAGAGACAAACAATGTTGCTGATCAAATTTTTGCAGTCTACAATATGTATAAGTAGCCTCTTTGGCGTTTGCCAGCACGCGTGTGCGGTGGCTGACTGCGTTGAGACGTCATTCGATTTGTGCTAAGTCCCAAGTTCGATAACCAGACAAGTTAATCTGTGTTAAAAAATATTTATTTATTTTTTTATTTTTTTTTCAGAGCGGCGTTGGTTCACCTGGTGAACTTCACCACAAGTATTTATATTTATATATACTAGATAATAAATTCTGAGTGGGGAGGAGAGGAGACGGGGGTGGAGTTCGAAATTTACACAACAACACGCATAATATAATCTTCCGATATTTCCCCTCCCGTACACATTTTTTTGTGCAGCCATGAAATTACTTATGAATTCGATCTAAAATCACCCCTGAAATCATTCATGAAACTCACCCATGAGTTCAACCTTGCTTTTCATGGCTAAAAGAAGCGAACGTCAGAATTCGTTGGCCATGCCATTGTGCCCCCAAATGCCAAAATTTTGGCATAAATTAAACTAATATAGTTAGAGCGCTGTAACTTGGAACATTTAATTGTATTAGCATATATAAGAAACAAAAAACATTTTGGTCCGATCCGACCACGCCCACATAAACTGCCCATACAAAATTAGGATTTCCTGTTAAAATTAATTTAACAAATTTGTTCACATAATACAATTAAATAATTTCCTACATTATATAGCTTAATTTGTTACTAACGAACGATATATTAAACAATTCTACAAAATTTAATAAAATATTTTACTTAAAATTTTTGGAAAACGTGAGAAACAAGTGTTTTAAATTTGCTTTATGAAAATATCGGTAGCTTTTATTCTTTTTAAACGCATTCTACCTTCGTTATATATCAAGTGGGCGTTCTTTGGCATTTCCTAATAAATCATCTTCCTCGACGAACTTGGTTAAAGTCATTTATAATGTTCTTGGTTGAATCTTGAAATGATTCTATGGCATTATGTCAGATTCTTATTTATTTAAGCGGTATTATAACATAATTTGATTAGTTTTAGATTTTTATCAATCCATTTAAAGATCTAATCAGAAATTATGTGCGATTTGAGACCACCTTCGATCCATTTTTGGAACATTTCAGCGTGGCTGAATTCAAAGCTGCCTGCAACAATAACAAATATTTCGTAAACGAGCTAAAATGAGCTAAAGTGGTTGATTACGCTATATTTTATACATTCAAATGAACATATTGGCATCTTTAGGTGCGAGAATACTCGAGTAGCTTACAACTTTTTATTCCACAAAACACGTGACTTTTACGTTAGGTTCGTCTAAAAAACCACACAGCAACATCACAAAAAAACAAAGACACAATACATAAAAAGCATAAGCAGGAACACCGACTGGGCAAAGTTTCTTACAACAGTGGAACTGAGCCAGACAATACCTAGAATGATCGTGTTTACTAGCACAAATCGATGAAAACGAGAGCGTACATTGAAGTCGGCCCTGCTCGACTTCGATATACCCGTTACTGGGAGAATCTATTACACAGTGCAACACATAAAATCTGAACCAATTTTTGAGAATCGCCACTGAAAGTACTTGCAAAAACTAGAAATTCTGCATTATTACTTTTGCCAAATTGGTTCAGGTTTCGATTTTATGCTATCATCCTTTTTTTTTGCTCAAACTGGATTTTGACCACTTTTTCGAAATTTTGATACGGCTATATCTCGTAAACCGAGAGAAAATTTTTTTTTCTGTCTTCAGCAAAGTTGTAGGTATCGAATGGGAGAAAAAATATGCGGAACAAACTTACCCGAAAAAATTGCATCTTGTGCCTCAAAGTCGCAAAAATGTCAATTTTTTAACAATTTTTCTACAACTTTTGGTCAATAACTCGACCACACATCCTCAAATATGTCGTTTGCTTTTATTTTGCTTTATTTCGAATGAAACAAATGTTTTTCAATTTATCTTATGGCTTTTATTACATAGAAAATATGAGTTTATTGTTGTTATGTGTGTATGAAATAGAGATGAAAATATGTTAATTGGTGACATCCATTGAATTTGATGACCCTGGTTCTGATTATCTCAATCTTCTCGTGGGTGGTTCAAAATCATCATCTGAGTCTTCATTATCATTTTCATTATAATCTGAATATAAAGGATTCAATGGCATATCTATTTCTGTGGTCCACCATCTTCAAAATCGGGTAAAATGTGCTTCTTTTAGATGTTTCCAATCCAAAAGTGTTATGTAGCATTTTTTGCACACGGTGTTTGGCGTATAATCTTCAGCACTTAAATCAGGTTCATCGAAATATTCAGTAGTAGCTTCTATGAATTCCGCACTAAACAAATTTTTTCGCTCCTTTTCGTCTCTTTTCAACACTATATGACAACAAACAAAACAAAAATCATTTATTTTTGGGCACTTGGTAATTTTCATTTTGAAATTATGAATGTTTTTCTGCTTTTAAAATAATTGTCACTCTAAATCAGCGATGGGCAAGCCCTTGCTCCCAGCAGCTCCCATTGCTTCGACTTAATTTTTGGCAATTGCAGCCAACTTGGCGGGATCGCAATTGCGACGTTCGCAAATTAATAAAACAAAACAAAATGCATGTAATTCATGGCGTCAAGTCTCAAAAACAGACGGAAACAAAAACAAAATATATGCAGTGAGTGCGACCTAGACTTGGGCTGCAGACGGCCTCTGGAGTCGAGGCTCGTTTTTTATTGACCTTGTTGTTGGAATGCTCCCAAACTGAATTATCGCGCCCACCGCTGCTCTAAATTATTATTGTCTCGTTGCACAAAACACGCATAATAAACCAAAGACGCAACCATACATCGCGTAAACAAGAAAAAAAATTAAATTCAAGTTGACAGCAAACAGATTTTCAGCGTTCAGCTATATTGACCAAAAACTGTAGAAAAATTGTTAAAAAATTGACATTTTTGCGACTTTGAGGCACAAGATGCAATTTTTTCGGGTACGTTTGTTCCGCATATTTTTTCTCCCATTCGATACCTACAACTTTGCTGAAGACAGAAAAAAAAATTTTCTCTCGGTTTACGAGATATAGCCGTATCAAAATATCGAAAAAGTGGTCAAAATCCAGTTTGAGCAAAAAAAAGGATGATAGCATAAAATCGAAACCTGAACCAATTTGGCAAAAGTAATAATGCAGAATTTCTAGTTTTTGCAAGTACTTTCAGTGGCGATTCTCAAAAATTGGTTCAGAATCGATGAACGTAAAAATGTTGCACAGTGTTATTAAATCAAATAAAATAGCGGGAGCAGTAACTCGACCATCCTTCATTTGATCAAGAAACGGTGTGTGGTGGATCGATAAGTAATGAAGATTTTAATATAGGTCTAGAATGTTCGAACAGCATTCAACGAAATTATGGGAGGTTTTTTTAAATTGCGGGGGCAGTAATTCCACCATCGTTCATCTGATCAGGAAACGTCTTTAAGCAGTTTATATTGTTTTTACATTGGAGTCGCAACGAGGTCGCAAGCAAAAATGCCTTAGGCTGCAAACATAGTGCGCGCTGAGGCCGAAGATGAAGCTGAAGACGAAAAACTGTGCAGTAGGATTTATATGAATTCGCTCAAATACGTTCACAGTGCACGCGAAGACGAAAGCAAAGATTCATATGAAATATTTTCGTCTTCGTCTTAGCGCGCACTATCTTTGCAACCTTACGGCGTTTTAAAGATTATCCAAGCAACAAAAGTCAAAGATCAACAAAAAATTTAAAACAAATTTTGAATTAGTGGAAATTTGAAAACGAAAGCGTTGGACTGAGAATATTAGAAAAGACTAAAATATCAATTCAGCTAACCGAAAAAAAGAAACTCGAAGATAAGAAAAAATATTCATATGTATGCTGAGCTACCAATTCAAGATATGGTAATAGAGTTTGAAGTTGTAGATGCGTAATTTAGGATGACTTCAGTGCCTTGATTACCGAATAGCCAATGAAATCATTCAGCCACATACTACTTCCACTTACATTCTACTTCCACATACTCTACTACTTTGGATTGGGTTAGGAAGTATGAACTCAAATATTTCGGTGCAAGATTACTACACACTGTTGAGCAGAACTCCTTAAAATGTTGCACACACTTGCTTTTGACATAGTCAAACAGACAGCCAATAGTCCGGTACTCCTCGGATGACCCTAAAGTATACAATTATATGGCAATGCCTTTTTTTAACGCAATGTACGAACGACAGTGTGAGTCTTTCCTTCAGTCCATTTTAAAGCTTTGTTTGAACATTTTGATTCATTTGATTTATTGATATTATTTCCTAGTGCTACAAGATGAACTTATAAATTAAGGCACTAGTCACAAAAATATTTAGAAACAAAGATTGAAAACACGACTTTTGACTTAACTGGTATTTAATGATAAACGTTACATTTGATTCAAATTTGTTTTTATTTATTAAAAATATAATTTTAAAAATTATTATTTCTAATATTATTTTTTTTTTCTTTCGTTACAAGTGTATTTATTAATATATGGAGCTTGATTTATTAAATATAATTTAATGCATACATTTCAGAGAATAAGGTAGCTGATTCCAGAAGCGAACAGCATGAATCCCGAATTGTCTTTCAGATGCTAAGAGTTTGTGCCTTCTTAAAAATGCCAAATAATCAATATCGTAGAAAAGAAAAGCAGAAATGTTTTTGCTTAAGTAGCCAAATGTTCGAACGTCACTTACACTAAAAAGTTTCTTATGTATAATTAGACATTTATTTTTTTAGGGGTTCAGGCATTATTACAGACAAAATATTAGGCAGATCATTAACATAAATGGTGAACAGTAATGGGCCAAGGACAGAGCCTTAAGATACACCACAATAAACATTTAAAAACGCGGAATGAGAAGACTTTTCAACAACTGCTTCACACCTATTTGACAGATAAGAGCTCATTAGATTTAATGCTGTGGACGAGAAATTAAACATTTTGTCTAGTTTAGTGCAGAGTATGTTATGATTAACAGTGTCAAAGGCTTTACTGTAGTCTAACAATGTGAGGAAAGTTACTTTGACGTCGCGACGGCCATCTCACTAAGAATATCCTGACTGTAGTACAACTTCTCTTCTTTCTAAATCCGGATTGCTTGTCATTAAAGAGCGAGTTCTCAGACATAAAAATACGTATTTGATCTACTATTAAATGCTAACGAATTTTTAATACGGTAATATAGCAATCGGTCGATTGTTATTGTCAGGCTTTCGGGGAAGACAGAAGTTGGTACCCTGTCGTTTTTTCTGGGCTAGGTGCAGCCGTACGTAAGCCATCAGGTGACCCTATCCGAACAGTACTACCTTTCGTTCCTACATATATAGTTAATCATCCGGCAGTCAGCTTAGGGTAACCATCGGCCTACCTGATAGGCACATCAACACCAGACGTTCGCACATAATTTGTCAGCCATCCGCCAGGCGGAGACAGCCATCGGCCAGGACTTTTCCGTCAACCATCCGGTTGTCCGATAATGGTCGCCATCGGCCTGGCTGATCGGCACAGCAATACCAGAATTTGTACACGAAATGGTAGCCATCCGCCAGGCGATTTGGAGACAGCCATCGGCCTGGACGTATCCGACAACCATCCGGCGGTCAGCTTAGGGTAACCATCGGCCTAGCCGATCGGCACAGCAATACCAGAATTTGTACACGAAATGCCAGCCATCCGCCAGGCGGTTTGGAGACAGCCATCGGCCTGGACTTATCAGCCAACCATCCGGTTGTCCGATAATGGTAGCCATCGGCCTTGCTGATCGGCACAGTAATACCAGAACATGTACAAAAAATGTCACCCATTCGACAGGCAGTTTCTAGATAGCCATTAGCTTGGGTATTTGTGTTAACCATCCGGCAGTCTGTTAAGGATAACCCTAAGCCTGTCTGATCCGCATGGCAATATCAGAAGATTGCATATGAAATGGCCTATCTCTTTAACACAGAAGCTTGAATTGTTTGTGCAAGAAAGAGAAATACCGAAATTTCTGCGAATTTTTTAAAAGTCAACTCTTGTGAAGAAACATTGGTAAATGGTTATGACGTCAAGACCAACGCTCAATCATCACATTAGATGCGGGCTAAAAGCCGACGATGAAAAAACACGTCTCACTGTTTTCTTCGATTAGAATAGCGAGATGCATTGTGTGTTCCTTCCAAAAAGAATTTTACCTTGAAGTTATGCGCCATTTGCGTAATGCAAGACGAAGGAAAAGTACGCTTTTGTGGCATCACAATGTTTTTTGCATCACAAAAATAAACCTGCTCATACATCGTTGCTTATTTAGTGATTTGTTGGCAAAAAAAAATACAGTTATCATGCCACAGCTACCGTATTCCCTTTGATTCTGATTGCAAGAGCCGACTGGAAGACTGGAACATTGTTTGCAGTCGGACGTTCACATACGGATAACCAACTCAGTAGACTCCATTCAGCCGACGCGTCGTCACGTCTGACCGTTGCTTTAGTTTTCTAAAATTTGGATATTCTTTCTGTTTCCAGTTTAAAGGTTGATGAACAATAACTACAATTTGTATATTTTTAGAAGTATCCAAGTTGCAAGTTCTTACTAGGAACTTTGTTAAATTTTTATTTCAAAATTAAATAGCACATTTGGATCAATCTATGATCATAGTGGCAGTGGCGTTGAGCTAAAGCATTTGACTGTTGCACGAATAGTCCGTAGTTCAAATCCCAGTGGGGGCAGGTTTATCAATATTAAAAAAAAAAAAGAAATATGAATAACAAAAACACAGAATTTTGTTTTTTCTTTTGGTTTCGTCTTTTGTTTGATACAACCGACTGCCCGATGAACAGTCTATTCCGTCTGCCTGGCAGTACCTTACGGATTTGAGGACATCCCATATAAAATCTGGTATGGGAGCTGGTAAGGTGGGCGCCGGTCGCAGTCAGAACCCGGCTGCCATTCTCCAGGCGGGCGGCGACTGAAAATACTACAGGGTATTGAAAACGTGGGTTAAGTGTGAAAGAATCCTAGGAAAAAGAATTTATAAGAATTTAGGGTTCAGTTCGTCAAGTCCAACAGCATTTAATTTAATTTTAAGAATACATTCAAGGACATCATCAAATTGTCTCACACATCGAAAGTTAAAGCTATTAACACAGTCGTTGTATGGTTCACTACCCAGGTACATGTTTTGAGAGACTTCGGGGATTTCCGAAAGATTTACAAGTTCATTGATTAGCTTGTTGGTATCAAACTCAGAAATTAATTCTTGCTTTTGTTTTCCAATACCCAGAGTATTTATTTCATTCCATGTCTGTTGGTTAGATATTGCACTGTGGAATTTAGAAGAGTAATAGGCACTTTTAGAGGAATTTATAAGAAATACTACAGCTCGTCCCAGGGTCTTTAATTTTCTATAATGCGACTCGGTTTTGTACATTTACAGTACGCTTTGTCTCGTTTGGCTATAGCTATCTAAAAATCACTGTTAAACCATGGCTATTGAGCAGCCTTAGTAATTATTCTTCGAATTGGAACGAATTTATCAAAAAATTCTTTGGTAAAACATTGCAGCTCGGCTTGGCCCCCTTGGGGGGCTGTAACAGCCAATTTTAACTTTTAACATTAAAACATTGCAGCAGCCCCAGTTGCGACCCCCCCCCTAATACGTCAGAAATATCAGTCCATGCGGTTGTAATAAACCTATTGTCATTTTTGGATAATTTCAAACGTAGGCGGGGATCTTTAGTCTAGACACCAACCGTCATTAGAGGTGCATTTGATTAGTAGTCAGATGACTGACAATACTGAAATCGGTTGTCAATTATGACAGCGGTTGTCAAAGTCCTACCGCAGTGAACTCGATTGGTTAACCTGCATGAGTTTCCGGTCATTTTTCTTTTCCGATTTGACCGCTGACCAGACCATAAAAGCATCGTTGCGTGAAGATAAATTAAAATTTTTTACTGTTGGTACTAGCCATCAGTCAGCATCATTCCAGCCTGTGTACTTTGGACAGTTAATTAAAGCTTTTTTTCAATATAAGTAAGGTGTTGAAGAATATTCTGCTCTTTGCGCAAAAATTAACTTAAATTTTACTTTTCCATACACAAAAAGGCTTTTCTCAAATTGGAAGAATATCCAATAAAACTAATTTTTGTGTAATAAATGAGCCAAGTAGGTCAAACACTGATCTCTGAAAGCAATTCAGTTTGTTAACTCAAATTCTATCCATCAAAAGGCCGTGTTGCAGCCTAGAGAGAAAAAGCTAAGAAAATTCTTAAAAGGATCCCAGACTTAGCGGAGCACTGACGTTGGCAGCGCTAGTCTCTGTTTGGTGTCAACGAGAACAAATTCAAAGAACCTAGCTCCTAGATCACTCCTTAAACCAACATCAATCCATCCAGTAGTGAAGTGAATGTGAAAGTGTGTTAACCACAGCACCAACAAAAAAAACCAACCCAAAAAGTGTCCGCGAGTAGCACGGCTGAGCCTTTACATATAATTCAACTTAAGTTTTTTTTATGGCCAATATAAGTTCATGCTAAGAAGAGTTGTTTACTAGTTGAGCATATGGCATATATAGCTTACTAGACACATACACTGCAGCATGTTTAAAACGATATAAGTAACTTCGGCAAAACACAAGTTAGGTGGAAAGTGCATTTCTAAAGGTGTAAACGAAACAAGCAAAAAGAAAACACATGTAATAAAATCTGAAATCTCTAGTAGCGTACATCGGCGGTGCATCACGTCCATCAAGTTGCATAAATCGGTAAAATCAATTAAAGTTCACAAGATCGTAGATCGTTTTTTCTACACATTTTTTTTTTTTTGTGAATTTCCATGCTGCTGAAAATATCAATATCCAAGTAAAATCGCTTAAATAAAAACATTGGTTAAAAAGCATATACTTATACTAACACATAAACACCAAACAACTATTGTGCGTACTACAACACTACATGGGTTGCTATTTAAGTTTATATAAAATAATTCGATAAAAGCTCCATACAACTCTTTCATGTGTGACCACGTTTGATATCGATTAACGATTAAAAACTTACCTCGGCAGAAAAATGGAATTAACTCGTGAAAATTTTCGTGCAATCATTTTTCACAACTTTCGACGTGGATTATCACGACAAGAGTGCAACGATGAACTTAAATCTTTGTATGGCGATGAAGCACCATCCTATAGCACTGTGAAAAATTGGTTGTCAAGGTCGCCCAAAAACAGTCGTCGTGCCAGAAAACATTGATGCCGTGCGTGAACTGATAATGCAAGATCGTCGTGTGACATACCATGAGATAGAGGCATTCTTGGGAATTTCTTCCACCAGCATACATTCGATATTACATGAACACCTGGGTGTAAAAAAGGTTTGTTCTCGTTGGGTCCCGCACATTTTGACAATCGCTCAAAAAAAAGCTCGTGTGGATTGGTGCAAAGAAATTTTGGAAACATATAATCCCGGTGTTTCAAAAGACGTTTATAAGATCGTTTCAGGGGACGAATCATGGATCTATTCTTATGAGCCCGAAACAAATCAGCAATCGACCGTGTGGGTCTTCGAAGACGAGGCAAATCCAACGAAAGTCGTTCGTGGAAGAAGCACTTTGAAGCAAATGGTCGCCTGTTTCTTCGGTAAAACTGGTCATGTGGCGACTGTTCCGCTTGAGCAACGTAGGACGGTCAATTCTGAGTGGTGCACCACAATTAGATTGCCTGAAATCTTCGGAGGAATTCGAAAAAAGGAACAAGAGAAGACAGATCATTGTGCACCATGACAATGCGAGCTCTCACACATCAGCTCACACCAGCGCCTTTTTGACCGCCAAAAACGTCGAATTAATGGGTCATCCGCCGTACAGCCCTGACTTGGCACCCAATGACTTCTTTTTATTCCCGCACATCAGGGGAAAAATGCGTGGTCAACGATTTTCGTCGCCAGAAGATGCTGTTGAAGAGTTTAAAAACCATGTTTTGGAGAGGCACCTCCGGAGTGGAAAAAGTTCTTCGACAATTGGTTTAAGCGCATGCAAAAGTGTATAAATCTTGCTGGAGAACACTTTGAAAAAAAATAAAACCATTTTTGATCATAAATATTCGCGTTTTTATTATTAGGCCAGAAATATATATAGCAACCTAAGTAGTTAACCAAACATTTGGATGGAGTCCTTCATCGGAGTATAAAAGGGTGAGTGCTCTATAATAGCCAATTATATTTCTATTTTCAACAATTCGGTTTGAAAACAAATGAATATGGAAATTAAAATCATCCTCGCAATTAAATTCGTAAAATCCTTAAACAATAGCTGAAAGTGAGCTGTATACCAAAACCTTGTCGCATAGTGTAGTTAAACTAAGCCACAAGCTAGCTTGATTTTGAAGCCCAATGCAATGGTAGACCGGTGATTTCAAGAACATGAAATACAAAAGATGCAAACAAAGTAGAACCAATTATGCACCGTTACTTGTCTACTTAAGCGAGTATCTAAAATATTGTTTTGTTTTATTTAACGCATATGTTTTTGCGGTTTGTTTTAATTTTTTTCTTGCGAGAATCGAGTGCAATGTGAGAAATGCCTGCACTGAAATTCTGACTTTCTTATGAGACTTAAACATGTCGTTAGAGTTAATTAAAACTTTTACTATTTAAAATTATTATTTAAAAAATTATTTAATGCCAATGTCAATTATGCATTTGTTAATGTAATCCATATGTTTTAACGAATCTACCAGAAAAAGAAAAACTAAATATTCTCTAGATTTTGTTTGAAATATAATTATTATAATAATGGAAAGATAAGTGTGTTCCTTTGTTTCCCGAAGGTAATGTGAGAGGTAAAACAGAATCAAATTTGGGCGTTTTCGATTTCCTTTGTGCCCCAGAAAACGCAATGGTAGGGTGGGTAGAGAGGCAGAGCTACTTCAACATCTTTGTAGCTCCTTTCCAAAGTAAGGGACGATCCGAAACTTCTGTATCTTGTTACTCTATTGTGGTACTATACCATCTATTCTATACTTAATGGCAGGGGAAACATCAAATTAAATATGTAGTTTAGGAGAGGTTTTGAGTAAGGCTAAAGAACCCCCCGCTGTTTTGCTAGCTGTTTCTGATGTGCCCATATGACGCCCTTCTCTAAAACTAAATACTTCTAAGGCAATGGAATATAGGACTCGTTCTAGACAAGGTCCAGTAGAGTATTATTACAAAAAGTGAAATGAGTGCCTTGTTTCTCAATAACTAATTCCATACCTAGCGCCTCCATGTTTTCCGTCAAGTGCTTTTCCACAAGAACGTTAGAATTAAAGTCACCAGTCAAAACAATATCACTATACTCTAAGCTTATATCAGAAATTAGGTTAATCAGATAACTATACTATAGTCAGTATCTCGGTGAGGCCGATAAGTGCTGTCTATCAGTAAATTTGAATTGTCAAGATGATTATTATTTATTGATAGAAATAGATATTCGATGGGACATCCTACTGGTTGCTTACATAAAATTTTTATCTAAAGTGTCTTATTTACGTACACCTAAGTCTGTTTTTACACGGTAGATAGGTTCCAGAAAAAACCGTGTAAAAAAGACATGGAGTTGTAGGTAGAAGAAAAGGGGATTGGTTCCAAATCCTTTAACCTTCACAAAAAAAAAAATTAAAATATAAGATTCATTAATGCAATAATGCACAGTATATTACATGAAAACAAAAGAGAATTAATTTTTAAAAACAACAAGGCAAAACTAACTTCGACTGTGCCGAAGTTTTAATACACTTGAAAAACTTTACTCCAACTGATTTAAGGTAGTAGTCTGGTAACTTGGGTTCAAAAAATCGAAAATTGTTTTTTTGCTTAATTTAAAAGTACAATGTCTTGAGAATATACTGTGAAAATTTCAGACAGAAATTCGAAATATTTCGGGAGTTATAACGAGTATCCTCGAGCGCCTCGGAGTCCAACCTTTACGGTTGTTAAACTTTAAACGCGTTTTTCTCAAAACATTGTTTTCTGGTCGGCCCGGGTCCTAACTTTTTTTCTACTGAACCGATTGCTTTCAAATTTTAACAGGCTGTTCTACACACTTATTGTTCTCGTCGGTACTAACGAGCATTTTTTTCACCCCTAACTTTTTATTTTACAACCCTTTCTTTGCTAAAATAAAAGGACCTTTTTCAAAGTTGTTATTTACCCTTGAAATTTAACTTCAGTAGTTCCAACCAGAATGACATGTCTATAGATTAAGAATAATTAAAAATATATGATTTCAGATAACATCAAGAGCCAAAATCACCCGGGCCACCCACGTGCATTTTTTTGAGGTTCCAACTTCGAGTGACAATAATAATAGTAATAAACTATTAAATTTTTACAGATAATTTTTTTTATATTTTCATTTGGGCACAGTAAAGCCTACTACTTTGCGCTCAGTTTGTGTTGCATGCGGAGAGCTTCACGAAACTGCTTTGTGCCCTGCAAACAAGGAGGATCCGACCGCAAAAAAGTGTAGTAGCTGTGGAGGTAACCACACTGCAAACTACAGAGGCTGCCAAGTCTACAAAGATCTGAAGAGCAGGATTAATACACGCATAGAAACAGCCCGTTCGTATGGAAACGTAAATCTGTGTACACCCTCAATCTCGACACCGGGTGTTTTCTTCACCAAAGCTGCTAGATCGTCATTTGCCCCAACAAGCACCACCCAAGGCGTTTCCTTTGCAAGCGCCCTCAAACTCGGAACAGATAGATCCGCACCCACAACTAATATTACACACGAAGCACAAACACAGCCGACTCTGCAAATTGTACAAAACCAAGCGGAACAATCATCATTCTTTAGTAAACTAGAAACAATGTTTCTCTCGTTGCAGCAAACTCTGAAAGATTTTATTGTATATACGCAAAACGCAATGCAAGAACAAATGAGAATGCAAATAGCATTTCTCGCCACAAACTGGAGCTTTTAAAGTTCCTACAAGACAATGAAATCGACATAATGCTGCTTGCAGAAACTCATCTTACGGAAAGATACAATTTTCAATTATCGGGGTATGCCTTTTACGGCACAAATCACCCAGATGGTAAAGCTTATGGCGGAACTGGCATCCTAGTCAGAAACCGCATTAAACATTACCAACTACCTGGATTTGCGGAAAAGCTACATCGATATGCGTGGAATCAAAGCGAGGAAATATTACTGTGTCGGCAGTTTATTGTCCCCCACGTTTCGCAATATCGGAAAATCAATTTATAGGCTTCTTCAATACACTGTGTCAACACTTAGTAGCTGCAGGTGACTATAATTCCAAACATCCCCACTGTGGCTCTAGACTAACTAACCCCAAAGGAAAGCAACTATACAACGCACTCACGCGAGCATCGAATAAATTCGACTAGTATCACCGGGTAGGCCTACATATTGGCCAGCAGATCCAAAAAAAAATTCCCCACCTTATAGACTTCGCAATAACAAGAAAAATTACACGTAACTTGGTTACTGCAGAAGCATTAGCAGATTTGTCGTCAGACCATTCCCCAATTATTTTTACCTTTCTGGAGAGCCCTCTGATCATCGAATATCCTCGGCGCCTGACATCCCACAAGACGAACTGGCTTAAATGCAAAAAATATATTAGCAGTCACATCGAACTGAGCCCAACCATCAACAGCGAAGAAGACATCGAAAATTCCGTCCAAACAATTAACTCCATCATTACAGCTGCAGCTAATCACTCGAACCCTCAAACAGCAAAATCAACAACATCGAAGGAAGGTAGTAGATTAACCAACAGCTACATAGAGCGGCTCGTCACTGAGAAACGCCGTGCAAGAAGAGAATGGCAGAGCTATAGGTCACCTGCTGCAAAGAATCGGCTGAGAGAAGCAGAACGAAAACTTAGCAGAGCCCTCGAAACTGAAGAACACAAGCTGACCCAATCAAAGTTCACTCGTCTGAAATAAGAAACCTAATAAGACATGATCTCATTACGCCAAAAATGATTATGGAACTTCCAATTCCAGCCATTAACTATATCTCGAGACTTTTCAATGCTGTTCTGCTATGTGGATACTTTCCAAATCACTGGAAAAAGTCCACAATCATAATGATACACAAACTAGGAAAGGATAAAACACAAGCGTCGTCTTATAGACCCATTAGCCTGCTACCTTGTTTATCAAAACTATTTGGGAAGATCTTGCTCCGCAAAGTTGATTCTCATGCACAAAATATCATTCCTAGATTTTCCTAGATGTTGCCCAAGCATTTGACCGTGTCTGGCTGGAAGGTCTTATCTTCAAAATTAAGACACTGCTTCCGCCGAACACACATAAACTCTTCGAATGCTACGTCAGTAACAGAGTATTTTCTATACGTCATAACGAGTACATTACGCAAGAGTTCACCATTGGAGCCGGCGTGCCACAGGTTTGCGTTCTTGGCCCTTTTCTTTATGTATTAGACACTGCTAACATCCCAACAGACCCCCGACTTACAATATCCTTATTTGCGGATGATACGGCAATTCTAAGCAGATAACGATGTGCAATTAACGCAACAAGACTTTTGGCAAGCCACCTAGCTAAAGTAGAAGAGTGGCTGGCCAATTGGCGTATAAGGATTAACGAGCAAAAGTGTAAACATGTTACGTTCACACTCAACAGAACCAAAACGGGACCTTGATCCCACAATCAAGTGATGTTGTATACCTTGGTATTCACCTCGACAGAAGGCTAATTTGGCGCAAACACATAGATTCGAAAAAACTTCAAATAAAGCTGAAGGCCAATAGCCTCCACTGGCTTATTAACTCCCGTTCCCCATTAAAACTGGAATATAAAGTCTTTCTATATAAAACCATTATAAAGCCTGTTTGGACGTATGGCTCCCAGCTATGGGGAAATGCCTGTGCGAGCAGCGTGGACATCCTCCAAAGAGCACAATCACGAATTCTTAGAATCCTGACTGAAGCGCCTTTGTACATTCGAAACGAGTGTATCCACAACGATCTCAACATCCCATTGGTCGATACTGAAATAGCCCAAATAAAACGCAAATATATCGAGAAGCTCCATGCCCACCCTAATTAACTTGCCCAATCTCTCACCCTGCAAGCAACGCATACCCGACTCCAAAGAAAAGACCTCCCAACCAAGCGATTGTACTAATGGGCCGCTGAACACAAAACTACATCCAATTGGAGATAGTTTTCTTATAAATAGTTTTTAGATTAAGATTTGCAAAATTATTGTTAGTCTCATTTAGAGAAGATTCAATAAATACCAAAAAAAAAAAGCTTAAAAAAAATTGTTTGGGTTATTTTTATGCAATGTCCAAGAAATAAAATATATTTATTAAAATTTATGGGATGATAACTAGATTAATACTCTAAATTTGTATAGGAACTGTTAAAAGGCTACTTGGTTCAAAATAGAATTTATATAAAACTAAACCAGACGTAAATAACTAATGGGAAATCAAGTAGCCTTTTTATAGTTCCTATACAAATTTAGAGTATTAATCTAGTTATCCTCCCATAAATTTTAATATTTGCTTTGGGCTTAAACTGGCCAAAACTTGGCCAAAGAAGCTGATTTAAATGCAAAAAAATTTACATAATTAGAGAAAAAGTTCGGCCATATGCTAAGGATGTTCAAATACAAATCAAACAACCACATTGGCCTAAATTAAATGATTTGGTTTAAAATATAACTATAAATCGTGAATAGTCCGACTTAAAAGTCCAATTCTGACCCTTTTGGCTATAAATATTTTTCATTGGTATATAATCTGTCGCATAGACACCACAAGTTCAGAAATGAATGCCAAGTAGAGCCACAAATAGGTAAAAAGAGCATTATATTTGTTTTTCCGCCAAATCTTGCGACCAAGAACCGATGGAGCTAAACCGAAGCCAGTTTTGGAATCTGGGCAGATAACTTTATCATATTTATATACCAGCAAGGCTGGACAACACAATGTTGGTAATTTTTTTGACCTGTGCTATTTATGAACCTAAAGGTTGAAATGCGGCGGCTAAGTTTTTATTTTAGACCTATGGTTTCTTGGGCAAATGTTCTTAGAATTGTCCATAGATTGCGATTCTGCTATACGCCTATTCAAAAAATAAATCGACCCGCCCTATTAATCAGCCTTTCGTTTGTCTTATCATAGATCACACGAATGTCAACGCAACATAGATTAAAATAGCAATAAAACACAAAAACATTAATCTGCTTTAGGAAACAATAAACTACCAAAAACATTGTAAAATAATTCCCTAAATTGTGAACAATACATCATTATACAAAATACTACACAACAACATTATCGTTAAATACAAAACACATTAAAATCAAACACACTAAATTTAACCTAAACCCACCCCTGCTTATTTATTTGTTTAAGCGCACTCAAAAACTTATTAATTGTTTATGCCAAAGGGGATGCAAAATAGTATCTCCTCAAAACATTGGTGACCCCGACGTGATAGTTTATAAATATTATTAACATTGTTTAATAATTTTTCGGTGCGTTCTGTGCATAATTCGGTGCCACACATACATAACAGACATTGGCTAGCTATTTCGAGCGACCAGTGCTTGCAAAACTGTTTGGTGAAACAGTTGGTTCGTGTACGCGTATATATAGTGCGTTATATGCATATAAACATGCATGCATATAAAAGTGGTCAATGACCTAAAGGTCATTGCGGTCATTAGGTCATTGGCCCTCAAGAACAGCTTAGCGACAAAAACTCAATTCTTATCTCTCTTGTGTGCTGGCCATAAGGGTGTTTGTGTTTGCTTTCTGCAGTGACATTATAATTACAAAGTTTCGGTAAAATAATTTAAATGCCAGAAAACTAATAAAAATGGAATTGAGTGACTTAGATTTTTATAAAGCTAAAACAGAATCTCTGTTTCGGCAAATTCAAGCGCAAAATAAATTTCTCGAGTCGGAAGAAATCGCGTCAATCGACGAGTCTGATTTGGAAGTGCGTATAGAAGGCATCAATAGCATGTATGCCGATTTCGATTTGGCCCAAACATGCCTGGAGAAGCTAAACCTAATGGAGCTGGCCGGCGATGCTCGGCAAAGGTTTTCGGAGATTCTGTACCAGGTCAAATCAAAACTAACGCGTGCTCTTAACTCTTTGCGTGCACCTTCCGTGGTAAATTCAACTGCGCTTCCTAGAGTGTCCGATGATAGGAGCAAATTTAGGTACGTGACCCGCAGTAGCAGGCTTCCTGAATAGCAGCTTCCTAAATTTTATGGTGCATACATCGACTGGCCAGATTTTTACGCAATGTTCAACGCGGTGGTCGGAAACATCGACGACATGAGGAACGTGGAAAAGTTTTAGCATCTGAGATCCTGTCTGAGTGGTACTGCGTTGGACACAATAAGCTCTTTAGAGCCAACAGATGGAAACTATAAACAGCCTTAGAATTGTTAACGAAACGCTTTGATAACAAACTTTTACATTTCCAGGCACACGTTAGATCAATTTTCGGGCTGAAAGGTGTCGAGAGGGGTGCAGCTACTGGCTCGCGCGAGTTGAGTGACAAGGTCAACTCTCACCTGCGCGCTCTTAAAAGAATGGCATCTATCGAGGATATTGCTGACGGCTTGCTGGTGCATTTCATATCGTCGAAATTGGACCAGAACGCGCTGGAGAAGTGGAAGGAGGCTCTGCAAACGGATAAACTACCCAAGTGGACAGAGATGTCGTCTTTTCTGGAGAAAACGTGCCGTATGATTTAAAATGAAAAAATGCTATGGTAAACAAATCGCATAGCAAGGTGGGAAAAATAAATAACAAACCGAATCACAATTCTCTCATCTCATCATCCAACGCCACTCATTCATTATCTTGTGCTTTGTGCAATGCAAATGACCACCTTCTTTTTAAATGCCCCCGATTACAAATCGACTAGTAACGACTCCGACACGGTGGGGGAATTTTATTTGCCCGTCCGGCCAGCTATGCCCCAGTTCACAGCCAATTGAAGCCAGAGACGTTACTAGACCTAACACAAATTTAAATAGTATAGAAGTCGAAAAAGAGAATAGTGAGGAAAAAGAAAAAGAGAAGGCTTAAAAATATGTTTACAAAATCATAAACACAAACAATAAATAAACAATATTATAGAATAAACAAAAATAATATAAAATAAAACAATAATGAAAATAAAATTTAAAATTAAAAAATTAAAAAAAGGTAAAAATTAAATTAAATTATATATAATAAAAATAAAATAAATATAAGCTAAAATAAAGATGAATTAAATCATCCGGAAAATCTCTGAACCCGGTGGGGGAATATTTATTAGCCGGTCCGGCAAGCTAGACCCCTGCTCCTGCTGGATGTGGTCAGAGATTTTGCCGGAGATGTGCAAAAAGAGATAACTTTATGGAAAAGAGAGAGAGTTATGTTGAGAGCAGGTGATAAACATCATTATAATTTTGACATAAAACCCGAAAACGGTTGTGATGTGCGTAGTCGGTTGTTCATCTAGGCAAGATTAAAGGCAAATAATTTCTAGTTGGTCTAGAGGGAACAGAGAAGTTAAGGCGACCTAAGAGTTCAGAAGAGTCTACATCACCGATAATTAACTTATGAAGAAAAGAAACGCCTAGGACTGTTCTACGGTTAGCCAACGATGGAAGGTCAATAAGCAAAAGCCTACTAGAATACGATGGC
The DNA here is from genome assembly GCA_018904225.1 of Lordiphosa mommai. Taxonomy (NCBI): domain Eukaryota; kingdom Metazoa; phylum Arthropoda; class Insecta; order Diptera; family Drosophilidae; genus Lordiphosa; species Lordiphosa mommai. The sequence continues at coordinate 534,078 of JAEIFT010000144.1, forward strand.
AACCGAAGGTTGGGATCCCAATTTAAGCCGCGGAGGGCAAAAAGCAAGAATTGCTTTTGGACAGACTCAATACAAGCCATATGCTTTTTATACTGCGGACACCAGACGGATGAGCAGTATTCAAGCACCGGGATAACTAAAGATGTAAAAAGAACTTTTGTTGTATAGGGATCATTAAATTCCTTCGACCAACGCTTAATGAATCCAAGTACACCATTCGCCTTATTAACTATACAGGATATATGATCATTAAAGCTTAATTTGCAATCAAAAATAACTCCAAGATCAACGACAGTTGATATTCGTTGCAAGGGTTCATTGCCAATCGAATAGGAAACTAGCGAAGGTTTGCAACGATGAAAAGACATAAACATACATTTTGCGCAATTAAGAAATAAATGATTAACCAGGCACCAAAAATGAAGCGAGTTTAAATCATCTTGCAACCTAATAGAATGCATCGGGTCGTTATAAGATAAAATGAGTTTAACGTCATCGGCATACATAAGTATCCGAGAATGAGATATTGTCGAGGGGAGATCATTAATAAAAAGAGTGAAAAACAAAGGACCGAGGTGGCTTCCTTGAGGTACACCGGAAGTTACGTAGACAGGTTTTGAAATATTAGATCTGAGCAGAACTTTTTGAGTTCTATCTTTTAAATATGAAGAGATCCAAAAAAGAAAAGGGGAGGGAAATCCAATACGATCAAGCTTAAGGAGGAGGAGATCATGGTTGACCGACTTTTTACAAATCCATGCTGAAAAGGTGACAAAACCGATTTGCAGTAATGCTGCAATGTGGAGGTTATAATTTCTTCAAACAACTTAGGAATAGCAGATAATTTGGCGATACCTCTATAATTGGAGATATCTGATTTTCCACCCTTTTTGTGAAGAGGAATAATGAAGGATTCTTTCCAAAGATTTGGAAAAATAGTAGAGTCAAGCGATAGATTAAAAAGCTTTAGTAAAGGTTTGCATATGGAATTACAACACTCTTTGAAGACACAACTAGGGATGTTGTCAGGTCCAGGAGAGTAGAGTAGAGAAGATTCAATAATTATGGGAGCATTAAAAGAGTTTGAAGAAGAAATGTCATAAGGATAAGATTTGTTATTAAAAGGGACAGAGGAGTAAGTGGATTGAAAAAAGTCGGCGAATAAGTCCACGGCAGCGGAATCGTTGCTAGCCTTTTGGTTATGTAAAAAGAATGAAGAAGGCAAAGTCGAAGTTTTACGCCTAGAGTTAACAAATTTGTAAAATTGTTTAGGGTCTTGTGCGAATTGAATTTTACAGCGAGCAAGATAATTATTATAGCATTGAGAATTAAAAAGGGTAAAGTTTGACTTGGCTATCGAGTATTTAGAAAAGTCAAGATTAGAACTAGTTTTTTTATACTTTTTAAAACATCTAGACTTAATATTTTTATACCCGTTACTCGTAGAGTAAAAAGGGTATACTAAGTTCGTGCAAATGTATGTAACAGGCAGAAGGAAGCATCTCCGACCCCATAAAGTATATATATTCTTGATCAGCATCAATAGCCAAGTCGATATAGACATGTCCGTCTGTCCGTCTGTATGAACACCTAGATCTCAGGAACTATAAGAGATAGATCTACCATTTTTTCAGTGTAGACTTGTATTGTCTGCAGGCAGATCAAGTTTGTTTTAAATTTTTGCCACGCCCCCTCCCGCCCCCGCAATATGAAAAAACCTCATATCTCCCACAATTTTGAAAATAGATTGTTCGAACCTTCTAAACATTTATTTTAATCATCATTACCTAACGATCCGCCATACATCATTTTTCGATCAGATGAACGATAGAAAAGTTCCCGCCCCCGAAATTTGAAAAATTCCTCATATCTCCCACAATTTGGGCAACATTACCCTGAGTAACGGGTATATCGAAGTCGAGCAGGGCCGACTTCAACTTACGCTCTCGTTTAAATTAGAAAGCTTAGGACAGTACCAAGGGGGTTGAAGAGACTCAGAAGAAGCAACACTATTTGGAACAGAAATATCAAAGAGAGAGTTAATAGAGTCATAAAAAAAGGTAACAGCGACGTCAATGTCAACTGCATTGTATAAAGGAGACCAATCTTTTGAACAAATAAGTTGATTAAGCAGGGTAAAATTAGCTTTACGGAAGCAACGACGAGGTTTTACTGAAGTCATTGAAGATGAAGGGGTAAATCCAGGATTTGTTAGAGATATTTCTAATGTAGGATGGTAAGAATCCTCGGGTAGTGTTAGGGGGAAGACCTAGAGACAACAGCATTAGAACTGTCAGTGACAAAAACAAGATCTAACAATTTGTTTAAATGATTTGGAACTGAATTTATTTGAAACAAAGACAGATCAAGCAAACAATCTAAAAAATCATGCTGTGCAGATGGTACCAGATAAGTTGACCCATTAAGATTTGACCATGCGATGTTTGGCAAGTTAAAATCACCAACAACAACCATATAATCAATGTCTCGGAATTGAGTAAAAACATATTTTATGCAGTTTATATGGTGCATATATACTTGAATATCGGAAGAAGGAGGGATATAGGAACAAGAAATGAATACAGAAAGGGAATTAAAAGTTACCTTAACAGCAACAAATTCAACATCGTCAGGCACATTTACAGAAATGCATTCCGACCGAAGGTTAGATTTTACTGCTATACACTGAACTGAACGACCATGAGTACAATGTTCTGCAGACGAAGATTATTGAATTTTTTTTTTTTGAGGGAAATAAAAATGTTAAATTTGTGAGATGCGCTTATATGGCCAGAGAGATTGAAACTGAAGACGAACTTAATAACCAGATCAAACTGTATCACAGAAATGAATCATATCATGCAGGTATAAATGAAAACTATGAGGGCCTTGATCGATTAATCTATTTTCCAAATTTGAAGATTAAATATTATATAAATAATTGCGACACATGCAACCGGGCTAAATATGACAGACGTCCAATAAATGAAAAATTTCACGTCACGGAAACCCCAAAGGATATACGCGAAATAGTTCATATGGATGTGTATACTAATTCAAAATCTAACTTTTTGACATTTATTGACCGTTTTTCTAAATTTGCTGTTGGATTCTATTTGGAAGATAGAACAAACCAAACCATAGTAGAAAAGATACGTTTGTTTAAGTCAATAAAAGGTCCTTTTCAAAAGCTTATCACAGACAATGAGTTCTAAAGTACTAATATAAAACATTACCTCGAGAAAGAAGGCATCAGACTTCATTTAGTAAAGCCTAATAATCATACAGGAAACGCTGATATTGAACGCTTTCATAGCAGTATTGCTGACAAAATTAGATCACTGAATGTCGAACAGGCATGTCTTGGAATAAAGGACAAAATGAGTAAGGCTATAGATTATTATAATAACTCCTTTCACTCGGTTTGAAAACAGAAACCAATTGATGTAGAATTTGGAAGATGCGACAAAGAAAAAGTATTTCAGAAACTTTCAGAATCAAAAGAAAAATGTATCGTGAATAGAAACAAAAAACGGGAAAGTTACATTGAATATCGAGAACGTGGTTATATAACCTAAGTTTAAACTAAGCCCTTTGAAAGATATCCACGTTGCTAATGTTAAAAGAAAGCCTAAGTTTGCTGAAATATAAAAAAAAAGTATTTGTTCCTTTACAAATTTTCTTTTAGCGTAAGAATATTTAAAAAAAAAATATATAAAAATCCAACAAAAAATGTATTTAAATTTTTTTTATCCAATATTTTGTTAAATTTTAAGTACTCACTAATGTATTATTCTATACTAAGTTCCATTATTGTAATACTTTGTATTAGATTGGGTTGATTTGGAGTGATCCACAATTTTGGTGGGGGAGAAGTTACGAACTAGTTAATGGTTCCACTCTGGTTCCACCTCTCTACTTCTTTACTCTTTTCCTCTCTTTTTGTGGACCTCTCTCTATTAAGACAGTCGTCAAGCAGAAGTTGAAGTCTCCGGACTTAATAAAAATCGTCGTTAATAAAACTAAATTGGTTTCCTCAAATCGGAAACGGTCCACCTCAAATCGGAGGACAGTCTACCTCAAAATCGGTGACATAACTCGCGCTTCTTGATTCGGTATCACAACTTAATTTTGTTACGGCTCGCTTAGCCAATCAACTTCTGCTCAAAGCTCATCGTTCTCATATAGCTATTTCGGGCATTGGAAATTCGTCCCTGCAATCAGCCAGCAAATCTGTTGAGATTATGGCTCAAGCCACCGACGCAAGCTATCGTGCTACGTTTTCGGCTGTTATTATGCGTACTATCACCGATTATCAACCACATTTTGATGTAGACCAAAGCGAATGGAGCATTCCTAAAAACATCGTACTCGCCGATCCCCTTTTTCATTAAAGCCAACGGATTGATATGCTAATTGGTGCTGGTATATTTTTCGACCTAAATCCCTATTGCTGATCATTTGCCAACTCTTCAAAAAACTAGCCTTGGCTGGATCGTTTCTGGTGGGCTTTCTATAGCCAATGGCAGACGCTCCGCTCTTGCTGCATCCGTCAAAGAGACATACGTTCAGTCGGAAACTGAAGATTTGTCTAGCATTCTAAAGCTCTTCTGGGAAATTGATAACTGTTGCGGATCCTCATCTAGGCTTTCTGAAGAAGATACCCTATGCGAGCAGCTCTTTCAGCAGCATTATACAAGGCTTCAGTCTGGCCAATATTCCGTTCGCCTACCAGTAAAAATCAGCTTAAACAATATGGGGGAATCGTATGATATTGCTTTGAGACGTTTTAAGAGTCTAGAACACAAGCTAGCCAAAAATTCTGAGGTAAAGGCCCAATATTCAGCGTTTTTGAAAGAATACCTCGACTTGGGCCACATGTCACTCGCTGATAAGCAGTCTCAATCGCCTCAATTCTTTTTGCCACACCACTAAACTACGTGTCGTTTATGATGGCTCAGCTAAGTCTACATCAGGATTTACCCTTAATGAACTTTTATTTGCTGGCCCATCTATTCAACCGAAACTGTTTAATACGCTGATTCGTTTTAGATTCTACAGAATTGCTTTATGCGGTGATATTTGTAAAATGTACAGATGCGTACGCATATCTCATCCTGACCAGCTCCTACAATGTATCCTGTGGCGTGATACTCCCGATGGACCAATTAACATATATAGTATATATATTATATACCCTGGATACTGTTACATATGGCACAAAACCAGCTGCATTTTTAGCCATTCGGGCTATGCACCAGCTGTCATATGTCATATGTGGATGACCTGATCTCAGGTGGTTACTCTGTCGAGGAGGCCCCCCTAAATTCGTCTGGAGGTCAAGGAACTTTTAAGCAGAGGCCATTTTCCAATCCGAAAATGGTGTTCTAATGAGCCTGCTGCTCTGGATGGTGAGCCCGAATCTGAACAGGAAAAATCGGTCAAATTCCACGATGGCACGGATATCATCAGAGAATTGGGTTTGGCCTGGGACACGAAGTCAGACAAGTTGCTTTTCCATTTCACATTTCACAAATTTGTTCGGTCGCTAGCTTAAAATTTTCTTGTTTTGTTTTGCAGCCCAACGCCTCTTGGCAACTTCATGCATTTTGTGATGCAAGCATTGTTGCATTTGCTTGCGTATACGTTCGTTCTGATATTAATGGATCAATATCGTCGCATCTACTCTGCTCCAAATCTAGTTTCGCTCCTCTAAAGGCTCTCACCATTCCTAAATTGGAATTATCTGCTGCTCTCTTATTGTCAAAGCTGATCTCTAACATTGTACAAAACATCCCAATCTCTTGTACTTCATATTGCTGGATCGCACAAATACAGGAGCGTACCAAAGGTATGACATGGCGTCATGTCGCATCACAGATGAATCCCGCTGACATCCTCTCACGTGGATGCACGCCAATTGAGCTATTAGAATCAAGTCTGTGGCATCAAGGCCCAGCCTTCTTACGCGAAGATGACTCTTTCTGACCTACAAGTCCAACAGCTGTACTGGAGCTACCGGAACGTCGACGACAGGCATTAATCTCAACACGGCAAGTGGATATACCCAGCACCTGCAAATAACAAAACTCATTTGGAAAGCTGCAGCGGCTGTTTGGCTATATTCATAGGTTCATGCTCAGAGGAAGAGGCCAACCTGTTTCCAGCGGATCTCTTACTGTCGAGGACATTAAAGGCGGTACTCATCTACTCGTCAAGAGCATTCAACGCGTACATTTTGCCGAGGACCACAAGGCTTTGCAAGAAAGACGTCAGTTGTCGGCAAAAAGCAAACTTTTGGCACTTCACCATTTCCTGGACGCAGCAAGACTAATGCGTGTTGGCGGACGCTTGCAAAATTTCAGCTTGGACTACGAAGCCAGGCACCCACTGCTGCTTCCAAAGGGACATCCAGTTACCAATGCCATAATCATACATGAAAAATTCCTGCATGCTAGACCACAGTTTCTTCTTTTGGCCATTTATCAAAGATTTTGGACCATCGGAGGTCGGAAAGCTATCGCCGCTGTTACCTGAAAATTCAAAGTCTTTGAACACATCATGGCGCCTCTTCCAGCGGATCGGGTCCAACCCAATCGACCATTTCTGGTCACTGGCATCGACTTTTGTGGGCCCTTCTTATGCAAGTCGGAGATAAGAAGTAGGCCGCCCGCAAACGTTATATATCGATATTTATCTGCTTTGCCGCCAAGGCAATTTATCTCGAAGTTGTGGAGGAATTATCTACAGCATCGTTCATCGCTGCCCTCAAAAGATTCGCAAGCATTAGGGGAAGGCCAAATACCATTTGGTCGGACAAAGAGAACAATTTAGTTGGCGCTAGGAACCAGCTGATCGAGCTCAGACAATTCTTTCTCAGCGATCCTCAGAATGGAGAAATCTTCAACGCTTACTTGGCCATGGGTATAAAATGGAATTTTATAACGCCACGTTCTCCACATTTCGGCTTATAGGAGGCTGCAGTAAAGTCGGCCTAGTACCATTTTTAATGCGTTGTTAGAGGCCACACATTGACATTTCTCGAACTAAGAACCTTGGTATGCGAAATCTCTGCAATTTTAAATTCTCGCCCTATTTGTCCCGTTTCAGAGAACCCAGAAGATTTGGACGTGCCAGGGCACTTCCGCATTGGGTCCTCATTTTGCGCAATAGATGAGCCAGATATTAATCAGCTAAATATCAACCGGCTAAGTCGATGGCAACGCATATGCCAAATGCAGCAGGTGTTTTGGCGAAAATGGAGCACCAGCTACCTATCCCTGCTACAGGAGCGTGGGAAATGGCGTTCATCAACTCCAAACAGCGTTGTGGTGTTGAAGGACGACAATCTGCCACCACTCCAATGGAGACTCGATCGGGTGGACAACATCAACTGGCGATGACGGCGTCGCGCGGGTTGCTACAATCCGCACATCCACTGGCCTGATCAAAAGATGTGTCAGCAAAATCGTAGTTCTACCCCTCGAGAACACTTCAGTTGAAAGCCATGCAGCTTCCAACGGGGGGAGCAGTCGGTAGCAAACTGCGCCAACAATTAATAACAATTTAATCATCCTAAAGATCATATTATGTTTACCTAAAATCTTGTATAAACTCTGCCTAAATTGTTTGTAAAACTTTGCTTACCGCTATCTATTCCTCATCAAGGTCATTATGCTTGCATACAACAATGTTCAAAGCTTGCATGCAAGCTTAATCAGCCTTTCGTTTGTCTTATCATAGATCACACACATGTCAACGCAACATAGATTAAAATAGAAATAAAACAGAAAAACATTATTCTGTCTTAGCAAACAATAAACCACCAAAAACATTGTAAAATAATTCCCTAAATTGTGAACAATACATCTTTATACAAAATACTACACAACAACATTATCGTTAAATACAAAACAAATTTATTTATTTGTTTAAACGCATGCAACCACTTATTAATTGTTTATGCCAAAGAGGATGCAAAATAGTATCTCCTCAAAACAAATACTATAACATGAGTTTTCTAGATATCTTATTTTCTTTAAAGGGTTGTCCTTTGCAGTCCAACCGATTCAATTGGCGACGAATCAAACAAGAGAATTCAGTTTACAAGAATCTGTAACGAACCGGTTCTAAAGGACCCGAATTTCACCTCCTGTAACTAAATAGCATTCAAAGATTTGTATACATTCTACAAACGAAAGCATTTTTCTAAGTCACTGCCAATAGCTTCTGTCGGCTAGTATCACCAGTAAAATACAATAATTATCGGTTAAGAATATCGGTATGATTCTATGAGTTACACTGTTATTATAAGTACCTTATTATGTAACTGTTTGCCGTACTGTATTTTCAGAGTCTTCTCGATTTGATCTGCTACTGTCCTTTCGAACCTACAATAAAAATTTAAAGTCAATATAAAAAACATTTATTTTCCGTTAATTTTAATATTTTGTTACATTTCTCGTACAAAAATAGAATAGACATACTTTCTATATTAGTAAGTTTTTACCAGCCTTGTTCGCGCTAGTCACCCGTTGAGTGCAATGCTCGTTAAAGCGTTGACTTAAAACAGCAGTTTTCTCGTAGATCAAGCTCACTTAAGCTTTTGACGATATAAGCGACTTTACTTCGCCGCGGTGTCGACCAAGCGGCGCTTGTGCTCTCTCGCGCTTTCAGCTGATTTTCCCTTTTACAAAAGGGTAAGTTAAAGCCCGCCAGACTTCGATATACCCATTACTCAAGTAAAGGATTATTTAAATTCAAAATGTTAATATGGACATAAAAAGTTTGTGTTAGCATTAAATGCTTATATTAACATTAAATGTGAACATAAACATTAATTTCGCGGACTTAGTGCACAGTGACGCCAAATTTATGACATAAGTTTAAATTTGTTTATCTAAGGTTTATATTATCTGATCTTTCTTTCAAAATTTGTTGATGTACATATATGTGGCAGTGGAAATAGGCTATTAGAAAACGAAATAGGTGAACAGTGTCTGAACACGTCGTTTTTTAATAGAAATCGATCTGTCTGTGTTATTAAATTACAGTTGCAAAAAAATCTTCTACCCCATAAGTCAATTTACGGATAAGACAAGATTTAGCAATTTGTTTTACCAGTTGATTTATTTTTGTGATCAGTCCAGGAAAGAATTTTGGTGAACTTAAAACACAAGTTGTTTGCCCTGTCCAATTTTTGATAGGTCGTCATTACAAGCACTAACACATTCAGTAATACGAATTGTTGCTGATAAAGAGGACGACTCACATATAATTGAACGTCATCAAAATTAATGTGGACTTCACAGTTTGACAGAACATTAGGCAGATCATTAACTTATATTGAGAACAATAACGGGCCAAGAATCTAGCCTTGGGGGAAACCACGTTTGAGTAGAAGAAACGACTTTTTTATTTTTTTGTACATGAATATTAATAAGTTTGGTTTTTAAATAAAGTAACCCTAATACAAAATTTGTTACATGTAATGGCCTGAACTCAGATGAGATACACAATATTCGACACAATATTTCATATAAATAAGGAATCCATTCAAAAGTCAGCTTTCAAAGCTGCTTGAAAGTGTTTCCATTTATATGAAGTATTGTGAAAAACTACATTTTTATCTCATCTGAGTATAGGTCTTTACCGTTACTTTTAAGCAACTTTTAATGTAGTGTGGTGTATAGTTGATTTAATTTAATGTTGTGGTTATGGTAAGAAAATAATGTGTGTTGCTACTTGTAGGGTTTTTAACAAATAGCTTATTTAATTAAGTTTAAATGTTTAAGTCTTAATGGAGGCCAAATCCAGCGAAGCATTCTTCTACTAGCTCGGATCCCGTTGATACTCCTCCTTCTTAGCAACGCCCTTGCCAGAATGTTTGGGTGACACGCGACCATATCCAAGTATCGAGCTGCTTGTCTGTTTATAATATCCCCTACCATGGAGACTTCGAAATTCCGCTCAAGGTCACTTGTGCGTATGTACCATTCGGCTCCTGAAATACTCCTCAGCATCCGGGCCTGGAATGTGCGTAGAGACTAAAGATGGGCGCGGGATAGAAAATTGCATCCCGTCCCGCCCTTCCCGAGTCAGAAATTTTCTGTTCCATCCCTCAATGAGAATTTATAATGTTTGTTTTAAATTGTCGCCGAACAGACGATTTCTTCTAGGATTCTACTGAAGGCAGAAAACACACTCTTACTGGATAAAGTTGCCACACGATATACTTTTGCCGTGCATGTTTTTGCATAAGTGGAAGCAAAGTACTCTGAGCTGATCCCGATTACGATTTCGAAATTGTAAATTGTAGTTGAAAATGTTATCGCTTCTTGAAACCAGTTGAGTTATTCCACTTTTACCTTAAAATTTTAATTTATCGTCATTCGAATCTCTTGATGGCAAAACGTTTAACTCAATTTCTTAAATTGTTTTTTTTTGGAAATCAGGACTCTTATCAATACTGATCGATCGAATTTGGAATCGAGAACAGCCCTTAGTCTTTCCAAATCGACAAAATAGATACTTGATTCTTATATTTAATACAATGTGTATAAAAACTTTAGCCTAAGGCCTAAGATGCTATGGCATTCCAATTGGACACAATTGTAACTGTATTTCAATATTTTCCAATAATAATAATAATAAAACTTATTTCATGAGATATTTCATCATCTTTATCTGATGAATCTTCAATAAATTTTGAGAAACCATCAGAACTATTTTTAACAGAACAGTTATTTTCTTTGTTACTTTTTTAACCCTCGTAAGCTTTATTTATTTCCACATTGATCTTACTTTTACAAAATCATCATACCGTGTTTCTTAACTCTTAGAAAGGACGATTTAAAAACAGTGATACATAATGCAAAGTATTTGGTTCACAGCGCCTTATCAAAGCTTATTTAGGGATGGCACTTATTTTCTGCATTATTTCGGTGTCGAATAAATAAAATAAAAATCATGACCAAAAAATTTACAATTTGTTTTAAAACTTTATAAGCAATGTTGGACGGTCTTTTCACATCATTTCTTTCCACTAGAATAGTCTGAACTTCAGCGAACTACAAAAAACAAAACAGAGTTTCATCTTGTTTTTACGTGATGTTTTACAGATTTGGATAGATAACTGTTGAGTTCAGAGTGCTTAAATTGCATACTAAAGACTTTGAAGCATCCAAACAAGAAGTTCAATTCTGTTACGTTTCCTTTATCAAATAAAAAGGTCATGACCAAGTTTAAATTGTGACATGTACATGTAATTCTTATGTAATGGTTAAAAGCTACTTTGATATTGCCACCATTGTCTGTGACAATCAACCTAGTTCTAAAACATTGTTCTAACTCACACTGTTTTAACGAGAGCGTAAGTTGAAGTCGTCCCTGCTCGACTTCGTTATACCACTTACTCAGGGAAAGGTTTATTTAAGAAAATATTATAAAATCAGAAAATGTCCAGCGTAATTATTTGATTTGCTTAGAGCTCGACGATAGTTTATCTGAATGGTGTATCGATAAGTAATGATGCTTAAAATATTTGTCTAGACGGTTAAAACAATCTATCTGCAAAATTGTGGGAGATATAAGGTGTTTTGCATATTTCGGGGGCGGGAGGGGGCGTGGCAAAAATTTTAAACAAACTTAATCTGCGTGCAGACTTCTACACTGAAAAAATTTTAGCTCTAGCTCTTATAGTCTCTGAGATCTAGGTGTTCATACAGACAGACGGACATGTCTATATAGACTCGGCTATTGATGCTAATCAAGAATAAATATACTTTATGGGGTCGGAAAAGCTTCCTTCTGCCTGTTACATACTTATGCACGAACTTAGTACACCCTTTTTACTCTACGAGTAACGGGTATAAAAATTTCAAATTGTTTGCTCCGTCTTTACGTTAAGATTTAAATCAGTGGACATGTGATGAGCCGTTAACGCAAGAAAGCTTCATTGCTAGTGCTAATCGGCCCATCAGTGGTGTAGGCAATGTACTGCTCCGTCAGATCAGCATTTATCTTCGTTTTGACGTAGTTATATTCTTCGGTCAAAATGACAATGGAAATAGTTTTCTTGCTTTTAGCAATGTAGATATCCAGTTACGATGGCGCTAGTTGCAAATCAATGGACATGTGATGAGCCGTTAACGCAAGAAAGCTTCATTGCTAGTGCTAATCGGCCCATCAGTGGTGTAGGCAATGTACTGCTCCGTCAGATCAGCATTTATCTTCGTTTTGACGTAGTTATATTCTTCGGTCAAAATGACAATGGAAATAGTTTTCTTGCTTTTAGCAATGTAGTTATCCAGTTACGATGGCGCTAGTTGCAAAAATCCTAAAATCTAAAGGAGGGCGATGAATTTCACTCCCGAATTAACCACGATCTGTATGACCCTTATGGGGACACTCACCTTACCACTGGTTAGGACATGTCTACCGTATGGATGATGAAAAAAGGTGTTTAGGAAAGCCCGCCAGAGGGGACGTCTGAGAGTTTGACGGAAAAACCAAGTTGGGAAAGACCTCTTTCGGCTTGGTGTAAACAACGGGAACCTAACACTTTTATATCTCAACTTAAGGGCCAGTCTAACATGTGTGTGGATACATTCCTTTGGTTGTGATGAAAAAAAGTTGATGCTTAAAGCTAATTTAGAACGCTGGATGGCATTTTTACAAAGTTATCCAAACGAGATTGCAATCTGCTTTCGTCTTCCTTAAATTATTTAACGCACTTGTGACGATGCATGACAGTTAAAGAAATTCGATTTGTATATGGTTTTACTTCTCTACATTACACACAAAAAATGAAGTCCACAGGTATTTTACATAGCGAAATCAATTTAAAGTTTTTTCAAATTTCAGATTTGAATGATGGATAAATTAGATAAACATCACAATTTTTTAAAATTTTATTTTGTATTTTCCCTTTTAACGCCATCGGTAGAGTGACCATATTTTGCAAACATAAAAATACCAAAATGCGAAATTAATTATTATTAAATCGTGTAACCATGATTTGTATAAATGAAAATGCAAAAAATACTAATTTAAAGCAGAAATATAACATTATAAAAAAATTTTACCCGCGGGAATTTCGGGATAATGGAAAAAGCCCGCTCTTTCAATCATGCAGTTTTCGTCGGAATCCCGTCCCGCCACTATCTCTAGCCAATCTTAATTTTTATACTCTGTACCGAAGGTACAAAGAGTTTATTGGGTTTGTGCAAATGTATGTAACGGCCAGAAGGAAGCATCTCCGACCCTATAACATATATATGGAACATATAATTCAGATCAAGTTTACTTTTTATTTTTGCCACGCCTCCTGCCTCCCCCGCACTTTAAAAAAGCCTCATAGCTTCTACAATTTTGAAATTCGGTTGTTTAAACCATCAGGACATATATTTCATTTACCAATACTTATCGAGCCCAATACATCGATTTTCGATCAGACGAACAATAGAAGAGTTCCTACCCTCACAAATTTAAAAAAAAAAAACTAAAATCTACCACAATTTTGGAGTAAGGTTGTTCGAACCTTCAAGACATATATGTGGGAATCCGAATAGAGCCAGAAGAGCAAGAAGCTCCAACTAAGAGAGAGAGAGACACGAAGTGGCCGTCGTTACTGAACATCGGTAAGCGAGGGTAGTTAGCGAGCAGAGTCAGTCGGTGCCAAGATCTCGCAGGCTACACACGCAGTTCCATTAAGAACCATTACACTTATAACTCATCAAAGTTTTAATTACACACACACACACACACACACACACAATATTGCAATAGTTACTAAGTTAAGCCTAATAATAATAATCAATAAACTATCACTATAGTAAAAACAACTTGATCTCTGAAATCATTTGCGTCACGGCAGAAAACCAGGGGCCACATATATTCCACTCATCAATACTTATCGAGCCCCTATAAATCGTTTTTTTACCAGACGAACAATAGTAGAGTTGTCACTCCCACAAAAAATACCTCATATCTCCCACAATTTTAAAGATAGATTGTTCGAATCTTCTAGGGGTATATTTTTAAATCGTCATTACAAATCTAATCACTATAAATCGTTTCCAGATCAGATGAACGATATTCAAGTTATAAGCAAAACAAATAATTATGCTGGGCAGCACTGGCCGATATCGTGATGGGCAGCACTTACACGGTTTGTGTGACCCCACACTTTAAAGTTATCAGTATATACAAACAGATAAGGTAAGATGTTGCCTGTGTGAATATCAGTTTCACATTTCCCATCAATTCTAAAATCTAAAATTTGCCCAGTCTTCACACAGACTATAAGGATAATGAACACCATCTGGCGTACATTGGATACGAACCAATTCTATCCTATTCACACTACCGTGCATATCAGCGGATCGATGCGGAGATGGTGAAAAAATGAAATTTGAATTCACACTTAACCACAGCAACACATGTTGTGCCCTCAAGCAAATGATGGAATCATCATCATTACTGGAGGAAAGTTCAAGAAAACAAATTGAAGACTCGGAGTTTATGGTTGCCAGCAATTTAATGAAGCCCAATACATTTTCGAACTACAGCTTTACTATATAAAATATCACTTGTCTAAAGAATAGATTTCGTCGTATCCGCAAAGGATTAGATAGTCACCCAAAGAATGCAGCTATAGTCATTTGATGTAAAACAAACCGTTAAACATAATTGAAATAGGGCTGCAAACGAACATCGTGAACATCCAGAAGACACAAAAACTTCTTCGGATTTAAATAGGCCTGCTGTAGCCAGAAGAGCTACAATTCCGACACCGAGCGATACGCACAAGTGTTTCTGAGCGCACTTAGGCGATATGCCCCGCATATAACTGTGGTGTGGCTTTAGAACGCCATGGATCGATGCCAGAATGGTGCTGCATATAGTATAGTGCAAGTAGTGACGCTTGCCAAGAGTCGTCTTCGCCCCTCTTTTGGTCCTCTAGTATAATCTCTAGCATAATTCGAGCAAGCGCGTTGCTCAATTTAGCTGCCTTTTCATCGACGTAGGCCAAGTGTTCCCGAGAGCATATCCGTGTGCCTAGCATTACTCCAAAGTATTTAATGGCTCTTTTTGATTGGATCGTTGTGGCATTGACTCTAATCAAAGCACTTTTTACCTTTTTAAGCAGCAAGCTCTAGACCCGCCGAACTAAGCCACCGGTGAATGCTCTCAATGCCAGAATTGCACGCCTCCTTGGATCTGCAAAGCACTTTGCCTACAGCAAAAAGAGCCACATCGTCTGCAAAGTCCACTTAATGGACGCCTGGAGGAAGAGATAGTCGACCCTGTCGTACATGGCGATCCATAGAACAGGTCCCAGCACAAAGCCTTGGGGATCTCCTGCAGACATTACATATGTTTTATTACCCTCTGCCGTCGGGTACGTTAAAACTCTATCATTGAAATATGAGCGAATTATGGCCTGGAGGTATTGCGGGACGCCAAATTCGACTAATGCTCTTAAAATTCGGTTCCAATCAGCACTGTTGAAAGCGTTTTTACGTCTAAGGTGACCACAATGCAGTAGATCCTTAGATCCTCTTTTACAGCTTGTGCCCTTAATAGCGTGATATTGTGACCATCCACTGTTGATTTCGCCTTCCTAAACCAGTACTGATATTCGATAGCCCCCCTGCTCCACTAATAGCCACATCTAGTCTTTGACTCAGTTTGAGAAAGCAGATGGGTCTGTATGACGGTGAATCGCTTGATTGTCCTCTTCGTTTAGGAAGGAGTTCAAGTAGTTTTGAAAAGTTGTGGTTAGAAAAACGCCTTCTCGCAGGGACTGGTTAAAAGAATTCACAAACCCTGCTGTGTGCAGTGTGGTGGCAAGTTTTAACGCTCGGTTCGGTACACCATCCGGGCCAGGTGTCTTATTAGGCTGGAGTTTCACGGCAGCCTCCAGAATTTCCGCTTCTGTGATCGCCTCTATGGTATTTGTGGCAAAGTCAAGAAGGAAAAAGCTAACTTTCACTGTGCGAAAGTTCTAATATTCTTAAAAAACGAGCTCGACTCAGACCCATTTTCCAACCGAATGGTTTGTAACCAAATGCAGAACTACCTCAGGGAAATAAATATATGTGCATACTGAGTTTTCTCTCTCTTTTCAATAATATTGGCGTTACATTTGTTGTTGGTATACAATAGTGTGCTTTTGTATTCTATTTTTAAAGTACTTTTGCAAAATTCTTCTTTGGTCACCGTTTTTAGTACCCTTGCAGAGGGTATATTAAAATTGTCACGATGTTTGTAACGCATAGAAGGAAGCATCTCCGACCCCACAAACTATATATATTCTTGATCACCATGACGAGCTGAGTCTTTATAGCCATGTCCGTCTGTCCGTCCGTCTGTTTCTATGCTATCTACTCCCTCAGTTTTAAAGCTATCTTTATAAATTATAAAATTTGATATAAATTTATCAAAATCGGATGACTATAGCATGTAGCTGCCATTTAAATGGTCGGTCAAAAAACTAGTTCTAGTGAGAAAAACTTTTTTGTTATCAATGGTAGCGACTTTCAAAAACTGCAAGGGTATTTAAAAGCCTTCTATTTTTTTTTTTTAAATATGTGTATAAAAAAACGTAAGTTAACTAGTGTGCTAGAAAAAATTATTCTACCATTGTTTTTTATTCTAGAATGCCACGTGAAATGCATTTGTCCGCAGAAGAGCGCGGATAAGTAAAGGGGCTCAAGGAAAGTGGCACTAAAATTGCTGATATAGATGCCAGAGTCAATCTACATAGAAACACGATAACAAACTTTTTGAAAAGCCTAGATTCTCATGGTCAGATCAAGCGTTGCGGCCGACCAACCATAATCGAAGAACGTTGCAAACGAAAAATTCGTCGTTTTGCGGTTCAGAAAGACATGTCTTGTACCAATGTTACTAGGAGACGGTTCATCAAGTATAAGTTTAAAATAACAACATATATACTTCCCGAGTGCCTGAACAAAAGCTCCTCCCACGTCATCTGAAGGCTTGTTTGGCATTCGCTGAAAGAAACAAATGTTGGTCAACTGAGTTCCACAATGTAGTTTTCTCCGATGAGAAAAAGTTTAATTAAACGGACCAGATGGCTGCCATAAATACTGGCGCGATTTACGACACCCACGGCAGTCCCGGCATAAGCGAAACCACGGTGGCGGATCACTAATGATTTGGCCTGCTTTTGGATATGCTGGAAAGTCTTGGATTTGTTTTATTCCAACTAAATCTAATGCTGAGATCTATTTACAGTTGTTGGAAAGTGAACTTATTGAATTTGCAGATATCCTTTACGAGGATAATTGGAATTTTCAACAAGACAAACCCCCAATTCACAGTGCACGCACTACAAAGTCATTTCTGTCGTCCAGAAATCTAACGGTTTTAGAGTGGCCAGCGATTAGCCCGGACTTAAAACCCATTGTGGACCTTTCGGGAATCCTGTCAGACAAAGTTTTTTAGAATGGTCGACAGTTAGACACACTTTAGCAACTTAAGAACGTTTTTTTTGCAGAATGGGAACAAATAAGCAATTTCACTTTGGAAAAATTTGTAGATTCCATTCCTGATCGTCTTGGAAATCTGGTCACAGATCCGCAAGTGGCACTGGATAAATGGAGAAATTACTTTTCCAACCTGCTGGGAGGCGATGACGAATACAATTCCATTTCGATGATTTAATGATAGACTCACCGGACCAAGCTGAAGTCTTGTTAGCCATTAAAAGGTTAAAAAACAACAAAGCTACTGGCGCTGATGAGCTGCCTGCAGAATTATTCAAGTCTGGCGGCGAGGAGTGGGTAAGGTGCATGCACCAACTTCTTTGCTGAATATGGTTCGACGAGGGCATGCCCGACGATTGGAATCTAATTGTACCTTGCTCAATTTTCATAAAAGGAGACCCCGCAGTCTGCGCCAACTACTGGGGGATTAGTCTTCTTCGCATTGCATATAAAATACTGTCCAGCATACTATGTGAACGTCTGAAGCAAACTCATTGGATACTATCAGTGTGGCTTTAGACCTGGTAAATCCAAGACAGACCAGATTTTCACATTGCGACAAATCCTGGAGAAGCACTATGAGACAGGTTTCAACTCACTCCACCTTTTTGTTGATTACAAAGCCGCTTTCGACACGCCGATAAGGTCAAAGTTCTTTGACGCCCTGTCTACTTTTGGTATACCAGCAAAGTACGTTCGACTTTGCATGATGACGTTGAGAAGCACGCAAAGCTCCGTCAATATAGGAAAGAACCTCTTCGAACCATTCGATACCAAAAGAGGTTTTAGGCAGGGCGACACCTTGTCGTGCAACTTCTTTAATTTGCTGATGGAGTATATAATGCGCCAGAGCCCAAATGCCAACAAATCGGGCACCATCTTCTATAAAGATCTAATGCTACTTCCGTATGCCGATGATACTGTTATCGGCACAAACAAACGGGAGGTAAGCAGGGCGTTTTTAGAGATTGAGAAGCAATCAAGACTGATGGGCTTAGCGGTGAACGAAGATAAGACGAAGTACTTGTTAGCTACGCGCAGTGAGTCTACGCGTCTTGGACAATCTGTGGCGATGGAAGGCTACAACTTCAACGTTGTAAAGGATTTGCTTATCTAGGAACAGCAATAACCAGCGACAACAACATCAGCCGCAAAATTCGAAGAAGAATTTCTCTTGCAAACCGACGCCACTACGGGCTCAGTAAGGAATTCAAGAGTAGAGCCCTCTCTCGAAGAACGAAAATAGCGCTATACAAGTCGCTTAACATCGCAGAGCTGCAATACTGCGCAGAAGCATGGACAGTAACAGCAGCGGATAAGGCGGCCATTGGCGTTTTCGAGAGAAAAGTTCTTCCGAGGATTTATGGACCTTTAAAAGTAGGCGATGAATTTCCCCGCCAGAAAGGACGACAGAAATTGAGATGGGAAAACCTTAAGAATCTTGGTGTAAACAACGGGAGCTAGCGCGCACGAGACATAAGAGGCTGGTGTGCATTAATAGCAGCGGCCGTGACCGACAATCGGTTGTGATATTGATATATCAGGCGAAGAATATAAGTACCTAATGTGGTCGGAAATAAGTATTTACATGCTTTGCAAACTTCTGGGCAAAATTAATATACACTTTAATGGGTATCATTTATTTAAATAAGTGCGTTTAAACTAGTACATACCTTTTATTCTTAGCAATCCAGTCCATTATTTGTTTAAGTTTAATATTCTTTTCACCATTATCTAACAAGAAGTTAATAAAAGGAATATATTTTTTCAAATACTGCAGTTGCACAATGTCCATGATACCTAAAAATTAAAAATTTTTAAATTATTTTATTTATTTATTTATTATAGTTTGACAAAGAGCTGTCTAACAATACGGGGAACAATTAAAATAAGACAACAAATTATTTCTTACATCTAACATAGAAGAGTGAGCAGAGAATAGTTGGTAGTACATATTATAGTTCAGACATAAGTTCCGGAAAGGTTCATAATGAGCATAACTTGTAAGGTATGGCTGTAGATAGATCGGAAAGAAATTCCTGGTAAGACGGAAATGAATAGCAAGATTTATTTGGCTAAGCAGAGCACTAGAGTCAATCTCACCTGATAGGAGTTTATGAATGAAAAGTACACAATGGCAAGTACGGCGGTTCTTAAGTGAAGGAAGATCGATTAAAAGTAATCTGTGCTCGTAAGGCGGTAGATGGCTGGTGGTATCCCAGTTGAGGCCACGGAGAGCGAAAATTAAAAACTGTTTTTGGACCGATGCAGGTTGGTCCTGATATATTTGGTAATGAGGTGACCAAACACACGACCCATATTCAAGAATTGGTCTAACCAGGGAGACATATAATTGTTAAGTGATGTAAGGATCGTTAAATTCCTTGGTCCATCTTTTGATAAAGCCAAGAACACCCCTTGCTTTGTTAGAGATGACAGATATATGACTCTTAAAGCATAGTTTGGGACGGAAGGAAGTGTTCTTGGGCCTATTTTGTACACAGTCTATACGGCTGATCTTCCCACCCTTCAGATCAGAGGTTCACTTACTGCTACCCATGCAGATGACACTATGTTTCTGGCTTCGAGTTCCAGTCCCAGGTCTGCATCTAGGCGTGCGCAGACATTTCTATATGAATTTGAGTGTTGGGAGTCCCGTTGGAATATTGGTGTTAGTGTGGAAAAGACACAGCACGCAACTTTCGCACTTCGCAGGGGAAAAACATCTCTACTCACCCTTGACGGGGTCAGGATCTCACATAAGCATACAGTTAAATATTTGGGAGTTACTTTGGGCTCACCTGGGGGCCCCATGTTAACCGAGTCTGTGGTTCTGTCCGCTCAAAACTAAGAAAGATTGATTTGCTTCTCCGGCCGGAGAGCGGGTTATCTCTCAAAGCCAAAATCAGACTTGAGTCAATTGTCCACCCTACTCTTAACTGGGGCATTACGTGTAAGGGGACGGCCTGTAACACTACAGTGAAAAGAGTTGAGGTGTGCATGAACAAGGCTTTGCGCCGAATTTTAAATGCGCACCGGTATGTCTGCAATTGAACCATTTTCCGAGACTTGGGGATACCATCAGTATGTAAAAGTGTTGAGGCATTTTCTAACCGGTATAGGCAACGTCTACTGTCTCACATGTAAATAAATTAAAGAAAACTAAGGTTTGGCTAAAAGCCGTCAGCTGTTGAGCTACACTATTAGACAAAAAAGTTTGTTTGTTTAGTGTTATATATATTTCTAGCACGACAAGAATTTTTCTTATATGTCATTGTGCTAGTCACTTCAGAGACAATTTAAAAAAATAAATGAATAAGAATATATTAAATATTAATACTAAATATAAATAAAAAGTCTAAAATTAGAAAAAAGATAAGACAATAGATTAAATTTGGTTACACAAAATAGTCTTATATTAAACAGACTTTTACTTCACTTTGACTTTGATAAGATTATTTAAATGGTGCGTAGGTGACTAGTAATTTTTTCTTTAAGTTGGGTTGAGCTGGTAATAGTTTTTAAATTGTGTGAAAGCTGGTTCCAAAGACGAACGGCATAAATGAAAAATTGTACATCAGAGCTGGCTAATTTTGTTTTTATGCATATAATATTGTTTGTCATCGTAGACGCACTAAAGCTTAGCAAGGAGTATAAATAAGAAGGTTCTTTAGTGCGAATGGTTTTATGAAGCATAGTCTGGACCCTGTGATTTATATTGGATTTAAGGCTACTTCGATTAAACGGAGCCCAATCAAGGTCAGTCAAAGAAATAAGTTGTTTATTCTTCCCCTTTGCTATTGCTATTATTGGCATTTCGGCCTTTTATGTATCTGTCCCTGAACTCTGAGTGGCAAGAAATTTGTTTTCCCTACTGAGAGTTCAGAACACAGGGCCATGGAGCTGCCCAGCTGCATAAAATGGGACGCTGCAGATCCGTTCAGGAAGAGCACCAGGCTTGTCCGCTCATCAGAAGAAGCATCAGCGATGAACAATCAGAGGGGTAAAAGTCATCGCCGCCGGCGGAACGATTATTTGAGAAGCCCGAAGAAGTAAATTGCCTCATAAATCTAATGTCGGCACGAAGCGACCTAGATCTCCTAGGCAGGATAACATTTCGACATCATCCAAGCCAACAACAAAAAAGGCAATGCCAATGAGCACTGCTAACCGACAATCGAATGCGCAAAGAGCCCGCCTCAAGAAGATCAACAATAGGAGAAACAACCAAAGGAGCCTGCTAGAAATACCAAGCGTGATGAATGGACTACGGTGAAGGCAAAAACCCGAAAGCCAAGGCCAACGAGAACTGACACCATCATTATAAAAAGCAAAGGAGAATCATCATCGTATGCGGAAAATCTTAAAAGAGTTAAGAATGAACCGCTGCTAAAGGAATGGGGTCAATGCGTACAAGGGATCAGACGTACCGCCTAGGGCGAGCTCCTGTTGAAACTCGACAAGGCATCGGATCCCAAGACATTGGAGATGCAAAGTGCCGTACAAGCTTGGAGATGTTGCTGAAGTACAAACACTTACGGAGACAACGCTAGTGGACATCAGAGACATTTATGAAGTCTCTGAGGCTGAAAAAATTGTAGAAGCCATCAATAAGCAGGTGGGACTGAGCCTTACTACATCATCGAGAAGGGAAGAATCCGTATAGGATGGGCGTGGTGCAGGATTAGACCTAAGCAAGTAGATGATGCTATAAATGCCTCGAATTCGGCCACATATCGGTTAACTGTAGGAGCAAGTACGACTGTTCAAAAGCTTGCTATAATTGCGAAGAAGAAGGACACAAGGCCAGCTTCTGTAAAGCATCTGCGTCGTGTATTATGTGCACACGCTTAAACCTCCAGGAGAGAAAACATGCTACAACGAGCCCCAAGTGCCCGGCATATCAAAAGGCGCTAAAAGAAATGAGCAGGAAACAAAAATAAAGTTGCTACAGCTCAATCTAAACCACTGCGCGGTGGCTCAGTGACTGCTAGAGCAGACCATACAGGAGCAAAATATTGACGTTGCCATACTCAGTGAGCAGTACCGAAATCGGGAGCATGGCGACTGGGTTGCAGACACGGCCAAAAAGTCCGCAATATGGGCATGTGGGCAACCAAAAGCGCAGATAAAAAATACCGCACAGTCAGTAGGATATGTCCGGGCAATGATTGGAGGGGTCCACTTCTATAGCTGCTATCTGCCGCCAAGCCTGAACGTGGCCAAGGCAACCGATATTATGGATAATTTGACAGAAGATACTCATAGGAAACATCCAATAGTCATAGCAGGGGACTTTAACGCGTGGGCTACGGAATGGGGCTGTCCGTCTACAGGGCCAAACACTTATGGAGGCGTTTGCATCGCTGGACGTTGTCCTTCTTAATAAAGGCGATAAACAAACCTATAGCAAGGCGGGTAGAGGATCAATAATTGATCTTACCTTCGTGAGCAGTAGCCTGCTACCACGAAGCAACTGGGAAGTAACCGACCAATACACGGGAAGCGATCACATGGCCATAATTTTCAAACTGCACCAATCTAGCACGCCGGGACGGTTATCTAAAAAAAAATGATATAAGGTGGAATCGTTAGAAGCAGATTTGATCTCGGGGCAAATGAGCGGGGTCACAACACATGGCACAGCTAACGACGGTGCAGACCAGATGGCAGAGCATTTGAAATCGACATGCGACTGTTCAATGCTGCGAAAAGGCAGTAGACCACCTAGGAGGAGCCCAAATTATTGGTGGACACAGAAGATTGCGGACTGTCGGAAGGAATGCCATCGGGCAAGAAGACTCTGCCAGCGTGGTCGCAGCGCACCCAACTGGCAGGAACTTCAAATGGAGTTCAAAGAAAAAAGGAATACTCAAAAAAAAATAAATTGAAGAGTCTAAGAGACAGTGCTTTAGGAGTATATGCAGCGATCTGGACGATAACCCTTGGGGATTCGCCTACAAGCTGGCTGTTAAAAAACTTAAAATAAACAGTCGCCCACCACCAACATGCAACACACAGCTGGCGCTAATAGTGAAGGAGCTTTTCCCCTGCACAGACAAGAAGCCCGCATTGAACGGAATATAGGCTGGAAGCATTTGAATGGCGAGGGACGACGACGGAGGAGATTATGTCAGCAGCAGGCGCCTTTAAGGATGACAAAGCGCCAGGACCGGACGGAGTCCCCAATACGGTGCTCAAGCTGGCAATAAAAGCCAATCAGGAAGCATTCGTGAAACTCTACGACGCATGCCTATCGGAGGGAACTTTCCCAAGAAGATGGAAGCGACAGAGATTGGTGCTGCTACCTAAGGGCCCAAACACTGTTGACGATCCCACTGCATATAGACCGCTCTGTATGCTAGACACAACAGGGAAAATCCTGGAGCGTATTATCAAAGCACGCTTGGAGGCTGCAGTGGATGCATGGATGTCCACCAGGCAATTTGGATTCAGAAAGCAGCGGTCCACCATTCAAGCAGTCAGAGCTGCATAACATTGCTAGCCAGGCCATAGAAGGACGGCGCTAGAGATTCGGCAGCAAGGAGTATTGCCTAGTGGTCACACTGAATATCAAAAATGCGTTCAACTTGGCAGGGTGGCACCACATCTTGCAGGCGCTTATTACGATACATGCCATTTTACCTCACAGCAATTGTTGACGAGAAGGCAAAGCTAACTTCGACTGTTCCGAAGTTTTAATACACTTGAAAAACTTTACTCCAACTGATTTAACCGGTAAAATATATAATATATATAGGATATAGATATCAGATATTTACAATTTTTAAATCATTGATAATAAAAATTTGATACCATAAAAAAAAACTTTTCTAAGTAAAACACATTTTCCGAACGATCGGTCCTATAGCAGCTATAGTCATCCGATTTTGATAAATTTTTTCTAAATTATGTGAAAGCATATAAAACTAATATATACCAAGATTGGGGACGCTATGATAGAAAACAAAAAAGCTTTTCTCACTAGAAGTAGTTTTTTGACCGACCGTTTCTATGGGAGCTATATACTACTACAGTCCTCCGATTTTGATAAATTTGTTCTGTATTATATGAAAGCATATAAAACTAACATATACCAAGATTAGTGACGCTACGATGGAAAACAAAAAAGTTTTTCTCACTAGAACTAGTTCTTAGACCGATCGTTCCTATGGCAGCTATATGATATAGTCATCCGATCCGGCCGGTTCCGACATATTAGTTGCGTGGAGTAAAAAATACTCTGTGCAAAATTTTAGCTCGATAGCTTTAAAACTGAGGGACTATTTCGCGTAGAAACAGAATGACAGACGGACGGATAGACAGACGGACAGACTGAATTGAACTCGGCTCGTCGTCCTGATCAAGAATATATATAGATTATGTGGTCGGAAATGAATATTTCTATGCGTTACAAACTTCTGGGCAAAATTAATATACACTTTTCAAGTGATAAAAATTACTTAAGCGACAGGATTCTTGAATTCGAGTCAGACCAAGGAGAGCAGTAATGCAAGATCACCAGAGGGGTCCCACAGGGCTCAGTGTTAGGCCCACTTCTGTGGAATATCATGTATGACGGTATTCTGCGTCTACATCTGCCATAAGGAGCCACGGCAATTGGATCCGCCGACGATATAGCTATCGTGGTAGTGGCAAAGCATATCGGGGATATTGAACGGACTAGCAATGCTGCTATCACTGGAAAAAATGGACCTTATAAGCAGTAGGAAGGTGGTGGAGACGGCTTCCATAAAGATCGGTGAGACGACAATCACCTCACGGCCTTACCTGAAGTACCTGGGTGTCATGCTAGACCACAGGTTTAACATCAGGGACCATCTAAACTACGCAAGCCAAAAAGCGAGCAAGACATCAACAGCGCTAAAAAGAATTTTGGCGAATATTGGAGGACCTAAGCAGTCTAGAAGGAGACTATTGGCAAGCGTAGCGAGCTCAACGCTGTAATACGCGGCTCCAATCTGGGCACCAGCTATGGCATACAGCTCCTACGTGCGGGGAGCAAACGCAGTGCAACGCATTTGCGCTCTTAGAGTAATAAGTGCATACAGAACGGTCTCAAATGATGCTGCACTAGTAGTGGCGGGAATTATACCATTCGACCTAAAGGCACGAGAGACAGCAGATCTACACAGGGAAGCGCCAGACGGCATCACTACTGCGACGCACAAGGCCAATAATCAGGTGGAAGCCCGGCAGAGATGGCAAGAGAGGTAGCAAACTTCCACAAAAGGACGATGGACCCATAAGCTCATCCCTAATATAGGGCCCTGACGCAACTCTTCACGGGACACGGGTGCTTGGGGGGTTTTCATGTTTAGTTGGGTGCGGTAACTCAAGTCCCACACTTCGGTTGCCAGTTCCCGGCGCCAAACGGGCTTTCAAAGCTTTAAACCACCCACCATAAAAAAAAAGGATTTAAGGCTGAGGTCATACATTTTATTTGAGTATTCAGTAATATGATTACGAGGTCTTATATTAAATATATACCTCTCAATGTTATTAAACAAAACCTTAATTTTAATATAACTTAATGCATGACACGTTCCAAAGACCTGTACTCCATAGAACAGAGATGGCAACAAGTAAGATTTGGCCAGTAAGAGTCTAATATTTTGAGGTAAGCACAACTTAGTTAAATTTAGATGCCTTAGCATTCCATAAGTTTTGCCAACTGCACGGTTAACATGATTGCTCCATGAGAGCGTTGCGCTAATCGTAAAACCAAGATTGACAGCTTGTTCTACATACTCTATTGTTGTAGTATTAATTTTTACCTTTGGAAGGTGATCAGTATTTAGTTTTTTCTTATAAATTATTAAGACTTTTGATTTTAAGGGGTTAAGTCGAAGACCATTTTCCTCAGCCCATTTGCTAATAGCTAACAGCTCCACAGTGGACGCATTTGTATGGGGAGAGCGGCCAAAAATACTTCTAGTGAACTTATCGATCTGAAATTTGTACTGTGTGGTCTTTGTAAAATAAAAACTGACATATGTATAAATGGGCGTGGTTGGACACGTCCACGCCCACTCCACAGTGGTCGAGCTTGTACGGAGCGAGCGGCCATAAATACTTCTACTGAACATATCGGTTTAAATTTTTATACCCTTGCAGAGGGTATATTAAAATTGTCACGGTGTTTGTAACGCAGTGAAGGAATCATCTCCGACCACATAAAGTATATATATTCTTGATCAGCATGACGAGCTGAGTTCATTTCCGTTTGTCCATCCGTCCGTCTGTCCGTCTGTTTCTATGCTATCTCCTCCCTCAGTTTTGAAGCTATCTTGACCAAACTTTGCAAAAAGTCTTTAAATACAAATACGCTGCACATTTGTCGGAATCGGCCGAATCGGATGACTATAGCATATAGCTGCCATATAAACGGTCGGACCAAAAACTAGTTCTAGCTGCCATATAAACGGTCGGTTCAAAAACTAGTTCTAGTGGGAAAAACTTTTTCGTTTTCCATCGTAGCGTCACCAATCGTGGAATATATTAATTTTATATGATTCCACACAATTCTGGAAAAATTTATTTAAATCGGATGACTATAGCATATATCTGCCATATAAACGGTCGGTCCAAAAACTAGTTCTAGTGAGAAAAACTTTTTTGTTTTCCATCGTACATCACCAATCGTAGTATATATTAGTTTCATATAGTTCCATACAATTTTGGAAAAATTTATCGAAATCGGATAACTATAGCATATAGCTGCCATAGGAACGATATATTTAAAACATCGGCGTAGCCGATGTTAGCCTTCAATTTTTTTTCTTAAATTCTATAAAAATAAAAAAAGGAATAAAATATATAGTGGTCGTACTTGAGCATCTTTAAAACCCCGCTCCAGCACCAACGACCCTCCGACCCCAAGTAAATAAGTGGAATTAATAAGTTCGCAGAGGTTCGCAGAGTTCCGTATGGAATTTGTTTCGGTATTTAGCATATCATAATTATGTATATTATTCTAGCATATCAAAAACAGATTTATTTAAAACAGATTTATGCATAGGTTTTTCTTTGGCCCGTTATAAACGGGTCGAATGTTATCTGTAATCGGTTAAACGAATCTTTATTTGTTGCCACTCGAAAAGTTATCCGTGTATGCAAAGACGAAATGTTTGTGTCTTTATTTTTTGACTCAGCCGCTTTCTTGGATAGCTCCCTAATCGGCACGAGAGCACTTTCAATTATAGCATGACCAAAAAAAATAAAATTTTATATACGGTAGGTGGAAGGTAATACCACGAATATTTAGAATTAAGATGTTTGGCTATATTAACTGCGAATGTCTTAAATGTTGCAATATTAATATAGTATCCTGAAGAAATCGCCTGCAATAATATAGCACATCTTTCAATTAGGTCTTGATCTAAGCCAGCACTATTAAAACAGCATAAAAAAATACAGTTTAGCACAAAAACAAAGAACGAAAACTGAAAGGATGCTTTAGACTGAACGGTAGAACACAGCGATTTGCAATTATTTGCAGCTGAAATTTACACCAAATAATCTGAACATATTGACGAATATTTTAAAATTAATTTGATTGTTAAATTCGATTAACTTCACAACTAAAAGTCTATGTAAAATTTAAGGTTAAGCACGAATTAGTACTAAACGAGAGCGTAAGTTGAAGTCGGACCTGCTCGACTTCGATATACCCGTTACTCAGGGTAAGGTTTATTTAAGAATATTTTATTAGATCACAATATGCCCAAATTGGGGGGGTTGCAACTCTACTATAGCTCATCTGATCGGGACATGATGTATGGCGGATCGATAAGTTATGATGACTAAAATATATGTCTAGAAGGTTCAAACAATCTATTTTCAAAATTGTGGGAGATCTGTGGTTTTATCCAAATTGCGGGGGTGGCAACTCTACAATAGCTCATCTGATCGAAAAATGATGTATGACGGATCGATTAGTAATGATGATAAAAATATATGTCTAGAAGGTTCGAACAATCTATTTTCAAAATTGTGGGAGATATGAGGTACTTTCCAAATTGCGTGGGCGGCAACTCTTTTATCGTTCATCTGATCAAAAAATGATATATGGCGGATCGATAGGTAATGTTGATTAAAATATATGTCCAGAAGGTTCGAACAATCTATTATCAAAATTGTGGGAGATATGATGTTTTTTTATATTGCGGGGGCGGGAGGGGGCGTGGCAGAAATTTGAAACAAACTTGATCTGCGTGCAGAAGATACAAGTCTACACTGAAAAAATGGTAGCTGTAGCTCTTATAGTCTCTGATATCTAGGTGTTCATACAGACGGACAGACAGACAGACAGACAGACAGACAGACTGACACACGGACAAGTCTATATCGACTCGGCTATTGATGCTGATCAAGAATATATATACTTTATGGGGTCGGAGATGCTTCCTTCTGCCTGTTACATACATTTGCACGAACTTAGTATACCCTTTTTACTCTACGACTAACGGGTATAAAAAGGAACAAATGTTAGATCAATAAAATAAAATAAACACAACATGCTAAGAACTCGCGATTTACCATTATTAGTACTGAATACCTTTCTTTATAATATTTAAACTTTCCATTGTCCAAGCACTTTGTTTTTAAAGAGAATTTTAACTTTTCGTTAGACCTTCACTTTCAAGTTGCTCACGCAGCTGCGCACAAATCAGTTTCGTTCTCTGACTTTTGCAGCTATTCTTAAATAGACCCGTTATAGTAAAGAAAAAACAAGAATACATTTTAATAGATCGACATATTATGAGATAGAGCTGACACATTTCGAGCTAAAATTGTTACTTTGATTTTTTAATTTTTGGCCTATGGGGCCGACCACTGTGAGCTCCTTATTGCTAACATTTATACATTCACTTATTTGACGCAACGGACTACTAACATACATTTGGACATCATCGGCATACATGTGGACATCAATATTTGACAATACACTAGGAAGATCATTTACATAAATAGTAAACAACAGAGGCCCAAGGACGGAACCTTGAGGCACACCACGTTTAGTGAAGAGAAAAGATGAAAGATAAGAAGATGTGCCAACCGCTTGTCGACGATTTTTGAGATAGGAGGAGAGGAGTTTAACAGAGGAGTCAGAGAAATTATATAATTTGGCAAGTTTTGTACAGAGTATGTCATGGTTTACTGTATCAATGGCTTTGCTGAAGTCCAGTAGTGTAAGAAATGTCACATTCCCATTGTCCATTTGTTTTCTGATATCTTCAGTTATTTTCAATAATGCTGTGGAACTGCTCCGACCACTGCGAAAGCCGGACTGATTATTATTTAATAAGTTGTTAATAAGTTAGTTAATAAGTTTGGCGTCGAATTATAGCGGAAGACTTTTAAATAACTACAATTAAGCTAAATACTATTTTACTAAATATCTGAAAAACTAGTGTAAAAAAACGTATAATTGTAAACAATGAAAACTTTTGAAAAAAAAAACAAGCTAACGGCTTACGCCAAGCTAATTTTTGAAATATATATACTACTACTACTAAGTTATTTGTTGCAAAAAACCGTTTTATTTGCACTGCCATTTGTTGTTCAAATGCCTTAGATAAGTAGGGAACAATAGCAATAGGTCTATATTCATTTTGAGTTTTGGGGACAGGAAATATTTTCGTGTTTTTCCACATTTCTGGGAAAGTCGAATGAGTGAACGCAGTGTTGAAGATGTATGTAAAATATGTAAGAATATGGAAGAATATATGGAAGAATTTGAGGTAGAACTATTTTCAGGAATTTGGGATTAATACTGTCTAGGCCTTCCGCATTGGATTTAATCTTAAGGATAGCTTCAAGAACATCACATTGATCAAGACAAACAAAAATAAAACAAGTATTACAGTTATTAATCAGAGACACAGCATTTTAATAAGGGTTACTAGTGACAACAGGTACACAAGCGCCCTCGTCTGTTTGGTTGTTAAGGCTGCATTAAATTTGGAGCAGTAATAGTTGCGCTTAACCGAAGTAATCAAATTAAAAACAGTTCGCAGCAGTAATTTATAACTAGTTAAGCTAGATAATTAAAGAATATTATAAATCTTCTGACATTATCTTTTGTTTATATAATGATGCTTTTAGTCCGTTTGAATATATAATTCGTAATTTTCATAACTTTCTAATGATCCGATTGTTTGCGCTACTATGAGGCTGGATTTACATTTTCATTGCATCATTTTGAGTAAAATTCCTGAATTTGTCAACTCGTGCCAATTGTAATTTTCTGCCATTTGTCATTTTATTTTCTCACAAAATAAATTTTCACACCGAACGTTCTTATGGCAGTTATATTATATAGTAATCAGATTTTAAGCATTTTGGGAAATCTGTTTTTTATTTCTTTCTCTTGTTCTCTTTCTACATTATTATAGGTATACTAAGTTCGTGCAAATGTATGTAACAGACAGAAAAATGTTTCTTCTACCAAATAAAGTATATTATTATTGATCAGTATGAGTAGCAGAGTCGATAAAGCCCTGTCCGTTCGCTCGTATCAACACCTAGATCTCAGAGACTAAAGGAGCAGAATATTATGATCTCCCAGGTATAATCTTACATGGTATGTTCCATGGTACGTGGGTTGCTATTTAAGTTTCTGGCCTAGGTCACTTCTAGCCATTTTAGGACCAATTGGACATTTCCCAAAAAAAGTTTGGACTTTTATCGATAAAAGCTCCATACAACTCTTTCATGTGTGACCACGTTTGATATCGATTAACGATTAATCAAAAACTTACCTCGGCAGAAAAATGGAATTAACTCGTGAAAATTTTCGTGCAATCATTTTTCACAACTTTCGACGTGGATTATCACGACAAGAGTGCAACGATGAACTTAAATCTTTAGATAGAGGCATCCTTGGGCATTTCTTCCACCAGCATACATTCGATATTGCATGAACAGCTGGGCGTAAAAAGTTTTGTTCTCGTTGGATCCCGCGCAATTTGACAATCGCTCAAAAAAAGGCTCGTGTGGATTGGTGCAAAGAAATTATGAAAAAATATAATCGCGGTGTTTCAAAAGACGTTTATAAGATCGTCACAGGTGACGAATCATGGATCTATGCTTATGAGCCCGAAACAAAACAGTAATCGACCGTGTGGGTCTTCGAAGACGAGCCAAATCCAACGAAAGTCGTTCGTGGAAGAAGCACTTCGAAGCATATGGTCGCCTGTTTCTTCGGTAAAACCGGTCATGTGGCGACTGTTCCGCTTGAGCAACGGTCAGTTCTTAGTGGTACACCACAATTTGCCTGAAGTCTTCGAAGAAATTTGAAAAACGAACAAGAGAAGACAGATCATTGTGCACCATGACAGTGCGCTCTCTCACATATCAGCTCACACCAGCGCCTTTTTGACCGCCCAAAACGTCGAATTGATGGGACATCCGCCGTACAGCCCTGACTTGACACCCAATGACTTCTTTTTATTCCCGCACATCAAGGGAAAAATGCGTGGTCAACGATTTTCGTCGCCAGAAGATGCTGTTGAAGAGTTTAAAAACCATGTTTTGGAGATGTCTCAATCGGAATGGAAAAAGTGCTTCGACAATTGGTTTGAGCGCATGCAAAAGTGTATAAATCTTGCTGGAGAATACTTTAAAAAACAATAAAACCATTTTTGTTCATAAATATTCGCGGTTTCATTATTAGGCCAGAAATATATATAGCAACCTACGTACCTTATACGCACTGAAAAGAGCATATGATACAACAAGCCTGGGTGGAGACTCCAGACTAGAGCCCCCAGGAGACCGGAGTCATCATACCCCAAGCGGGATAGACTAAAAAAAAACCTATATCTATATATTCTACATATATTGCCAAGGTTTTTTTTTAATCAATCCATTGGAAATTCCTTAAGCTTAATTACAACTCAGACAGGAGTTTCCAATTATGATAACACTTTGTCCTAAGAAGCAATTTTGCAAAATTCCATTCGCATGTTGATTCAGCACAGACAAATTCGGCGTTGCTGTTGTGGCGAGTTCCCTTTATGTGTTTTGGATTTTAATTTGCATCGGAAAGAAATCGATTTAGGTCATGAATTGGTCATAAAAAATAAAATAAATGGGTATAAACACCTCAAATAAAACGAGAGCGTAAGTTGAAGTCGGCCCTGCTTGACTTCGATATACCCCTTACTCAGGGTAAAGTTTATTTCAGAATATTTTATTTGATCACAACATTCCCAAATTGTGGTTTTTTCCAAATTGCGGGGGTGGCAATTCTACTATAGCTCATCTGATCGAGCAATTATGTATGGCGGATCGATAAGTAATGATGATTAAAACACATGTCTAAAAGGTTTGATTAATCTATTTTCAAAATTGAGGGAGATATGGGGCGGGAACTTTTCTATCGTTCAACTGATCAGAAAATGATTTATGGCGGATCGATAGGTAATGATGATTAAAATATATGTCTAGTAGGTTTGAACAATCTATTTTCAAAATTGTGGGAGATCTGAGGATTTTTTCATATTGCGGGAACGGGAGGGGTCGTGGCAAAAATTTGAAACAAACTTGATCTGCGTGCAGACAATACAAGCCTACACTGAAAAAATGGTAGCTCTAGCTCTAATAGTTTCTGAGATCTAGGTGTTTATACAGACAGACGGACATGTCTATATCGACTCGGCTATTGATGCTGATCAAGAATATATATTCTTTATGGTATCGGAAATGCTTTCTTCTGCCAGTTACATACATTTGCACGAACTTAGTATACCCTTTTTACTCTACGAGTAACGGGTATAAAAAAACGAGGAGAAAAAGCTAACTTCGACTATGCCGAAGTTTTAATACACTTGCAAAAGTACACAGCAACTGATTTAACCGTTACAATATATATAGGATATAGATATCAGACATTTATAAATTCAAAATCATTGAGAATCAAAATTTGATCATTACAAAAAACTTTTCTCAGTTAAACGCATTTTCGACCGAATGGTCCAATGACAGCTATAAGCTGTAGTCATCCGATTTTGATCAATTTTTTCAGAAATATGTAGAAGCATATGAAACTAATATGTACTACGATTGGTGACGCTACGATGGAAAACAAAAAAGTTTTTCTAACTAGAACTAGTTCTTAGACCGATTGTTCCTATGGCAGCTATATGATATAGTCATCCGATCCGGCCGGTTCCGACATATTAGTTGCGTGCAGTAAATAGAAAATTCTGTGCAAAATTTCAGCTCGATAGCTTTAAAACTGAGGGACTAGTTCGCGTTGAAACAGACAGACAGACGGACGGACGGTCGGACAGACGAAATTGAACTCAGCTCGTCGTCCTGATCAATAATATATATAGTTTATGTGGTTGTAAAACTTTTCAAGTGTTTAAAAAGAGAATTTGATTGTGTTTATTCGTTAAGGCTTTTTTTCAGATGAAGTAAAAACTTATTTCGGCATAATCCTTCATATGAAAGAAACATATTTGAAAAGCTCTGAAAGCTAAATGCTTTTGAAAAGCTGTCTTATTAATATGAAGCATAGTGCTGAAATATATTGTTATGCTAACTGAAATAAGGTCTTTAAGGCCGAATTTTAAAAATGTAAGTTGTTTTTTGAGTGTATATATTGTTATTTTGCCATTTGAAATATATATATGAAATAATCATAATTCTACAAATCTTGTGGCCTTATGTGGCTCAGTGGGTGGCGTGTGTGCCTACTGTGCGGGAGGCTGTGGGTTCGATCCCGCCTCGGAACATCTAATTGAAAAAGTTTTTCTTTAAAAACTTTTACGCACAAGGTCACCTTTACAGCTTCTCAAAAACTTTGCCGTTCGGATTCGGCGTTAAACTGTAGGTCCCTTTTTCTTGAGCAAAAATTTTCACACGAGCCAAGAGATTAAGAGAAGCTCGGTTTGGCCCCGATGGGGGCTGTAAAAGCCAATTTCAACTTTTTAACAAAATAAATAATAAGAAACGGAAACAATACCGGTATTAGCGATTCGGTATAGTTCCGGTTTTTTCGGTTCATATTACAACGGTTAACGGTTTTCGGTTCTCAAAAAAATTGTAATATCGGTTCCGGTTTCGTTACCGGTACCTGGCTTTAAACGATTTATTTCGGTTAACTGTTCCTATTGCAGTGATATGCAAAAACAAATTTTTTGTTTGTCTTTTTTTTGGTATTTATTGAATTTTCTCT
Source organism: Lordiphosa mommai (assembly GCA_018904225.1). Classification (NCBI taxonomy): domain Eukaryota; kingdom Metazoa; phylum Arthropoda; class Insecta; order Diptera; family Drosophilidae; genus Lordiphosa; species Lordiphosa mommai. Next base: position 568,806 of record JAEIFT010000144.1, read on the forward strand.
AAATGAGTCTAACAATAATTTTGCAATTCTTAATCTAAAAACTATTTAAAAGAAAACTATCTCCATTAGTACAATCGCTGGGTTGGGAGGTCTTTTCTTCGGAGTCGGGTATGCGTTGCTTGCAGGGTGAGAAATTGGACAAGTTGATTAGAGTGAGCATGGAGCTTCTCGAAATATTTGCCTTTTATTTGAGCAATTTCAGTATCGACCAAAGAGATGTTAAGATCGTTGTGGAAACACTCGTTTTGAGATATGCAAAATAAATTTAAAACTAATATATACCAAGATTGGTGACGCTACGATGAAAAACAAAAAAGTTTTTCTCACTAAAACTAGTTTTTGGACCGACCGCTTATATGGCAGCTATATGCTATATTCATACGATTTTGATAAATTTTTTCTGAATTGTGTAAAAGCATATAAAACTAATATATACCACGATTGGTTTCACTACAATGAAAAATAAAAAAGTTTTTCTCACTAGAAGTAGTTTTTGGACCGATCGTTCCTATGGCAGCTATATGATAGTCTTCCGATCCGGCCGATTCCGACAAATGTGCAGCCTATGTGTATTTAAAGACTTTTTGGAAAGTTTGGTCAAGATATCTTCGAAACTGAGGGGGGAGATAGCATAGAAACAGACGGACATGTCTATGTATATAGTTTATGGGGTCGGAAATGCTTCCTTCTATGCGCTACAAACATCGAGACAATTTTAATATAACCTCAGCCGTCAGGTATACAGTGAGATCAACGTGCATCGTTGGTGCAGCGTAGGGACTCCTGAATCAACATCTGAATAGTGCATGCACTTGTTCAGATGTTTGTTCCTGATCCACGCGCGGCATCAAATATGTATGGCCGTAACTGTATACACCGTCGGAAGTGTGACTATACTCTCCATGCGAGGGCGGCTGGAAACAGACCCTTGGTAAGGTCATGTCTCTGCCAAGGGTACTGGCTAATGGTAGTCGGGCGAGAGAGATAACTCTTAAAAACCCTCAAATCTAAGGTGGAACAGCATATGCCGAAGGATGAATGGCAGAGGGGGCGTCTCTGGTCTTAAGTATGCGGACTCTGGATAACTGCCGACCTCCAGTTTTATTTAGGCTTCCCACGGCACTGCGGGCTATTTCGTGGGTGACATTCATTCCCGCCTACTCGTGGGACTCAAAATGAACTCAAACTTAAAATCCAAAGGGGAGCCCGGTTGTTCCCAAAACCAAACCGGAAGGGAATATTATTCCCTCAAAACCTGGAGGCAGCCACGGTCACGAGACGGAAGGTGTTGGAAGTGGGGAGCCGGTGAATGCACCGACTTCCTCCCTTTCAGGAAATACCCGGGATACACCACCATCGAGATGGAACACCACCTGCAAACGTGAATCTGGTACTACGCTCGGTGTTGGGGTATCCAGGGGGCTTTCTGCCAACGCTCCTGTCTCTAAGCTGACAGCGGGATCAAAGCCGACGTTCAAGGAGAAACGTCGGGCGGCCTTTATCCTGGGGAGAAACCTCCACGGAGACCCAGACACATCTCCGGAGGGACTACAGCTGATGGTGTGGACCTAGAGCGTGCTCCCCGATTTTCCGCCAGGCATGCCACGCACCCAAGTGGCCCCGCAATCGGAGAAGAGGCAGCGGTCACCAGAAGAGACTGCGAAGACGAGGCCCAAACGACCGAAAACGCAGCAGGCGAATCGTTTGTTCGCGGAGGTCGCGAGGGATAAGATTATCATTGGTGTCCTTGACAAAGGCAACCAGGATGGTCAGATCCATCGCGCAAAATGGAACGTTGTAGAAACAGAGCTACAGAAGCGGTTTCTGAAGGACGCAAATGCGTGCGGGGGAGCTCCACACTCTTGTGAGGACGCCGGATGGCATCAAAGCTTCGTGAAAGTTATCGCGTGCGGTGATGCCCGCTCGGCCGAAATCTTCAAGGGTGTGGTTGCTTCCCTTGGAGAGATCTACCCGGGCGCCCAACTAGTCGCTGTCGACTGGAAGGATATCCCGGCTAGACCTCGAGCACGCGTCTGGGTGTCGGCGCAGCCTGAGGGCAAAGGAGAGATCCTGGAGATGTTTCAGCTCTGCAACCCTCAGTTACCCACGAGCAAGGAGCTGGACACGGAACTGGACGTGGTCCTCTAGGACGTTGGTGAAGAGGAGGAAAACTCCTTAATTGGAGACCCCTTCGCTGACTCAAGCAGTACGACGGTGGTGGCGGTTTCTGGAACTGTTCTTCCGGATACTCCAGATAAACCTCCACCACAGTAAAGCAGCTGCTCTCCTGCTTCGTCTAGCCAAGGACGAAGCAGACATAGTCCTGATAAAGGAACCCTGGGTAAGCGGAGGCAGGGTTCTAGGACTAAGATCACCGGACTACACTTTAATAGTAGCCCCCACTCAAGGTAAAACTCGTATCTGTATTCTTGCAAAGAAAGGGCTCCCTGTATTTTTGCTTAAGAATTTCAGTAATGAAGACATTACAGCGATTAGTCTGGAAGGTCCGGTAACGATCAGGCTAAGCGCTACTTACATGGCACACAACCACCTTGGACCACCACCACACGCACTTCTCCGAGCATGTATCGCGGATAGCGAGGCCAGGAAGGTTGGACTCCTGATCGGCTGCGATGCAAATGCTCACCACAGCCAATGGGGAAGTACGAACACTAACGAACGCGGTGAGTTACTTTTTGATTACATCCTGTCTTCTAAGTTGGTCATCTGCAACAGAGGTAATGAACCGACTTTCATAACCAGAAATAGGAAGGAGGACCTGGACCTCACTCTTATTTCCCACGCCCTTCAAGATCCGGTGGTTTCTTGGAGGGTACTTGAGGATCATTCTTTCTCCGACCACCGATACATTGAAACAGTCATAAATTTCTCTAAACCTACACCAGTTCAGTTCCGAAACTTTAGGCGAACCAACTGGGCAAAATATTCAGACATCCTTCATCGAACGCTACCAGAGACTCCTCCGACTGGAGCTAACAGTCCAGAGCGTACGATGTCCCTCATAAGCACTTTCACGAATGCGTGCAATACTGCTCTGAAAAAATCCTGTCCCCTTAGCACCTCGAAGGGGAAGGTCAAAAAACCCCCCTGGTGGAACCCAACACTAGGAGAGCTAAAGAAAGACTCTAGGCGTCTTTTCAACTCTGCAAAAATGAGTGGAGGCGAGCAGGCCTGGCAGAGCTACAAAGTTGGCCTATCCTCCTACAAGAAAGAACTAAGGAAAGCCAAAAGATCTTCTTGGCAAAAGTTCTGCAGTGAAATAGAAGACACTTCGGAAGCCGCAAGGCTTCGGAAGATTCTATCCAAGACAACCCCCTCCCTAGGCTATCTAAAGAAACCAGACAATTCCTGGACCACTTCCAGCGAGGAATCTCTAGATATCCTCATGAACACTCACTTTCCGGGATGTACAGCCGCGAAGCAAGACTACGATCCCCAAACGACCATTGACCACCCATCAATTCCTAATTTACTATCAAGTAATAACATAAATTGGGCTATTAGAAGTTTCAGCCTCTACAAATACCCTGGACCGGATAGAATTATTCCGGCCCAGCTCATCCATGCAGGAAAAACAGCCATCAGATGGCTTCAAACCATCTTCGAGGGTGTACTTTCGGATGGCATAATACCAGAACCATGGCTACAAACCAAGGTGGTCTTCATACCCAAGGCGGGCAAAGCCTTGCACGTCTCCCCCAAGGACTTCAGGCCCATAAGACTATCGTCCTTCATGCTCAAGACCATGGAACGACTTCTAGGTCTTCACCTCAGAGCAACCATTCCGCTCTCTCACCTGTCAAAATCCCAGCACGCCTACCGGAAAGGCAGGTCTACTGAGGCAGCTCTGCACTCAATTGTTACGATTATAGAAAAATCTCTTGAATGTAAGGAATACTCCCTCGCGGCATTTCTTGACATTGAAGGCGCCTTTAACAACATTCTCCCATCCGTAATCATCGAAGCGCTAACGAATCTGAGGGTCGACTCCCTAACAGTGAGTCTTGTCAGTCAGTTACTAATATGTAGGACAGTCAAGGCATCACTGGTGACGTCAACATGCAGCAGATTCGTCAGTAGAGGTACCCCACAAGGGGGGGTACTCTCGCCTCTTCTATGGAACGTAGCTGCGAATGCGCTACTGCGTTCAATGGAAGGGGATGGCTGCAAAGTGATTGCATACGCGGATGATGTCGCTATCATCTTCTCGGGAAAGTTCCCTCAAACATTATGCGATCGCATGACCGCATCCCTTCAAACCCAAACAACTGGGCAAGGAAAAGTGGATTGAGCGTTAACCCATCCAAAACGGAGCTTGTACTCTTCACTAGGAAGTACAAAATCCCCCTTGTTGTCCCTCCAAAGCTCAGTGGAGAAACTCTTAAACTCAGTAACAGCGCCAAATACCTAGGCCTCACATTAGATATGTTGAAACACTTACGTCAAGATAGTTTTATAGTTATATAGATAGTTTAAGTTTTATAAGATGTTCAATGGAGTTAAGTAGGAAGCTAGAAATGTCAAATGCATGTAATGTCAAATTGAAATGCTCTCAGTCGAATATTTCTATGTTGCTATGCGCTTATCAACATAGCTAGGCAACATTGTCATAAACATAAGCGAAGGTTAGGCTGCTCAGTGAGTCAGTCGAATAAATGAATTGAAGAAAGGAGTCGCGCTTGTCTCATTATTTGGCACCAGCTAGCTAAAGCTCTTTACTACCGCGGTCTTAATTATTAATCATTTATAATCCAATAAAAATACTTATTGGAATTTTCATTGGCGCCCGAGCAGGGACATCGGTAGTAATTTTCGTGGAAATTTAGTTGTCGGAAAGTGCATCTTAGTACATTTACTAAGTCGCTTAAAATCTAAAAATCGCCTAAGCTAGCTGGCTTGCCTTCGGTCGTGTGTTTGTTCCTGCTGCCCTGGACAGAGGATCATTTGGAACATCTTCGCACTCTCAGTTGAAGGAAATTAAACCCCAGAGCCCTCTGTGTACCACCTGGACTTGGAAACTTTAAGTTTAGATGCCGCGCAGTTACACACCAGAGAGAAGGGAAGTTTCGCCCCATGTTGCAGCCAATTCCCAGGTAACAAGTGTCAAAAATTGATTGTACACTTCGAGCGTTGGTCAGCCAAACTTAATTGTCAAGCTCACAAGCATATCAATTGTTGGCACTTATTAATTGCCCAGTTGCATATGCTTATACATACACATTTACATATGTATGTATTTGCATTGGTTACAGTATATATATAAATCTCAAAGTGAACGCCCTTTGAAGTGAACCGTACCATTCCTGCTTAAACGGTTCTTATATAAAAAAGAAGAATTATATAGAGGAAGCCAATACTGTAATCGGCAGTCGCTTAACTCCAGTTTTTGTTCTACTCCGCTGTTGCTAAGCAGGCCGAGCTTCCCCAGCAGAGCACTTGTCGGTTGCATAGCATAGAAAGCCCGATCGCTAAGCGGAGTTCGTGACAAACCAACAAGTGCCGCCTTCGTCGTTTGTTGGATCCGGGGGGGAGAGGCGTTTATATTGAAGCATCGTCTTATACATTTGTGTCGTCTGGCTGTATAAGCTTAAGCCATTTCGAAGCATTGCAGCGGCTTAGCTTAGCTAACATTTGGCAAACACATATTGTCATTGTATACATTTCGCGTAGAAGTCGTTATCACAATATTTTACATTCTTACGTAGATATAATATATTATCTACTTTTTAACAAGTTGAGTTCTTAGTTAGAATTGCTAACACGGCTTGTTTTGCAAAGGTAACTCTTAAATTGAAAATAAAAATAGAAGAACTTATTTGTGCCGTTGTACTAAGTAGCTATGGAACCAGCCATTAAAGGTAATAGTAAGCTGGCACTATATGTGCAAAAATTGGATCAGGTGATGTCTGATATTCAGCGAATGAAAACTGCATTCATAGATAAAACCATTTCATTTAATAAAGTTGAATTAGAGTGTCGCTTGCAACTTCTTAATGGGTATATTGATAAAGCTATGCTACTTCAAGGGGAGATAGACAACTTAAATCCTGGTAATGGAAGTCGCGCGTTATTGGAAGACATTTCTGTGAGCACAAAGGCATTGTTTTTATCAGCCACAAAGGAAGACGATTCGCGATTTATGCACAATGCATCTATGAGTTTTTCCAATCAGCATAATTCTCATTTGCCAAAGACGCGGCTACCAAGATTTGGGGGTAAACATGCTGAATTTAAGAATTTTATAAGCCTTTTTAAAAGTCTGGTTCACAACGACCCGTCGCTTACGGATGTCGAAAAATTTAGCCACTTGGTTTCATGTCTAACTGATGAGGCATTAGGCACAGTTAAGGCTTTTCCCATTACGGACTGCAATTATGCCAAGGCTCTGACCACGCTTGAGTCCGTATACGACAATAAGTGTCTTATGTTTTTAGACACAATTTCACAGCTTTTTGATATGCCTAGCATGCAAAAGCCATCAAGCGCCGGCTTAAGGGGTATAATTGACACTGTGTCCGCTCTATATGCCTCACTTTTGTCCGTCGGAAATGACACAGACATTGCAAATGCTATGCTCATCCATATAATGTTGTCAAAGGTGGATCATATTACGAAAGCCAGGTTTGAAGAGCAGCTCGATTACAACAAGCTGCCTCTGTGGTCCGAATGTGCTACGCAACTTAATAGGCGATATCAATATTTGGCAGCTGAGGAATCTACAAAGAGCAAATTTAAGGTCAAAAATGACTCAAGTAAGGTCAACTACAAATCGTCATTTTCATGCGCAGAAGGCAATCGGAAGCCTGAGCATAAGTGCTTATATTGCAGTTCAGCTGATCATTATATTGGAAACTGCCAGACTTTTACTGCTATGTCCTTTGCTCAACGGTTTGATTTTGTTAAGGCTCATAAACTTTGTATAAACTGTTTGAAAACAGGCCATACAGTTACAAAATGTAAAACTTCTAAGTGCCGGGTATGCTCAAGGCCGCATCATACAGTTTTACATCGATATGATGTTCAAATTGCTCCTTCTTCTGCTGTGGCGCCGTCCACATCAGAGGCCTTTGCCAGTCATGTACATGGCACTGATCAAGTGCTTCTCGCTACAGCACTGATTAAAATAAGAGACCGAACTGGTCAGTTTCAACCCGCTAGAGCACTTCTTGACTCAGGTTCTCAGGTAAACTTTATGTCTGAGAACTTAGCGCAACGACTGCGCCTTCGTCGTGAGCACAGTGCTCTAAATATAGTAACTGTTGGGAAAAGTAGCACACCAATTAAGCACAAAGTACACACAACAGTTCAATCTCGGATCAATTCTCATAATTTCGACGCTGATTTTTGGATTCTTGGATCCATATCTTCGTATCAACCTGGCCATAAAATTAGTTCTCAGAAGTGGAACATTCCATCAAACATTGAATTGGCAGATCCTGATTTTCATAGACCAGCCAAGGTCGATATTTTATTAGGAGCTGAAATATTTTTCGAGCTGTTGTGCGTTGGCCAAATAAAACTGAGCTCCGAACTACCACCCTGCAGTTCGCTTCACTAATGATTCACTTATGATTCACCGATGCATCACTCATGGGTAACGATGAATCACCGGTGAATTGCTGTGAAAAGAAGTGGTGAATTTAACACAGGCATGTCCTAGGCGGTCACGCATGAAGGAATCATCTGTGAATCAATGGTGAATTCATTTATAAAGTCATGAGTGATTCACTCATGACTTCTTTGCAAAAGTCACCAAGGAATCATCGGTGACTTTTGCAAAGAAGTCATAGTTGAATCACCGATGACTCTCGCAATGAATTCACCGATGATTCATATAAGATTTTTCGGTTATTTTCATTAATAATTCACCTCCAATTTTTCCCTATTCAAACTTCAAAGTACGCTATAGTTTTTATATTACATTTATTTTCACTTTATTCAATAAGTTATATTTAATTTTAAACAACATAATTAAATATCTAAAAATACACATATAATAATAATAATAATTTATGTCGTAATAAATAAATAGCAAGATTAAAAATCATATAAAATGATTTAATACTGTTATTTATTTATTATGTTTTTAACTATTGCATTGTGCGCAATACGTTGTCTTGCTCTGCAGCTTCTCCGCATGCTGGGTTGGATCGCTCTGCTGAACTGCTTCTGTAATAAAGTAGTATTAGTATTATTTAATTTTAAAAAAATTAATATGCAAACTTACCTTTGAGGGCTGACAACAAATTCACTTACCTGAAATCAATTGTTATTTTACACAAACAATGCAACAGAATGAATATTTTTTTAATCAAAACAACTTCACGCGCCGGCAGCAAAAATCAAATGCTCAAACTTCTAGATTTTTCTATGCAAGAAACGCATTGTTTGAGGGAGGGGGAAGGGGCAAGCGTCAAACGCAAAACACATCGGCAGTCAACGATCGCCGTTAATCCTTTTCTTCTTTGTGTCATTCTCTTTCGGCGCCCAAAATGTTTTTAATACCCTAAGGTACGGCAAGGCATATCCGACTTTTAAAAGTATTTGTAAAATATATTTATAACCCATAAATAAATTGTGGATTTCGGGGTAATAAAAATAAAAAGTTATTATAGAACTATCAATCCAACTACCTGTCCAAACCTCTAATTTTAAAATTCAAAAATATTTGGACAATTTATAGTTTCAATGCTCGCACATTTTTTAAGGGTATACAAAGTTCATCATTCGGCTTCAGGAAACTGCAATTTTTTTTTTTTGGGTTGAAGTAGGCAAAAATGCAACAACAAATACACACATCGAATTTTGCTTTGCCGACGTCGTCGTCAAATTTGCCGGCAGCGACTGCACATGTTTTTTTCGGTTGCTGAAGGCAAAATTGCAACAACAAAACACATACAGAATTCTCTTCTGCCGACGTCGGCGGCAAAGCAGAACGGTGAATAAGTGATGAATTTGACGAGAAGTGAATTCTGGAACTAAAGGGCAGCTATACAAAAAACGTTGTTTGGTTGGGTGGTCTCTGGAAAATGTTCTCAGGCTGAGTCTAGCAAAATAGCAGCTTGCAACCTCACACTGCTCAATAAAGAATGTTCTCTCGATATGTTGGTTGAAAGATTTTGGGAACTAGAGCAAGTTCCAACCAAATCGAAGGCCGCCTTTTACACGGCTGAACAAGTAGCTTGTGAGCAACATTACCAAAACAACGTTGTAAGACTGCCTTCTGGACGGTTTGAAGTAAAGTTGCCTTTTAAACTCGATCCATCTGTGCTAGGTCAGTCGTATGAAACTGCAAAAAGAAGGTTTCAATCGCTGGAGCGCATATTACAAAAGGATAAACATCTTTACGACATGTATATCGATTTCATGCGAGAATATCGTGACTTGGGTCACATGACAGCACTTATTTCGTCTCCACCAGGTCCACACTATTATATTCCACATCAGTGTGTCCTGAGGCCTGAAAGTACCACAACCCAGTTGCGTGTAGTATTTGACGCATCGAGTAAGACTTCAACGTCAGTTTCATTAAATGAAACACTTATGGTTGGTGCTACTATTCAGAGGGAGCTTTATTCCACCCTGATTCAGTTTCGCTTGCATCGGTATGTAATAACAGCTGATATCTCTAAAATGTATAGGCAGGTAAATGTGGCTGAAGCTGATCGAAAATTTCAATTGGTGCTTTGGCGCGAAAATGCTTCGCAAGATATTACAGCGTACTGTTTAAACACCGTGACATATGGCACTGCTTCTGCCCCATTTCTGGCAGTTCGATGTCTTTCAGAGTTGGCCAAACTGTATAGCGAGTCACATCCAGTAGGAGCGGCTGTCATTCAAAACAACTTTTACGTTGATGACATGCTTACTGGCGCCGATTCACTTTCCGAACTGCGAATCATATGTAAGGAGGTTACTGAAGTGTTAGAGCTGGGAGGATTCAAACTAGCAAAATGGGCAACAAATCATCCAACCTTATTTGAACATAGTAGCAGCGAAAAAGATCTACAGCTAAATATCGGGGATTCTGTCAAGGCATTGGGAATGCTGTGGTCACCTAGAGATGACGCAATTCATTATCGTCTAAAGGACACATTTGAGTCCATAGTTCCCACTAAGCGTAATATTTTGTCAGTAGCAGCTAGGCTCTTTGACCCTTTAGGCTTGCTTTGCCCTATTATTACGAAAGCCAAAATGCTGCTGCAAATCTTATGGCAACAAAAGCTTGATTGGGATGAGTCCATTCCAATGCACCTTTATACGGATTGGGAAAAGTTCAAAGCAAACCTGCGAAATCTGTCTAAAATTTCTATTCCTCGAGGGGTGTGTCTTGCTAACCACCAAAATATTGAAATCCACGGATTTTCCGATGCATCGAGTCACGCATATGGCTGTTGCATTTATGTCCTAGCTAGCACTGGGAGTCAAATTGAAAGTAGATTATTGACGGCAAAATCTAGAGTAGCTCCGCTAAAGACCAAGTCAATTCCACGCCTTGAGCTCTGCGCTGCTCATTTATTGGCTAAACTCTGGGAGCAAGTAGCACCCATGGTTGAAAAGTTGTGCATTAGAAGAGTCACATTTTGGTCAAACTCTCAGGTCGTTTTGTACTGGCTGAAAAGAGACCCATCGACTCTAGCAGTATTCGTTGCAAACAGAGTTTCACAATTGCAAGAGTTGTCCGCTGACGCTACGTGGCGACATGTGCCTTCAGAGCACAATCCTGCTGACCTTCTTTCACGAGGCACTGACATAGACGAGTTGGTGAGTTCTTTTTGGTTCAATGGGCCAGAGTTTTTGACAAAATCTGAAGACGAGTGGCCTCAACGTCAAAAAGTTGAGGTCTCACCGGTTCTCATGATATCTGAAAACAGGAAAAATGTTACAGTACACACTGTCACTGTTCCAGAGCCACACCCAGTAATCCAGTTGATTACCAAAGTTTCCGTACTTACAAAACTCGTACGAATTATGGCTTATGTAAACCGCTTGATCTACAGAACAAAGGGCAATAGTTCCATCCTTTTATCAGCATCTGAGTTAAGGCTTGCTTTTCTCAAATTAGTTGAAGCTGTGCAATCCGTTGAATTGCGACTTGAAATAGCTGACTTATCCAAATCAAAACAGCTCAGCCCAAATTTGCAGAAGTTGAATCCATTTCTGCATGAGTTTCAACATGGGAGTGTGAAACTTAAAATTTTGAGAGTGGGTGGTAGGCTACTAAATGCGCAACTACCTTATGAGACTAAGTTTCCAATGTTACTGCCTCGGAATACACATTTATCGCAGCTTCTTATTCGCAACTTACATTTAAAAAATCATAATGCTGGTGCGAAAGTGCTGATGTCTCTCTTGCGAGAGGATATATGGCTGATCAATGCTCGTGATGCATGTAAAAGGATAGTAAGGGAGTGCGTGCACTGCTTTCGCTATAAGCCGAAGCTATTAGGCCAAATAATGGGCAATTTACCACAAGATAGAGTGCGACCAGGAATGGCATTTTCTGTGTGTGGAGTGGATCTTTTCGGACCAGTTCATGTCAGTTGTAAAATCCGCGGCAGGCCTCCTGTCAAAACATATGTAGCTATTTTTGTCTGCTTCACTTCAAAGGCTGTTCACATTGAACCTATTGGAAATTTGTCCACTGATTGTTTTTTAAATTGTTTTAAAAGGTTCACGGGCAGACGAGGCGCTCCAGAGCGAATTTACAGCGACAACGCAACGAACTTCACAGGAGCGAGCAGCGAGTTGAAGGATCTGCATTCAGCTTTCGCAGCACAACAGCAAGGGCTCGTGGAGTACGCCGCAGAGAAGGGAACAGAGTGGGTGTTTATCCCACCGAGAGCCCCTCATTTCGGAGGGCTATGGGAGGCGGTGGTGAAGTCCGCCAAGCAGCGGCTACTGAGAGGCGTAGGCAACGCGAACCTAACGCAGGAGGAGCTCAATACGCATCTGGTGGACATAGAAGCGCTGCTCAACTCTCGACCCATAACGGCGCTCAGCAACGATCCCAACGATGGCGAGGCATTAACACCGGGACATCTGCTGATCGGCAGACCTCTTCGTTCGCTGCCGCACGAATCCGAGCCAGACGGAGTAACCAGCAAGGCCAACTTCGGGTTTTTGAAGCAGTGGCGGCAGCTGTCAGTGCTCAGGCAGCAGTTCTGGCGCAGCTGGTCGAAGGATTACCTACTCGACCTGCAGCAACGGAATCATTGGGCAACTCAATCGCCCAATCTGGTGATCGGTTCCCTCGTGCTCATACACGAGGACAATCTACCACCTCAACGATGGCTCACAGGACGCGTGACGCGCGTTATCACAGGAGAGGACAATAAAGTTCGTGTGGCCGAAGTACGCACATCAAACTCGATCCTGAAACGCCCCGTACACAAGCTTGCCCTACTACCAGTTGGTTAAAGGGCCATGGGCCTTTAACGGGGCCGGCATGTTGAAACACTTACGTTAAGATAGTTTTATAGTTATATAGATAGTTTAAGTTTTATAAGATGTTCAATGGAGTTAAGTAGGAAGCTAGAAATGTCAAATGCATGTAATGTCAAATTGAAATGCTCTCAGTCGAATATTTCTATGTTGCTATGCGCTTATCAACATAGCTAGGCAACATTGTCATAAACATAAGCGAAGGTTAGGCTGCTCAGTGAGTCAGTCGAATAAATGAATTGAAGAAAGGAGTCGCGCTTGTCTCATTATTTGGCACCAGCTAGCTAAAGCTCTTTACTACCGCGGTCTTAATTATTAATCATTTATAATCCAATAAAAATACTTATTGGAATTTTCAAGATAGGAAGCTTGATTGGAACCTGAACTCCGATGAACGGGTCAGGAAAGCCACAGTCGCCCTCTACGCTTGTAGGAAAACTATCGGACTTAAATGGGGTATGACGCCAAACATAGTTCGATGGATCTACACGGCAATCGTTAGACCGGTCTTACTGTACGGAGTAACAGTATGGTGGCCGGTCCTAGAAAAGACAGCCCAGCAGCGCAGATTCTCCAAGGTTCAGCGCATGGCTGAAATATGCATCACTGGTGCACTCCGCACCACTCCTAGTGACGCTCTCGATGCTATCCTGAACATATCCCCTATTGAGCAGATGGGATACAGAGTAGCTACCCTTTCTGCTCTTCGCTTGAGAGAATCGAAACAATGGCGCACAGCCAACTTCGGTCACTCTAGCATCCTTCAGGGAAACTCCCTCCTTCCTACAGTCACTGACTACTGTATCCTAACAGAACACCTCTCCACCCCCTTCCACATCTTCATCCCTTCTAGAGAAGAGTGGAATCATGGTCCGCCAGGACCGCAGAAATCAATACATATATATACTGATGGCTCGAAACTCGATAATAGAGTGGGTGGCAGTGTATACTTCGATGTCCTTCCTGATAAGGAAAATGTAGGTATGCCCATAGCTACGTGTAGGCTCATCATTAAAGAACTATTCGAGCAGAAAGCTACTCAAAAATGGCAGTCAGTCAGTACCTGCAGGACAGCGCGACTGACTTGGCCAGATCGCAGCGAAAAACGCTCATTGGACCTATGCATGCTCGGCAGAGCAAACTGAGCAGCCGTTGTCAGGTTCATCACAGGACACTGACTGGTCGGAACACTTGCCGCCAGACTAGGTGCCCCCTTCAACGACTTCTGCAGAAGCTGTAGGGACGAGGAAGAAGTGGAATCTACCTCACACTTTTTCTGCTCGTGCCCTGTCGTCGACGAAAGAAATTCCTAGGCTCATACTTCCTAACCGATATTTCCGAACTCTCGGTCATATCCCCAAGACAAATCTCAGGATTCATAAAGGCATCAGGATGAACTAAATAATAAGTTGTAAAAATTTTAGGCCTCACAAATAGGAGGAATGGATGCGGGAGAGAGTCCGCAAGCGGCATCACAACAGGCCAACTCAATGGCCTAAGTGTGTTGAAGGGTTGATCGGCGGAGCCGATATTAGCCTTTTATTTTTTTTATTTAATTCGTAACAAATATATTCGTTATAAGAACTGTCAGATTTCGGATGCCAATGACGATTATATTTCTTGTTGGCTTTGTGACCATATCATTCACGCGAAATGTGCTGGTTACAATGCCAGGGTTAAAGACGCCATTGGCCTGCAAAATGGCTTAAAGTGGAGTTGTGAGCCTTGTCGGGGAGTGGAGAGGGACATGATATTGTTCATGAGGCAGACTAGAGATGGTTTGAAGAACCTGTCTGCTAGTTTTCGCAAAGTAAATGACGGGTTCTTGGTGCTGGATTCACAATTCGGTAGTTTAAAGCTGTTGAATGAGTCTCCTAAGCGCAAAAAAACCAATATCTCTGGTGAGTCTCAGAATTGTGATGTTCTTATTGTCCCAGTTCAGACTCATATTCCATCTTCTCCTAATACACAGCGTCTGATATCATTCAATACTCCGGCTCCTGCACGGAGATTATCTGGTAGTGGTGTTGTTGCTACTGATAATAGCATCGGCTCTGCTTCTTGTCAGGTGATATCGGATGTAATGTCCGACTTGTCTGCCCTCCGGATGTTAGTGTACCTATTGAGATTGCTGCGGCCAACTGTTCCTCCTTGTTTGGTAAGCTCTACCAGGGTAGTTGAGATAACGGGTGCTCCTAGGCCTCTTATAGGTATTCCACCGAAAAAACACGTTTTTGTTTCTAGGGTTGCCCCTGATATGACATCTGATGATGTCAAAGCATATATTTAGGCAAAAGTTCAAGCCCAAAATATGATGGTGGAAAAGTTTGAATTTTACTATGAAAGGGAAATTGCCTCCTTCAAAGTAAGTGTTCCGTATTCAATCTTTAGCACAATTTGTTCTAAAGATTTTTGGCCGGAATATTTGTATATTAAAGAGTTTAGAACCAAAAAGAAAAATCGGCCTCCTATCTCAATTCCTTCTATACCTTCTGGCGCCTCTATTTTTGCTGTTGCGTCAAAAAACTAATTTCCTCCCTTCTAATCGCATATCAAAATGTTCGAGGACTTAATTCTAAACTTTCTAAACTTTTTGTAGACAGTGTAGCTTTTGATTTTCAAATTATTGTTCTTACTGACACGTGGTTAAATCCAGAGACTCATGACTCGACAGTCTTTCCCACAAAATACTCCACTTATAGATGTGATCGTCCCTCTCGTGTGGGTGGTGGGGTTTTAATTGCTGTGGATTCCGGCCTCTCGTCGAAACTAACACAATCTTTAATTCCACATGAAATCGAATTTTTAAGTGTAAAAGTTACTTTTCCTAATTTTTCTATTTTTATTACTTGCTCCTATATTCCTTCACAATCCGATACTACTATTTACGATTATCACCTATCCGCCATTCAGTCAGTCTCTTCACTGCTATTAAACAGTGATCTTTTGATTGTTCTTGGCGACTTTAATTTGCCTGATGTCGGGTGGTCCTCAAATGATGAATCAACCGCGCTCCTACCTTCGAAATCCCATGATTTTATCGATGGACTTCATGAGTTGTCCCTAGTACAGGTTAATCCTATTCGCAACTCGATAAACAGATCACTTGATTTGATTTTTTTTGTTGGATCCCTCCAGCAATGTTGCATCTAGAATTGACCCATTAGTACTTCCAGAAGACCCTTTTCATCCTACATTGGACCTTACCAGTGATTTGCCTTCCCGTGTGTGCTCTGTTTCTACGATTTCAACAGCTAGAACCCGTTGTTTTCGAAAAACTAATTTTATAAAGCTTAACAATCTTATTCTGCATACCGATTGGTCCCAATTGTACAGATATTGATGTTGCCATTAAACTTTTTTATGATTCCTTAGATTCACATTTTGATGTTTGTTCAACTTGAGCAACCTCGCTGTCCTGATGGGCCTCCGTGGTTCTCGAAGGAATTATCAAACTTGAAGAACATGAAGTCGAGGTATTTTAAAAAATATAAAAAATCGGGAAAGTCGTCGGATTTCTCCCGGTATGTAATTGCCCATTCAAATTTCAATGTGCTTAATGCACAATGTTATAAAGATTATCTTAGCCGTTGCAGGCTTTAATTCTCGCAAGATCCTAAGCAATTTTATTCCTTTGTTAATTCTAAGCTTAAGTCTTCCACCTTACCATCTTCTGTGCTTTATGGTAATGAGAATGCAAATACTGATCAGGCCATAGCCGATTTGTTTGCCGAGTTTTTTAAATCTACCTACTCGACTTCTAGGTACAGTGCGAATCAATCATATCCTTACCAGTTAAATGAATCAAATTGCATTTTTTAGCCCCGTTATAACTGAAAGTTCGCTCCTTTGCGATCTTAGCTCAGTCAAACCTGTGTACGCACCTGGTCCAGATGGAGTACCTGGTTGTGTCCTTAGGAACTGTGCGGAATCACTGTGTAAGCCTATCCATAGATTATTTAAATTGTCTATTGAGTCATCTTCCTTCCCAATGTTATGGAAGGAATCTTTTATCATTCCTCTTCATAAAAAGGGCAATAAGTCCGATGTTGAAAACTATAGGGATATTTCCAAGTTGTCTGCAATTCCTAAAACTTTTGAAAAAATTATAACATCTCAACTGCAACATTTGTGTAGTTCCATTATTTCACCTGTACTATGCACATATAGTGAATGCACACTGTACTTCATACATTGATGCATATATATAAATAAACATAACTACAAAGTCCAAGTCCCAATTCATTTACACAAGTGGCCGAAATACGAGCCAGCCTTTGTTCCCTAACGGAAAATGCAAGTGTCAGCATTTTTGTCACACGCGGACACCCCATGCAATAAACTCAAGTGCATATACATAGACCCTTGCGCTCCATCCTAAGCTAGCATAGCCATATATAAAAAAATATAAACGTGTCTCCGCTGCCGCTGTTGGCAGCGCAGCTACGAGACTTAGCTGCATGAGCGCATAAGTGATAATTGTAAGAACAGATATATATGAGAGCTCTAACTGGCCAAAGCGCCACTCTTAAAAAAAACTAAATACATTTATTTGAATAAAGAATGAAATAAAAACCAACACAATAAGTTACACTCATTGGGAACATTGGACGGATGCCTGATGGCTTTGAAGGACTACAACCAGGCGGATCAGGCTTAATACATGGCGACCGTGACATTGGGTCAGGAGACCCGGACATTAGTAACTGAGTGAGTACAGTGTAAGGAAAACAAAAAAAAATAAAAAAAATACAATATACGCAAAATGGCCAAAAATTGAAAGGCCACAATATAAAGAAATGAAAAGTTTTCCCCACTGTACCCACAAAATAAATATGTGAACATAAAATTAAAAAAATATTTTTTCACACACAACGAAATCAACATTCAACGAGGGAAACGTCAACTTCAGCAAGAGAAACAAGCCTTGCCATCGTGGGACACCACAACGTTCAAAAAGAAAAATTTTTTCTAAATAAACTTTAACCCAGCGATAGATGTCAGCCTGTGCAGCCAGCACCGGCCACCGAGATAAAGGCGAGTTCCTGGCAGCCCGTGCAGCAAGATCCGGAATGGCCAGAGTTCCAGCCCGAAATTAAACTCAGCCCAAAATTAACTGAAGCAGCCCGAAGAAGGATGAGCAGCATGCAGTAACCATTTTTTTTTCTTTTTTTTTCTCTAATCTTATTTGCACTGCGCTGCATAATTTAAAAATTAACAACATTTGTACAAACCTGGCAGTTTATAGCTGCGGTTTATCATTTTTTTTACCTAGGTAGGGATAAAATGTATATCAGAAGCACAAATGCCTAAAGAAGGCAAAGTAAAGAAAAGTAGGAGAGGAGAACAGAAGAACTTCCTCAATTTAAAAATTAGGGAACTGAATAGGCAGTTATATTCTGCAGATGCAACAGCAGTATCCTGGGAGCAAAACGTTGAAACAAGAAAAGAATTAGAAAACACGTATAGGGAATTATAAGCTTATAGAAATAAGCAGGATTTAAAAGAGGCAAGAAAGCCTAAGTGCCCAGCAGATTGTATGGGACCTCTTGAAAATCCCGGTTGTGAACATACTTGTCACACCAATAAAAATAAGAATTTAAAGAAGAAAAAAAAAGGAATTAATAAAACAAACATACATGTCAAGTAACAAAATATCAAAATCAGACAGTACAGAAAAAATTTTCGATATGGCCTTAATAGACACAAAGACAGTGGATTCCACTGCAAATGTAATAAATAAAATAGAATCAACAAATATTGATCCTAGACTCACAAATATATTGCTATCTATAATTGTATTCACTATGTGCGCATATATCATATATAAAGCATACATCATGCACAATAAATGCGTTACAAAAAGGGCCTTAAGCCATGCCAACGGTCTAGATAATATATAAAACAAAATTTGTTTACTTTTCGACCGCAAACAATTATAATAGCAATACATTCACAAATGACTTAAATGAAAAAAAGAAGATATATATTAAATTTTTCACTGATTTTTAATGGAATAAAAATAAAAAAAAAAATTTTAAACCATGACTAAACGAAATAATTTTGAAAAAAAGTAAGTAAATACGAATAATAGGTTATTAGTTTGCAAAAACAAAGTTAGGACACGCACAATTATTAAAACGGTTGATTAGAATGAATACAAACTCTTAGTATGGAATGAAAGAAACTAACTAACCATATCCTAGAAATAAAAGATACTTTTGAAAAATCCTACATAAAAATTCAAAAAGACACTTTAAATAGGTACGCAACAATCCTTGTTGATTGTTTTAATGAGGCAAGAATTTTAGTGCATGAGAATAGGAAATCAATAAGTAAAACGAACTGGTCAAATATATCAAAGTTATTGATCAAGTTACGTTCGAATTTGATAAAGCAAGACATAATGACAGACCCGGCTGCCCAAAGGGCGTATATAAAAGATATCTCGAATGCTGTTCCAGAATTTAATGGACAGAAGTTACATCTTCAAAGATTCGTAACGGCTTTGAAGTTAGTTAACCTTACCAAAGGTACATTCGAAGAGCTAGCAGTCGAGGTCATAAAGTCGAAAATAATAGGGTCTACCCTATATAAGGTACAAAACGAGACCACAATAATTTCCATAATAAAAAAATTACAAGACACTATAGACGGTGAAACATCCGATGTAGTAGAAGCAAAGTTGGACAAAACCACACAGAAAGGAAAAACCGCCGAAAAATTCACGTCAGAAATTGACAATTTGCGGAGGCTATTGGAAGCATCGTATATCGATGAGGGTTTATAAGCAGACCATGCTGATAAATTCAGTACAAAAAAAGCCATTACAAAACGATTCTTGAGGCCGGAAACTTCAAAACCATGAACGAAGCCGTCACAAAGTACATACAATGTAGTACTGAAATGACAGGCAATGCAAGTGCCATATTGTACACCCGTGGAGGACAAAATTATCAAGGTAACAATTACCGAGGTAATTCTCGCGGAATTGGCAATGGCCGCGGTTCTTATAATAACAACAATTATAACAATAATTACAACCGGAATAACGGAAATAACAGCAATAACAATAATTACAACCGCAATAACGGAAATAACGGCAATAACAATAATTACAACCGCAATAACGGAAATAACAACAACAATAATTACAGAGGAAACAATAGAGGTAATAATAGAGGAGGCTACAGCGGAAATAACCACCAAAATGGAGGTTATAATAATAACAGTAACAATGTTAGAGTAGCCCAAAATGCACCGGGAAACTCCCCAAACCCTTTAAGTACTCAACAGTAGGAAAAAGTAAAGATCACAAAATCAATCTCAGCTTAAATACTTTTGTAACTTTCATACATGTAGAAACAGGAAATCAATTAGTCTTTTTGATAGACACAGGTGCAGAAATATCAATATTAAAAGAAAATTCGGATGTTTTTAAATACATCCAAAATGATCATATTATCAATATACAGGGAATAAGTCAAGAGGTTACCAAATCAAAAAATTTAACTTCTATTGAAATACAAACTTCAGAATATATAATTCCACATGATTTTCACATTGTAAATTTATAATTCGCCATTCCTTGTGATGGAATACTGGGAATCGATTTTATTAAAAAATACAACTGTCAATTGGATTTCAAGCCAAATGAGGACTGGCTTATAATTAGGCCAGATAATTTAAAATACCCGATTCATGTTCCAATAACATACAGTTCTGGCAACAATTCCATAGTTCTGCCAGCAAGATCCCAAGTTGTCCGAAAAATTGAACTAACCTCAACAGAAGACAGTGTATTGATTCCAAACCAAGAAATACAGCATGGTATTTACATAGCAAATACCATGGTAACAGTAAAAAATGCATTCATAAGACTACTAAATACAACAAATACAGATCAAGTAGTCAGCATAAAAAATTTAAAAAATGAACCACTTTCAAACTACGATGTAGTTAAAACAGACTTAAATAACAGAGAACAATGTGTATTAAAACAACTTTCGAAAAATTTTTCACCACAATTTCATAAACAACTCACAACTTTATGCACCCAATATAGTGATGTATTCGGACTAGAAACGGAATCAATAACCACTAACAATTTTTATAAACAAAAACTGAGATTGAAAGATGATGAACCAACTTATATAAAAAATTATAGAAGTCCTCATAGTCAGAAAGATGAAATTGAAAGACAAGTCCAAAAATTGATAAAAGACCAAATAGTCGAACCATCTGTGTCAGCTTATAATAGCCCACTTTTATTAGTGCCAAAAAAAACACTACCCGATTCTGACAAGAAAAAATGGCGATTAGTAATTGACTATCGTCAAATTAATAAAAAACTGTTGTCTGATAAATTTCCGCTGCCTAGAATTGATGATATTTTAGATCAACTAGGTAGAGCAAAATACTTTTCATGCCTTGACTTAATGTCAGGTTTTCATCAAATTGAACTCGAAAAAAGTTCACGCGATATAACATCTTTTTCAACAAACAATGGTTCATATCGCTTCACGCGACTACCATTCGGATTAAAAATAGCGCCAAATTCCTTTCAGAGAATGATGACTATAGCTTTCTCTGGACTGGAACCTTCGCAAGCATTCCTTTATATGGATGACTTAATAGTCATTGGTTGTTCCGAAAAACATGTGCTCAAAAACTTAACCGATGTTTTTGAGAAATGTAGGCAACACAATCTAAAGTTACACCCTGAAAAATGTTCATTTTTTATGCATGAAGTCACTTTTTTGGGACATAAATGCACAGACAAAGGAATCTTGCCAGACGACAAAAAATACGATGTCATTCAAAATTATCCAGTCCCACATGATGCGGACAGCGCTAGAAGATTTGTTGCATTTTGTAATTATTACAGAAGATTTATAAAAAATTTTGCCGACTATTCCCGTCACATAACAAGATTATGTAAAAAAGATGTAAAATTTGAATGGACATCTGAATGCCAGAAAGCCTTCGAACATCTAAAATCAGCATTAATAAATCCAACACTTTTGCAATATCCAGATTTCAGCAAAGAATTTTGCATAATCACAGATGCTAGTAAATTAGCATGTGGAGCAGTCCTAACTCAAAACAAAGATGGACTACAGCTCCCTGTTGCATACGCATCCAGATCTTTTACAAAAGGCGAAAGCAACAAAAGTACAGCAGAACAAGAACTATCAGCTATTCATTGGGCAATAACACATTTCAGACCATATATTTATGGTAGACATTTCACTGTCAAAACAGATCACAAAGCACTCACTTACCTATTTTCAATGGTAAATCCCAGTTCGAAACTAACACGAATGAGTCTTGAATTAGAGGAATATAATTTCACAGTAGAATATTTAAAGGGAAAAGACAATTATGTAGCCGACGCGCTATCACGAATCACAATAGATGATTTAAAAAATATACAGACGAACAATAAAATTCTGAAAGTCACTACCAGAAATCAGAGTAAACAGAAAAATTCCTGCGCAGGAAAAGAAAATGAAAAAATAGATTTGCATAAGCAAACTCTAAATAAAGCTTCTCAGCCCAACGTATACGAAGTCATTACAAATGATGAGGTACGAAAAGTAGTGACCTTGCGATTAACAGATTCACTATGCTTACTAAAGCGTGGGAAAAAAGTTATAGCAAGAATTGAAGTTAGCAATATGTACACCAATGAAATTCTCGACTTAGGTCAGTTCTTTCAAAGGCTTGAAACAGAAGCCGGTCTATTAAATATTAGCCAACTCAAAATTGCACTGAGCGAAAAGATCTTTGACACCATATCAATAGAATCTTTTAAAATAATGGGCAATAAAATATTAAAATCTATAAGAGTAGCGCTACTCAAGCCAGTGTCAATATTATCAAACAATGATAAAGAAAAAGAAGCAATACTGTTTACATTCCATGACGATCCAATACAAGGAGGTCATACAGGCATAGCTAGAACATTAGCAAAAATAAAAAGGCATTATTACTGGAAAAACATGACCAAAGATATATCAAGATATATAAGAAAATGCGCCAAATGCCAAAAGTCAAAAGTTACAAAACAAACAAAGACCCCATTAACAATAACTGAAACGCCACAAATGGCTTTCGACAGGGTAATTGTGGATACGATCGGTCCACTATCCAAATCTGAACAAGGAAATGAATATGCAGTAACACTAATCTGCGATTTAACAAAATACCTTGTAGCAATACCAATAAAAAACAAAAGTGCAAATACAGTAGCAAAAGCTATATTTGAAGATTTTATTCTGAAGTACGGTCCAATGAAGACGTTCATTACGGACATGGGAACAGAATATAAAAATTCAATAATAGAAGATTTATGCAAATATATGAATATCAAAAACATAACTTCTACCGCACACCATCACCAGACTGTAGGTACCGTGGAGCGAAGCCACAGAACATTTAATGAGTTCATTAGATCATACATCTCAGTTGACAAATCAGATTGGGATGTGTGGCTCCAATACTTCGTATATTGCTTTAACACAACACCATCTATGGCACATGACTATTGTCCATACGAGTTAGTTTTTGGTAAAACTTCAAATTTACCAAAACATTTTAATAGTATAGATAAGATACAACCACTATACAATATAGAAGATTATGCAAAAGAATCGAAATTTAGACTAGAACAAGCATTTAAGAGAGCTAGATTAATGTTAGAATCTCATAAGCAAAAACAAAAAATTAATTACGACAAGACTATTTTAAATTTTGAGTTAAAAATAGGAGATCTGGTTTTATTGAAAAATGAAGCAGGACATAAGCTAGATTTTAAATATACTGGACCATATAAGGTGGAACATTTAGGAGATAGGGATAATATAACAATATCAAGCAGTAAAAATAAAAAAGAAAAAAAAGAAAAAATAAAGATAGATTGAAAATTTTTATTTCATAATTATTTCGTACTTTTATAAATATATCTTGTGTGGCCATACACTAGATTAAATAACAATAGCCATACAATAGACTAAATAACCATACATTAAACTAAATAACAATATCCATACAGTAAAATAAGTAAAAACTCCATGTAGTGAAAAATTATAATACACAAAATTATATACATAAAAATTTGTAGAGGAAAATATCAATACTTTTTGATTCAAAAAAAAAAAAATTTTTATAAAAAAAAAAATACAAAAAAAAAAATATATACATACAAAAAATAATTCCTTAGAAAATAACTTCATTATATTACGTTATTTTTCAAAAGAAGGGAAATGTACTATGCACATATAGAAGAATGAAATAAAAACCAACACAATAAGTTAAACTCATTGGGAACATTGGACGGATGCCTGATGGCTTTGAAGGACTACAACCAGGCGGATCAGGCATAATACACACCTTTCCAACATGGATTTGTGAGACGTAGATCTACCACCACTAACCTCTTAGAGTTTACATCCTTAGGGATAAAAGGGTTCTTAAGTAAAATGCTGTAAACCACTCCTTGATGCTTCACAAACTGAGCCTAATTGGAATTCCCACTAATCTTCTCAGTTAGAAAGGTTCTATTTCGAAATTCATATTCTAAGTGTATCCAAGTTACTTCTGGAGTACCCCAGGGTAGTCACTTGGGTCCATTGCTTTTTACTCTATTCATCAATGATCTACCTTCAGTCCTGACTCATTCACAAGTCATTATGTATGCTGATGATGTTAAGCTTTGTTTAACATATAAAAATTTGGTATCTCGATATCATTTGCAAACTGACTTGGATGCATTTCAATCATGGTGTGAATTCAATCTCCTAAACCTTAACAGTTCGAAGGGTAAGGTTATGACATTTTATAGAAGCTTACCACAACTGGTCACATACACGCTTGATAATGTGGCATTAAAGCGCCTAAACGATGGTGCCAATGAAGTAAATGATCTGGGGGTAATTCTTGATCATAATCTTAAATTTGACTCTCATGTAACTGCTACTGTTAGTAAGGCCAGAAGTGTTCTTGGGTTTATTAAGCGTTGGTCTAAGGAATTTGATGATCCTTATACGACCAAAATTCTTTATACTTCTCCTGTCCGTCCAATTCTTGAGTATGGTTCATGTGTGTGGTCTCCACAATATTCGATACATCAAGATAGAATTGAATCTGTGCAAAAACAATTCCTATTGTTTGCTCTTCGTGGTTTGAATTGGAATCCTGAGGTCCGGTTACCATCGTATTCTAGTAGACTTCTTTTAATTAACCTTCCCACCTTAATTAACCGAAAAATTATGCTTGGTGTAATCTTTATACATAGACTAATAAATGGTGAAATCGACTCATCAGAGTTGCTTAGTCAAATTAATCTTAGTGTTCCTGTTAGACAGACACGTAGCCAGAGCTCGCAAATAACCGTCAACCAATTTTTTCAACGCAGTCTGCACATGGACAAAACAGAAAAAAATGTTACACACACGATCCCTCTCAGAGCGGAACACTTTTTTTTGTTTCGCTTACACTCTTCAGTCAGAGAGCCGAACGCTCAACTGAACAAACGAATCAGTCTCTCAATAACAACTCTGTGAGACACTTTAGAGTGATTGCTTACTGCAAAACTGTTTTTAAAAGAACACTGCTCAATAAGTGCCTGCTTAAAGTGTTTTTTCTTGCTGTGTGCGTGGAAGAAAGACGAAGAATCCCAGTCGGTCTTTGCGGAACGTGGTTCCCAAAAGAATGCCATTTTTCATACTTCTTTTTACAAGAAAAAATGCACTACCAATTTTTGCAGTATGAAAGAAGGCATAAAATCTGTATGAGAAGCGATGCACGTTCCTTTTGGCAGTAGGTTAGAAGTGAGAAAGTCAGCACAACATGCAAGCGTCCCTTCTATTAGCACGCATGTAGCACCTGTGCTATTGGAAAGAAAAATTCGAAATGAGACCCGAACGATTGACGATCGTTCGTTCTTCGCAAAACACGTTCTTTTAGAAGTATGTTGGAAGGCGTAAAATCTGCATAACATGCAAACTTCCCTTCTAATGGCACACATATAGCACCCGTGCTGTTGGGAACCAAAATGAGAAATGAAAGCCGAACAGAGAAGCAGCGAAAAGCAATTATGAAAACAAAGGGAAACGAGCAAAAACAAACACGTTATTTTTTGATGTTGCCTTTTAGAATTGCCTTTAGTTAGAAGTTGGTGTTTGCCGCATAATGATGTGAAAATATCAATCTCTTGTGTTTTACACTTCGAATTTGTTAATAGTAAGTATTTGTATTAATTAATGCAAACAGCTTAATATTTACTTTCTACATTTCAGATATTTTAAAATAAGCTGCTTTACTTATCTCCCCCATTTAACAGACTGCAAAAATGACTGGCTTTACATACATATAATTGGCAATTTAAATCAGACTAAGTATTACCATAATCAATTTAAACCATTCTAAATTTTAAACTTAAACCGTAACGGAACTTAAAAAATAAAAATACATTTTTAATATACAAATACAAAGTTTTCAAAGTTTTGACGCTTGCGTTCTTAAAGCACGTGTACTGCGTGCGTGCAATCTTCCCTACCAAAAGAATGCCATCTGATGGGGTGCAAATGGAAACTAAAGTTGGAAGGGACACCCGAACGTTTTTACGAAGTTGAGCCTACAACAACAACCTATGCAAACGTCCCTTTTATTAGAACAGTTCCTGCTGCGTTTCGCCCCTGTACAAAAGCGAATTGAAGACTGCATGTGTTTGAAACTACTTCTTAGTGGAAAAAGAACTGTGCGAGATGTGCTTCTGGCATAGAGTCAAGTCCGACTGGGAATCCTGCCATGGCATGTGTGTGTGAGTTCGCTTGCACGCACAGGTTACACAGACGCACGCATACATAAACAAAGACACTTTTGCCGAAAGTGACCGATCAAAGTAGTCATCGAAAGACAGAACCAAAAAGAAAGCTAAAAAAAAGTGTTTTGCTCTGAGCGGAACAGTTGTTGACTGAGAACACTTTTGAAAGTGTTTGCTCTCTACCCATTTTCATAGTGTTAGGAGATGATCGGTTTTTATCGGACACTTTGAAATGGTTGACGGTTATTTGCGAGCTCTGCACGTAACTTTATCCCCTTATCTCTAAAACTTTGTACTACTAACTATGCTTTGCATGAGCCGTTTCGTGTCTTTTGTGCTGACTACAATAAAATATTTCGTGTAATTAGTTTAGAAGATTCTATTTTTGCTATAAAAACCTCTATATTATCGTATTTAGCCCGTAGTTTGCTTTAGTTCCATGTTTTACCAAATTCTCAATAATATCTTTGGGAATTCGACTCCATTCTGATATTACACGATCACAAAGGTTGCCCATGTTTGTTGAAGCTGCCTCGTACTGTCCGAGCCGTCTTTTCACGATTGACCAAAGATTTTCAATCAGATTTAGGTCGGGACTTTGTGCTGGCCACTCCATTCCTTTACAATTTTCGCTCTGTGCTTTAGATCTCCATCTTGTTGAAAAACAATTCCTTTTTTGGGATTAGCACATTTCTCAATAAAATTGGGAAGATTGGTTTGCAAAATTTGAAGATAGTCCTATTTTCGCTTGATACCATCTACTAAAAACAGAGTGCATGTACCGCCATGTGAAGCATCCCCAAACCATAATATTTCCACCACCATGTTTCACAGTTTGTTTAACATGGTGTCTTTGAATACGTTCTCCGGGTCTACGTTAGCAGTATTGCTTTCCGTCTGACTGAAAACGGTTAAATTTGGACTCAACAGACCAGACAACATGTTTCCAATCGTCAACGGTCCAATTTTTATGTTCCCTTGAAAATTTCAAACGCGCTTTAACATTTTTATCGGATAACGCAGATTTGTTTTTTTTCACACTTGAAATAAATCCGATCTCTCGCAGCGCTCTTCTAGCAATCCATTCGTTAACATTTTTGTTAATGGCTAGAGAAGCACCCTTTGTTGTTCTTTCACATTTCCGACATCATTGGCTAATACTAGAGGTGCGCGCGTGACGTAAATTTAAACGTGATCTTTTGAGATCGCAGTCTTTCGTGCGTGAGCATCTTTGATCCGAGCGTGATTCGTGCGTGTTAAAGATATTCATCGTGAATATAAGTCATGCAGTATTCACGAAATTTAGTTTTATTATATTTAATTAATAATATTATTCCTAAAACTGAGTTGCTTTTGATTTCGTGAATACGCTGCTCCATACAAAGGGCGCAGTGTCGCCATGAAACCCATAATACAATTTAGGTCTCTCCACGTAAAAATGTGGGGAGTGGTTGATCGTGCGTGATCTTTCGTGATCCCTTCTATAATCGTGCAGGAATCGTGCGTGACGCAAAGCGCTCAAAAAATTGTGTGCGTGATTTGTGCGTCAAGAGATTTTTGCGTTTCGTGCGTTTCGTGAAAGACAAAAAAAAGCGCTCACGCGCACACCTCTAGCTAATACCAAGCCTCTTCGAAATTGTACGTGAAGTTCATTTCCATTCTCGGTCAGGCTAAGAACATTTTTTTTAACAGCTTCAGATAATTTTCTCATTTTCGCAAAATATCAACATATTATTTTTAACCAGAAGCCAATTGACAAAATTCTCATCTTTGCTTCGCCCGAAACACGTTTTAAACTGTACTACGAACATCAAAAATAACATAAAAACGAGAGCGTAAGTTGAAGTCGGCCCTGCTCGACTTCGATATACCCGTTACTCAGGGTAAGGTTTATTTCAGAATATTTTATTAGACCACAACATGCCCAAATTGTGTTTTTTTCCCAAATTGCGGTGGTGGCAACTCTACTATAACTCATCTGATCGGGAAACTATGTATGGCGGATCGATAAGTAATGATGATTAAAATACATGTCTAAAAAGTTTGATTAATCTTTTTTCAATATTGTGGGAGATATAAGGCTTTTTTAAAATTGCGGGGGCGGGAACTTTTCTATCGTTCATCTGATCAGGAAATGATATATGGCGGATCGATAGGTAATAATGATTGAAATATATGTCTAGAAGGTTCGAACAATCTATGATCAAAATTGTGGGAGATATGAGGTATTTTCCAAATTGCGTGGGTGGCAACTCTTCTATCGTTCATCTGATTAGGAAATGATGTATGACGGATCGATAGGTAATGATGATTAAAATAAATGTCTATAAGGATTTACTAATGTGTTTTCAAAATTGTGGGAGATATAAGGTATTTTTCAAATTGCGGGGGCGGTAACTCTACTATGGTTCATCTGATCGAAAAATGATGTATGGCGGACCGATAGGCAATGATGATTAAAGTATATGTCTCGAAGGTTCGAACAATCTATTTTCAAAATTGTGGGAGATATGAGGTTTTTTTCATATTGCGGGGGCGGGAGGGGGCGTGGCAAAAATTTGAAACAAACTTGGTCTGCGTGCAGACAATACAAGTCTACACTGAAAAAATGGTAGCTCTAGCTCTTATAGTCCCTGAGATCTAGGTGTTCATACAGACGGACGGACAGACGGACAGACGGACAGACAGACAGACAGACAGACGGACATGTCTAAATCGACTCGGCTATTGATGCTGATCAAGAATATATATACTTTATGGGGTCGGAAATGTTTCCTTCTGCCTGTTACATACATTTGCACGAACTTAGTATACCCTTTTTACTCTACGAGTAACGGGTATAACAAATGTAACGGTGAATCTGGGAGAGCGAAAATAGATGCAAGTCATACAACGGGCAAAATTCAGTTTATACGGTTATTTTTCGTTTTTTCTGCAAAACTCTTCGAATTTATCTCAATGGTCTTGATTTTTTCCTAGAATTTGTTAAGAATTAAATAATAAAAATAAAACAGACAAAATTGTTGGATTAGCTTGTGTGGTTATGTTTTTATGGGTGACGAACATGCACTCAATTTTGCTCGCCACTGTATATGGGCATTTATTTTCTGACGTGACGTGATATTCGTACGATTAAATATTAAAAAATAAATTGAAAGAGACAAGTTTTTAAAAAGTTTTTTTTTTATATTTAAGTAGTAATTAAATAGCACTATATTTAGAAAAAAATTTCAAGAATCGACCCAGAGGATTCAAATATATATAAGTAACGAGAGCGTAAGTTAAAGTCGGCCCTGCTCGACTTCGATATACCCGTTACTCAGGATATAAACATGTCCTAATTGTGGGAGAAATGAGTTTCTTTCCAATTTGCGGGGGAGGCAACTCTACTATAGCTCATCTGATCAGGAAATGATGTATGGATGATCGATAGGTAATAATTATTAAAATGTCTAGAGGGTTCAAACAATCTATTTTCAAAATTGTGGGTGATATGCGGTATTTTCTAAATTGCGGGGGTGGCAACTCTACTATAGTTCATCTGATCGAAAAATGATGTATGGCGGATCGATAGGTAATGATGATTAAGATATATGTCTAGAAGATTCAAACAATCTATTTTCCAAATTGTGGGAGATATGAGGTATTTTTCAAATTGCGGGGGCGTGAACTTTTCTATCGTTCATCTGATCAGGAAACGATGTATGGCGGATCGATAGGTAGTGATGATTAAAATATATGTCTAGAAGATTCAAACAATCTATTTTCCAAATTGTGGGAGATATGAGGTATTTTTCAAATTGCGGGGGCGGCAACTCTACTATCGTTCATCTGATCGAAAAATGATGTATGGCTGATCGATAGGTAATAATTATTAAAATATATGTCTAGAAGGTTCAAACAATCTATTTTCAAAATTGTGGGAGATATGAGGTATTTTTCAAATTGCGGGGGTGGCAACTCTGCTATCGTTCATCTGATCGAAAAATGATGTACGGCGGATCGATAGGTAATGATGATTAAAATATATGTCTAGAAGGTTTGAACAGTCTATTTTCAAAATTGTGGGAGATATGAGGTTTTTTTCAAATTGCGGGGGCGGGAGGGGGCGTGGCAAAAATTTGAAACAAACTTGATCCGCCTGCAAACAATACAAGTCTACACTGAAAATTTGGTAGCTCTAGCTCTTATAGTCTCTGAGATCTAGGTGTTCATACGGACAGACGGACGGACGGACATGTCTATATCGACTCGGCTATTGGTGCTGATCAAGAATATATATACTTTATGGGGTCGGAAATGCTTCCTTCTGCCTGTTACATACATTTGCACGAACTTAGTATACCCTTTTTACTCTACGAGTAACGGGTATAAAAATATGCCCTGACGTGACGTTACTTAAAACGGAAGTGGGTTTTGACTCGGATTACAAAATTGCAAAACTCTTTTTGTATGAAACTTTTTTCAGTAGTATTAAGAATAATATAACTTTATTTTCCAATTTACCAAATATAAATATCCTTTCTTGATTTTTTTTCGATTTTTTATATCTGACTTGACGTTACTGACGTTTCGTTACTTAAATTTCATTTGGCAATTTTTTACTGAAGACAATTTTTCTTAAATAATTTAACGCAACAAAAAATCAATTTTTATTGTAACCAAAGTTTTGCGAAAAGAGTGAAATTGCTCAACGTCTCTTAGAGCTGTACATCGAAAAGAGAATATGCACTGAAAAACTGGCCAAAACGTAAATTTGTACTTTATAACCCGATATACCGCTATCTGTACTAAGAAAAGCTTTAAACTCGTTAATTTTGCATATTTACCTTTTCGAAATCAAGTAAGAAACAACATTTAATAAACTTTTAATTTTTCGGTCATGGTAGACTTTTCTGCGGAAATGCCCATATACTAAAAATTTTAAAGGATTAGAGGTAGGACCTTTTCGGAAGTTCCGCCGAAAATAAAAATCAGCTGTAAATGTAAACTAAAAATTTCCGAGTGATTTTTTAAATATTAAGTTTGGAAGGAATTTTTTCCGCGCAGTATTTTGAAATCTATTTTTAAGGACCAGTCTAATGTAAATATATTCGTCACACACATTTAACTTAATGCACTACTCAAAACATGGTATTTTCCAAATTACTTGTTGAAGCTGTTCATCATACACTTATTATGTGCAAATCGCATATGTGCCATGTGCATACATACTATGTTTCTATCTCAAAATGTAAGTTTTCTCTTTGGTGTTCGTAGAAACATTGTATGAATATAATAGACAGCTTTGCTAAGTAATCACGAAGTTGAAAAATGGGTTGCGAGTTTTGTTTAAATGTGTGCGATATGAATAAACATATATGTATGTGCAATAGTCAATAAAGTTATTTAGAAACAAACTTACATTGAAATATATGTCCATTTGTGCATTCCCTCAATCAAATCAGCACGATGAATTTCCAAAACTTACGCGGTCGAGTAAATACAATTTTAATGGGACCGTAATATCAAAAGTGAATTATAACTACATTGTCATATACGACTAAATAATACCAAAAAAATGTGGATGTATTCGGAAACCTGGTACGAGCGAAGCTCTTAACGAAAAAAAATCATTTGAAATTATAACACTTTCATAAGAATACTAAGTATCTCGTGGGTCGTTCTTGTCTTAGCACTGTAAGTAATTGATAAATGCTTAATATGTTCGTGCAAATAGCGTCGGAAAGTAAGCGTCTATTTGGAACAATGGAAAGTGGAACACTGACTCGTTTTTTAAGTTTGCATTTTCTCTTTATTAAGCAAATATGTATGGTGTTAATTGATACGTGGGTGATTTTATGCATTGCATATATTAAAAAAATCCAGTAGAAGAATTGCTGAAAGGGGAGACAAGATCCAAAAGGTAGAGGGCTCTCCCCTTTCAGGCGATGTTTCAGAAGAGGCTTTATTCTATTTTAGAGGTTTCATATTCAAGATTTTTTAGAAAAAAATTGTATACAAATCGTTTGAACAGTTATTAAGGAAAACCCTTTTCAGTGGGGGTGCTTCGGATCCATATTTTAATAGATTTTCGCAATGACCTACAGACCAGTTATCAAACTGCAAATCGAAGTAGGTTAGAGTAGGTACATATGCGAATTTATGGGTGCTTCTTTTCCATTGACCTGCCGTATATTTTAATGCCCTGGTGTTTTGCTATTAACCTATCTTAATATATACACATTTATCCTTCATTAAAGGGGTTAAGGTCATTGCGAAAACAGCAGGTAGTCAAATTTTATGGCCCTTATACAAAAAGGGACGACGGTCGCGACTCGTCGTGACGTATTCTATTTTTTCCACCACCGTTGACGGCCGCGAACAAGCGACTCTCACATACACACCAATAGAAACACACAAATAAAAAGAATACAAAAATCAAATAATTTCTCACATGGGCGACAAAAATTTTGTGGCAAGTATCTTTTCTTATTTTTTGCTTACACGAGGCAGAAAAAATAATTCACACACAAGTATATTACAAGCGTGGCAAAAATGCGCGTGTTAGTTACATGAATAAAATAATTTTTGTCATATGTAAATTTTTTTATTTTCATGTCTGAAAATTATTATTTTTTCAGCTTGTATATTTTACTTTAGTGTTAATATCATGCGTGTAAAGAAAAATGAGTGTTATTTTACGAACCCTGGTAATTATTCAGACGCTACCACAGCAAAATCTTAGCAGTAAAAAATAGTCGATATATCGAAAATTTGAAATCAACGAATTGAAATTTGCCCACTACTTCTGCTTTCTGCATTTCATTCAAATATGCCTGCATCTTCCTGTTTATTTCAAAAATTCAAAAATGTTAACCAAATTCAAATTTAAACAAAACACAGCTGAAAAAAGTAGTGTGTATTGTGAAACACACGGTACGAGCGAAGCTCTTTACGAAGAAAAATCAGAATCAAAATAAGAATTTGTTGCATAAGAATATAAAGTTTTTTATTATTATTATTTTATATAAAATAGTGATCGAAATAGTGTACCAGTCCCAGAACTCTGATCCTAATTCCCTGATCCCAGATAACTGACCCCAGATCCCAAATTCCAGATCCGAGATCCCTGAACCCAGATCCGAGATCCATCACAGATCCCTGATCCCAGATCTCTGATTTGAGATTTGAGTTGCGAGTTATATCCCAGATTCCTGATCCCAAATCCCTGATCCGAGATCCCTGATTCCTGATCGCAGATCACTGATCCCAGATCCCTGATTTCACATCCCTCATCCCTGTTTGTGTGTGCATGGTTGCATTTGCATGTGCTCATTCAATGCAAACGACTTTCTGAACAAATGAAAACAAAACACCGAAACAAAGAAAATCTCAGGCAATTAAGCTGTCGCAAAGATATCTAAGTCAAAATGTTTCTCGGCTTAGTCCCCCAGCCGAACGTCCGTTAAAGAGCTTCGCTCTAAAAAGCAGTGTAACCGTTTGAGATTTTGTGGTATTTTGCTTTTAAACTGTGGTATTTTGGTTTTGGTTGTTGCAGAGGATCCGCTTATTTATTTGAATTTTAACTGCCATTTATTTGTTTGTTCCTATCAGTGTTATTTAACGATCGATACCAATGGGACACTGGATCACAGATCAGCTTTATAAAACTGATCTTATTATTAAGCATTCTTTTAGGGGGTCCTGTTAAATTGGCATTTGGAAAAGCTTCATGTAAATATCATATTTAACACAAGTGGAAAAGTAGGCTACGTAAATTGACAAGAAATATATTATTGATCAGGGAGCAAGTTTTTCTGCTGAACGCAGCCAACGATTCCAATCTATGAGAAATTTGCAAAACTGCTAATGTATTCTACCGATCGAAATCGATAAATAAGTTAGTCGAAATCATGAAAGGAATCGAAGCGTCGGCATATACGGCAATTTGTGTTCAAATTAAAATATTTTATATCTAGAAAATAATTTTTCTTCTCACTCACTATTCTAATCACGGAGTTCTACTCATCTGTTTGAGCACTGGTGAAATGAGGGATTCACTTCGTAAACGACTTTTCAATTCAACAAATTTTATTTCGTGAACGTGTTGGAAGAGGACAAGGAGAGTCTTGCGCTGACAATACCATGGAAAACAAATTTGGATGCACTGGCACCAAGAAATAGCGTGATAGCGTACGCAAATAGGGCAAACTTGGAAGCAGAGCTGTATGTGTGCAGTTCAAGGAAGTGCATGTGTATGCAAGTGTGGAATCAAGACGAAGCTTACGAACCCACCCGACCAAAAGTTTGAGAGCGAATTCGCGCCCGATACTAATAGCGAATTAAAAGTGAGCAAAACATTTGCGTTCGAAGTCGCCAAACTTTCGTTAATGACACTTGTGTCGCTCAGTTTGTGGCAGGCGAACATTCGTACGCGAATATTCGCTGGCGAATTCGCGCGCGAGTTTTGACTCATAAGATTAACGAGTTTAAATTCCAGTCGTTCTTTTTTAATGTTTATTTAAATAATATAAATTCATTATATTAAAGCATTATTGAATTAAAATATTTCAGACTTGGTAAATTCATTTTATACTGCAAGTGTGTTACTCATTTCCAACAACGACATCGCTGTCAGCGTCATCATCCATTACACCACTGACTCCTTAGCTCCCATTGCAGCCGCTTCTACGTAATTTTTTTCTCGCAAAACCAAATGTTTTGCTTCACAGACATAACATTTATAAACATAAATTCACAAAAAGCAATAAACAAATAACCGTTGGTTAATTTGGTCAGAAAAAAATTTCAAATTAAGATGCGGTCTTAATTTCTTCAGCTTCTAATGCACACTAAAAGTGAAAAGCCAAAGACATGGAATCAACGGGTCGCAACCGCGTCACTTTTTATACACTTGAAAAGTGTATATTAATTTTGCCCAGAAGTTTGTAACGCATAGAAATATTCATTTCCGACCCCATAAACTATATATATTCTTGATCAGGACGACGAGCTGAGTTCATTTCTGCTTGTCCGTCCGTCCGTCTGTCCGTCTGTTTCTACGCGAACTAGTCCCTCAGTTTTAAAGCTATCGAGCTGAAATTTTGCACATAGTCTTCTTCTTACTGCACGCAACTAATATGTCGGAACCGGCCGGATCGGATGACTATATCATATAGCTGCCATAGGAACGATCGGTCTAAGAACAAGTTCTAGTTAGAAAAACTTTTTTGTTTTCCATCGTAGCGTCACTAATCTTGGTCTATGTTAGTTTTATATGCTTCCACATAATTCTGGAAAAATGTATCAAAATCGAATCACTATAGCATATAGCTGCCATAGGAACGATCGGTCGAAAAATAAGTCGTTGTGAGAAAAACTTTTTTGATTTTCATCGTAGCGTCTCCAATCGTAGTATATATTTGTTTTATATGCTTCCACACAATTCTGAAAAAATTTATCAAAATCGGATGACTATAGCATATAGCTGCCATATAAACGGTCGGTCAAAAAACCACTTCTAGTGAGAAAAACTTTTTTGTTTCTTATCGTAGCGTCCCCAATCTTGGTATATATTAGTTTTATATGCTTTCACATAATTTTGAAAAAAATTATCAAAATCGGATGACTATAGCATATAGCTGCCATAGGACCGATCGGTCGGAAAATGTGTTTTACTAAGAAAAGTTTTTTTTTATGGTATCAAATTTTTATTATCAATGATTTCATAATTTTAAATATCTGATATCTATATCCTATATATATTTTACCGGTTAAATCAGTTGAAGTAAAGTTTTTCAAGTGTATTAAAACTTCGGCACAGTCGAAGTTAGCTTTGCCTTCTCGTTTTTCTTTCTCTACCTGCTGCAGAGCGAAGCAATGTAAAAGGGAACACGGAAAGAGTTTCGTTTAAACTAAACAAATAACGAATAATCTTCTTTGCAAAACTCTCGCTTGAAGCGAACATTTGCTTGCATGTTGGGTGGGGATACACATTTAGAGGGTGATAGAACTAGGCAAAATGGACCAAGAAGTAGCTGTTGGGGGCAGAGATATTCTTGAAGGTGCACCAGTACTGAAAATTAAGGAGGCACGATGGTGCCAGTTACGTGGACAACGATGCTCTGGGCAATGATGCAGAAAATGCAACATTTTCAAATGGAGACAGTAGAGTCATCAAGAGGAACACCAGAAATTTGGCCTATGTTGGAGAAAACGTTCAATTTGACTACCAGAGAATATGCTTACAGTGATTCAATATTTACTGCGCCTGCAGGACGCACTCAAAGGCAGGACCAGAGAAACGGTTGAGTGTCTACTTATACTCAGCTAAAATGTTATTAATAATATAGACATTTTGAAGAAACATTTTGGTAGACCTGAGTTGTTAATAAAGAGTCAAGTAGGAGAAACTGCATGCATTCAAGAAGGAAAAATAGAGCAGAAAATCGGTTTTAAAACAAAGGTTCAGAGTTTGGCATCATTTTTAGAAGCTAGATAAAGGAATTGTTGCTAAAGCTGCCAGTGCAGCAAAGACTCGAGTGTGCAAGAACACTGGATGGAGAGCAGACGATCACGGATTTAAGCGCATGGCTTCAGTCACTTGCTACGGATATACAGGATAAGAGATGGGCGCGGGAAAGAAAATTGCAAACCGTCCCGCCTGTCTCGAAACAAACATTTTCTGTCCCGTCACGTAAAACCCCGGGAGTGTTAAAAATGTGCCGCCTGTCCCAAATTCCGTCCCCAATCCCGAAAATTTTTGATTTCGACAAAAAACTGGTATTTTGAGTCATCAAATAAAAATTATTTTATAACTTTTATTTTAGATTTTAATTTTTATAATCAAAAAATAATCGTATTTTTTCACATTTATTTAAAAATCATTAAACTTTTATATTAGATTTTTATTTTTTACTCAAAAAAAATCGGTTTTTTTGTAAACTTAATAAAAAAATCATTAAATAAATCTCATGTTTGAGTTTTATTTTAATGCTGAAAAAATAATAGTTGTTTCATATGTTATTTTTAAAAATCCTTAAATAACTCTTATTTCTGATTTATATTTTGTTGATTCATAATTAGTTTGGACGTGGATGTACAATGCGCAGTACGTTCAAGTGGCCCAAGCGACAACAAGCCGAAGCTTGTTAGGCGCGAACCCCAGGCAAAATAGCAGCCCGCCCAACCGACCGGGGGCGCTGCCACAAACGAGTGACACGAAAACGCGTAGAAAAACACGAAATTAAAACAAACTACGGGCTAAATACGATAATATAGAGGTTTTTATAGCAAAAATAGAATCTTCTAAACTAATTACTCGAAAGAGTTTATTGTAGTCAGCACAAAGGACACGAAACGGCTCATGCAAAGCGTAGTTAGTATTACAACGCTTAGAGATAAGGGGATAAAGTTACGTGTCTGTCTAACAAGAACACTAAGATTAATTTGAATAAGCAACTCTGATGAGTCGATTTCACCATTTATTAGTCTATGTATAAAGATTACACCATGCATAACTCTTCGGTTAATTAAGGTGGGAAGGTTTATTAAAAGAAGTCTACTAGAATACGATGGTAACCGGACCTCAGGATTCCAATTCAAACCACGAAGAGCAAACAATAGGAATTGTTTTTGCACAGATTCAATTCTATCTTGATGGATCGAATATTGTGGAGACCACACACATGAACCATACTCAAGAATTGGTCGGACAAGAGAAGTATAAAGAATTTTGGTCGTATAAGGATCATCAAATTCCTTAGACCAACGCTTAATAAACCCAAGAACACTTCTGGCCTTACTAACAGTAGCAGTTACATGAGAGTCAAATTAAAGATTATGATCAAGAATTACCCCCAGATCATTTACTTCATTGGAACCATCGTTTAGGCGCTCTAATGCCACATTATCAAGCGTGTATGTGACCAGTTGTGGTAAGCTTCTATAAAATGTCATAACCTTACACTTCGAACTGTTAAGGTTTAGGAGATTGAATTCACACCATGATTGAAATGCATCCAAGTCAGTTTGCAAATGATATCGAGATACCAAATCTTTATATGTTAAACAAAGCTTAACATCATCAGCATACATTAGGACTCGTGAATGAGTCAGGACTGAAGGTAGATCATTAATGATTAGAGTAAAAAGCAATGGACCCAAGGTGCTACCCTGGGGTACTCCAGAAGTAACTTGGATACACTTAGAATATGAATTTCGAAATAGAACATTTTGGGTTCTATCACTTAGGTACTAAGAAATCTAACTGAGAAGATTAGTGGGAATTCCAATTAGGCTCAGTTTGTGAAGCAGCAAGGAGTGGTTTACAGTATGAAATGCCTTACTAAAATCAGTATAAATGACGTCAGTTTGCATTTTACTTAAGAACCCTTTTATCACTAAGGATGTAAACTCTATTAGGTTAGTGTTGGAAAGGTGTGTATTATGCCTGATCCGCCTGGTTGTAGTCCTTCAAAGCCATCAGGCATCCGTCCAATGTTCCCAATGAGTTTAACTTATTGTGTTGGTTTTTATTTCATTCTTTATTCAAATAAATGTATTTAGTTTTTTTAAAGAGTGGCGCTTTGGCCAGTTAGAGCTCTCATATATATCTGTTCTTACAATTATCACTTATGCGTTCATGCAGCTAAGTCTCGTAGCTGCGCTGCCAACAGCGGCAGCGGAGAGACTTTTATATTTTTTTATATATGGCTATGCTCGCTTAGGCTGGAGCGCAAGGGTCTATGTATATGCACTTGAGTTTATTGCATGGGGTGTCCGCGTGTGACTGAAATGCTGACACTTGCATTTTCCGTTAGGGAACAAAGGCTGGCTCGTATTTCGGCCACTTGTGTAAATGAATTGGGACTTAAACTTTGTAGTTATGTTTATTTATATATATGCATCAATGTATGAAGTACAGTGTGCATTCACTATATGTGCATAGTACAAGTGAAATAATAGAACTACACAAATGTTGCCGTTGAGATGTTATAATTTTCTCAAAAGTTTTATGAATTGCAGACAACTATACTATATATAAATACCCCTATAGTTTTCAACATCGGACTTATTGCCCTTTTAATGAAGAGGAATGATAAAAGATTCCTTCCATAACATTGGGAATCGTAGAAGCAGAGCACACACGGGAAGGCAAATCAATGGTAAGGTCCGATGTAGGATGAAACGGGTCTTCTGGAAGTACTAATGGGTCAATTCTAGATGCAACATTGCTGGAGGGATCAAACAAAAAAATCAAATCAAGTGATCTGTTTATCGAGTTGCGAATAGGATTAACCTGTACTAGGGACAACTCATGAAGTCCATCGATTAAATCATGGGAGATCGAAGGTCGCCAAGAACAATCAAAAGATCACTGTTTAATAGCAGAGAAGGGACTGACTGAATGGCGGATAGGTGATAATCGTAAATCGTAAAAACAGAAAAATTAGGAAAAGTAAGTTTTACACTTAAAAATTCGATTTCTTGTGGAATTAAAGATTGTGTTAGTTCCGAAGAGAGGCCGGAATCCACAGCAATTAAAACACCTCCACCCACACGAGAGGGACGATCACATCTATAAGTGGAGTATTTTGTGGGAAAGACTGTCGAGTCATGAGTCTCTGGTTTTAACCACGTGTCAGTAAGAACAATAATTTGAAAATCAAAAGCTACACTGTCTACAAAAAGCTTAGAAAGTTTAGAATTAAGTCCTCGAACATTTTGATATGCGATTAGAAGGGAGGAAATTAGTTTTTTGACGCAACAGCAGAAATAGAGGCGCCAGAAGGTATAGAAGGAATTGAGATAGGAGGCCGATTTTTCTTTTTGGTTCTAAAATCTTTAATATACAAATAATCCGGCCAAAAATCTTTAGAACAAATTGTGCTAAAGATTGAATCCAGAACACTTACTTTGAAGGAGGCAATTTCCCTTTCATAGGAAAATCCAAACTTTTCCACCATCATATTTTGGGCTTGAACTTTTGCCTAAATATATGCTTTGACATCATCAGATGTCATATCAGGGGCAACCCTAGAAACAAAAACGTTTTTTTTCGGTGGAATACCTATAAGAGGCCTAGGAGCACCCGTTATCTCAACTACCCTGGTAGAGCTTACCAAAAAAGGAGGAACAGTAGGCGCAACCGCAGCAATCTCCATAGGTACACTAACATCCGGAGGGATCGGGACCCCCTGGGCGGACAAGGACATTACATCCGATATCACCTGACAAGAAGCAGAGCCGATGCTATTATCAGTAGCAACAACACCACTACCAGATAATCTCCGTGCAGGAGCCGGAGTATTGAATGATATCAGACGCTGTGTATTAGGAGAAGATGGACTATGAGTCTGAACTGGGACATTAAGAACATCACAATTCTGAGGCACACCAAAGATATTGGTTTTTTGCGCTTAGGAGACTCATTCAACAGCTTTAAACTACCGAATTGTGAATCCAGCACCAAGAACCCGTCATTTACTTTGCGAAAACTAGCAGACAGGTTCTTCAAACCATCTCTAGTCTGCCTCATGAACAATATCATGTCCCTCTCCACTCCCCGACAAGGCTCACAACTCCACTTTAAGCCATTTTGCAGGCCAATGGCGTCTTTAACCCTGGCATTGTAACCAGCACATTTCGCGTGAATGATATGGTCACAAAGCCAACAAGAAATAAAATCGTCATTGGCATTATTTATCTAGAATTAATCGGCATAACTTGTAAATCATGGTGCAAATGGACTGATAAGCCATCTGGGATTGGATTGGTGTATTTCTCATCCTCATAAAGTGATTATAAGTAAATGATTTTTTTGATGAAAAAATAAAAAATAATCGTTAATTACGGTCTCTGTTTTAAAGGTTTCTTTTTTAAAATTATACATATTTATTTATTGATGCATTTTTGTTTAGAAATAGAAAATGCGTCGTTCGTCTTTTTTCTAGAATTCTGCTGGAGGTAGAAAACAATCTCTAACTGGTTGCTGATGAAGTTGGCACATTAAATACTTGCCGTTCAAGTTTTTGCTTTAATGAAAGCTCAGTACAGTCTTTCCAAAACGACAAAATAGATACTTGACTCTCATATTTAACACAAAGTGTGTAAAAACTTATTTTATTAAATATTTCATTTGTTTTAAAAAGTTATAGTCAATGTCGCACAGCAATCTGAAAGGAATCGAAAATACTATCAAGCATGGTGAAAACCAAGGCTTCAAAACAGTCCGAACCCCAGAGAATGCTTTGAGTGTGTTGGTACCTTGATAAAAGCTTCTATCTGTGTGAGTGAGAGTTTAACTCCCCAACTCAACTTACATTCTTGGGTTGCTTGAAATTCCTACTTGGTTTAAGCAACACTTGCATGGAGAGACCACTGAAACTCTGGAGATGGCAGCAAAACCTCGCTGATGAGGAAATCTGGTGATTTCCAAAACAGCTGTACGAGGATCCATGCTCACTTTGGTGTTGTTGGTACACTTGTTGCTTTAAATGTTATGGAAACATAACATTTACATGATCTCGAGCCGGCTAGTCCCACTTCTAAGCAAATAGAAAGGTCGATATACAATTTAAACAAGTATAAAACGGAAAGCACGCCGTAATTTGTTGAAAAGAAACTGAATTAGTAAAAAGTTTAAAAAAAAAAACCAACATCTTACCTCCTACATGCAGGCTTTGCTTGCATGTAAAACATTACGGCCGCTGTTGAGTTGGGGAGTTAAACTCTCACTCACACAGATAGAAGCTGTTATCAAGGTACCAACACACTCAAAGCATTCTCCAGCTCTTAGCGGTTTTACATTCTTGGGTCGCTTAAAATTCCTACTTGGTTTAAGCAACACTTGCATGGAGAGACCACTGAAACTCTGGAGATGGCAGCAAAACCTCGCTGATGAGGAAATCTGGTGATTTTCGAAACAGCTGCACGAGGAACCATGCTCACTTTGGTGTTGTTGGTACACTTGTTGTTTTAAATGTTATGGAAACATAACATTCACATGACCTCGACCCGGCTAGTTCCACTTCTAAGCTAATAGAAAGGTCGATAAACACTTTTAACAAGATATCAAATATTTATAAATTTAAAATTATTGAATGTTAAAGTTTGATCACGCTACCATACAAAAAACAAGTAAGAAAGT
This sequence comes from Lordiphosa mommai, assembly GCA_018904225.1. Lineage (NCBI taxonomy): Eukaryota > Metazoa > Arthropoda > Insecta > Diptera > Drosophilidae > Lordiphosa > Lordiphosa mommai. The sequence continues at coordinate 611,231 of JAEIFT010000144.1, forward strand.
CGGGTCACCCCCCGAATTTTTCTTTTTTTTATGAAAAAAATAGAGGGGGGGGGGTTTTACAAACTGGGGGGGGGACTCTTTTCTCTTTCTTTTTTTTGGGGGGAAAAAAAAAGGGGGGGGAAGAGAAGACCTAAACTAAAATAAAATTTATTTTTTAAAAAAAAATATTTTTCCCCGGGGGGAACCGGGGGTTTTTTCCCCCCGCCCACCCCATTTTTTCCTCCTTTTTTTCTTTTTTTTTTTTTCTTCCTCAAAAAAAAATTTTTTTGAAAAAAAGGAAAAAAAAAAAAGAAAGGGAGTCGAGCCACCAAACCAAAAAATTTATTAATTTTTCTTTTTTTTTTTTTTTTTTTTTTTTTTTGGGGGTTGGTGTTTTTTTTTTTTTTTTTTTTTTTTTTCACTAACCCCAACCATTTTTTTTTTTTTTAAAAAAAAAAATTTTGGGGGGGAGAGGGAAGAAAATTATTTTTTTTTATAACAAACTAAATTCTATGTGGGGAAAGAAAAAATGTTTTTAAAAAAACAGGAAGAAAAAACAGAAAAGAAAAAAAAAAAAAAAAACTTTCACAACCAAACAAAATTAATTTTTTTATCATAAACCTTTAACTTTATTCTCTAACCACCACAACCAACCAACGGACACACCCCCACCAACCAACACAGCCCCACCCGGCACCCGGCGGACGAACGACCACGTAATTGTGCTGGAGAGTTGTTTTTTTTCGTTGTGGTCTTTTTTTTTTTTTTTTCCCCCCCCATAAACCCTTCTAACCCATTTTATTTGTGAAACACCCTATAGTAAAATACATTTTCCGACCGATTGATCCTATGGCAGATATATGCTATAGTCATTAGATTTTGATTAATTTTTCCAGAATTATGTGGATAAAACTAGTATATAGCAAGACTGGTGACGATTCGTTGGAAAACAAAAAAGTTTTTCTCAGGATAACTAGTTTTTGGACCGACCGTTTATATGGCAGCTATATGCTATGGTCATCCGATTTTTATACATTTTTCCAGAATTGTGTTGAATCATATAAAATTAATATATACTACGATTGGTGACACTACGATGGCAATCAAAAAAGTTTTTCTCACTAGAATGAGTTTTTAGACCGACCGTTTATATGGCAGCTATATGCTATAGTCATCCGTTTTTTATAATTTTTCCCAGAATTGTGTGGACGCATACAAAAAAATATATACCATGATTGGTGACGCTACGATGGAAAACAAAAAAGGTTTTCCCAATAGAACTAGCGTTTGGACCGACCGTTTATATGGCAGCTATATGCTATTGTCATCCGAAACTGATCAATTTTTCCTGACTTGTATGGAAGCATATAAAACTACTATATACCACAATTGGTGATGCTACTGTGGAAAACAAAAAAGTTTTTCTCACTGGAACTATTTTTTCGACCGATCGTTCCTATGGTAGCTATATAATATAGTCATCCGATCCGGCCGATTTCGATAAATGTGCAGCCTATGTGTATTTAAAGACTTTTTGCAAAGTTTGGTCTAGATAACTTTAAAACTGAGGGAGGAGATAGCATAGAAACAGAAGGACCGACGGTCAGCTCGTCATGCTGATCAAGAATATATATACTTTATGGTGTCGGAGATGCTTCCTTCTATGCGATACAAACATCGTGACATTTTTTTATACCCTCTGCAAGGATATTAAAATAAAAGGATAACATCGACCACGCCGATGTTTTAAATACCCTTGCAGTTTCTGAAAGGCGCTACCATTGATAACAAAAACGATTTTATACCCATGCAGAGGGTATATTAAAATTGTAACGATGTTTGTAAGGCTGAGTTAACATTGTTCGACGCATGACACATGATAATCTAGTTAGCCTTCATGATGTACTGTTTAAAATGTCAAATAACAAGATTTTTACAATGAAAACAAGACAACATAAGGGCCTACTAGATTGTCATGTCTCATGCGTCGAACAGTGTGAACTCAGCCTAACGCAGTGAAGGAAGCATTTCCGACCACAGAAAGTATATATATATTCTTGATCAGCATGACGAGCTGAGTTCATTTCCGTCTGTCCGTCCGTCCGTCAGTCCGTCTGTTAATATGCTATCTCCTCCCTCAGTTTTGAAGTTATCTTGACCAAACTTTGCAAAGGTCTTTAAATACAAATACGCTGCACATTTGTCGGAATCGGCCGGATCGGATGACTATATCATATAGCTGCCATAGGAACGATCGGTCCAAAAACTAGTTCTAATGAGAAAAACTTTTTTGTTTTCCATCGTAGCGTCACCAATCGTGGTATCTATGAGTTTTATATGCTTCCACATAATTCTGGAAAAATTTATAAAAATCGGATGACTATAGCATATAGCTGCCATATAAACGGTCGGTCCAAAAACTAGTTCTAGTGGGAAAAACTTTTTTGTTTTCCATCGTTGCGTCACCAATCGTGGTATATATTAATTTTATATGATTCCACACAATTCTGGAAAAATTTATAAAAATCGGATGACTATAGCATATAGCTGCCATATAAACGGTCGGTCCAAAAACTAGTTCTAGTGGGAAAAACTTTTTTGTTTTCCATCGTAGCGTCACCAATCGTGGTATATATTAATTTTATATGATTCCACACAATTCTAGAAAAATTTATCAAAATCGGATGACTATAGCATATAGCTGCCATATAAACGGTCGGTCCAAAAACTAGTTCTAGTGAGAAAAACTTTTTTGTTTTCCATCGTAGCATCACCAATCTTGGTATATATTAGTTTCATATACTTCCACACAATTCTGGAAAACTTGTTTGTTATTAATGGTTGCGCCTTTCGAAAACTGCAAGGGTATTTAAAACATCGGCGTAGCCGATGTTAGCTTTCAATTTTTTATACACTTGAAAAGTGTATATTAATTTTGCCCAGAAGTTTGTGACGCATAGAAATATTCATCTCCGACCCCATAAACTATATATATTCTTGATCAGGACGACGAGCTGAGTTCATTTCCGCTTGTCCGTCCGTCCGTCTGTCTGTCCGTCTGTCTGTCTGTCCGTCTGTCTGTCTGTCCGTCTGTCTGTTTCTACGCGAACTAGTCTCTCAGTTTTAAAGCTATCGAGCTAAAATTTTGCACAGAGTCTTCTTTTTACTGCACGCAACTAATATGTCGGAACCGGCCAGATCGGATAACTTTATCATATAGCTGCCATAGGAACGATCGGTCTAAGAACAAGTTCTAGTTTAAAAAACTTTTTTGTTTTACATCGTAGCGTCACTAATCTTGGTATATGTTAGTTTTATATGCTTTCACATAATTCTGGAAAAATGTATCAAAATCGGATCACTATAGCATATAGCTGCCATAGGAACGAACGGTCGAAAAATAAGTCTTTGTGAGAAAAACTTTTTTGATTTCCATCGTAGCGTCTCCAATCGTAGTATATATTTGTTTTATATGTTTCCACACAATTCTGAAAAAATTTATCAAAATCGGATGACTATAGCATATAGCTGCCATATAAACGGTCGGTCAAAAAACCACTTCTAGTGAGAAAAACTTTTTTGTTTCTTATCGTAGCGTCCCCAATCTTGGTATATATTAGTTTTCTATGCTTTCACATTATTTCGAAAAAAAATTATCAAAATCATATGACTATAGCATATAGCTGCCATAGGAACGATCGGTCGGAAAATGTGTTTTACTAAGAAAAGTTTTTTTTTATGGTATCAAATTTTTATTATCAATGATTTAAAAATTTTAAATATCTAATATCTATATCCTATATATATTTTTCCAGTTAAATCAGTTGGAGTTAAGTTTTTCAAGTGTATTAAAATTTCGGCACAGTTGAAGTTAGCTTTGCCTTCTCGTTTTTTAAAATTTTTTTTTATGGTATGTGATTTGATTTTGCTTATTGTTATACCCTATTTTGCTTATTATTATACCCTAGCACAGATATTACAACTAAATTTAGTCATCAATAATTTTAAAAATATAATGGCTAAGAGCTGTACACTAGTGTTACCAGCAAAAATCACATTTTTATTATAATAGTTACTAATTAATTTAATATAATTGTTTGGGAGTAGTAATGACAAACTTGATAGAAAAATAAAATAATAAATACCCTGCATTTAAAAGGGAATGAATTGTAAAAGACTGAAAATCTCAAATTTAGTTGATGCTTGCGAAGTGTTGACGATAACTAAAGTCAAAAGACGAATACCATTTTATAACCGAAATCAGAAAAGCAATTAAAGCAAATACTGAAAAATAAACGGCTCTGAAGTTCATTGTTAATATTGGAACAACTATTGACCATGGAATTGAGAAATATAATTCGGAGTTGTAAATAGCAGATAGATTTCGTCAGTTTCTTTGGTTTGTTCTTTTTTTAGATTTCGTCGGTTGCTTTGGTTTGTTCTATTTTTAGATTTTTTCATTTGTTCCCCGCCCGTTCGCTCCAGGAAGCTTCAAAACAAAAAAATAAGAGAGTTTATATGAGGTGCGTCATCTATTATAGTCTATATATCTTTGCCTATATCTAACTAAAAATTAATGAAGTTTGATTGTTCTTAGAGTTTGTATATCTCAGTCTAAGCTACATCTTTGCTTAAAACATGTGAGAGAAATTCAAAGTAATAACCGAAATAAAAAGTACTATGATTCTATCAAAAGAATAAACTTAAAAGTGCAATAAAAAACGACTTAACCCTGATAAGATATTTATACTACCAACATATGCTTTTAAATTTTTTGTCTCGACACGATCAAGGCTTTTTATTTCATGTTGTTAACTGCTCTGGTGGCCGAGATATAGCATTTTAAAAAATGCTTATCAAACATGGATTTTTAGCGATACAGGGTTGCCCATATTCGACGGACCCATCTGGCAACGCCATAACTTTTGACAGAGATGTCAGATCGCTTAATGACATACCGCGTTTGAAGCGTCAGTCCAAGCAGATTTTTACCATGGAACAATACAAGCCACGAGAGCGCTCTGAAATAGTTGAAATTTACATTCAACAGAACAAGTCAATTGTGAAAACTCAACGTGCTTTTAAAAAATTAAAAAATGTGAAAAGTGCGCCTTCTAAGAACACCATTAAGCGTTTATACGAAAAATGTTCGACTGGTGAGGCTCTTTCTAATCCGAAGAGGCCAAATAAAAAGTCGACCAAGGCGATCGGCCGAGAATATCGCTGCCGTACGAGCCAGTGTTGAGAGGTCCCCAAGAACATCCCAAAAACGCCGTTCTCAGCAGTTGGGCATGGCTCGGTCCACTTTAAAACGGATTATTCGCGTTGATTTGCATTTGTTCCCGTACAAAATTCAATTGACGCAAAGATTGTTGCCTGCGGACAAGCCTCGTCGATTGGAATGGGCCCAAAGAGTCATCTAAATGGCCGAAGATGACGAGCAATTTTGGAACAAAATTATCATGTCCGATGAAGCCCATTTCACATTGAATGGGGATAAGCAAAATTGCCGTATTTACGCCACTGAAAATCCTCAGGAGATTTAAGAAGTGCCTCTTCATGACGAAAAAGTCACAGTTTGGTGCGGCGTTAGTGCGAAAACGGTCATTGGGCCGTTTTTCTTCCAAAATGAAAATGGCCATGCTGTTACCATCAACCAGGAGCGTTATCGCGACATGATGACCAATTTTGTGATGCCAATTATTCGTCGAAAGCGTATGAGGCAGTTCTGGTTTCAACAAGACGTCGTAACACTTTTTATTTAGATTATTATTATTTTTTATGTTTGTTTTACGTTTTATCTGATTTGTCTTGTAAGATAATCGGATAGTTGTGTTTTAAATTGCCAGGCGTTTCCTATGTCTTTTAGATAGTAAGGGAGTTCGTTCCAGCGACGAGCAGCGTTAATATAGAAGTGCTTCTCTGATCCTGCTCATTTTATCCGAGGAGTTATTTCAGTTTTATCCAGGATTCGAGAGTCATATTTAAAATCTTTTGTGCAAATAGAGAAATATGGTCAATATGGTGATATACGTCTGCGGTTGCATATACATAAATTAATTTTAACGCTACAATTAATAATTGCATACTACGCGCATCACAATTTCAATGCCGTAAAGCAGTGTAGGGCAAACAATACAATCATGTTTTAACTATGTAAAGCTAAGTTCACACGCACATATTAATTTGTCAAAAATGACAGAAATTTGCTCAAATTTGTTTGTTTTCTGTGTGAACGCCATATTTATTTGCAGGCAAACGCTTGTGCAAACTGGTTTGCTGAGTTTGTAGGGTGAAGTTTTCGAAAAATTTGCTTGCTGTCTGAACACAGTGTGAACACTCGCCGGCAAACTGTTATCGCATTTGCCGAGTTTGTTCTTGCAAGTCAAATGCTAGAACAAACTGTGACAAATTTGGGTTGCTATGTTTTGTGAATTTAGCTGTTAAAGAGATTTTAAATCAATTTTAATATTTCATTCGGATAAGAATTAACATAATTAGGTAAAAATTGCTTTTAAAGTACAATAATGTTGATTAATTATATATAAACAGCGCTGCATGGTTATATGCAGGCAGCCCTACACAAAAAATGATCGCACTGGTGTCTGATTTCGAATTGGTGATTGAAGAGCCTCCGTCTAACAAATCACGTAGTCGGCCACGAGTGGTCCGATCTCTAAGCGAGGAGGACACCTTGAAATTAATTTCTCTTATAGTTTTGATTCCAGAATTTTTTAAAAAACACTCATAAATCACTGTTCAAAGGTAGAAGACCCCCTTAAAGAACAAAAAAAATAGATTAGCCAAAAGTAATAAATTAGTTTCTTTAATATTTATTTTTCTAATTTAAATTCTGCTGTATTGAAAGGACTGTTCGCCTTCTCTTATAAAATATTCTGCAAACTCTTGTCTTATTTCTTTTGGCTCGATTGCCAAATATGAACGGTAGGCACTTAAATCTAAAAGATTATTGCCTTCCGAGTTTCTCCATTCTCCTGGGATAAATGTTCCATCTGGGGCTTCGCGATCAACCATATTTGCGCTGATATAGTTTGAATTTCTATCAATTAAAAAATTGTGAAGAGCACAACAGGCTGCCGTAACTGTTCGTGTCTTTTCCGGATTCAGTGCTATAGGTTTACGCAATACACGGAACCGAGCAGAGAGAATACCAAAGGCATTTTCTATTACTCGTCGAGCTCGGGAAAGACGGTAATTAAAGACGCGCTCCACGCTAGATAAATTTCTATGAGCAAATGGTTTGAGCAAAGTCCTGTTCAAAGCAAATGCGTCGTCGCCAACCATTAGATATGGAACAGCAAGCTGACGTTGCGGTAGAGGTGTATCTGGGGGCAAATTGAGACTGCCTGTAGCTAAACTGCTGTACAAAGAAGTGCGGCGAAACACTTCTCCATCTGAAACACGACCGTTACATCCCATGTCCATTGGCAATGGACAGCCATTCAAGATCAGTTGAAGGAACCTTAAAATAAATTAGATATAAGCACAAATATAGATTTTTCTTTTTGATTTTCCTACCTTCATAAAATTAGTTTTCAACACCTGACATATGGCAGTGCATACCTCCGGAACAATAATACTGATGGTATTAAAATGTATGCGGAATACAAACTGTAGGGAGCGAAAACTTTCTTCGGTAGCTAAATAACGTAAAGTTACCATCAGTCGACTTGCTGCAGGGATCGAAAGGCGCATTGGCGTGTCCTTTTTGGCAATGATTGGCCCAACAAGACTTAACTGCAATACATAAAAGTAATAAGACATTATAATAATTTATTAACCAACATATCACTTACCAAATATTCAAAGTCGACTGCTCTCCAACTCTTTCATAAGTTTCACACAGAATCCTTCAGTTTCACGTCGTTTTAGCCATGGACTCACCCATTCACTGCGTGTTAAGTTGCGCCTTTTATTTTTGTTTAAAGAATTAAGGCCATACAACGAAGCAGCTCCAAGGCAAATAATTAATAATTCTTTTTTGGTTCTATTTTTGTCCATGTCAGTTTTTGTTTACATATTAAGCCATTAGTTGTTTCGATACACCCCTTATATATATCGCACAAAGTCGATAAACTGACAGCTCGTATCGGCAAACCACATGGTTTGTGGGAAACCCGAATTTGTCACAACCCAAATTTGCGAGTGTGAACACTAAGCCAAATTCATTGCAAACTTTCGAAGTTCCGACAAATTCGTTTGCATATTAATTTGTCGTGTGTGTGAACACCCAGACAAATTCGGACACAAACCATACAAACTCCGAGATGACAGTTTGCGTAAATTAATTTGTGCGTGTGAACTTAGCTTAAGTGTGTGTGGCAACCGATTAGCAATTGACAGCAGCGAAACGTGCGTATGCTCTCAGTATGCGACGTCGCTGCGCCTGCGGCCTTTGATATGCACACGCTATACGGACGCGTCCTACACTGCCGTAAAGTAATGTAGGAGTCAGATACGTTTTTCCCACCAGCATTTTAAGATTTTCTGAAATAAATTTCTGAGATAGCGATTCTATGGCAGCTACTTTAACAAAATGTTGCACAACACTTTAAAAACATACTTGCGAGTTTTTAGCAACATATATTTCTCATAATTGCTGAGTTTAAGAGCGCTAACATAAAAAACAAAAAGATTATCTAAACGATCCGTTCTATGGCAGCTATAAGAAATTGTCAATGGATCCAGTTTCGACATAAGAGTTGCGTGCAATAAGAAGAAGACTCTGTGCAAAATGTAAGCTCGATAGCTTGAAATCAGAGGGACTAGTTCGCGCAGAAACAGACAGACAGACGGGCGGAAATTAACTGGTCGTTCTGATCAAGAATGTATATACGTAATGTGTTCGGAAATAAGTATTTATATGCATTGCAAACTTCTGGGCAAAATTAATATACACTTTTCAAGTGTATAAAAATATCCGAACAACTACCAGTAACTGTAATAAAAACAAAACTTCTGTCCGACTTCCCACACATCCCGTTTATACCTGTGTTAAGAGTCAGTTTTTGGCAAGCGTTACATTAAACACATAACCTTATAAATGTTATAGTATCGTTCTTTAGTTTATTTAATAGATTGTAGGTAGTTTAAATATTAGATTTACAGTAGCACTTAATGTTGTTGATTAATATAATACTAATTGAGTTGTGACTCTGTCTCTGGCTCGATCTAGACTGTTCGCTGCAAGCGTCGTCTGTCTTGCTGTGAGCTAAAACCCACCCTGCTTATGCACTCTGCAAGAGACAGAGAGTGCGAGAGCGACCAAAAGAGAGTTAGCAAGCCTCGCCTGCTACATAAACTACAAATTATCTCTTGGAATAACCAAGCTGCTAACTGTACCTAAAATAAGAAATTATCCCAAGCCTTTGCGACTTACGCAGACGTGCATATATTAAATTCATATTCTCTGTTTAAATATCAGAGTATATGCAATTGTAAAAAAAAAACAATAAAGCAATCGCGCCACAACGCACCAAGCGGCAAGGCTCACGAGCTGCGGTCAAGCAATTCTGGAATACTATTCTTAATTTTACATTGAACTAATACTTAAAATTCATATTGTGAAACAAATAAATAAATATACATTTAATAAAGATACTTGTTGAAAGATGTTTGTGAATCAATTCCAATGTACAGTGTACACGTATATTTAGTATGAATGTGTTTGTATTCAGCACCTTGCCTAATATGAAGAAAAAGCAAACGCTATTTTGGCAACCGCATTTGCTCTGCATTCGCGAATAAACTTTACATCCGACTAAACGTCTTTTCGTCTTTTGCCTTGATTCCTAATGCGTGACAAAGTTAATCCTGCCTCAACAGGTTTTGGGCCCTGGTCACAGTAATTAAAGTTATAACGTTTCGGACAAAAGAAATTGAATTGAACTATGAAACGACCATGCCACATGGATGTTCTTCATAATAGTGGGCCAGTGGGGAGGGTACCGCTTCACAAAAAGTTTATCAGCTTACGTATTGCAGAAGGTAAATGCATGCCAAGTTATATAAATTTGTTCTGTGAAATCTTGGATCAACCAGCGGCAGCTGGAATTGAAATGAACGATAAGTTACCAGCTATCATTCTGCTTTCCAGTCTTCCAGCCGTCTATGAGAATTTATATATAAAGACTAGCTATATTCCCGTCGCCGCTCGGGTCCTTAAACATTTTGTTGATGATTTCTTTTACGATATTAAAAAATAATTCATTACCGTTATGAGAGAATTTATGATCAAGTTTAAATCGCTTTCCACAAACTGGTACTGACTCCACTTTACATATTGCTCTGAACATGGGAAAACACATGCGTGTGCATCCGTGATCCGAGCGTTATTTGTGCGTGTTGAAGTTTTTTATCATGTATATAAGTCATGTAGTATTCACGAAACATTATTATTATTTATATTTTATTAATAATAGTATTACTAAAACTGATTTGCATTTTATTTCGTGAATCCGCTGCTCCCAGCTGCTGCATACAAAATGCGCAGTGTGGTTATAAAACCCAGAATGGATTTAAGGTCTCTCCACGCATTGATTGATCCACGTTGTCGGCAGCTTGGCCGCGCACAAGCGACTCTCACATACAAACCAATATAAATGAAATGTAAAAAAAATACAAAAATCAAAAAATTATTCACATGGGTGACAAAAATTTTGTGGCAAGTATCTTTTCTAATTTTTTGCTTACACCAGGCAGCTAAAATAATTCACACACAAGTAAATTACAAGCGTGGCAAAAATATTTAACATTAATGTTATTTATCATGGCATGAAAATAATTTTTGTGCATTTTACGAATCCTGGCTTTAACGCCATTCAAAAATTGCGGTACTTTTTGTACAACACTTAGAAACACACAGATAAACATACAAACGTTGTCTCTCTCACTCTCCCGCTTTTGGCACAAGATTACTGGCACTCCAATTTGTAGCGAGTTATTTGGCATTATTTTGATCAACAAGTACGGGCACACTTATATTAGACAAAGACACTGGTTCCAGGAATAAACAAATTCGTTTGCCGTTGCAACGGGGTCGCCTAATTTAATTTGATATTATTTTTATTGTATCAGCTTGGAGGCATGCTAGTTGTGTGCGCAGCATCGCTCATAAATTATGCATATAAAAAAAATAAAAAAGCCGTTGCAGCAAATCTGACTACATAATATGTAAAATGCAGGGACCGTAACAGTTAAAATTTTATCAAAAAAGTTATTATTTACCAGATATATATTTCGTTTTATAATATAACTCGGAAAATAACAATTATTCCTTAATTTTTATTTTAAAATTCCAAAAATACCAATTATTTTATGATTTTTATTTTATTACTCTGCTCATAACAATTATTTTTGATTCTTCTACATTTTCTTCACATGATAACAGTTATAGATGACTTTGATTTATAAAATCAGAAGATGTTGGCAGTTATTTTCATTTATTTTCAGTGTTCCTGTACCAGTTTATCAGATAAA